>MU389333.1:0-600000 GCA_022578775.1 Xylaria venustula | reverse complement strand
ATAATAGAAGCTCTGTAGGACTTATGAACATGAAGTCCATCCTTCGATTCTAGAGCAATGACTCAAGCGGCCAGCGGAAGGTGGTGATGTGCCACGTTATACCTCCAGGGGGGTGTAAGACGCTCGATCTGAGATCATGTTCCCGGAGTCTAAAACCCCCTGTCGCTAATAATAACAGCAAGACCTACTAACCGAGCTTGGACATTGTCTCGGCTGGGGAAATGTCTATTAACGCCCCTATACGATATTAATACGATACGGTACCTATACGAGCTACGTCCATAAACCATCGATTAGTCGATCTACATATAATCGAGCTCTTAACAATAGTTTTGTTTTCACTTAAAAATGACACATAACACCGGGAGTATAAATGTATCCAGATTACTAGCGCTCTCATAGTCGTGCACAATTCCACAAGCGCAAGTTATGCATCACGGACATTGTCACGATGCTCGGATTACTTTTCCCTCCTAGGCGAGCTAGGTACTCCTTTCATCCTCGGGCGCAAACCCCACCAGCATCAGCACAGAACTATTGAACCCTTGAGAATTCCAGAAAACGTACAGGAGGTAGTGGGCCAGAGATAGGTAGCATCGTCTAGCCGCATCCAACCAACATACGGCGGATTCGGGTTGCTAGATTAACCCGCTCGGTATCCGCGTATCAATTCTCTCTCCAAACGAAGCGGCAACTGGCAGCTCCAAACCATGCTTTATGCCTGTTGGTGTTGTTGTACCGGTATCACAGATGCACAGATGCATGCTCCCGTCCTTGTTTTTTGATCAAGTCACCACCAGATCCACCTTATCTGCGCATATAAAAGTGAGATGCAATCGTATCTATCTCTGTCTCTATTTTGCGGTCACGAGGATTCTACAGTATTCGATTACCAACTGATGAGATAAAACCCTGCCTGTCTCTTTGCTTGACGTAAAAAAAACCTTGGCTCTTTGATCTGCTTTCCGACGTCATGCGGGTATCGCGCATACTTGCCTATCTAGGCAATTGAAGATCTGCTTCGTGGTTATGTCATCACTTATTCAATCCGTAACTGTTTATTATCCATCGCGAGCTTAAAAGAACACCACAAGTCATCGTATCAATGCTGAGTACCGGAGCAAATGACTGTCCGGGCTGTAAGACGCTGAGCGAGCTGTGGAATTTTCTCAACCAATCAACTAAGTATAAGTACTTATGAAAGCCGAGATCCGACAAAAATCTTTAGCGGCGTTGGTTGCCTGGGGCGGATAAAGTTCTAGAACAAAAGAACCTTCTCCCTCACTGGAGGTGTATTTATCGATATCGATTGCGCCTGCTAGGCAGCCAGCCTTGTTGCCTTGTAGATTAAAGAAACAAACACCAATGACATACCTACGTTATACGGACACCAGTCTGGCTGCGACAGGTGTCCTTTCAGTTTAGGT
This sequence comes from Xylaria venustula, assembly GCA_022578775.1. Taxonomy (NCBI): domain Eukaryota; kingdom Fungi; phylum Ascomycota; class Sordariomycetes; order Xylariales; family Xylariaceae; genus Xylaria; species Xylaria venustula. The sequence goes on along the minus strand of MU389333.1, from coordinate 598,573 downwards.
TTGTTAAATCGCCACCACAGCGCTCCGTTTCTGAACGTAGTTTAAATGGCCTAAAGTGTAGGATTTTCTAAGGCGGGGATACCGACAAACCAAAGTAATCAACGCCGCCGTCGTATCTAATCGCACCTATCATAACGGTAACCAGTAGTCATACAAGCCGAGGCAGGCGTTTGTTTGTCTACCTTGAAGTCTCACAACTCCGAATCTGACCAGCCACGCATCTGCCCACACGAACATACCAAGCCCAGCAAGCAGGAGAGGGGCAACCTCATAACCTCAGAGTCTCGGCCATTCGAGCCAAGGATAAGCCGCAAGCACCCAAGCGTGCACCACCACAATGCACGCGAGCGTCGTGCTGCTACTAGCCCTCCAGGGCCTGCTAATGCCCAGCGCTTCAGCAAAAGCAAAGCCAAAAGACGCGATCCTGCTCTCCGAGGTCCAATCTCTCACACTTCGCGCAAACAGACAGACAAGCCATCGCCGCGTGTCGGCCATCCCACAGCTAAAATGCGTCTCATCGCCCAAGGTCTGCGCCCTTCACACCGTGGACGTGATGCGGTGCACGAACCAAGGCAGCTCATACGGCGCCGAGGACGTCGAGTGGTCATGCACGGCATCACTACCCCCCGAGCTCAAGCTCGGCGCCACCGACGTCATCTGCGAGGGCTACAGCAGCCCCGACGACCCGTATGTCCTTCGCGGCAGTTGCGGCGTCGAGTACCGTCTCGTCCTGACCGATCTGGGCGAGAAGAAGTTCCCCGAGATCGCGAACGCCGGGAGCGGTGGTGGATGGTTTTCGGGATGGGGTGGTGGCCGAGGAGCAGGGGAGAATGCACGTGAACCCTTGCGATTTCCTGAGTCTGGCAAAGGTGAACAGGGCTCGGATATAGGCGCCTGGCTCTTTGGGGTTCTTTTTGTCGGCGTGTTACTTTGGATCGTATACTCGGCCTGGACGCAAGCGAATGCGCCCGATGCCGCCCTTCGGCGCAGACCCAGGGACGGTTGGTTTGGTGGAGGAGGAGGGGGTTTCGATCCAGGCTTCGGACCTGGTGGAGGCGGCGGAGGCGGCTATGATCCGCCACCACCCTACAGCAAGAATCACAGTTCTTCGAATCAAGGTTGGCGCCCTGGTTTCTGGTCTGGAGTAGCAGGAGGTGCCGCGGCGGCTTATATGGCGGGAAATCGTGGAAATCGGCAACAGGAACCACGTAATTTCTATGGAGGAGGGGGAAGTAGCAGTTGGGGCTCGAACCCGGGACCAAGTTCGAGTAGGCGAGATTCAGATCATGGCGCAGGGTCAACATCATCTTCGAGATATACAAGCACAGGGTTTGGGTCTACCAATAGAAGGTAAAGGAATTCGACTTGCAGGCACACTTTTCCTCACGTTCAGGGAACAGCCATCAATAGAAACTTTGAAAAGATCCATTTGTTCGTACAGTTTATTATGGGAACCACCTGACCGTCTTCATGCTTCTTCATACACTCTCTCATGCTATCCTGTGTCCACAGTGGCTTTTCCACGACTATAAACTCGCCCCAGGCAGTCGTGTACGTATTCTTGGCATTAAAATGCGTCAAGAAGTACAGCCGGGTATCAATTGAAGATTGTGGCCATGGTGTGCGCCAGCACACTGCATCGTCACTGACTGAAGCCACCGCAATTTAATTATGTACAACAGTGGTACAGGGCTTGGAATCATCCCCCCTCAAAATTATAATATACAGGCGAGGAATGGACATCGGCCCCTGTCTCAGCTAAAGATGAATCGTCATAATGTCGTTTTTGTCGAAAGCTTTGTTACAGTTGGGACATTTCCGCATACGATTGGCAAGTCTGTCATCAACACAACCCCGGCAAAATATATGCCCACAACCGCGTATAACGGTATTTTTGAAGTCCTTTTTGCAAATCGAACATGTGGCCATACTCTGCAAATCATGTCAGCTAAATCGCGGGCTTTACGAATCCAGTCACCACTTACCCGTAGCATCTCCTCTTCTTCAGAAGAGTTGCTGAGGCTTTTGGTCTTCCATTTATCCCGGTCCTTCGCAGTGGACTCAAGTCGGACCTTCAGCTTCTCTACTTCGGTTTCCAGGGTCATATTCCGTTCTTTTGTCGAAGTAGCAGTGGAGTCTTTAGTCTTCGCAAGGTTGGCCAGGTCAGAGACTTGCTGTTTGAGTGTATCGTACCGCCTAGACGTATCCTGACTCGTCGTCTCGAGCTTCTTGATTTCGGCCATGACCGAAGTATTCGTTTGCTTCATGTCCGCTAGCTGTTTGTCTAGGTTTGCCACAAGCGTCCGGTTCTGCGCCTCCACCTCTTTCAGCTGGGAGATTATTTCTGAACTCTTCATGTTCTGCGATCGTAGCCGCTTGACCTCGTCAGCCTTCGTGTCACTCTCCTTGCGGGCGTTGAAGTATTTCTGATCAGCTTTGCTCTTTTCTGCGATGGCCAAAGCAACACGTTCTTCTTGGGCAGCGAAATCCATGACTTTCTTGTTGGCGAGAGCCTGAAATTTCTTTACCGCACTTGTCATTCCAGGCAGTTCGCTCTCGATAGAATCGTAATCCCTCTTCAGCTTCTTGTACTTCTCTCGGAGATCTTCCAGCGACATCTCGTCGCTTTCAGAAGAAGCAATCATCTCCACATCCTCGCTAGGCTGTATCCTCTGAAGTTCGCACTCTAAAGCGGATATCCGATCCTCCTTGGCACTGAGCAGCTCCTTCATGTGGTCGATAGCTGAGCGTTCTTGCTCTTTACTTGCTTTCAGCGTCGTCACATCGGCGTGCAGTTCATCTCTCGCAGCCCTCACACGAGCAAGGTTTGTATCTGCTTGCTGAAGTTGGTCTTCGAGATCCACTATCAGATTCTGAGCTTCCGATTCAAATCGTTGACGATTAGCTTCCCTCTCTTTTTCCAACTTCACGTTCTCTTGCTTTAGCGTATGACACTCTGCTTCTAGATTGTTTGTCTTTTTAATAAGATCTTCATTTTGGGCTTTGAATAGCTTGAAGGTCTCCGTGCGTGAGTAGTCTTCGTCGGTGAGGTTTGTCAATCGAGTTTGAAGAGAGGTAAGTTCTGCTTGTAGAGACTTGTTCTGTGCCAATGCGGCTTCGAGCTGCTCTTTTTGCTTGTCCGCCACACTGCTAAGTTCCTGTAAGGCTAGCTGTTGTGATGCATAATTTCCATTACTTTCGTCGGCACTTATACCATTAGTTTGATCAGCTCCTGTAGCTTGTCGTGTGGTCGAATTGGCGAGGGCTTGCTGCTCCAATTTTTGAACCTGTGCACTCTTAACGCGATCTAATCTCCGCTCCGCTTTCATGTACCTCAACGTGGCATTGTTTAATTGATCCGAAAGGCTATCTTTATCCGAAGTGAGGCGATCGATTTTGAGAATAAATTCCTTCTGGGAGGCTAGAAGATTATTGACCTGAGACTCTAGATTTGCGATGTTGGGCGTAATCTTCCCACGATTGCTCGCGAGTTGTGAAAACAAGGTTTCCAGCGTCGACTTGATCTTAGATGCTCTCTCACTGAGATGTGAATCGAATTCTTCAGCGTCTTTGAATTGGGTCTGCGTGGGAAATGGTTGATCTGGTTCTCGGTCAGCAGTTAAGCACCCCAATTGCGCAATATCTCTTACCTTCAGATTCGTCTTGAAAATGTATAGTGCCGTTGACCAGGAGGGAAACTTCCTGCAGCAGCTGTTCTATCCATCAGTCCTGCCTGTGTCAAAGCATGTGAGAAGTTCGGTTTTTGCTTACCTGTGTCCACCAACCGTTCATTACACGGAGATGATCATCATGGTATGTAGATCGTTTGTCAAGTTCTTCTAATCGGGTTTCTAGCGTAATTTTCTCACGTTTGTACTCGAGCATCTGACGATATATGGCGTCTTTTTGATATTCCTGCACCTCCCGAATTTGGCATTAGCGATATGAACCTGCTGTGACAAGCCAGCACATGTGTACGCTTGAGATACTGAGGCAAGCCCGTACTCGATTACATGTGGATGAAGATAGGACGTAAGGCAGTTGGTAGTGTGGTGGATTGATAATAGGCAATGTCGCGCATCAGTTCTGAGAGTGTGAGTACACGGACAGGAAGATCGATTTGATGACGAAGTCTTTTAAGCAATTCGTGCTCTGGAAGACAGGCTGCGACAGTCACGAGACTGGTGTAGGTGGGGCGGTCAATCGAGGGAGAAGGAGGAAAACAACACCAGGCTGGCGGGAACTGTGACGATCAAGCAAAGACTCACCTCGACCCAGACTTCATCCTTGGTATCGGCTTCCTCTTTGGCCTTACTGCCGCCGTTGACAGCCTGGCGTTTGCTCGGGGGCGCGATGTCATCAGTGCTGTTCACGGCGGGTCTCTTACGGTCTTCCATCTTGACCCGAGTAGAGAGTGGCGCTACGGTCGGCGATGTAGACGAAGGCATCAGAAAGGACGGCAGCGAGAGATGTGTCAAATGCTAACAATGCATGTGCCAGAATGTGCAGCTGCAGTGAAGACGGCGAAGAGAGCGCGGATAAAGAGACAAAGGGACGAGCGTAGGAGGAGTCGACACAGATCAGGAGGCGGAGGCGGAGGCGGAGGCACGCGTGTCTCCAGACAAACAACCAATCTAGGAAGGCGACCCCCAAAGGAATCCCTTGTCGAGGAAAAACCACCGATCGCACGGCACTGGGCGGTCTGGTTAGAGCGGCAGCGACAGGGTCAGGAAAGCCGGTGTGAGGGAGAATTGAACGAGGGAGAAGAAGCGCGAGGAGATGTTAGGTCGGTAGGTAAGGGTGGATGAATGGAAAAGTGATGAGCACGGCACGGCTCCTAGAAGGAGACACTGGCACGAAAAATCCAGGTTGCAGATTGACTGCCGTCGAGTGCGCTAACCTCCTTCTGGCTGTGACGCTTATCAGCCATGCCATTAGCCTACCCAGCGGGTCGTATGCTGCTGGTGGAAGCCTTAGGTAGGGACCTTCCTCAGGTGCGTTGTAGGTACTTGCTGGAGGCTGAGGCAATACTGAGGCTTACCTCCTGACTGGGCTTCTTACGGCTCTCCTTGCAGCTCGTGGCCCCCTTATCATAAGTTTCGGGTACTGGTACCTACAGTACGAAGTACCTAACCACCATTTACCCATCGAGCCCCTCCTCTAGATTGTGGCTGTTATGTGGCTTGGTAGCATGTCCCTCCCCATGCATGCCAAAGCAACCCCTCCAAACGACTGCGCATCGGAAAAAGAAGGCCCATACAAACCACTTAAACTACCTAAGGTATTTCTCACTATCGCGATACCTCCAGGTCTAGTTTTCACATTCATATCCACTCTGCTATTGCTACCACCAAATTCGAACACCTTACTTCAACTTGAGTACTAATACATGTTTCCGCGTCACCTATTTAAATTCCTAATACGCCGCCAGTATTCATTTCACCGATAGTTGCTAGTTCGCGCAATCGTGACGCCTACCGCCTCGCCAGGTCGTTCAGCGGCCATGTCAATCGTGCACTCAATCCCAATATAGCCGCAACCCCGGGGATCGAAGCAGCAGCAGCGTCGTAGCCATGAGTTCTATGTTGAAGAAGACCGGAGGCTTGACCTTCAAGCCAAAGGCAGGTCGTCGGCCCGGAGCTGGAGCTCCCAAACCACCCGCGAGCTCAACCTCAACTACTACGACGCGCGCTCCCACTGCCGAGCCCCAATCGCAAGCTGCCACTCCCGCTGCTTCTGATCCTTCGACTCCTTCTGTGGTCGAATCGGTCGAGACGGCCGTTCAACGGCCAAGCATACCACAAACTCCAACCGACCCACTACCGACTCCGGCGAGCACACAAAACTCGGCGCCCAATCCAAACACAGAACTTCCAGTCGCAGAATCCGCTTCGATATCTCCTCCTCGGCCACCATCAGTGGCTCCTCCGCTAATTGTCGAGAACCCTACCCCTCAACCTAGCGATGAGGTCGTCCGCGATTCTAGCTCACGTCCAGAACCACGTGAGCCAAACGCAGATTCATCAAGGCATGATCCGCAGCCGACGTCTAGTGGGGAACCAAGCAACAATCTTTCCAACAGGACTCCACCATCCCCCGGATCCTCAGTTGTTACCCCTACAACGACGTCCGGCCCCTCAAGGTCTGAAGATGTATCGCATGGATCACGTACGGCGCCTCCTTCTCCACCCCCGGTGCCTGAACCTGTTGTCGACGTGTCAGGGTCAGGTGAAGCCACACAGTCGCAAACTCCGGCGCCGAAGAAGTCAGCACCCCGAAGGCGCAAGTCGACTAGGAATGATAGCGAGACTAACACGGAGGACTCTACGCCCAAAAAGAAGCGACAGCGTAGAAAATCGAGTGCCGGCGCAACAACCGAAACTGGCGAAACCACGGGTGCTGAGGTTGAAAAGCCGACTAGGCGCCGAAAACGTGACCCAACCCCTGAAAATGCGGAGGAGCTGACAGTAGATCACTCTACGATGACGGTCGGAGAGCTGACTAAGGATCTTGGAATTGGTAAACGATTTAAACATGCGGAGGAGATAGAACAACGAGCACGAGAAGCTCGTGCCAGGAATCGATTAAAGAGGCTAGAGCGCGAGAAACGAAAGCTTGGTCTTCTTGACCCAGAAGACGAAGACTCTGTATCACAAAGGGACACTCCTGATGAGAACGGTGAAACCCGTGGGGCTGCAATGGCTCAGTTAGGGGCCTCGATGGAAGCAGGAGCAGCGCAAGGAGTCGGTTACGATGTCGTAGATGGACAGATTGTTGTTCATGCAGCATCACTCGTCGTTGACAGGCATGCCCAAGATATGTCAACCTTGGAAGTGGTTGAAGAGAACGACTTTACAAACTGTGAGTTGATAACTTCAGTCGATTCTCCACGTCTTCCCTCGAGGGCCAATTCATGGCTATATATGGCCGTTTAGAAGTCAAACCTATTACATGAAGTGCCTTCGGATACTCTCTGGGAATGTGGTTCCTAATTCTGGTCCTTTCTGTAGTGGTCAACTCGTCATCCTTCGCGAAGCGTGTCCAGACGCCAGGTAATTGGACGGACGAAGACACAGAGAAGTTCTATCGACTCTTAGGCATGTTTGGAACGGATTTCGAGACAATTTCTCGTTTGTTTCCTGGCAAAAACCGGCGCGCTGTTAAGCTCAAGTTCAACAAGGAGGTTAGCCGCATTTTTCTTTCAACTGTCTTACACCTCTATCTTCTGCCTACCCTAGTAGTAGTTTACTAATCAAGTTTTGCCACCTGTTCAGGAGAGGCTTCGTCCAAACCGCATAAACGCTGCTATGATGGTGCGTGGCCAAAAGAAAGTCAACATCGACATTGAGGAGTACAAGGCGTCCCAGCGGCAATGGCAGGCCAAGGATAAAATCCTAGAAGAGCAAGCCAAGTTAGCGGAGGAACATGAGCGCGAAGTGTCGCGTCTACGCGAGGAGCGGCGCGCCGCGGGTCTCATCGACGATGATGAAACCCGCACAAGCAATGCGAATACTAACACCAACGGCAACGCACAAGGGAATGGAGATATGGAGGTCATCGAGGAAGATGCGGATGCGCTGGGCCAGGGAGGGCAAGATGCGGATGTCGACATGGAGCCGCAACCAGAGGCGCAACCAGAGGGCGTCTAGGCGTGACGAGAAAAGAATTCCTCAGCTACGCTAGCTACTTAATTACTTTCCTGCTCCTCATCTTTTTCTCTTCTCTTGATACCCCACATTTGCTTCAACCATCATCTTGCCCTGCCGAACGTGCCTGGCGCATACAGCTCATCTATACATACAATCAAAATTAGAAAGCACGGAACTTTCAGCTCAACTCTCCTCTTCCTCCTCTTTAGAAAAAGGTGGACGATAAAGGAGCAGATATTTAAATAGAACTGCCTTCATGGAATACAATACGTAGATGGAGTACATTGATACCCACTACTTGAATCATAAATGAACAAGCAAGATGTGAACCTACATCTATCTATACACGATACATTGTGCGATGAACGATCATCGAACTATGAACACGAATACCAGAATCCGTCTATATATACAGCTACCTCGTTTTATTGTGCTATGTATCTACTCAGCCTCATGGTAGATATTCGGAAATCCGGAAAATAGCCGTGAAAATGTATGAGAAAGCGAGAGAGAGAGAGAGAAAGAGAGAGGGTGAGTGAGACAAGACATGTCCGCTTTCGGACCAGGCGTGGCAGTGGCTGCTGAACTCACTGAACCTTGTCCTGACTTACCTATTCCCGCGTGCAGACTTACGACCAGGTAGGGTAATCTTATTGATATTAGGTGATACAAGCTTAACAACCAATTACGAATTACTTAGGTTACCATCTTCCGTAACAAAGCAATGCCAAGATTTTAGACTCTCGATAACTATTGAGCCCCTAAGAGACAGAACGGGAAGTCAAGAGAGGAGGACTAGCCAATACTGCATATAATAATTTTCAAGCATTTCACTAGTTTCAGAGCGGACTACTGTTCGACGAAATTCTCCTTTTTTGTTTCATTTGTTTTTCGCCTTTTGGCAATTAGCACACGAACGAGCTAGCTCAACCATGTATGCTATGACCGTAAGCTGTCCCATGCTGCCGTCGCAAAGACCGCGTCGTGGCGTGGGTAGATGGTGCTCCCTCCGCAAATCCATTACCCTACCATGCAGAAACATTTGCGTGCACGTATATCCTGTGGAGGCTGATAGACCACAACACAGATGAAGGGAAGAGAGATCAGCGCGGCGCTTTTGCTGACCGTGATATCGGTCCTCAAGCTAAGCTTTCAAAGCAACGCGGAAAATACAGCACAGAGTTATAACCTGTTATATGGCTAATGCTCCGGCGGCTCATCGTCCTCCGGCTGGTCGAAGAGAAAGTTTGCGGCGAGCTCTTCATTTTTATCACAAGCAAAGTATGCTTGGATGGCTGCGTCTCGATCAAAGCCAAGTCGACATAACTACAGACGAATTAGTGTAAATTGCATAAATGAACAGATCCGTGCGAACGGCTTACCCTTTCGATGGCATCGCGCTCTTCCTCGGTCACACTGATAGCCTGGGCGCCGGGTGGAAGCGGCGCATCATCGTCACCATCCTCTCCTAGGAGTTGTAAGAACTGTTCGGGATTCTGAGAAATAAGCTGGGCAAGCTGGGGGTTCCCGGCACCGAGCTGCTGGAGGATGGGCTCCAGCATTTGCGGTTGCTGCTGAACGACTTGACGGAGTTGCTGGAATTGGGCATTGTTTCGCAGGAAGTCAAGGTTTCCCAAATCTCGGGTCGCAGAGTTAGCACCGGCACCACCAGCCTGTGTTGCGGCGCCACTACCTCCACGGCTTCCACCGTACTGGGCGGCGAGGTCGAAGAGATTGACGGAATCGCCCTGAGGTGCACCTTCGGAAGGCTGACCAGCAGGGGCCGCGGTTGGCGCAGCAGCGCCGGTACCGGCAGCGGCAGCGGCAGCGGCAGTAGGATTTGATGCCGGTGCAGCTGATTGTGCGGGCTGGCGAGCGCTCTCGGGGATACCCTACAAAATTAGTTGCCGTCTTGAAAACTAAGAGAGCCCTTTGCCATGCTTACATTTAGCAGATACTCGACTGCACGATCAGGGTTGAAGAAGGCAGCGCGCAATGCGTCTTCAATTAGAGCACGTTCAAAGCCCATGGCTTCCATGTCGGCAATAACTCCGGCTCTTTCAGCACCCAGGGCCATAGAATTGTCACCCAGATTTTGGCTCGAGGCACCAGTTTGGGCACCGGCGTGGGCGCCGGCTGGGGATGGTGTAGCGGGAGGTGCAGCACTGGCTGTAGTCGAACCGGAGGTGTGAGATGGCGCAGCTGGAGCAGCAGGTGTTGATGTAGTAGGGCGGGCAGGCGTCTCGGGAACAGTGCTCGAGGACGGGGCTGCTTTGGGCTATAGTTAAATGAGCAACAGGACGACGGCATTTACTCGGATGGCAGTTTTTTTTTTTTTTTTTTGAACCCTCGTACCTTATTTACCATGCAGACTACGAAGCCTTTCTCCTCGATCTTATATGTCTCGACCTTCTCTTCATCTTTGAGGATTTTACCTAAAAACAGGTCAACCTACGCCATGGGGCACCCAGACTCCCCTGGTCACGTTTGAAGCATACCAGAGTAGATGAGCTTCAGGGCCTTGGCATCAAAGCCCTTCTCGGCCTCGATCTTCTCCTTCACAGTAGACACCTATAGCCAGCGTGTTAGAAGGGTCTTTCTCCCAGCGCAATGCCACCCAAACAATTTTGGGTTAAGCAAGTATATGCAGGTAGTGAGTGGGTAGATGATGGGTGGTGAATGGTGGGCGTCAGGACGTTGCAATAGATGTAGGCAGCTATTAATGGAACAATGACGACATACGAGGTCGGAGGGCTCGACATCGATGGCAAACTTATTCTGCTTGAGATCCTGATACAGCCAGATAGACACACGTTAGCGACACCACAGCTCTACGGGCAGCAGGAGATAGAGAGAGAGAGAGAGAGATAGAGAGAGAGAAAGGATCGGGGTGGAAGGCAGTCAAGGCGAGGTGGCGGCGTTGGCGGATTGTCGCAGGTCTCGAGCTCCAGCCAAGCTGCGTGCAGCCTGATGTCTGTCGACTCCCCGCAATCCGCCATCCGCAGTCCACAGTCGGCAGCCCACAATCCGCAACCCGTAACCCGCAACCCGCAGTGCGCAAGGGCACGGGGCACGGGGCACGGGGCACGGAGCACGGAGCACGGAGCACGGGGCTCGTGGCAGACAAGTGTGTGGTTCCTGGACATGTGCAGCGTACCCTGAATGTGATCTTCATGTTAGAAGGCGGTGCAGCTTGACGGCAGCTGCAGCGAGAGAACGAGGATGGGCAGGTCGACGGTGGGAGGCAGCCTCAACAGCCGGAGTGCAGGTTGGTTTGGTCGGGTCGGGTCGAGGTTGAGGCTTCGTGGGCGAACGAGAAGCTGCAGTGGTGGAGGTGCTGCACGGGGGGAACAAAATGTCGAAAATGTTCTGGCTGGGTTGGCTGGGTTGGCTGGGTTGGCGAGGGTAAGGCAGCCTGGGTACAACCAGCGAGCGAGAGGGTGGAAAAGAGGGATAGAGAGAGCACCGCCAATTTCAGGTAGCAGCTACAATGATGTGTTGCGCCGGCAGTGGGGGGACCCCATTGGTCCAATGACGACCACCTGCAGCCAGCATCTCTTTTCTGAACAATGTCCATACCTCTCGCCTCCCTCCTACCTGCACAAACCTACCCACCTAAAAGGGATGCCTACCTGGGTATACCTGACATGCGATGCATTCATTCGCTCCCACTCGTCTGAAATAAGTATCCATCTGAATACCCAAGGTCTCACTCACAGCCTGGCACAAGTGCCTTACCTAAGTATCGGCTCTGGATTAGGCATGCACTAGACTAGAAGAGTTGCAGGTCGCATACTCGCAAAGTATTAGTTGGCCATTGACTTTGATTCCTAGCCCACCTATACAGATACCTGATATATTAATGAAGCTTGCCGCCTCGTGACACACTACCTATAACAACCAATACTGACATGTTTCTTCTATATGTATTGCAACTGAGAGTCATCGGTGGCTGCCTCTGGATGTAACGCTGGGGTTCTTCAAGGGAAAAGCACATGTGAATGGGATAACCAATGCTGAAAGGTGCACGAACCACCAGGTGGGTTGGTCTCAAGGTTACATGCTGCCTTGGCTGGTCGGTGGGGTAGAGAAATCATTGGATTCCTTGCCTTGAGTATCTACACACATACGTACGTACTTAGGCAACGCAACGTACGTAGGGTAAAGCAATCGATCACATACATCTAATCGTCACGTTTCACTCACTATTATCGATATCTCTGACATTTATTAGAAAGTCGACTGGTAATGCCAAATTTGGTTAGAGGTGAAACAAAGCTCGATATAACATTTGTCTTTCAAAGCATTAAGAGGAATAGAGATTTCATTTCAACAATCACAACTGCATTACTGTACTCTTGTCGTTCTGAATTTTTTAGATTTTACTATTTGGGTTTCTAGTTTTCTACCGCTAGTTCGGTTTTGACTTCTTCCACCTTCCTGGATGGGAGAATAATGCAAGTAACTTTCCGTACAGAGACGAAAACTAAACGCCTCGCTAAATGACAGTGGTATTCCCTCAAACGCCTCAACCCCCCCCTGTATATCTCGCAGAGAGAACGATAGTGAATTTTCTATGCCAAGATGACTGTGCATCTTTCTGAAACCCTGTCGACTCATTCCTCATTATATGTCGTGTAATGTCATCATCCCATATGGTGGATCGGTTTTCACCAATGCCCCAGGGCCCGGGTCCCAGCCGCTGTGTCATAGATACGACGAGCTTAACCCCTTATCTATTCTGTCTGTTATTTTGGTACTCGGCGAGGCTCGACTTGGACCCGGCATTGAGAACCCATTCTGGAATGGGAGGTGTCATCTTCCGCTCTTCCCCAGCTACATCCTCCGGTTGTAGACGATCATTGTTCATGCTGGTGGGTTTCTGAAAGTTCTCTCGACTCCCATGACGACTCAGGGGACTAGACGAATTTAGCTGACTGCCACTCCGCATTCGATTCACCGATTTTCCCGTTATGAATTGACCAGCATTTGGAGCTGCAACTACCACAGTCCCTGGAGTGACTGCTGGTGGAGGCACGGGGGAGTCTGAACGGAAAAGGGGATGAATATGGAGTTCGGATTCAGTTGGTGTCAAACTCCTATCATGTTGAGGCCGGGGTACAGGGCTATAGCTTCGATCCCTCCGACCACGCTTTGGAGGCTGGAGGTCCAGGGGGCAGCCAGGACTAGGACTTCGACTCGTAGTAGGGCTGGCGGGGATCGTTTCCAAAAATCCGGTGCGAATGGGGGAAGAAGTCTCCAGAACCATTTGTCTGTTATGGGGATCGACAGATGATGTATCCCACGAATCAAAGCCATCCTCTACCACACTGGCCCGGTCTCGATACGCATTGGAGTCAAGAGAGCCCGGTCGTCGTCCAGATCTTGAGCCATTTGAGAGTAACCTAGTTTTCGAGCCCATGGGACGCACCACGCTTGACAAAGATCCAGAAAATGAATTGATGCTCTCGGCAGTTGAACGCCCAGTGCTAGTTCCCGGCCGACTCGGATACTCCCATGAACCTCGCTCATTGAACCTGGTCTCGGAGAGAGCTGGCTTGGTCCGCTCATATGGAATAGTTTTGACACGCATCGGAAGTTGCGGCGATATTCGGCCTTCTTCGTTGGTGTGGAGAGAAAGAGCCTGTTCGGAGTCGGGCACTCGGTTTATAATGAAATAAACCACGACGGATAAAAGCTGGCCAGCAAATGCGAAACCAAGGGAGACGGAAGATCCAATCACGATATTTTTCAAGGAAACATTCGAAATAGTGTTTGGCAGGTCCTTTGCTTTGCCTACTAAGATTAGTAATGTGACTGACACGACGGTGGCCAGCACGCTTGCGACGAGATCCGAAGCAAACCAAATGCCCCAAGGCTCTCTTGAGCGATAACTTCTCACGCCCCGCAAATATCTTATGAGTTTTGCAATGAGGAGGGCAAGTACGATTGTTTCGGTAATGAATGCGACCACTGCTACTGTCCTTGCTGGTGATGCTGATGACCAGATCCCGCATGTAATAACCACTTCCAAGGCCAGGATAGTTGCAGTAGCTAGGATAGTAGCAAGGCCAAGTAAAGCAGGGAAGGTAAGAATGAGGCCCATGATGAAAGCGGCCCTCAACAATGGTGTTATGGCTGCGGATATGCTGGGGCACTGGAACAGTTATACAGGGAATTATGCAATACAGTTCCTCGGCCAGCGGTTTTCTCTGGTCCGATCAGGACCCCAGCGGAAATGGCCTCGGCAATCAAGAACCGATCGTTTCAAAAGACAACAGGAGCCGCTGATGAGTACCGTTTCAAGTCGGCCAGACCGAGAAGCCGTTTTAGGAATTGCCAGATCTGGGACGGGCAGCACGCAAAGAGCTTGTCGAGTAAAACGACTGTGCCCTGTAATATTCAAAGCCTAGAGGCTCAATGGGCGATCAAGATAGGAAACTTCTGAAAGAACGCGCTGCTGATAGCTCCGTAAAGCCGACGTGCCGCAATGAACCTGAGACTAAACGGTCTTGCCGTTTCAGGGATGAGGGCGAGAGCGAGAGGGTAAGCAATGTCCATATATCGGGCTGCGAGGCGGACAACGGCGAAAGACATCAAACCACACAACCGGGATTATACAGCTGGGTTTCTCGGGCGGTTTGTCATGCAGAAGCAGAGCCGAGAGTCTATCGGCCACGGCTCTCTACTACCAAACAAAAGATCCGAAAGGTGAGAGGTGAAGTGCTTGTAAGCGAACGTGTAAGCGAACGGTAACAAGTCTTGACAACACAATAGACGGCCAATTGTAGCGATAGTAGTGAGCCGAGTAACGAATGGATCAACAGCTCGGGAGCAAGAGCAAACAATGGTCGCAAGAGTAGGCCGGTTTGGTGTGCTGGCTTTTGAAATGCCACGAAATGCCACGAGAGCGGGAAGGGCTGGCAAACAGAGGCCCAAACTGCGTCAGTGCTTGAGGTAACGAGGGACGGGGTTGGTGTATGGCAGGTAAAAACGAAAGTGAGGGTGAGAACGAAGGTGAAGTTGAGGATGAGGACGAGAGTGAGGACGAGGATGAGGATATTATTTTTGCTATGCGGCACGGCAGCGGGCGCGGCGGGAGCCAGTCAGGCTAAAAAGAGTGAGGGTTGTTGCGACGCGTTGTGCGGCATGGGATGGATGCTCGCTCGCCGGCTTCGCCATTGGTTGCATCGCCCATCGACAGGAGCAGCAGCGTCGTAGCTACCGGAAAGGTTAGGATGTACCCAGGTAGCGTGTTCTGCAGGCCCCGGCAGGAGATGCCATGCAGCAAATCGATCCACCACTCCACCCTCTAAACCCTACCGACTGTAGCTACCAGATACTGTACCTTCTCAGAAACCCTACCAACTGCACGCTACTATTAGTATGGTAAGCGGGTCCAAAGTTCCCGTCCGGCTGGGCAGTGGGCACTGTTGGGCCTGTCCAGGCTGAACAAGGTTCATGCCGGCATCTACACCACCGAGAGCAGGGAAGATACGGTTAGAGCACCGTAGTCCAACGACAAACTGCTGCGGCGCCGTTGTAAGAGCAGCTGGGCTAGTTCCAAAGGGTTGAAGGAGCCAAGCTAGCTAACGCTCAATGACTGTGGGAGTTACTACCTACTGTGCTGTACATTATATACTTACATACATGCGTAGTAGAAGTAAGCACCCTGTGTACCCGGTATAATTCTGTAGGTAGTACCTATTAGTTTATCAGGAAAACTGCGTGGCCTCTAGACCTGTGCTATGCTGTGATGTGCTTTTTGCCCGCCGGCGTCGGTGAGCGGAGGAGTCCTACTGAGCCCAGCGCCAGTGTACGTAATGCTATAAGATGTAGGTACATAGGTAATGTAAGTTGGTATAAGTTCAGGTAGTTATTTATGGGCATTGTGTAGTGTATGTAGTTCCAAGCCTGCTGCTAGCCTATACACTACCATCGTTCGAGAACGTTCCCTATCCACAACGTCGCTTCTTAGGTTTATTTTTGTTATTGTTTTTCTTTATATAAAAACACACAATCACGGTACCGGTTACTATAGCGATATAAAGATATAATGCTCCCAGGAGCATTTACTGCTGCAGTTCAATTATGCTGCCACTGATAGTACTATGCACATATCTCAAGCAACAGGTCCTCCATTACACAAGTGAAACGGCTTTTTACTGCATCCTACGTATAGGACGTAGCAAGAAGAAATGGGAGCGACCAGTATACATGTACATACGTAACCCCAAACAGCACCCAGAGCATGGAGAAAACTCAGATCAGTTGGCTGTGTGTACTGTACGGCACCGAGTCTAGTATACACAAGCATGTTATGATTGGGCAGGGATGAGGGAAATTTGATCCTGACAAGAAACTATATGATTGGATTAGAGAATGCGGCGGAGGTGAAAATAGCATGGGTAAGCCATGTGAATACATATTTATAACAACCCATTTATACATAATGTATACTACCTAGCAAGGTGTATGTATGTGCATTGAGGTGAGAAATAAATCTGCTCAGCTATGCCTAGAAGTGGAGTGTAGTGCAATGGAGGTAACACCGTACCTACATTATTGTATGCTGCTCTCGTAGGAATTACCTACCTACTTATTCTACAGAGAATTCTGTACAGAGTAAGGACAAGACTATCATTTCAATAAACTACCATATATATAAATTATTGCATCATATATTTAAATATTGGGTAGGTGGCGTAAAAAGAAAGAGAAAGAGAACTTAAGCTCTGAGGTATCTCTCTCAACCTCTTTCAACTTGAACTGGAATGTTATACTACACTGCTTTTCTACATACCTATATTAATGCAATGCATACATTATCTAAAAACCTTTGCTCGTATTGCAGTTTCCCTGTCCCTTGGTAGCGTCCTCAGATACCTAGTCCACAGCTTTGACTTCTTTTGTGCTAACGCAGTAGTACGTTTCTAATACAATGCGTACTCTCATTGAAGGTCAAACACTATCCCTTCAAGCTTGAACCCCATTTCCAGCACCGGTACATAAAAAGTGGAAGCGCGGGTCGATATGCGAAACTTGAGAAAATCCGATTGGTAAATCAAGCGATATGCATTAACCTGCTTTTCCACTTTTATGCACGTATGCTGAAATGGTGTTCAAACTTGAGGGATGCCGTACTGCGCTGGTTATGGATCCAGCCGCCAGCGTCAAGTCCTTTCTTTCATGTTTTCAATGATAACGGTAAAAAATTAAAAATAAAAAACTATGATAAAACGATACTACTATAGTACACTCGTGCATTAAGCAACTAAACAGAATTAGTAGCCAGTGTAGCGTGTAGCGTGTAGCGTAACACTTAGCACGCTGTAGTATATACATATAGGTATGTACACTGGTATATCCATAAGAATACCTTTGACCCAGGTTCTTGGTGCAGGTTTACTAAGTAAGTTCAGAACACCCCACCCACAACCGCTCCTTTAATATCGATAGCTCACTCGTCTTACGTAGTTCTTCTTCATATTCACACTTGCATAGTAAAACAGAGCGATGCTCCTCAATCCTTCAGATCTATTTCACAGACGGCAACAGGTTCCATCGGACCGCCGTGTTGCCTATCCATTCTCATTATGACCAGTAACAATAGCAACCCTCAGTGAGCCCACTACAGGGCCCGGAAAATTCCTGGTGAGACCGTTGTGTCGCACTTTTTCGCAGCCATGTCTTGGAGATGGAGGCTGTGGACCAACTACCTACAGTAGCGCAGAGTACAGTAGGCAGAGCATTGGCAGAGCTACACAACCCAAGCTGCAGACTACCGCGCACTGTACCTGACTACATACTTACTTCGTACTGTAGACCTGTCCTTCAAGCCCTCTCCAGTTGTATTCAAGATCTGCCTTGACTGCCGTGGCGCATGCAGGGGACACCACGCTATGTACCTTGGATAGGTACGTGGTGTCATGATTGTCTCAGCCCTGCGCAACGCACGATACTGCTCTCGGGATGGCGTGAGAACGCAGAGAGAGACAAGTCGATTTTTCACCCATCATCTCAGGGAGAAAAGAGCCTTACAACAGCCGAATCGCTCACAATAGGCTTTCTTTTGAGTCTCATGTTTACATCATTGAGCATAACTATCGATATACATAAGCTGAAAGCTAAGCAGTGTAGCGAGTCCTCTCAGTAATAAGCACAGGAGTACAAACACTAAGCGCCGCTCGAGGACGTTTCGCGCGACAACTACCAGTCCTAGGATCGAAAGGGGGCAAGCGGTACCGATCTTACCGCCGTTAGAATGTCACCGTCCTCAGCCGGATCAGCCGGTCTTGGTCCTGCCCATGGATTGCAGGAGGTGTGAAGACGGTCATGTCGTTGTGACAGCACGCGGCATGCGACTCTGCACTCCAACAAACGGGTAGGATACAGTAGTGTACGAGCATTGCAGCCACTTCAAATTGCAGGGCCAATGCGCTTGGTGACGCCAGCGATACTACCTACGGCTTCGGTCGCTGGGGATTGCACATTGCGAGGGGGAGGAGCCCTAACATCATAGCAGCGGAGCATTCGGAGTTTTCAGAATGCAGCTTACTGAAGTGAGTGAGATCGCGTCCTCACGAGTCAGGATGCAGCAGTGACAGATCCTGTACTACGGCTAGACCTTCACCTATCTCATTCGGCAATGCTGTCGGCTTCGGTCCGTGTGAGATATCACTCTTTCCCTGGTAATCAACTTACAATACACACTACACAAGAGAATCATCTCATGACAGGTAACGGGCTTAACCCTAACCATCAACCCACTTACTGCAGCAATTTTGCACCGCTACTGCAAGCCTTCGTTCTGGGCAAGATTGTACCGAACAGAGATCCAGTCTGAGTCAGATCATATCAGATCATATCACTGGCTACTACTCCAAGGTCGGAGGTAATCCTGCCATACACTCCCCGGTAAAGTATTGACTACACTAGAGTCGGCGTAGCTGTTGGATACGGTTGGCTATCGAACATGATTATTCCACCTATTAGGTATCTCTGCCACAGCCGTATTTATAAGCCTCAACAGAAGCAAGCCCCAAGATCTACTAAGTATAAGCCTCCGAGATCTAGTGTATGGCAATCTCCTTCACCCACGTCAGGTACACGGCCCCCACCCCGCAAAAGCGCTGGATAAGCTTGATGGGCGATAGGCGTTATGTGATACAGATAGGTATCAGATCAGCCTCCATGAATCCCCAAGATACCGCTATGTAAGGAATATTTAACCGACAATGATCCATCTTATGAGGAGAACGCGGCGCCGAAAGATAGCACCATGTTTTTGATTTCAGTAAATTTCACAACGACCCATGCATAGACGCTGCTGTTAATGGAGAACAAATCTGCCGTTGAGACTACTTACTTAGAATAGCATCATCTATCTACCGAGTGGAACCCACCACCTAATATTGGTACACTAACTAGGTAGGTACTTGCATCACTTGCACACACACACACGCGATGGACGCGATGGACGCGCGAGGCGTTGAACGCCGTATACACTTTACCACGGTAAGGCATGAGCCGGGCAGACCCGGGGTCGTGGTAGGTAGATCGCCAATGTTTCACGTGGCTTTCCTTGGCATCCCTATGGGACAATTTCCGAAAGATCCGCGCAGGCGCAATCTGGTAGTGTAGGCTTATCCACCTACGATCTTCCTCAGGGTTAATCCAGCTGCCTATCTGGGCATTCTATAACGCTTCCTTTTAATGCCTTATTATACAGTACTTAATGTTAGTGTTCGCTATCTGGCTTATAAGTAGTGTACCGTACGCTGCATTACTGGGCACGCTTACACTACAGCTGAGAAAATGGTGTAAATCCTTTTTTGCAACGACTTTTTCGTATGTTAACGCCGTTTGTGGAGGGGCGCAGCATTGAGGAGAAGGAACTCTTTTCGCAGCTGAATTGCTCGTCCTCCCCCACTTGTTAAACCCATCTGCGCAGCATATGCCTCTCGTTCACTTGCATTGGCGATCCAGTGAATCAGTGTCACGCAACGCGTTTCTCGGGATCAAATCAAAATCCAGAGACGACTAGTTCAAAGCTCCGCACAGTCACACAAACAAGTCAATTAATATGTCAGCTTCTTAGATTTAGGTTTTTGCCGCCGCATATTGCATATCCGCGTTGCTCTTCTGCCGTATTTGTCACATCTTGGTAATATTCAGCATCCCTTGCTTAAAGGAATAGGACTAAGATGCCTACTATGTACTTAAATGTAGGTCATCATGATCCCGAGCGTCTAAATCGGCCCAATGAAAAGGCTATTCGCGCCATGTTGCTCGCATTCCTCTTAGTTGATTGAACAGCTCAACTTTCCAGTAAATATTTCAGGATTGATCTTGGTGATTGTGTTACTACGTAATTCCTCCTGCTTGCGACGGCGCGAGTTTATTCTTTTTCGGAGCATACAAAAGGGATGTCGGGCGAAGTTAGAAAACGAACAACGCCGCTGAACAGGTCTGAGAAAACTCCCAATCGGCAAATTCCGACTTATATTGATCCTTCTATTGTTCGAAAAGCAATATGTAGGTATCTATTGTAGTACAGCTGCCGATTACTGAACAGCGAAGCCTATATTTAACGACAAGGACATGGGCTCCTCAACTTTGGGGAACTCAATCAGCTTCAGCTGACAGAGAGACAGTAAGCCCACAGCTTCGGCGCGGTTCTCTGCTGTACTCGCTAAAGCATCGTCCGGCCCTGGAGCCTTGTTCGGCCGAGTTTGGGTGTAGGAACTGGTGTGGCTACGCAGCGTCGCGCCTCGGTGACACTCCAAAATGTTCCTGGTCTCATCAGCGACAATGATTATCTAGGTATATTGGAATGCGGGCGTTAGTTCAACGCTGTCGATGATCTTCATCCGTTTCTGCTTGGGAGTTGCGGCGCTGTACACCATGTCCCAGTGTGTGGCTTCCTCCTCGTGTACCGCGAAGCGAAACTCCCCGGAAGAAGAAGGTTGAAGAGTGGGCATTTCGGACGAACAGTACAAGTTCAGAATATGCGTGTTCTTCTTCGCTAGAGTATATCGTGCCAGATATAGGAGGCTCCGTGATCCTGAGGTTCTCCATACACTAGGTTCCTCTCCAGCTTCGTTCGCTTGGGACGGAACAAAAAGCACGCGCGTCCCCACGCATGGGTGGTCATGTTCGGTCCAACTTTGGACCCTGATGAGCGCGGAGTGTTCAGTGTCTGCATGAACGACTCTCCTCCCCTGAACTCGATTGACCAGATTCCTGAACAATCACCGAACTCTCTGCAATATATTTGCTTATTCGCCAATATGGTCAAAAGCATCATGGAGCTTGATGGGAAGTTTCTCCTCGCTCACGGAATAACTCGTCGCACCGTGCTCGTCATCGGGTACCCTGTGATATAGAGAACATAATAATATAGTAGATGAAAATATATGGATAACCGTAATTGGCCCTGTAGCCCGAGGTCCGCCCTGATTAGGAGCTGCTGGTACAAAGTTGAGGCTGTCACTTGTGAAGAATAGCGAAAAGGAGCTTTTGTTTTTAGAAGGGATAATTAGTAAGGGCCAATGATGGTTTAAGCATAGCATTGGTCTCTCGGCTTCTGAAATACTCGCGAGCTGGGGACAACACGCTGTGGTCATGGGAATTTCAGTAGCTCAACTCACTCATATAGTATATACACCGTAATCATATATGTATAGTGTAGTATCCGGTCCATACAATCACGCATTCATTTCAATTCACGAGAAATGGAAAGTCAGTGTACCTTACACTCTCTGCTTTTGCCGCTTTGCTTACAAACCCTTAACCAGGATATAGTTACTCGTGGACCAACTGCCGTTATCTTCATCTGTTTATATGATGAGCGTTAGCTGGAAAAAACGTTGTAACGCCCTCGTATCGTTATTAATGCCGGTTGAAATTTCTTTCACCAACTTACATCCCTAAGCCTTGTTCCTATAATACCTACTATGTGTATTATAAGAAAAAAGCCCAGATGAGGCCTTTTATTTTCTTCCGCACAGACCTTTCCTCTACCCCGGCCTCCCATCCCCGGACCGGGATAAGGTTCTTTAGGGGAAGCCGCGGAGACCGGATCAAAAGTGCTCACTTCTCGTATTTACTTGCACTCCACAGACCGGCGTGGAGAGGCAGTAGCAACTGATTTCAATGACCATGAAGACAATCCACCCAACAAAAAAGGGGAATGATCACCGGTCTTCAAGAACGCACCATTTCACATACATTCGACCAAACACCGAAATGGCTGATTTTGGAATGACCCAGCGCAACCTTGACGAGAAGGGTCACGAGGCACCATGCATATCTCGAGTACGCTCTGTTTACTACCGGGGTGGAAAATGCGAAGGCTGCCTGCCTATCAACACTGTATGACTGCGCTCAATCCTCTCACCAATAGACTTGCGATATTGGAAACCAACAGGACTAACCCCAGGAGAAAGAATAACAAATAAGAGAAAAGGAAGCGATGAAGGCATGACTAAACACCGGTATAGGAGTGTCAGAAGGGAGAGTGAGTTGCAAAAGTAGCATCGGGAGAGGACCGGAGGATTGGAGAGGGTGAGACGGCCGTGAGGACATCAATCGCGGCCAGGAAAAGTAGTCAATCTAACACCAGTTTATTTAAGGTTTTCATGGTATGAGGTACCGAGTTGTGCAATGCAGGACATAAGAGACCATGAGTTCTTCGACGATCTAATAGTGTCGTCCATGGAGTTGGGACGATTATTCGCGCGACATCTGTTGAGCTTGGCCCCTGATTCTGTGTTGTCGCGGGTGAAACTCGTCTCGAATCTTGGTTCTCGCGCGCATCGCACAGGGTTACTAGCGCCAGGAACCTGGTTGAAACCGTCTCTCTGTGCTCGGTTCTCCACACTCTGCCTCACATCACGATGAAACGTCAAGTTGTGCTTTGGAGAATTCTATTTCCTCCAAAGAGATGGAGTCGATTAGCGACTACGAGGCTCTCGAGTATTTGATGGTTTGAGCAGGCATCGATGATGAGACGAAAGATCTCCTAAAGCTACTCTGCGTTGTCTAACAACAATCATGGGTAATGAATGCATCGGCACTCGCAATTTTGCGAAACTCGCGATGAAGCTTGCTTGTTGATACAAATAATACTCTTGCCTCAACGTCCCAGACTAGTCGAGATGTCTACACATCGACATCTCAGATTCACTGCGGCCTCGCTCATTGTTCCTTCTCTCTAACTAAATTTACCTTCTTTTGGCTGGGCCATATTTTTCAATCGGTCACTCTTTTGCGATATTTCAAAATCGCAGGTCGTTAATCTTAATTCTATTTCGCACTCACTCGAATCCATCATGAAGTTCGCTAATGTCCTGTTCATCACGACTTCTGTCGCCGCTGCCGTAATCAGCACAGACATTAATCCCCGAGATGCGGAAGCTCTCGTCCCTAGGCATCATAAGGGGGTCACTGCATCGACTAATAACAATCAGAATGCCAACAGTCGCAAGAAAGGAGGGAAAAACGGAGGCAACCAAGGCGGCAATGCTGCAGCTGCTGGTAGCGCCACGACCACCAGTAGCTCGGCCAACAGTACGACAACGGGCGACACTCTTGTATTGAAGGAAGTCGGCGGTGTCGCGGGCAACGAGTGTCTGACTTTCCGTAATAATGGTAAGTCCAGGAAAGCAAAGGAAAAAAAAAAAGAAAAAAAAAAGACTACCCCTACGCTTGGCGATCTGTCCCTTCACCTTTTTGGATCAGATTGACAAAAGAAGTACAGGCTAATGGTGAATTCGGCTACAGGCGAGATCGTAGACGCTGCATGCGTCGATGACTCTGCGGACCGGCAGATAACGCCGTCGACGATCAACGGCGCATCGGGTCTTACAGTCCAGCGCAGCTTCACGGCGGGATTCCGCGCAGATCTCGTAGGCATACAAGCGTGCGTGGGATTTAACGGTACCGATTTCCTCGCCTCCGACTGCAGCGACTCCAGCACCGAACCTGTTTCTTTCACGGGTGGAGAGCTGAGGACGGCGTCGGGCGCATGCGCCAGCGGTCACGATGATCTCGCACAGATGAGTACGCACCCCACGAGTCCCACATTCCTACATTCATTCCCCTGCATGCTCGTCCGGAACCCCATCCACAGTAATCGCCGACATGTTTATCAATGTGACCATCTCTAACATCTGGATTCCTTAGCCGTCGATACCACGGGCCAGTCATGTGCGCAGTACGAAAGCACGGCCGTGACACCTACAGCCCCTTAAACTAGTAACTTTATGCGCGCCCGTCGGTGCTCAGATACAAAAGCCGAGACAGCGATGACACCAAGTTATCTAAATCTAAGATAGTTAGTAGCGGGGTTAGCTGATAACAAAATCGAAGCTATTTCTTCTTAGGCCGCATGGGTTGTGTGTTCAACAAAAGATATCAACGTGAGAAACAGCCGATGTGAAGATTGGATTGAGACAAAGATTGAGTTTTGCCGTGGGAATAAACGACGGCCGTGGAACCACAGGACCGTACGGTGGTAGCGAGACGGAGACGGCGATGGCGAAACAGCAGGAGGATACTCCGTATATATGCAATGCAACGATTCGGCCCCCCAGCCCGCCTTGCACCTTGTGCCTCGTGTAACCGCCCAAGTGCCGAGCCAGTACCCGGGACGGATCTACCGTGGCCCAATGTTGCGGTTTGCCAATCCCATGTGTAACCCCGGATTGATCGAATTCGAATTGTGCAATGGAAATTGAACATTGTCCCTTAGCAGCAGTTTGTGCCGAAAACTATTTACTTTACTAACACGCCGCCGACTTCGGGACAGCTATCTCGAGCTATCTCGCGGGCCGAGTCTCAGCAACTCGCCACGGGACCTGCGGTGGACATGGCCGTGGACATGGCTGTGGACATGGCTGTGGACTAATAGAAAGGTCAGCATCCGCGTGCAATTGCCTAAAGCGGCAACCCAGCCTGTCTCTGCCTTCGCCTGCCGGATCGGACCCCTGCGCACCCACTGCCTCGACTGCAAGCTCGGTGGGCCACGAACCGGCTGGCCCTCATCGCGGCGTCCCTAATCTGTCGCTAACTGCATAAGTAAGTAGGAGGCAAAGCAGATGCGCGGTTAGCAGCGAGAATCGCTGACGTAGCTCTGCGTCCGGCCAATCACAGCCCGTCAAGCAAACCCCGCAAAAGCTGTCGATTGGCGAGACAAGGCCGAGTGCCCCACGTGCGGTGTCATTGATAAGGTAGGTTCAGGTAGGTACAGCCAAGTACAGCCAAGTACAGAGAGCACAGCAGCTCAACCGACTGCCCAACGTTCCCGGCACGACGGCCTCCTGCCTTTTCTCTCGGCAGCCTGGAACTGCCAGTCATCGTCTCCTTTAAGAAGCACGTCTGCATCTCTGCCTGAAATCCGTGTGCTGTTTGTGCTACCACCGGCCAATTGATCGGGATCTGGACGTCGATCTTTTCCGATACAAAACACAACACGACCAAACCATCCATAACCACAATTCAAAGCCAGCCAAAGACCGTTGCTTCTGTTTCTTCCGTCTCTATCTCGTCTTTCTTTTTTCTCTTCTCTTCTCTTCTCTTTCCGCCACTCCCTCTTCACCACTCCCTCGGCCCGGCGCCCTTCTTAAAAGATGGCTGCGATCCGTGTTGGAGGTGCGATCCGCCCTCTTTCATCCGCTCCCTCGCGGATAGCTGTATCCTCGACTCCTCGATCTGCAGCTTCTTCTTCGGCATTGGCCAGGCAAATAGCAGTTTCAAGAGTCAGAATGGCTTCTACCTTCTATAGCGGCGAACCAGAGGGTCCGGTCGTCAAGACCGAGATACCCGGACCCAAGTCTAAAGAAGCAATCGCCAAATTGGACAAGGTCTTTGACACTCGGAGCTTGAATATGCTCGCCGACTACACAAAGAGCACCGGCAACTACATCGTAGACCCAGATGGAAACACGCTACTTGACGTGTAAGTGTCGACCAATTGCTTAAGTAGACAGTTGTTCTGAAGGGTTGGGTATCCAACTGACATTCGTAAAGATATGCTCAAATCGCTTCCATCCCTGTTGGCTACAACAATCCCCATCTGAAAAAGATTGCTGGAAGTCCCGAGATGGTCACTGCCATCATCAATCGGCCAGCCCTTGGAAACTTCCCTTCTCACGATTGGGCCGACATCTTGGAGACCGGCATTCTGAAGGTGGCTCCTCCCGGACTGAACCAGGTCTTCACAGCTATGGCTGGCTCAGATGCGAACGAGACGGCGTACAAGGCTGCCTTTATGTGGCGACGCCAAAAGGAGCGAGGTGGTCCCGCCGTCGAATTCACCGAGGAGGAGTTGGAGTCATCCATGAACAACCAGACTCCTGGTGCATCGCAGCTTTCCATCCTATCTTTTAAGACCGCCTTCCATGGTCGTCTGTTCGGCTCGCTCTCGACCACGCGATCCAAGCCTATTCATAAGCTGGATATTCCCGCCTTCGACTGGCCACAGGCCACATTCCCTCAACTCAAGTATCCCTTGGAGGATCATGTCGAGGAGAACGCTAAGGCGGAAGCAGACTCCCTCGCTGAGGTCGAGCACCTCATCAAAAACTATCACGTACCCCCGTGTGCTGTAGTGGTGGAACCGATCCAATCCGAAGGCGGTGATAATCACGCCTCGCCCGCATTCTTCCGGGGTCTGCGGGAGGTTACGAAGAAGCACGGCGTGTTGCTAATCGTTGACGAGGTGCAGACGGGTGTAGGCGCAACGGGCAAATTCTGGGCACACGAGCATTGGGATCTGCCCACACCCCCGGACATGGTGACCTTCAGCAAAAAGGCGCAGACGGCTGGCTACTACTTCGGAGACCCGAGCCTGAGGCCCAACAAGCCCTACCGGCAGTTCAACACATGGATGGGAGACCCGGCACGGGCCCTTCTATTCCGTGGCATTATCGACGAGATTGAGCGTCTAGGTCTTGTAGAGCACACGGCCAAAGTTGGTGGCTACCTGTACGGCAAGCTAGAGGATCTCTCCCGCAAATACCCCGACCAGATCCAGAACCTCCGTGGCAAGGGCCAGGGCACCTTCATCGCTTTCGACAACCCTAAGCGCGACGAGTTCCTCAAGAAGGCCAAGTCATTCGGCATCAACATTGGCGGCAGCGGTGCCAGCGCCGTGCGCCTGCGGCCTATGCTGATTTTCGAGCAGCAGCACGCAGATTTGCTTCTCGCTGCGGTGGAGAAGATCATCTCGAGCTAGACGGAGGGAGAAGAGACACGGCGATATCTTCTAGTTTGTGCTAGTCGCGCATAATAATAATGAGTATTGGCGAATGGATTGCTTTTTCTGATCTTGGAAGGTTATGGCGAGTTGTTCGGACATGGATTTTAGCTTTTTGAGTAGATATTTGCGGAGGAAGTGGTTTACACCTCAAGGATGAGCAGTAGTGACGATCCAATTTAGAATGGGATGCGAGGGAGGGAGCAGATATACCTACGAACAACTTCGGATATACAGAACGGCATGGGTGGCATGGTGTTGGGAAACGGGAATAAATACCTTAGGGAAGAAAAAGAGGTCTGATTGATCTATTACAAATCTCGGCCCATCCATCCATATTTGCCTAATGAAGTAATTGATGATTAGGTATCACCAACCACATTGCATACAATTATATACATGTACGTGCTTACGTAGTACCTAGGTATGCTACACAACGTCGTTGTGCGGAGTGATTATTTTCTTCTTTTATGCGGCTTTTCCTCCGTCTTATTATTGTCATGTTTTGGTGGTATCCTGTGCTACGCTCCGGGTCCCGTCTAGTACGTTTTGATTGGTGTTTGTACCCTACACCTTTTCAAGCCTATTATTGAGTTTTACATACAGCTCCGTTGGTTTATTTGCCCTGTTTGTCGTTGTTTGCAACTCTTGTCGCTTTTTGCTTCTTTTCAGCTTGCTTCATTGCTTGCTATGTACAGACCAAACAACAATGACAACCAAGTATCCAGTGGATAAGCCAGTTCTTCCCCTAGGGACATGAACCGCACCTCACGATTGCGACGTGTGCAATGTGCACTAAAACCTTTCTCCTTCTCTCTATTTCACAGGGGGGGCTGGGGAACCAAGCTTGGAGAGGAAGACGGTTTTAGTGTTTCGAGTCAGCCTAGGAACTCTTTTGTGGGTTCAATCCTTTCTCAACGGACTCTTCACATGTGTTTTGTCTTCTTTTTCTTTTCTTGTTGCAGACCTCCAAGGATAAGGAACAGATAGATGGGCTCTTTCAGCCGAGCAGGGTGTGTGGTTTAGTCGGTTATGGTACAATTACATGGATGAATAGGTAGATCATTGCGCGAAGTGATGGATAGAGCCGTTGCAATGGACTCGACAGTGGCGTACCAAACGGCGTGGAAGCCAGAGAAAATGGAATATTGAACGCCGTGGTTATTATCCCGCCTCGAATCGGAAAATGCAGCCTGAAAATGCACGCACGCATTCGAACCAACCGCAACAGATAAAACGAGTAATTATATAGTATAAATATGTAGAGCAAATGTATGTGCATTGTCAGTATTTGCCGAATGTGCAACTGTGGTCGGCTAATGGCTCATAACACTAGTCGCTTCACTCTTGAGTTCACCCCTTTGAAATTCAAGCATATTAAGCTCGTTTTCCCGCTCGAGGGCAGCCTCCTCTTCCCGTAACCTCTGTCGCTCTTCCTCCTCCTCTTGTTGATCAAGTATAGCGGTGTCTTGCTCTGGAACAACATTTTCCTGGTCTGTCGCCCCAGAATCAAATGTGTTGTCAATCTCACTATCTGGCGGTGGAGGAGGAGGAGGCGGAGGTGGGCTGGGTGCATCACTCTCGTCTTCTTTGAGTCGCTTCAAGAATGGTGTTTCAGACGGCGTCAGGTCTGGAGATCCAGCGAGGTCTTCTCCAGTACGCTTTCTTTTGAGATCGGTGCTAGCTGGTGTTGCTCCTACGTCCTCATCGTCGGTCATAGCTATATCGCCATTGTTCCGATTCGTAGCCGTCTCCATAGGTGTATCTTGCCCATTTGTAACTGACCGCTGTGAACTGGTCGAGTGATATTTCGCGGCACGTTCAGACTTTCTTTTCTCATGCTCCTGGTATTTCTGAACAGCACGGTCGAGAAACTCTTTGACGTAGGCTTTGACTTTTCTCTCCTGCTTCTCCGTGATCGAAGTGGGATCGTCAACACGGTTATTCTTGTAATCCGAACTTACGAGCTTTTTGCTGACGTCTTTGGTAAATCTCTTCAACTCCTCTTTCGGCAGCTTATGCCGAAACCTGTCCATGACATATTTGACGTGAGGGAATAGCTACTACAGGTCAGCATACGATATCATGCATCAGTACAATGGGTGAAGAGAGTATGCGCACTGTGTTCTCGTAAATCTTCATTTGTTTGTCGATGGTTAAAGAACGCCACTTTTCCTTCTTAGTCTCCTGAGTGGGGGTGCTGGTCGGCTGTGGGGTTTGGGATGCGGAGCGACCAGGCACAGCACCGGGTTTGGTCAGGGAGTCGATGATATCCTGCAGAGTCTTCTGCTCCTGTCGTGCTTTCGAGGGACCAGTAGGCTGTGGCGGAGCAACATCTGATGCAGGCGTCGTTGGCCTCTGCCATGTCGTCTCACCGGTCTTGGTGTAATAATACAAACTTCCGCGCTTATCAGTAGTCGCAAACCAGCCTGCGGGGAGGGATGGAGGCGGAGGGCGATTACGTCGCGGGAAGCCACTGAAGAAATTAGGGTTTCGCTGAGGGACATTGCTCCGCGGGCCTTTGGGGGTGTTGGTAGGCAAGGCGGTCATAGGCTTTTGTGGCTCTTCTGGGCGGGCACCACGGCGCTCCTCAAACGAGTTAATGGGCTGTGAATTCTGGGTTGATGATGCGTTGGGGTCTAGTTTCTTTCGGGGAATCCTATAAGCGACCTCCAGCTTGCTCCATTCATCCAACAGCCGTGCCGACTCTGTGGCAACATCCTTGTGTTCTGATCTGGTCAAAGACTGGATGGTGGATTCGATCTTTGAATCGACGATCTTATTCTTGGTCAGACGGGGAAATTCATAGAGGATGTCTAGGACTTGGAGGACGACATTGTTATCCTGGACAAAAGTGTTGAGCACGGTCTTCAGAATTTGGTATCCGTGCATTTGCACGACCCGACTGCGGACCCTGTCATCATCGCTGCGCTGGATGCGCTGCAATAATTTGACCGCAATCCACTTCTCCTTGCACTGCACGAGTGTGGCCATAACCTTAGTGACCCCCTTCTCGTCCAGACTGCGAGCCTGAACGCTGCTAACGTATTCTTCATCATCCTCGCTAATCTTTTTCTTCCGTGGTTTCTTGGCGACAGCGGTATCCCAGCCGTCATTGTCGTCAATGCCCAGGGCTTCGATAGTTGCATCAGACAGTTTAGTCGCGCGCTCCGTCTGGGTCTTGCCCCCAATAAACCCGATGCAATTAGGCTCACCACAGTAGCAGGGTTGAGGGTCTGCACCATATCTGTCGACATTGTAGTTGAACACCAACTCCTCACCGATTTGAATTCTCCGCCCGGCAAAAATGCCCATACGCAACTTGTTGCCAACAACCCATTTGTCCACGTAGCAGTTGGGGTTGCAGGAGTGGTTGCAGAAGCGACCGAGATTACCCTTCTTGGTCGCATCAACAAATTCATTCTTGGTCAATGACATGAAATAGAAATGCCGAATACCTTCCTTGTCGTACTGGATTGCGCGTCGGCGAAATGTAGGCTCGTTGATGACTTCGCCAATGTACTCAAAAATGAACTCGTGAGGTTGAATGTTGGTGTTTGCGCGAAGGCCAAACCCCTTCTTTTCTGTTCGGATAACAGAGACGTCGGCATACTGTTTGCGTTGAAACCTCTGATTCTGACACTCATTCCCGCAGTTGCAATTTCTGTCAACACATTCCATTTTGGTGGCCCGATTGATGCAGTCAGAGTCTTCCCCACAGGCATGGTTCATACCACCCCCTAAACCAAGCATCATTATTAGTATTTCGCAGGCTCAGTATTACCGACACAAACGGGGTACCTACGCCATTCTTCGCTGCAGTCACAGTCTAATGAGTCGTGATCTGTTGAACCGAGCGACTTGGATCCGTATAGACAATCGGGTATGACCTGAAAGTGCTCACAGGATTCGGTGGTTACATCGGGAAAGTCTGTAAAAAGATTCATAGGTCGTGGTGGAAGTTTCTGCGAGGATTTGCGCGATAATTTCGGGGGCTGGGCGCCATCAGGAGTTGATGCACTGTCACTACGGGCCTTTCGATCATCGGGCGACGCGTTCTCAGATCGAGAGCCCTTGCTACCATTAGGTGTTGAAGCCATGCTATCGCTTTCCTTCTTAATCGCCGTAGTGGACGCGGGACCTAGACTCGTGTCGACTTTGAGGCCTTCCAAGCCATCCTTGAGATGGTCTTCTTCCTCCATCTCGGCGTTCGGTGGCTGCTATCACAGGAAACACGGGCTTCGGAACGTAGGTGCACCCCTGAAGATGGATGATATCACCAATCGCGTACACAGATGAGGATGTGACTGCCACGCAGTGGTTGAGAGCCAGCCCTAGTCGTCCAATGCAAGAGGAAAGACTGCCGTCGTGCAATACCAAGAGCTCCTTGGGGGCATACAGGGCGTGGTAGAACCAGGGGTGTGATGGATAAGAAAAGAGGCGCTGAAGAAGATCAACCGGGAGAATGGCTGGGCAAGAAGGAGAGTCCGGAGAGAAGGCCCGAAGCTACGAGTATACGGAATCAAGAGAAGAGGGAGGAGAAGTAGAGAGCGCCGAGTAGATGATGGGAGCTAACTGGCGGCCGAAGTTGGTGACATTGCAAGCCGATGGACGCGCCAATTGCAATGCGATGGATTGAGCTGCCAACAATAACCGCCTTTAGACAGGGCAAACCGAGATATATCCTCTCCGTCGACGCTCTATTTGTGGGAAGCCTTCGCTGGCGCGTAGTTGAGCAGAAGAGAGAAGAATGATGCTACGCGGATCCGTTGTCGCAAAAAAAAGGTCAGTACGGTAGGTCAAGGTACCTGGGCAAGTACCTGTTAGGTAAGTGCTGGCCTGCTACAGGTGCTGGCAACTCTGAAACGGGAAGAGGACATTGGCCACTGGCCACTGCCAGCTACAGCGCTAGGTAGCGGGTAGCGGCTGTGGGCTTGTACTTAGTGTACCTCCCTACATCAGGATGATGGACTTCCATTGTGAAGGGGACCAATCAACCAACATGATTACAGCAGAATCTGTAATTCGTAATCTGTGCAAGGGCCTCGCAAGATGCATGGGGGCACTATACAGGGTAGGGCTTATACGGATAATCTATGAGTAGGTTGTTAGAAGCATATCACACCGGGGGCCCCGCAGTGAAACCCACCTTCAAGGTTGAGTACAGTAGGTGGTTTGGGCACTCCATCCCATCCACGTTGGCTAATTTCGAGCCTGTTATATGAGGCAGAGACAGGGCATACAACGAACAGCAAGTCCATGTAGGTATCTCCAGTTTTGCGGTATACCAAACCCTTCAGACGTTCGCATTTTGTGACTCTGTGACTTCTTGGGTGCCAAGGAATATGTGGCCTATACCTATACTTGTATGCGTGTCTCCTTATGATTTAGTCTCACCAGTCACTAGAACTAAGCATACCTAGTACTGTATGCCAGGCACTTTTCATGTTGATAGATGTGTTCCAAAAAAAGATCCAGGTTCTTTTTGTAGGGCCATAAATTAACTGTAAAAGGTACTGCGAAGTGTTAGAGATCACAACCTAATCACACCTGGAAACTTGTTAGCATTTGATGTATGTGGATCTGGGCATAGATATGCTAACTGCACTGCTCTGATACGCGTACCATATAAGCGCTTTCATGTTGGTCATAATCAAGGATATCTGATGGTTAGTTACATCCATATCCTATCGCAATGGCAAGTAGTTCGTCTCCTATGTCTCCGTGTTGTGTTGTTGGGTTCACCGAGCCATGTGGGTGAGAATCTTAGGACTGCCAAGGAGGTAACAAGGTTTTCAAACTGCGCTTTGCGCTTCGTCCCCGGCAGTTACTTAATGAGAATAATATCAGGTTATACATGGGATAGATATTTTACTACCTACCTAGGTAGACTTGAGCCTTCAAGTTGGAAGGCAGGGAGCAAAAGTTGGCATTGCTAATAATCCCTAATAATCTCTTTAATCTGTGTAACAGGCTCAATCAATGTCCACTCTATACCTAGAACAACGGAGACGACCGGACTGGAGGAAACAAGATCTCGGCTTACACAGGATGCAAAGTCGGAGCACAATGGCTAATATAGAGTATGTCGCAGTGACACTCTACTGCAGCTCGTCGGCCCGCGTGATGTCCAAGCCGTTCCAAACCGGCAGCTGCACACAGACGAAGCCGAGCCAGCAGCCAATTCCGGACAGCCTCCTCGCGATCCCTTGCCGGCACCACACACACAAGGGTGGCTGCCCTTGCGTCAGTAGTCAACAGTTCTGAGCCATCGCACATGCCTGTGGGCCCTATGGGGAGACGCCAGCTCAACATGCATGGACAGGACTTGAATCTAGGCGAAAAAGCGGTATGTGAGTTGGCATTAACTACAGCTCTATAGGTATATAAGAGGAGGGAGCCCGAGTCTAAGTTGGGAGGGGGGATTGACTGATTCTCCAAACAAGCGTTTGCATTGCACTTTTCAACAACAAGAGTCTGTGTAATAATTATGATGCTCGTCGGCTTGTCGGGCTCCGGATGTGTCCGCTCTCTCTTTATCATTTGCAGCAGAGGCTAGCTCACGATGGAACACTGCCGAGAAGTGTTGCGGCTCGGGCACTTGTCAGACGACGAACTCGTGATCTGTGCTTATTTCCCCCCCACTGGACGAGCACTTCGCGGAGACGCCCCCCGATGGTCTGATTGGCACGAGCTCCAGTGAATAGTGACCACTTAGACCGCCGCCGCACTGGACTTATGAGAATCCCAAGTCTGCAAGGCCAGCAAAGCAGCGCGGCTGCGGCCAATGAGAATTGCCAGGTTCTTGATGCTGAATTCAATGTCTTAGGACGTGCAGAGAGGCTAATAGTTCCCCAGTCCGACTTTTGCTCGAATCGTCTCCTCTCTCTGGGCTTGTACATATGTATGTACATATGTACCTAACTACCTAGGTACATACATAATACTCCACCAGGGGATGGATGGTGTAATGCTCTCGGTATGGTCCCGCCAATGTGGGCTCTCTCTCACCACCGCGGCCCCAGGTACTTCTGACCACACCGTACATACCGTACATACCGTACCATGCCGCATCCAAGCAGCAACTCGCCCGATGTCATCTTCTCTATTCCTAGTGCGGTTGGTGGTGTGGGCAGCTCCGTCTGTAAAGGACCACTGCCTATGGAATATGGAAATGCTATGGAGAATCGGGCCAGTCAGGCGGCCCAATCTGTCCAAGTGCTGTCTAAGTGGTCAGCGGGAGGCTTACTGTCAGTGAGCGTGTGTTTGTAGGGCGCATCTGCATGGGCAGAGAGAGGCCGCATATGGTTGGTCGCTCAGCTGCCTGTTGCCATTCTCGGTGGTTGCAGTAGTTGCAGTGGTTGCAGTTATGCATCGAGCATCACTAGACAATTACATAGTAGGTCTAGGTAGGTATCCTGGCTCGGCAACATATGACCTACACGTTGTTGCTAGCTGGTCCGAGTTCCCAAAATGGGTGCACGCACGGGCTGCCTCTGGTCAATGTCTGGAGGCCAACGACGCCATCGAGGCCTCGTACACTACCGACTAAGTAATGTACTAGAGGTACCCGCCTCGGGCTTCTACTTACACGGTAGGGCACTTACACTATCCATACTACCTACCAGGTCAAGGAGGGAACTCCACTGCTGCTGCTGCTGCTGCTGCACTGCTGCTGCGCTTGTACCGACTTGACTGTACCGCTCCGTGGTGGTCAAGTGCAGAGTGCATGTGGTGAAGCTGAATGCGCAGGTGGCGAATTGACGAATGGAGACGAGCACAGAGGCGAATGGCGAGCGGCGAGCGGTCGGCTAATGGGTGACGGACAGAAATACATGGCTACCACTACGGGGAATCTGGGGTTGACAGGAAGCCAACGCGGGCCTCCTGGTGCTGCGTCTTGCGTCCTGCGTCTTGCGTCCTGCGACTAATAGGCCTATGTATGTATGTAAGTCAACATCTCTTTTTTCTGTGATTACCTGTCTTACACCACGGCCGCTCATTCGCTGCCGGGCACTCGGCCTCGTCGTGCGGCGACCTTGTCTACGACATAGATACCGACTCCTTGGTTCCCTACTTATTTAACTTATTTACATGTGCCCGTCGGTCAGCTGGGCCTGTCACCTGTGTTCCCAGCCTGTCTCTCAGCTTGCCGGTCTATTTGTTAGCTTGTCTGTCTCGCTCTATCGGCCTATACTATATCGGTGTATTGTGCGGTGTTTAGTCCATCCGGGGGTGCTTGCTCGGGTTCCAGAGGATCTAAGCTTTCGAGCTCCAAATTCCGAGCCATACTGGACTGGCAGCTAGTCTACCTAAGGCATCTAAGCATCTGCCCAGAGCCCAATACGCCCCCGATCCCTCGGTCAACCTTGACAATTTCACATTTATTCCAACATTGTTCCCTGGAGGCCAACAATACCGGCCACGGAATCCTGTCGAAAGCTCTCGGTGGCCACATTCTTCTTCTTCTTCTTCTGTCTGTCTCTCTGTCTGTGCTAAACCCGGCCTGCCAAACCAGCCCACCAGCACCAGCACCAGCACCAGCACCAGCCCAACACCAGCAGCAGGCGAACCAGCTAAACTCTCTCCCAACGCGGCTCACCTTGTTTCGGGGCGCGCAGGTATCCCATCCTTGCAGGCGCAGCGCAACCCTGCGCTACCTACCTACTTATTATATACGTACCTTCACTGAGTAACTGACCTTAGGTGTTCCCTGCCTGGGTCTTGCTGGGTAGGTCCTGGCCAATACCTTGTCAATCCTTGGGCCGTCTGCGAACAGTGCCCCTGCGCGACCCTCGCTCGCTCTCTACGGTCTACAGTATCTTCGTTCTTTATCCGTTGTCTTGTACTACTTAGCCGGCCCTACACTACATACGTACTTGCCTATCTCAGTTACGTGTAGATAGGCTTGTTACTTAGGCTTGTCTACAGTATCTACAGTATCTACAGTATACGGGCCCCCAGTTAATGTTTTGCCCAAGGTACTTCAGGTAGGTAGGCTTGAACCATAGCTGGCACAGCTGGCACAGCTTGCACAGCTTGCACAGCTTGAACCACATTCGCTGATTCCCCGGCTCTTCTCGCCCAGAGGCGCGCGCTTGAACCTGTCTTCCTTTGCGCGCGTCTTTTGAGCCTCTGGTGACTTTTCCATACCCTCCCTCCCTCAGTGTCATCCTACCCCCTACCCGGCACTGGTGGAAGAAGAGTCATCTCTGTTGCGTGCCTGTTGTGTGTGCGGCCTGCGTTGCCTTGTCTTGCTTTGCCTCGTCTTGGTCTCTCTATCTCTTGCATGGGGGGTCCTGCGCCTCGGCGATATACGGTCGACCAGGCGTCTACCACCACTACGACCTGATTATTTGCACTCAGCCTCTACTTCTCCATCAAGTCACCTCCCAATCACGTCGATGCCACCTTCAAACTTTACAAATGACTTGCCTGCGACTGTGCTGCCGAATAACTCTTCCTCTCCCCAACCCATCGCCCGCGGGTCTTTGCTCCCAAGAGTCTCACCATGGAGCCCAGCTTCTCCGACGATGAAAAGGTATATTGTTTGACCTGCTCTTGTTTGGCTCTACTAATGGCCGTGGTGGACTGCAGAGGTTCGTGCTGGCCGAAATAATCAAAGTCAGCGCCATAGACGTGCCCACGCTAGTGGAATTCATAAGAGCTCACAACATTGTGCCTGACTGGCTCGAGATGCAGCTGCCTGGTGGTTTGTACTGACCTTGACAAAGATTTGTTCTCGTGCCGAGTCCTAATGACAACAGGCCGCAATATGAACCACTGTGTTAGAGCAGTCGAGAGAATGTTCCAAGTCAGCTTTCCTCCGCCAAACATAGCAAGCACGGGAAGCTTCGGCAAGCGCAGATCCGGCGACCTGATCGACTATCCTCCAGCTGCGAAGAGACAAGCTATCACGGCAGCACCTCCGTACGAACCAACTCTCACGCCAGTACGACACATCCAGCCACGGCCTCCGGCTTCCAACGGGTATCCCTTGATGGCCCCCATGAGCAGCGCTCCAGCCATACCAGCGACAGGCAAAAAGCGTGGGCGGCCGTCCAAAGCCGACAAGGAAGCTCAGGCTCAAGCTCGTGCTGGTGCTGGCTATCCGCGACATACCGACTACACGCCTATTACTCCTGCTCCGCCGGCCCCTCTCCCGGCGCCACCTCAGCGCGAACATGCGCTTCCACCTGGATACGACATAGCTTCAAGTGTTAGCCTCGAGCAAGGGCCCAGCAAGCGTCCTAGACCAGCCCCAGTCGATAGTCCCCGCCAAGGTAGTGATTCTTTGCCTTTAGTCTCGCCTGCATCCACCACGGGGACGCCACGAGCGTTGCCGGAACCTACAGAGCCAATGGAAAGGACAAATATTTCCCCTCGCGACCATGGTTCAGTTCCCGTGGACTCACGATCTCCACCCCTCGCGCCGTTGATGCAACAGCATGACCAGCCGCAACTTCACTCACAAATACTTCCGCGTCCACAAGTTCCTCTCGTTCCGATACAGCCATCGCCGCGACCCCCACAAGTTGGTGGGCCATATAACAGGCCAGATCCGATTTTCCCAGACCGAGACAGGAGTAGAAGCATGACCGACCAAGCGTCCAGAAATGCTTCGGCTTCTCCAGTCGTCAGTCGTATATAGGACGAAATGCCCGCCAAAGACAGAGTAATTCTGAAGATTTAGTAGTAACAATTCATTCAGGCCAACTACGGGAAAGAACGAGAAAGTTTCGCGGCATTTCAATATCTTTTGGGTCCATTACTATTTTCACTTGTTCTACAGACGCCGTTATTTTCTACAGCTGGTACTTGGCGTTATATCATACCCAGCCCGGGCGTCTTTTGTCGAACCTGTTGGACGGCTCTTGTGCTGAGCGGAACTACGCGATTTCTTATCTCTCGGCCAATTGGGCGGTTGGTTGTCTGAACGTCACACATGATTGTACGATGCGACTTGATCAAATTCTTCATGTCAAAAGGCGTCTGGCACTTGGACAACTTGGGAACCTAGAAGGCTCTCTTCTTACGGTTTTTACGGGCCAATATTTTTTTTTACCTTTTTTTTTGTTTGTACGGTCGGCGGCATCCGCTCGTGCTCCTTGGCGCCGCCCTAAATGCTCATTTGTATACTAGGCAAATTGTTTTTTTTTCGGGGGCGGAAGAGGCGTTTGTTTGCGAGTGTATGGTACGTTTAGCCGCTTGTGGACTATGATACGAATGTTTCGTGTACGAGGTACGTAATGGGCAAAATTTCGATTCAAGACGACTGCAGCAATAGCATAAAGGTGGATATACCTCCAGAATAAATTTGAACATTTGCATTGAACCAACCAGTGGAAAAGACAGAGGTCATGTTTGCCGGAACTGGTACGCTTCAAGCTCGCAAATATGACCCTTTTCTCAATTTCACGAATTTCGAATTTCTGCCAAGTTCCAGGACCGTACGATCTAGCCGCATAGGTATTCTGGCTCTTTCGAGACAAATAGCAACGCGTTGTAAGTCTGGGGACGTCGGGGCAGAAGCAGTCAGCTTATTCTTCAAGTCGGACGGACTTGATTTACATATGCAAGAGAACAGAAGTAGTATGCTCACTAAGCACAGCTGCCATCGTTTCATCACAAGATCAGTCTTCTCCCGCCTCAAGCTTCTAGACGAGATAGAATCCCGACTGTCTATTCGGTCGGGTCTCGAGCTTATACCAACACAAACTCCAAAAAGGTCATCAGATGGAACCACGGCCATGGAACTAAGCGAGGAAGCTGAAACGGTCCGCAAGACGCCGACTGTCAGCGAAGCCCCCGGGAACTTTATCTAGTACCAGTACGACGCCACGGGCGGAATGCGATCGAAGGGAAGAAAAAACAAGGATGCAGCCGACAAAAAGGAAATTCTGTTTCAATTATGAAAAAAAAAAAAAAAAAAAAAAAAAGCAGATTCTAGATTTACTCAATTATCTATTTGCGGAACCGTTGGGACACGGGAAGGCAACAAACAGCCAAGGAAGCGAATCGGCGGTTCCAGCCACGGGGGTCGCGCCAAGACAAAACCACCCACAAATGACTTTTAATCGAGGAGAGGGGGGGCGAGGGGAAGGAAAGAAAAGGTGGCGGGAAAAACAATAGAAAAGACAATAGTGCAAGTCTATTGCTTACTCGATGAAAGAGACGGGGGCCCTCACCGGTGAAGGGGCAAACCCACGTGTCGGATTGTTCACGCCTATTTCCCTTTTCTTACCATGCGTTTTTGCGCGCGCGCAGTACACACACGTACATACGTACCGTAATACATAAATAGCGTTTCTTTGGCAGACCGAGCCGCGGCCGGGATGGGGTGAGGAGAGGACAGCGAAATGACGCCCCGAGAGCTGCAAACTGGGGTGAACCAAAGCCCTGGGCCTGGCTTGGGACCAATGGGGGACGCCCGGGATATGGCGGTCTCACGCATTGCTACGCTGTCCTCATTGGCACAACGCACCTTACCGAGGAGTATGTATACCAAGAAGTAGGTATGTATGTATGTATGTATGTATAAGTAGTATGCTAAGTAGGTAGTATGGAAGTACTAACGGATGCATAGGCGGGTAAGTTCCATCCGATACGACGCAGGATACTGTGTGATGGGGTGCCAGGTTCGTCTTATATTGGTAGGGATGGAAGGCTCGGGGACTTTTGAAAGAAACGAGCAATGCAATGCTGGAGGGGGGTGTGGAGGAGGGTTGCATCTTGTGCAAGGCGCGTGATGTTGCATTGGACTTACATTGGGCTCTCTCTCTCTCTCTCTCTCTTTCTGTGTGTGTCTTGTCTCTCGGATCGTCTGAGCTTGCTGCACGCGAAGGCGCCGCCGCCACTTTGTTTGGTGTGTGTGTGTGTGTGTGTGAGTGTGTGATACATCGAGAGACTCGTATTCATCACTATCTATCGCATACACATATAAACAGACACACTTACACATACTACCCAGTCAGACATACATATACACCCATACTATACCGCATTATATTATATTATTACTAGACAAGCATGCGACAAAGACGGGAAAGAAAGGGATGTGTGTGTGTGTGTGTGTGAGAGAGAGAGAGAGAGAGAGGAATTCGGGAAAAAGACGAATTATAAGGTGCGCCTTCACGGGGCTTTAGTTATATTAACCCGAAGTTGGACGTCATTGGTTACATTAATCGGCCGAGAGCTGCCCACGCGAATGTAGATCCCTAAGTAAGGCTGAGAGGAAGGGTTACCGATGAGCATACAGAAACGCAATTTCAGGCTCCTCCCCTTGCTCGTCGTCGGGGTATGAGGGGAAGGGAAGGGGGGGGGGGGGGTTTATCTTGGTGTACAGTTGTGTATAGCCTACAGGTTTGGGAAGATGAGACGAAGCTGCGGCATTCGCTTCTCTTACTTACAGTATGTATGTATGTATGTATGTAAGTATGTGTATGTATGTGTATGCGTGTGTATGCGTGTGTGTGTAATGTATGTACATATACCGCCGGAGAAGCAATGCGACTGGGTCGTGGCACCCTGGTTCCATTGCTGGGATGTATGTAGGTAAGTATGTATGTAAACCCAGTTGCCAGCAACCAATACGCCGAAACCATAGAAAATACCCATACCTAACCACAATTAATTGCTGCCATCAAGCTGACAACCTCGCTCACCCTTTCCCACCTTTCCCCCCAATAAGTAGATTTCTATTATTGTTATTATTCTTACACTAATTTCTGATTCGTGGACAGAAGGGGAATTCATCTCATTCGTCTCTTTCACCTGCCTGGGTTGATCGCAGATTCATTCCTACGCTGGTGTCGTTTGGCGACGGGGACCACCACCACCCCCTCCCCAGACAGAGAAAATGTCAGGTCATGTCATGTCAGATCGTCGAGATGCAAAAGCAAGCGAGAGGTCCCGTCACGTAGTGTACAGTGACATACACTACATACCTGTCCTTCGCGTGGCCTGCACATGGGAGAACATGCATGCCTACACCACTACCTTACCTTGCCTACAGTATCTATCTCCGCATAACCTACCAATCAGAAACCTTACCCTTCCGATATTGCCATACCTTGTTTTTTTGATCCCATTACCTTGGTGAAGAAGTGGTGTGGGCTTCATTTTCATACACTGATATGACATACGGGTTCCGGGCTATTGGGGCATTGGGGATGGATGGGACGTACGTCATCAATTTAGATATAGGTATATCCCCTATGCCAATTCATTTATTATGTTATCTTGGCAGGACATACGCACAGCCAACAACATATGGCTCGCTACGACGCAGTGTCGTGTGGTTCGTATAGTTCCAATCCAATCGTCAGTCCAGCTGAGCGTGTACTGTGTATGTGTTGCGAGCGCGGGTTACGTCTTACGGTGCCAGTATGGTATAGGTAGTACATATAGTTAGCTGCTGGGTTCGAATGAACTTATCTGCATTCCTTACACAGTTGGATGAATCCCTCGCCGTATTACATCAAGTAAGCCCCAGGCCAATTGTTCCATGCAGGAACTTGTTACACACTGGGCCTTGTAGGATCGTCCCTTGGTTCGTTGGGGCGAGAGGAAGACCAGTCAGCTTGTCATACCTACTCTGTAGTAGCTAGGTTGGTGGTCTAGACTGTACTTCGTAGGCTTGCTCGCTCTCTCGCTCTCTTTGGTCGGTCTTGACCGGCGACTACTCTGTCGTGGTCTGTGGTACCGTTCAATCGAGTGAGTCTTTATGTTCTGCTGGGGGGCGAGATAGCCGTAGATGTCTTTTACGTCGACGAGGGTCAACATATACAAACGACCAAGTTAGCAGAACCTCACGCTGTAGTCGCATTCACAATTTTTCTTTTATTGTTGGATGTTGGTCGAGGTGGATACAGTACAGCAGATGGATTGTCCACCGCGAGTGGCATGTGGCAAACGTCGAAGAACGGTAAGTTACCAAAACAAGAGTGGCAAAACTTTGTAATTGTCCTTGATAGATTACAACAGTTACTCCCAGAAAGCTGATGACAACCGATATTTCCCGGAAATATGGCCTCAAGCGTCAGAATATCGGAGTATGTCTAGCCAGTTCATGATTTTTATTACTATGCTAATACAATGCACGCAGCTCTGTACTATGGTCTGTTATGTGGCCTGGCCAAGTCGGCCCGGTACGTTGTCATATCCACAGACGAATTCGGAAATCTGCTTATATCGACCTTACATTTTTGGACTGGGAGATGGGCTATTTGTTTACAATGATGATTATGAGCAGGGTAAGGGGGGGCACTTTGGTTTTTGTCAGCTTAATTATCGCCACTTAAGGGTTTTTAGGATCGTGTACCTATGAGTATGTTTCTGTATGACACACGTAGCTCTGCCTAGCGTAGATGTTTAGGCTCTAGGCGTACGTGTCTGTCATCCCCGGGAGGATGAGACATCTATAGTGAATGCCGAGACATACACCACATATAGAACACAAAGTCC
Source organism: Xylaria venustula (assembly GCA_022578775.1). Taxonomy (NCBI): domain Eukaryota; kingdom Fungi; phylum Ascomycota; class Sordariomycetes; order Xylariales; family Xylariaceae; genus Xylaria; species Xylaria venustula. Next base: position 556,198 of record MU389333.1, on the reverse strand, counting down.
CGACGAAACAGCTCGCATACGTGCCTTAATGGAACGAGATCGTCGAATCATGTGTCGCGTATGGCGATTAATTACAGAGACAACGATGCAATGAGACTGTCTTAGCTGTTACAGCTTAGTTGGAACTACGTTTTCGTGGGAATTTCTGGCTGCGAGAATATGTATGTCTCAAGCAATGGCGCACGAGACTACGTAACAGACCGTGGATTGCCTTCTCGTTATCTCTTGGAACAAGTTCTTGAATTAATACGTAGATAGTTGGATGATTGGACATTGCTGTTATTTGACTTTGTGGCTTTGGTATATAACATGATCACTATCACTGGTAGACATCAATGAAGAAGGCATTGATATTTTTTTCTATACTTACATATCTAGCCTCCATAGAGGGCTGGTGATACAGACCTTGAAAGCCTGCAAAGATGAATTTGGAATTAGTATGTCTATTTGTTGTAGCTCCTTAACGAACTTGGGACTCGACATAGTACCTCGATTGATGTAGGGAGGTACCGATACACCGCTGAGTAATGAAATTTCATCGACGACGGCCCATAAAGCACAACCATGTCGTCAACTACGTTCAGAACTGTACCAAAAGGCTTGAATAAGGGCTTGAAGATAGGTTCAAATTCGCACAAAAACCTATAAGGTGTATATGACAATCCAGAAACCGTCCATGTTTCCCATGCCTTTTTAGGCTATACGTACAATTCGTCGGCATTGACGACCCCTCGGACCTGCTGATTTTGTCCATGTCTTATATTAGCGAGGGCTGAATGACCTCGATCGAGACATTCACCTCACCTCAGCTTCCATCCCACAGTATGGAACGCTTCAAGCCTTGGTACAACAAGGACGAAAAAGGCGTGAATCATAACATCAATTTGAATATATAACAAAACGCCATGGATATAGATGCGCCTCTAGAGGTGTACGCCCTGCGGTTGTTAATCAGGACAGACGAGAAAGTTCAATTTGCCAGAAATCAATAGGTTAAGAAGAATAACGCAAACAAACAGCAAACACCTCACTCTGTGTTGTCAATCTTAGATACACACACAACAACCCAGGTTCAAGCACAGCTTTAACATCACTGGACCGGGAGAAACCACAAGGGTTTGTCCTGCGGACTAATTTATCACTGAGCGATCAAGATGGCCAGTCAATATGGTAACGTCTGTTGAAGGAAGGTGCGCATATTGAGGTTTATATCAAGTAAGAGATTACCTCGAATTGTGTCGTATCCAGGGTTCGTTCTCTACCATATCTCAGTAGCATGTGCACCATCTAGGAGTCATCAAGCTGACAAGACGGCGTTGTACGAAAAACATACTCAGGGAGCAGTATGCTTATTACTAATGATGATGGCGAAATGAATTTTATAGCCTGAAGACACTTTTGCTAATATCAATAACTCATCGCAACGCGTGAACGAAAAGTCGTTCTGTGCTACTACTGCTTTTCTAGACTTATACATGCATGTTCTTGAGAATGAAAATGTCGATGCTGGCTACCACGAAAGCAACAGATAAGCTTCTACAGTTTCCTTGAAAAGCGTCGCAAAAAAAGTGAAGACACGTTCTTTACGCTCAAAGTTTCGAGAATGAGTGTTCAGTTCGAAGCTGGCCGTCCGCTATTGAGTTATCCTCCCCCGTTTTCAAAGAGGCACAACTGTTGGACAACATGCTGTATATTCAATGTATTTGATGTATTTTCTTCTTTATGCTCAGCGAGTCCCTCGCTCTTCTCAATATATAAGAATGAGATTGCGCTATTTCACATTGTATGCATTACTACTAACAAATAGATCTCCATTGTATGCATGAATGCTCCTCCCCTGGATATAAGCTAGCGTACATTATAAGTCCAAATAGCCATGTGAGATCAGTATACAGATTTACTAGAAGGGAGTACCTTCAGTAGGCCAGTGCTGGTGATAACACTTTAGCTCACGCCCCCTATATTACTAATTTGTGATCAACACTACAAGGTTCATTGATATGGCTCGTTACATATACCCCTAATTCAAAATGTTGTTGAAATACAGCTGGGCTACCAATTACTCATCATCAGAGGAATCATCATCTTTCCTCGATCTTTTGTTGCCACGCGGTACCCCAGACGACTGGACCTCGGCACCCTTCTTGACGAAGATGTAGCTCCGCGCCGCCCTCTCCTCCCCCTTCCATCCACCACCGACCTCGCCAGAGCGGTTCCGCACCACACCGAGCGTTCGCGCATGGTGATACCCCGGGTACGCACTCGCCTGAAACCGGAAACTCCGCTCGACTTGCAGACCGCTATGCCTTGCTAGGTCTCGGATATTCCACAGCGTATACGGCTCGCCCTCGAACAACGTGACGATGATAGATCCTCCTGGGGCTAGCGACGGGATCGCGCGCTGGAAGAAAGACACCAGCAGCTCCTGGTTATACCGCACCTGTCTGTTCACGTCCGTGCTCTTGCCGCCGACGTGCGGGAAGTTGAACATGATGCGATCCATGACGCCGCTGGCAGGTACAGAGTGATTACCAGAGTGATCACTTGAGTTTTCAGGTTTTGATGTCTTGCCGCCGCGTGCGGGCTTGTTGGTGAAGGGCGCCATCTTCGTCGCATCGACACCGAACAGGACCCGACATCCATCCTCCGCCTCGACCTTGGCGATGTTGTCTGAGGCATGCGGGTATTTCTCCAGCAGCTCGTCGTGATTCTTCTCGAATACCGTGGCAGTCACGTCTGCGCAGTAGTGATGTTCGACCAGCGACGCCGCGAAACTGAGGTCGCCATCGCCGACCAGCAGAATCTTGTCTTCGGGGGAGAAGGGTATCGTTGGCTCGACGTGGCGTTGCTGCTGCGGAGGGGCACCACCGTTGCTAGAGTGTTGTTTCTGTTGCGGCTTTGCACCCGGCACCTTGGGCTTCTTTGCGTTGCCGTTGGCGTTGGCAGGGAGGCGCTTTGCGAGCTTATTACTGCCAGGACGCGCGCCGCCCGGCGCAAGTTTCCGCTTCTTCCCCATGATCGCGGTCGCAGTCGGAGGGGTTGATTCACCGGCGCATGGCTGTGCTTGGCAGTTCTCCTACACTATGGGCGCCTCGGCAAGTGATAGCCAGATCGCTGCAAAATCCAAGTCAACTCGCCGCGAAGGCAAGTCGAGTCGAGCTCCTGCTGGCTGATGCTGTTTGCTGTACAGCTGGAGGCGCAGGTCGGGGCGTCGACCCTGGAGATTTGTCTCTGACGTTGCCCCGTTTCGTCGACAGTGGATTGCTCAAAAAGGAAACTTTCAAAACTTTCTAGTGGCTCGCTCGCTAGCAGGGAGACGCGGAGACGCGGACGGGGTTCTGCGGTTCTGCGGTTCTGCGCTTATGCTTATGCGGGCGGGTAGCCACAGGTGGCTATACGCTAGCCCGAAAAAGGAATTACCCTTGAGTATAGCGTGCCTTATATTTACTATATTAGGTTAGGTGCTTTAACCTCGAGATGAATGGGGAAGTACGAAGCTGCAAGGCTTACTTGTAGGTATCAAACACACAAACATGCCTCGAGAAGTAATCAACAAATTGTCGCAGGACAAACATTGGCTAATCTCACGTCTTGCCATCAGAACAGCGTATATGTAGACGAAGAAGAATAGTACGAAAAGGAAAACGGTATCTTTTACTTTTTATGTAGAGTGCCTAAAAGTACAGGGTATGGATTGATATTGCGTTTGAAACTAGGTAGGGCCAAACAGTACGCTTGGCTTGAGCAGAATTGAGAACGCACGTAAGTATTTACTTAGCCTTGGGGGCCGAAACCCGTAGAAGTGTGTCAGCGAAACTTGAGTGAGATACTGTTACCTATTCGCGGATTTACACAACATGAGTGTTGCCTACGGTGGGATCGGTCTGAATCGGGGTTACTGCCAAGCTATGGAGGTATGGTAGCAAACATCTCTCTCTCGCTCTTTTTAATAGAAATATATTTCGATGTTAAGTGGTAGAAGAATGAAAGTGTGTGTGCCTCGAGACTGACCACGTACCCTACCTGCGTGACCTCTCTTCCGCGCCTATACAGGTTCCTGTAATCAACTCCGTTTGTCTCGAGTGCGAATTGTACTCGAACAACGTACAAGGTGGAGATGAGCCTCTACAACCTATATAGGACATACCTTGTAGTTTTAATATCCGTGTGATCATGCAGGTACTACACCAGACGTGCCTACATATCTTACATAGTTCCTTGCCCGGCGAGTCGGGTACCTTGACTCGTGTATGTGTCACAGCGTCAGATATTACATCCCTTCAGATACACTCTCCTGCGGTAGATCGACAAACCGCGATTAACACGGGTTGTAGATGTAGATACGGGGGTGGCCAGTGTGTATCTCATGTCCATTGGCAGATACACAGCATGAGATTCACCATAGTTAGGTGCATCTTCCGCATCTGTCTATGACTCTACCACTCTTCACATGTAAACTTGGTTACTATGATTACATAGGCCACCTATACTCTCTAAGCACCCGATGACACACCATATATCAAAATGGGAGCATTCGACGATACCTTGGACATTCGCCGGGCATTTACTGCAGAGCTATTTACACACCTGCAGTAGCAAAGAAGGAATGGGTGATAGTGATATTTTGAAACTTTCATAACCGATCGCCTGTGTTACATGCATCAATGCCTAGATCCAATATCAATACAGCTGTTCAAAGTATCAAGGCAACCAAGCCAGGTAGTACCTATCAACAACGCCGACGGAGCACTAATACAGCACCTATCAATGGCGGCCGGACTGGACGGTGTGAGCCCGGAAGCGTTTAGCGGATTATCGGTTTTCCCGAGCCAATCACAGCAGATGGAGACGCCATTGTAGGTCCATTGTAGGGGCCAGAAAGTAAGGCTTGTCCAAATGAGGAAGGGGACCTGCACCGGGCTGCAGAATGCGTTACTGGTCTAATTGAATTGTTGCTTAGGTACTACGGCTGCTCAGGTACATACTAAGTAGGCTAGCTGGCGTTGCTGCTGCTGCTGCTGCTGCTGTTCGGCCAAGGTCGAGAAAATCTCATGGTGATATCGACGGTCATTTTCACAATACCGGCTGTCTTCAAACGTCTCTCGCGTCTCACAGCTGCTTTTCCCCAGGCTCTGGCTTCTTCTGGTCCGCCTATCTTCTTCGCATTCTTCACAGACCAAAAAGGCGCGCCGTGTTGGTTTTGGAGCTTGCATTGCGCTTCGATCCTAAAACTCTTCGCATCTTCTCATTCGCTAGCTTAAGCAAGCAACCAGAGCAAGCAACCAAGGCCAGTCCTTCAACTTTACTGACTGACAGCCCTTACATTGTGTCTACCTCACCTCTCACCTCTTCCCTCCCACCGCCATCGCCCACCAGCAGTAATTCACCCAAGGCTGCCAGATCCCCCATCTGCTTCGGTTTTGGTCTTCTCTATCTAGTGCCTGCCTGTCCGTCCCTCTTTAGACAACGCCCCTGTATCTTTCTCGACGCCTTTCCTGCATCTCTCTATCTTCCCGTCTTCTCTCACACAATACACACCCACCAAAATCAACAACTCATTCTTTCTCCATCTCTCCCTCCCTTGCATGACTGCCCAACATGGATGGCGTGCAAATTGCCGGTTCTCCGGCGCCTAGTCCAGCCAAAGGCAAGGTCGGCAATTTCAAGAAGGCCACGGGGCGAGGCGCCTACAAGAAAAATGCCCGCAAGAATGCCGCTGCCCCCAAAAGAGGCGGCGGTCGTCCCAAGGGTCGTGGCCGGAATAAGACTTATGAAGACCCTCGTGTCCAGGCCGCCTACGATCGTCAAAAGGTCCTACGCGAGCTGTATTCCGAGGTCGCCAGTGCCATCAAGCCTGTGCTGGAGGATCTCGCTGACATGACGGTAAAAACACTTATTGAAGACCCCACAGCCCATAAGGTCACTCCCCTGTATCAAGGCGTGCAACGGGAACTCGACGAGCGCCTCGACGACGTCATGCGCTCTGCCGACCACGAGTTCAAGACCAGAGCCGCCATTGCCACTCGCGAGTATCAGCTCAACACTGCTGTCACCGAGAAGAAATTCCACGTAAGCTCCCCATGCTCATGCTTATGCCCTGCTATCTCCTTCTTGACCCTGTCGCCTGCCCAAATGTGTGACCCAACACACGACACAAAGTTGCACTACTTACTCCCATGTACAGGATGGCTATCAATACGCGGCCGATGAATTCTACGATGCATCGCTCAAGCGTGCCGGTCTACTAGCTGAGATACGACATGAAGGTGTCGATGTACATGTAAGTTTCGCTCACTATTTCATACAATGTTAAATCATACCCAACCTTCGTGGACTGGTTAATACATCATCGACTTGTCTTATCTTCCTGGCTGGCTAACCAACATCTGCAGTTGCCTGATACTACCTATACCTTCGTAGAGCAACCTGATCATGTGGCTGCTGAGCAAGGCACTTGGGTTGTATTTCGTAACGGCGTCAAAGTGCCGTACCCACATCTGTTGGAAGAGAACAAGAAGGTGGCGGCGGTAGTCAAACCCCAAGTCGCCAAGGGCAAGCCTCCTGCCAAGCGGAAAGCTGAAGATCAACTGGACGGTCAGCCCGACTCCAAGAAGGTCGCAAGTCTTTCTGGATCTATCAAGCCTGACAATGGAGATGAGGTGGCCACCCCGCAGCCACGACACATTAAGGGACTCCTTTCTGCTGAGACAGAACTAGACGGAGAACCCGAGTCAAATGCAGCCTCGCCTTCCCCCGAATCAGATCCAAAAGTCGAAGTGTTTCGGGGAAGAAGAGATCTTCCGGACCTTCCCAACGGCGCATCGGAGCCTGATAAATGGGGCGTCCGCACAGTCGCAAGAAGGGGACCCAGAGCTAACAATCGCCTCATCCTACCGCCTCCCTTTACTTTTGGCGATGACGAAATTGGCTTTCGGGACTCTACCAACGATTCGAGCAAGAAGGCTACTCGTGGAACGAGGGGTAGGTTCCTCGACAATCCAAACTCCAGAAATCTTCACATAGATCGCACGATAGTGACGTACGATTGCCTTGAATATGAGGATGACGCATTGGATTCCACGCTTGTTCAAAAACATAATATCCACCCCAAGTATGGCCTGTTTCTGCCGGATTCTCGCAACGAGCCGGAATCCCCTCCACATCCCGTCTCCAGGTCAAACCCGATCGTGTTAGTCACCCCTAATGGTGCGACTTTACATGCATCGCGGTCAGTGAGGGGCTTTAATATGGATGCTACTCTACGTGAAGATGCCAGAAAGGATAAGGTATCTCTCCTCCTCGCACAGTTCTGCGAAGAGGCCGGCGTTGAATCGGACGAGATCACGACTGAGGAGATACGGGAGCGCGAACGGCAACGCCAAAGCCTGGCAGAAGCCAATGCTAGGAGCGAAGACGAGGACGAGGATCCCATGGATCAGGTGCTTGACTCTCAAGATGGAACGATCGACGAGTCTGTCGCCAAGGAGAACGCTAACCAGCTCCTCAATGCCGCGTCCTACCTCGAGTTCGACCGCCCGAATCATTCTACATCCAATCAGAGATTATCCCGGCCGTACGACGCCGTTCGAGACGTCTTCACTAATACGGAGCCATCACCCCCGCCTCCTATGCCGCAAATGGAGATAGATACATTCGGCCTCTCTTTCCTTGCCGACATCTCAGAACAAGTCTCTCTACAGCGCGACGCCCAGTTCGACCCGATGCTCGGTCACCGCCTTGAACCTCAAGTTGAATATCGTCCCGACTACCAGTCAGAGCACTCTCCCCACATCCAGTTTGAATACCGTCCTGAGGATGTTTTCGATCATCGCTCTTATCATGACTTGGGTCCTCAGCTAGAACATCAACTATATACACCGTCGATGGGCGACTCAATGATTGACCCGCGCCTTCTCGGCCCGTCAAATCCCGTACCCCCACCGTCGAATGCTTTTCTGCAAACAGCACTGAATCCGCCACCTATGCTTGCTCACATTGCACCGGCGCCGTCCCAAGGAGGAGATCCACCATCCATTGGCAGGAATCCGTTCACAAATCAAGGAAGTGGAAAAGGAAGCCCAGTGCTTCCTCCCCTTCGCCCTTCACGACGAGAGAAGGCTGTAGACTCAGCCCATCCACCACCTCCATCTCTTATTCAGCAGACTCCAGAGTATGGTGCCCCTCTTGGCATGATACAGTCCAACTCCGGTAATTTCTTTCCTCCAGCTCCTTCTCGACCATATCATCAAGGATATACTCTGTTTGAACAACCCCATATGGGATTGCCCTTCGGAGTCTCTGGTGGGAATATGACTTCATCTCAACCCCCGCCTCATTTAGCATCGTCGCATAGGCCATCGTACCAACCTCCATCACCAACAATGTCAACTCATGCCCAGATTGCGGCCATGCCCATGCACATGCCGCACGGGTCATCTGTATCTCCTCCAGGCTCGTCTATGGGACTACAATCACCTACCGGACCACCTGGTAGTCGGCATAGGGCGTCAATCTCATCAGGTAGTAATAGCGCCAACAACGCAAAATACCGCAAGATTGCAGCAGCTCCCATCCCCCATAACCGACCATGGCCGGCGAATGGTGGTGCAGAACTTCGTCTTGCACACTACGACCATAAGGAAGCCATAAAGGATTACAGAGCGAATGAGCCTCCGCCACGAACTGGGCCCACGACTATTCGAGGCTGGAATGTTAATAATGTCTCAAAAGGGCGCAAGGGCCTCAAAAAGGAAGACACGGAGGAGAAGGACTCGCCGAGGTAAGTTCTCAAAGTGCCTTGGTAACATGAAGTGGGAGGCTGACATCTTTTCACAGCATCACCACGTTCATCAACAAGTGGAATCCCTCCGAGAAGACCATTGGATAGCCATGCTATCCATGTCTAGACATGCCATCACGACAGCCACGAAAATAGATTTTTCTTTCTCTTCGCAACTCTGTATTTCACCTACAGCTTGTTACACACGTACACTCTTCTAATTACCATGCCCCCCAACAACTCCTTGTTTTCTTCCTCACGATTTGCATAGCGCTGCATAGGAGCCTGGCCAAGTTGGTACCCTTTTTTTTCTTCTAAAAAAGAAAAGAAAAGCCAACAAATGAAACAGGCCCAGGACACATATAAAAAGGAAGGGAAAAATCTATTGCATGCATGTATCTACGGCGTTGGCGTCCGGACATCATATCACAACCTGCATACTTGTTTCTTGCGAGGAGGAGTTTTTCATTTTCATTTCATTTTTTGCACCGTTGTCTCAATTGCCCAGTCGATACAGCTGGCATAGGGAGAAAGTACTTTGATATTTTTCTCGGTAGCCTTCCTCTTCCTGCTCGTCTTGATCATTGACGTCGTTGCAGATTGCCTTCGACGTCGGGCTGACGAGTGAGGGGGCGGCGTTGAACGTGAGGGGACGGAGAAGATGGGAGCAGCGGGCTGATACCAATCGATTGATCGAGATTCGCGATGGCAGTGGTATCGCTGCGTATATGTCGATATATGAATCGTTCTTAACTGGACTATAATCTTGAGCAGTGGAGATATAATAAAGAATCTAAACTCAATTACGGTGGTGCTAAATGTGACGAGTGTAAACATTGCCATTTTTACTCTAGGTAATGATCGTATGGATCGAAAAGCCGTGATATATCTGTTGTCATTCTCTTTCCCTTTCCACTAGGTACTTACTAAAATACAGTAGTATATATAAGATCTTACGATGAGTTCTTAAGGCGCCATGTATTAAAAAGCATTCATTCTGAACCTTTCGAGCGATAGACAACCACATATCAGTGAGAAAAGTGTCGCGAACAACGTTGTTGTTGCGCTGTTGGTAACAACGGGGCAGTATGTAGCTACTTCTACGCGACAGGAAGACAATATATTGTTTGGAGATAAGTATGCTGTATATTACATTTCGTTCACAGTTAAGTGGAACGCCGGGTCACGGTATGGAAAAGAGAAAGAAAAAAACTACGAACAAGTTTTCTCTAATCTGTAAATGCATCAAGGATATGCACCACCCATATCCATTTTATTACTTTGGGTAAATTACCAAGATACTAATGTACACGAAGTCAGTTGCGTTCTGCCCGCCCTTCAATGTCTACCCGATTTCGCACCTTTCGTCCTCGGGGAAGATGTGTGGGAGGATCCAGGATGAAAGGGAATAAATTGAAGGCCAAGGCGACGTAGAGTGAATCCTTAACTACGCAATCCAAGCCCCCTTTCTTTTTCTTCATCCAGACGTGCACTCATCGTCGGGATAATGAGTGATCGGGTTTGTGCAGAAGAATAACCACAGCTTCTCAATGCAAAGGTGAAAGCAAAAGAGGGAAGGACCGAACTCCATTTTCACGCCGCCAATTTTGTAAATTCGAAAATATGGGGCCGCGTGCGTACGCTTCCCAGGAACAGGGCAAGGGTATTGTTGCTTCATTACGCTGAATAGCTGGCTGACAATTCAGAAATGATTAATCCCTCTCTAGCATGCCAGATCTAGAGACAAGTGAAATAGGGAAATACATGGGCATAACCATATATTCCAACGCGTGTGCATACGGTTTTCTTTTTAGTTGAAGACGCCCTCAGAGTTTCTTGTAAGAGGACGGTGCTTTTCCAAGCTAGTGTTAGAAACGTGATTCCTTCTTTGTCTATTTGTAACCAACTCCATTTTCATTATCGACGGGGACTGGTGGGTTCATGTACTCCTCGCCAATAGCGTTTGGTGGGATCGTAGAGTCTGTTAAGTCTACGGGCATCATCTGGAACATGTCTGCTGGGCCCGGTGCCACGTCCAGTTGTCCCATAGGGAGAGAGTTACCGAAGTCAAGCTGAGAGCGGCCAAGGTTGCCCTCGGGATGTAAGGGGTACATGCTCGCCTCCATTTTGTTGCCGTCGAAGATGACCATATTCTGTATTGGCTGCTGGTTTTGACCCAAAACGTTAATAACATCTTGGGCTAGCTGACCCCCTAGGATGGCAGTAACAGGCACTATTTCACTATTAATATTCTGCAGAAAGCTGCGGAGAAATTCGGAGCGGAGGGTCTCCGGTGGCAGAGAGAGGAGGGTATGGTTATGTGTGGCGGATCTGGTGAACAACTCTAGGTCTTGCTTGTTATGTGCAGGTTCCCTGTTATGCAGTGTCTGGAATCCCCACAAGGCGCGTAGGCAGGAGAGCGCGGGTGTAACGGCCTTAAGGCGACGCTTCGATTTGGTGTATTCAATCGGGAGCAGGCTGGTCTCCGAGACCAGGTCCCACGTCGAGTAGAAATCTCTTTTTGTGACCATCTCAATGGTCTTCCTGTTTTCTTTCTGTGTTTTTACATCGATTACACTTCGAAAACGTGACTCGGGCCCAGTAGCCGTGTCTATGTTCCCTTTGTCACGCTTTAGGACATAGTCGTGTTCTATCAAGTCGCAGAACACGTAACCGTAAAGGCCATGAACACCGGCAGCATAGAACTGGCGATTGTGTAACCGAGTGGCAGTGTTTATGAATGCAAGCAAGGTGGGATTCAGATCAGTGGCAATTACGACGTCAAAGGCGGCGAAGTATGATGCCCCTTTTGTCATAATACTACCGGAGTCGGGAAAGACGTTGACACGGGGATTCAGCTTTTGGACCTGGATTGCAGCAGCTTCTGCGCGATTTTGCCCGACGTTCTCCTGAGACAAGAAGAATTGAGCTCCCAGGTCGGCTTCTGTGACTATTTGATCATCGACAATGGTGAGAGACCCAATACCAGCGAGGACCAGATTCTTGGCAACTTCATTAGCCAGAGCCTTCATAGAAATGAGAAGGATGTTTGCTGCCTGTATTTTCTGCTGTGCTTGCATACCCCAAAGCCGAATCTGTCGGTCATAAAGTGCAATCTCATCTGATAGGTGAGTTAGCAGAGTTGGTTGGGAGAAAATGCATACAGTACTGTACCTGCACTCATTGCGTGGCCATTTGTAGGACGAGGCGCATGCGAGGCGCTTAGCTCTGGTAATGGTGGGTTGGCAGGGTGGACGGGTATCATCAGTCCCATCGGAAGGACGCCATTGCCATTGATAGTGTGATCTATGGCGGCGAATGTGCCATCCTGATTTTGTGGGATGAAGCTACCACCTTGGTTGGGGAAAGGTATGGTGGATTGAGTATCATGAACAGGCCCTGATGTGCTTTCACTTCCATTAGGAGCAGCTGGTTCTGAAGACACGGCGGGCTGGGTTGGCTGGGTTTGCACTTGTGGAGGCTGCTGTTCATCAAGTGAAGTAGCAGAGGTCGCCGAGGCTGCGGCTGCATCACGAGTCTCCTCCATCTTTGAATATAATACTGAGAAGACAAAGAGCGAGACCAATACTAGACCGCGAGGGGAACAAGGCGCTTGGCAAAGACAAGAAGTGGGAATTGAGAACAATAGGGCATTCGTCGGTTGAAAGCAGATGAATGACAACAAGCGCGACCGAGTTTTGTGTTGAGATGAGATCAGTGAGCGACTGGGAACTAACGTCGGACAGAGAGAGTTCTTATCACCTCCAGTGGATTCAAGGGATAGAGGGCGTGTTTGTGTTCGTTGATTGTTCAACCTATGGGACTTGCACACCATAGGCCGAGGCTGCAGTTCCTAGTGTTTGCGCCTGCGTTTGTGATGATGGAGATCCACGGTTTGGGGCCTCGAGGTGTTGATGCTTGCTGAGATGACGGGTGTGAGAGCTGGAGCCTTGTCTTTCCCTTCCCTGCCTTAGCTACAATGTAGGTAGCTTTGGTGCACGTTGGTAGCGCGAGGCGTGAGGCAGACCACCAATTATGTACAGCACCAAGTATCGCTAAACTAAGGCTTTGGCTGCCTTACTTCAAACATCCGAGGTACGTACCTACCTAAGTAATCAGTGAGAAGGATGTAGGTAGCACTTTCCAATGATGACTGCAGCTACGAAGCTAAGTACATGTAAGTAGATGTAAGTAGATGTAAGGTAGGTAGTCCTAGAAGGGCCGTTATATCTGCATACCTCATAAGTGACTTCTACCTCTCCGCTGATATCTCCTTTCGCTAACATCATATATCTAAACATATTCCTGATACACCGGTCGTGTATACAGTTTTCTAGTTCATTATTGGCCCCGAGGTTTCAAGTTAAAATCCCTTGCCTACATGAAGGTGTATGTGGGCAATTAATTCGACCTTGGTACGGAGTAGGTACTTGCTGTGCCCTCTAAATGTACTACCGTACCTACCTATTCAAGGCCTTCGCCAGAATTACAGCGTGGAGTTATGCGTCTGTGCAGGGGCATCCTCCCCACTCCAGCTCCCAAATGTACCTCATGTACCATCTCCCTAGATCCATTGGAGCACTGTTTAAGTGGTACCTTGGGGGACCCTTGCAACTCAGCGTCGTCATAGCCTGTAATGCCGATTATAGTGTACTAGCTTAGGGCACTATCAAGCGCATGTCGTGTAACGTGATAACAATTCTCTCTCTCTCTGCTGGTCCCCAAGCCACCCCACCTATTATTGGTCCCTCATCTTACACTTGGAAAGTCAATACAACATTCCTTGTGTGCTGTTCTCTACCCACCTCCTACCATCTTCCATATTCACCACTTACTTACCTACCTCTTTTCCATCAGAGAACAGACCATATCTCATTTGATTACACAACATCGCGTCAACGTCTGCCTATACTGCACTGTACTCTTCTCCGCCCGCCGATGGTCATATGCAAATCGTTCTCTCCTGCTATAAGTATTCGTAAATCTTGCATCGTCCGTTTCACTCAAACTACATACGCTTTCTCTTGGCGTTGGTACCAGAGTATTGTTGCCTCTGAATCGTGTTCAAACAAAATCACTCACCCATATGGTGTGCTGGTGCCTGTCAGGTGCTCTCAACAAAGGCCGCCGCTCTTTGTTCCTTGATGGTGAGATTTCCCTGGGGCTGACGTGGATATTGGGCTACTCTGGATTTTCCAGTATTGATTGTTGAAAAGTCCGGTGACCGCTCCGAGGACCCATTTGCCCTCGACCATCTACTGAGCAGCTGGCGGGATTGTCTACTTCTTCTTTGAGAAAAACGAGGGCGGCATCAGTAATCTTTTCGGATATTTGGACGACACTGCGGAAAACCATATTCCCCCCGTTTAGGAAAGCTTCTTGCTATAGCACCATGTCCGCCGACGACAACCCAGATGCGCGAGGTTCACCGTCAAGACACTTGCGATCTTCGATCGGCTCGACAAGGGAAAACCTGCCCCCGTCGGCTCCGATTCTCCCACCGCTGCGATCACTGAGCACCCGACGACCATCCGCGACGGCTAGCTCAAACAATGCCAGCACGTCAGTTCGAACGCGACCGTCCGATATGTTTTCGAGTAGATATTACGAGTTAGTGGTGCCTTGGGCCGATGAGGAGGACGAGGAGGACGAAGCGTTCGACGACGTAGACCATTGGGGCATTCTAGACTCAACAAATCAACATGAGTTTGAGAGAAGAGCCACCAGCCTCTGGAATTCTGGATTGGAGGGATTGGCGGAAGATCATTCTCAACGTTACCGAGATGATGGGGTTTCCCAACTACGAGCGCTACTGGATTATGCGCATCCTACTTCACCTACGCTTCCCAACCTTTTCTCTTCACTTACCTCCCAACAACACGACCCGCCTGAAGAGAACCGACGAAAAAGGCGTAAGCTGGATTCGGACCGGCTATCGTCTAACTTTCGGGGCTTCCAATATGGGAAGTACGGCCAGGTTCAACCCGGTCAGCTGACAATGGAACTAGTTAGCTGTGACGGGGGAATTTATTCAGAAGACACAACCAAATACGCAGCTGAAAATATTTTGAAAAACGACCACACTGTCTACTGTACCGAGGGGCCGAGGTGTAATATTGTATTGAGGCACCAGGGCGCCACGGTATTCACGTTAAAAGAACTGGTGATTAAGGCTCCTAGGTCGAACTTTACCTCTCCGTAAGTTCGCCCTAGTCGCTTCGTGGCCTCATACTAATATGTACACCTCTAGAGTTCAAGCGGGAATGGTGTTCGTCTCTATGACTTCTGACCACCTCTTACATAGGACAGCTCAATATCAAATTCAATACTCGCCGGTCAGAAGCTCTTCTCGGCGTGCTGAGCGAGAGACACAGCCCTTGAACCCCATCCTTTCCATAAGGCACAATGAGGATGGGACTACAATGACCCGCGCACAGGTGCGAGCGAGGAGACTCTACAATATAGGGCTAGACGATGAGGATAACGACGCGGCTGTTGCCCAGATACCGTCCGAGTTCAATGTCTCTCTACCGCCTTTCCAAGTTACAACTGAATCTAGCGATGACGAGGCAGATGATGTCAATGTAAGACTTAGTGGGCGGACACCTAATCGTATTGGGTCACTACCGTTCGAGAGCGATAGTAGTGATGATGAAGAGCGAGACGAATTCTCGATTTTGGAAGCAGAATACAGGTCAAGACGGCGACGGAATCGATCTAGCACGACGTTGGCAGAAGCGGCAGAAGCAGTACAAGCTGCTACGCAGGAGGCAGTCCGTGCAGTTGGTGGTGAACTCATGACTCCTAATGCACGTTTCTACATTGAGCCGCACAAGAGCAAGTGTACGATCCGCTTCGACCCCCCGATATCGGGAAGGTTTATATTGTTGAAGATGTGGAATCCACGCCGTGGCACGCACCCCAATATCGATATTCAGGCGATTGTTGCCAAGGGGTATGCCGGGCCTAGATATTTTCCACTTGTTGAGCTACGGTGATACCGAGCTTTACAATGCGAAGGCTGTTTTCTCACATAGCAATGCTTAGAAAATAAGTCAGCTTATCACCATTATGTATATATTTGACATTGGCTTGATGAGGTTTTATTGAGGCACGCATGGTAGGTTTCGGGTAAACAGAGCTGGGAGTCTGGATTTGGCAAGAAAAGCATTCCAATTAGAAGTCGTAATGGTTATAGTTTTTGAATGGTGAATCAAAACATAAATTTCATCATATCGATTGGTTTACTTTGGTGCATAATGCACCTGTCTTTCCTTCTTACATACTCTGTGTTGAGGGCATCGGTCCTCAAACTGGCTAGGTTTAACCATCAGCAGCCGGGCTAAAACATAGCAGCTATGTTATTGACCCCTCTACATGTAATGCGACAGGCTTCTTTTCCAGAACTAGGTACCTATCTTAAAATTAGCCTCGATTATTGAGATTATGGGACACGCTTCAAGTATCCCAAACAGCTTGCCTCTACTACATCAGACAACGGGTGACGACCCAACTAGCCCTTCTGCTGTTAGTAAATGTGCCACAAACCAACATTCCAATACAGCACTCTTTGACCCGGGATGGCGTCACGTGACTATTCAAAGGAACAAACAGTTGATACGATGGACCAAGAATACCTCAACCAAGTGGGATTGAATAACTATCATCATGGCTTATATAATGAATAGGTGGATTCAAGACTAACAAACCTGCTAACAAGGCTTCAAGGTACAGTAGGGTTGGAACAGAAGTGACAAGTCATGCTGATGAAGCTAAAGCTCTAGATGCAGTTCAAAAGCAGTGGTTGAAACGCAACATGGTAGGCCATGATGACTCCTTGGTGATGTGTCACTTAGTCCCTTTTTCTCAGCTTAAGTATCACATGAAGTCGGTGGAGTGTTATTATCAACTACTTAACTACATGTAGGTATTCTCAAAATGGCTTTGTTGGGTAGCTCTTCCGGTGACTCAATTTCTCTTGCTTTGCCACACAACAAGATGGGTACAGTACCTACCTAGGCTCGCTAGGTAGCTCGACTTCTCATTATGAATCATTTTCTATCACTAGAGTTGCCGTGTGGCTGTGACTCTTTTAGGCTAGGTAGGGGATTTGCCGCGAGCTACGAAAGCGGTAAAAGTCAGAATCTAACCTGGCTAGGCAGTATTGGGTAGTGCACCTAGGGACTCTGGATCCACCCCGGCCAGACTGCGGCACCAGGTACAATAATCCCACTTCCCTCCACTCTTTCAGTCCGAGTCGAGCTCATCAGCAAAGACGATTCAGCAGCGAACACGGCACGAACCACACAACACGGCACGAACCACACAACACTCGCGATTCTTCGATAGCAATCCCCGATACGAACATCTCGTTCGCCATTCTACCTCTCTCTGCATCCGGTGTCCAGACTCCAAACAGCATCATGGCGGTGCGTGCACAGTTCGAAAACTCCAACGAGTGAGTACCCCGCCACACCACAGCTATCGAATGAGAATTGCCAAGAGCAAAAGAGAGAAGAAGAACCCCGCGATGCTGACCATGCGATTTTCATCTGCACAGGGTTGGCGTCTTCGCTACACTCACCAACTCATACGCCCTCACTGCTGTCGGCGCAAGTGAAAACTTCTACAGGTACGTTTTTGCTACTCGAAGATAGCTGGAATGCCGAGGTGCAGAAGTGCAGAAGCGGACACGCGACCGCAAAAAAAGCTGGAGTGGAAGACGATCGCGCAACCAGGCACACAAGACTAATTCTTGCTGTCTCAACTAGTGTTTTCGAGGCCGAGTTACAAGATGTCATTCCAATCTGCAGGACCACAATCGCAGGAACGCGCATCATTGGGCGGTTAACAACTGGGTGAGTAGCTCGGTCCCTGACACTCGTCGGTTTCCTGCCTTTTCGCAACGGCAGAGCGCACATTTCCATATCGAAATAGCCCAACTGACCATTATGCTTCCGGCATTGCGCAGTAATCGCAAAGGTCTTCTCGTACCCACATCAACAACAGATCAAGAACTACAACATCTGCGTAATTCCTTACCGGATGAGATACGGATTCAGCGAATCGAGGAGAGGCTATCGGCGTTAGGAAATGTGATCGTGGCAAACGACCATATCGCACTAGTCCATCCAGATCTCGAGCGCGAGACCGAGGAGATCGTTGCCGATGTGCTAGGTGTCGAAGTTTTTCGCCAGACTGTTGCCGACAACGTGCTTGTCGGCAGCTATATGTCTCTAAGTAACCGTGGTGGCCTCGTCCATCCTAAGACCAGCATACAGGACCAAGATGAGCTGTCATCGCTCCTGCAAGTACCCCTCGTCGCCGGTAGTGTGAACCGTGGAAGCAACGTGGTGGGTGCTGGCATGGTAGTCAATGATTGGATGGCAGTTACGGGTCTCGATACAACAGCGACCGAGCTCAGTGTTATCGAGAGCGTCTTCCGCTTGGGTGAGGGTGCGGCACCGGGCAACATCAATACCAACCTGAAAGATACTATGGTCGAGAGTTTCTATTAAGATGCTGGTGGATGGAATTATTTGCGGTCGGCACAATGAAGCTTATAGGAGGCTTCACTATTCGAGTCTACTGTACAAGGCAGGCTAAGTGGGCACCGGTCAAGACTTAATGCGAATGATAAACGCAGCGCCCTATGCAGCCTGTTCATAAAAGGTAGTCTTTGGATAAAGCGGACATTAATATTTGGGACAGTGGGTGGCCAACCTCACAGAGTTGTCCATTCGTACAAACCTACATAGAGGTATGAGCCCTCGAGGTCTCAAAACAAATAGAAATATTCAGACTCGCCACGCAATGAATTCCTAGAACCCATACGCCATCACTTCAAGGCCAGTTGACTGTGTTATGTACTACAGAGGTCAGGTAGACGGCATCATGCCACACTCTAAATGCGAAGCTATACGAAATATATACACACATAGTGCATACACATCCTTATGGATATCAAATTTTTAAAAGCAGTACTTTACCACGTCGACACCGGCTGTACCGTGAGCATGCGAGCTATGCTTTGAGACATCGCCACGCGCTGCTTTATTATTTTATCTGCACCAGTGATGTTTTGCACCTCCAGCCCACTTCGTAGTGGTCCAGGCTGTCAACGATGAACACGTTGCTAGGAGCATCTCGTATTGAACAGTACCATGCGATTGATATTCGTCATAAGTGAGAGAGATACGCTACTACATAGTTGAGCCGCCTCTGTTAAAGGTATCCGGAGTCCCGGGATCTAGTGTGATGATATACGCCTATATATAAGACATGTAGCTTACTTAGCTTGCCGAAAATAAATGAACCTGGGTTTCTTTCATTTAGGTTACTATCAGTGTGGGGATAGGGTGACGACAGCCCTCCCCGAGACCCAGACTTGCCCAGCCATTTGAACACGTCCAGTTTGCTATCCATCTAGCCCAGCCACAACGCTTAGGTGGAATGCAGAGGCTGGGCGAAGGGTTTGCCTTTGATCATCGAGGAAGGGAAAAAAAAATGAACCAGGAAGATTCTAAAATGACAATAAGGGCTGGTTGTTGGCTGTTTCGATTGATCGGATAGCTACTCCCTGGTTTTACGTCGCGACGATCTTCGGCATTCCCATATTCATGCCCTGACGTATCGGTTGTCTAGAATAGCGTCTGCCTACTATACACGCAACTGTTTAACGTAGTGCTTTGACGAATTGCTTATAATCTCGTAATTGTGATCTGTTCTAACCAGAGTTTTGATATAATCTACACTAACGTACTGCACAAGACAGCTACCACACAACAACCTTAAAGCTTGTTGCTACCGCACCTACAGCATCTCTTCTCCAGTACGCAAAATGCCACTTGTACATGCTTAAAGTAGGTTAGGTAACTTACAGTAATACCTACAGTTAGTCTCAAGAATCATCAGCGAATCATTGCTCACACCTTGATCTGCATCAACGGTTGGTTGGCTAGATATGGTGGATCTCCGCCTGCCCTAGCTGGATCCACGACAGTAGCTCGATTCTAGCCAAGAAAATGGTGGTGAGACCCTCCCTGCTCGCCTGCTGCCCTTGTCGCTCATCCCGCCCGTCGAGTGGAGGCCGAAACGTGCCCTCGTCCGTTAGGCAACCCGACGCTGTGCTTACACTACATGTAGACTACGGTATTATTTAGTATGTGCACTGCTTTGTTTACCTTGTTTACCTACCTACCTATTTTATGTCATAATATGTACAGACCATGCTCGGCACAAACAAAAGCTACCCTTAATTCTTACTTCTTTCCTCGTCGTTCGATGCTGCGACCGTCCCTTCTAGGCCATCCCCGACAGCTCTGGTGCAGTGTCGTCTCATCTTTTTGTACCTCTTGGGCTGCGCTACACCAAGCTTCGCACGCTTTACTCAGCACGGATCTGATTAAAAGGGCCATTTTAATTAGCATCCGAAACGCCTAAAGAAGTACCCCTGAACTTTGCCTTGAAGCAAGTGAGCATCAGGCCCGGGGTTTCTCGCTCTCCTCTTTCGCGTACACTACTCGAAAGAGCATTTCGTCCTTCCGGCATTGTCGAGACCTTCCCCTTAGGGCCCAGCAGCAATATCAACAATGCTAAGGGGGGCCACCGCTGTTCCTCCACCAGCGCTCGAAGCGGAGGATCAACCACACAATCCCCGGGTGCTGCAAACTAGACACTCTGGAGTCTACGGGCCACAGACTTTGACTTCTGAACCATGTGACGAACCATCGCCAAAGTCTATCGCTTCCCCGGTCACAAACTCAGTTCACGGCAGTACGTCGTCGACTTATAGACAACACCAACGGCAGCAATCTGCACCAAGTTTCGCGGCTAGACGTCCCAACATCCCCTCGCTTCCTCCACCGCAGGGACAAAACAATAAGAGGTATTCTCAAGGCATGCCGTTAACGGGCGACGCACGGGGTGGGGGGAACTCGCCAGGCCGTCACGGGGGTTGGCGCAGCGGCACATCGACACCACCCAGTGTCGAATACGATGCATCGCCTTTCCCGCGCCAACCCCGGACACCAGTAGATACGACGCCAAAGAGCACCACGCAACAATCCCGCTTCGGATTCCTGGCCTCTTCCGTCTCGGCATTCACGTCGCGCATGACGAGCCCAACACAGCAAGCTCCGGCCGCCCGGACAGATGACGAGCTGTGCGACCTGGACATCGAGGCGGCTCTGTTCCCGCCGACACCCCTTTCCCCGCTGGACGGCAGCGGCGACTCTTCCGCGTTCTCGCCCGCGGCGTACAAGAACCTGCAGGCTAACGCCACGGGCCTGCTGCATAGGATGCAGGACGCGTACCGCCAGCGGACGGCGGCGCTGCGGCAGCTGCAGGCCGAGCGCGAGGCGCAGGCCGAGGAGGCCGAGGAGATGGAGCTGCGGACGCGCAACTTCCGGGCGCAGCTCGAGGCCATGGCGGCCAAGGCCGCGGAGCAGGAGAAGGAGATGCAGAGGCTTGTTGCCGAGCTGCAGGCTGAGAGGAGGGAGCGGGCGCGGTACCACTACGATCACGGCCACAGCCGCGTTGGCGAGATGATGGACGGGGAGGGGGAAGAGACGGTGGTGGAAGATTTATGCGTCGATGAAGATGATAGGAAGCGCTGGCGCGCTAGTAACAGTACTGTCAAGTCTGACCTCAGTATTGATACGGACGGCTTCGATAGCGTGTCTGCATCGGTTGAGAGCGAGAGCTTATTCAGCCGCTCCCGCAGCCCGACGGCTACGTGCGCTACGTCTACTGAGACTGATAGTGTTGTCGACATGCCGCCTCCTAGCGCGCTTCTTCATCCCAGAGCCGCGGCTGGAACACCCAAGCTGTCAAAATCTACACCACAACCACAGCTTACGACCTTTCAGCGCTTGGTTAAGGGTATCTCACCCGGTGGTGGTGGTGAGAATGGAGGGGGGGGAGTAGACGGATGCAGGAATTGTCGAGGTCAGGATGCGAGTGTTGCGTGGGACACGGTCAGTTTGCTGCGGGACGAGAATATTGCGTTGAAACAGCGTGTTGCGCAGCTTGATGTTGTTATTGAGGGGGCTCTGGATGTTGTTAACGGGTTCAAGATATGATTCCGTCGTTCCCGTCCTACCACTCTTCCAGGTGTATAGCCCGACCTTCCCCTCTTTCTACATGTTGGTTTAGGGTGGCATTTTTTTCGTTACTGGGTCGGTTACAGCGTTGCTCTCATGGTCTTGGAGTTCATGCATTCTAGACTTGGGGATGAATTATCATGATTCTGGATATGATAGGATAGGACAGGATGGGATAGGATAGGGATTGGAAATTCAAGGTTACTTGGATAGCATGCAATGCATGAAATGAAGATTGAGATCTACTCAGCTGGTTTCTGCGTAGGTTGATTATGCGATTGGATTACATGAAAATGACCATCAGATAGTCCAGTAAGAATGCAATGAATATATGCAAGAGCAAACCAACAGGTCTTGCAGGAAGACTTACTTGCCTTCTGTAGTAGTAAAATTGGGTTGATGATGTTGTAGAAAGGGCGGAGTAATTGAAATATAGCCTACCGTGAGGAATCTTGTGATACATTGCCACTCAGTTTTATGGCAGGAAGCCCAATGGTGATAATCAAGCCAATTTTACCTTGTTATTTGTGAGTATTGGGTCTAATATCTTGCGAAACCCATCCCTTATGGCTTTTAGAAAACTGGTCGATGAGGTGAGTTGGCACTATTGATTACTTTCACCGACAGAGATAACGGGACGGCTCTGGATTTGAAGAGTGCGTCTATTCACCGCCATGCATGTCTAATGCTTCCACTATGCGGTCCTTTCATGGACAAATGGAGATGTTTGTAAGAAAAACGGTAGCGACATCACCCGCACAGGCTGAGTCGGATCTCAGTGCTCTCTGTCTCCCTGCAAGCAATCACGCAGCACTCCTTCTGCGTGAAGATCCCGAGCAGTTCGTACACACGTATATACAAGGTTTTCTCTGTCGGCTCGTCTCGTTTGGCCCCGTTGCCTCATTTTGTTTCAGGGGAGAGCTTTGTCTGTTCCCATTCCTGTTCTTGTTCTTTCATGCCGTCTATTCCCACCTTAATGGTGCTCCTCCTCTCCGTGAGCATGATGCTCGTCTTTGAGAAACAGCTGCTCGTAACCGAGATATACGGCAAATGCCACGGTGGCTATTCCTAGACCGGGGAAAGCACCCTTAAACCGGTTCCATCGCGAGAAGGTGCCTGTGTATCGCCAGGCCTCACTGTTTTCGTCATCCACCTTGCACGTCAGTAAAACAGACCGCAACTTCAGGGGTTTCGTGCTTTTCGAAGGGGTCGGACTAACGCTCTCTCCCATGGGTCGTAGCGCGGCTGGCCGGCGGCGTGGGCAAACTTCCTAGGGTCGAAGCCGGTGATATTTGGCTTTGGACCTTGGTGTGCTCGGAGTATCCTGTTGTTCTTTAGCATTAGACACAGTGCGGTAGCTTTGGGAATTGTATAGTCGCAAGTTCGTACCTTGTGGGATACATAGTGTCGAGAGGTCGGACGTGAACCGGGTCCAAGAGCTTCAATGAAATTCCCGAGTAGACAAGCTCTCACGACGTTAAGGTAGATAGATAGCTTCAATTGCCCGTTGATGCAGTCAGCGACCGAGAGGTACCGGAGCGCAGTAAGTAGCGCCTCAGTTGAACGCTGATTGGTAGATGGGTCGCATAGAGGGACATGCTTTAGGGGATTTACTTTTCTCCATGTACTTTGTACCGATGCACGGACCAGTTTTGAAGGTTCGGTCAGTACCGTACCCCAGAAGGGGCATTGCTCCTTCCAGGTTCAATTCATGCAAGCCCGTCGTGCCAAATCGCGATTGGACTCACGTCAGTACAGCTCCTCCTCAACCTCTGATTCACTACAACAATCCACAGTCCCTCACTTTGTGAATCGATACCAACCACACAACCCCCCCTCAGCTCCCTCGGACCGCCGATTCAAATATCCTCACCCGTCTCTCCATCTGCCGGTGCACGAGATCTGCCTCCCGTCCCTGCGAGCGTTAGCACGAAGTCGGGCGCATCAGCGCACTCCATGCCAAGCCTGGCCTCCACGCCCTGCTCGCCTGCAGATCGGCTCACGAGCTTGTCTGCCCTCCCCCCGCCTCCCCCTTCCCATGTCGACCGCCTGTCTCCCTTTCTTCATACAAGTATCAAGGGGCACCCCGTGAGGTCAACTAGCAATTCACACTGGCATCACTAATGGCGCCTCCTTCGCGCTTCGGCGGTGGCCCGCCCGCCATGGCTCCTCCATACCAGCAGCACCCATTTCCTCAGCACCCCCCTACCACGCACGCTTCACATCAGCAGAATACTCTCTCAAACCCTCCCTTCCTGACACAGCAAATAAGTCCATTCGCTACGAACGGCCTTGGGCTCGGTGCTGGCATGGGAGCTGCCTCCAGCTTCCAGGTTGGTGATCAGACAGGTTTCGCAAGCCAAGCTGCGAGGACCGGTTTCCAGCACGCCGCTGCCCTACAACAGCAGCAGCAACAACATCCCCACCAACAGTCCCATGGTCAATCAGGCGAACGAGTGGCGCGGACAGGAGCTGGAGGCAAGGGCCGGATACGGGAAGTATGGAAGCACAACTTCGAAGAAGAGATGGCTATGCTCATGGAGTTGGCCGAAGACTTCCCGTACATAGCTATGGTAGGGTTGAACCTTGGTATCTTGTGCATCTTGGGCTTGCTGACGAAGTGGCTTTCAAGGACACTGAATTTCCTGGCATTGTTGGGCGGCCAATGGGCAATTTTCGGGGGAAAAGCGACTACCACTACCAGTGCCTCCGTGTCAATGTCGACATGCTCAAAGTAATACAGATAGGCATCAGCTTATTTAATGAGAAAGGCGAGACACCTGCAGAACGCGCACACAACTCGTTCTCGGACCTCGAGCCTAATGCAAAGCGGCACGCGCAATCACAAATGCCCCTTGCATGGCAGTTCAACTTTAAGTTTTCGCTGAAGGACGAGATGTACAACCAGGCTTCAATCGAGTCACTGCAGCAAGCTGGAATTGATTTCAACCTTCTCGACCGGGACGGCATCGACCCGAAAAAGTTCGCTGCCCTCTTCATAGTTTCCGGCTTTGTATGCTTTGACAACGTTAAATGGCTTTCATTTCACGGTGGATACGACTTTGGTTACTTGACTAAACTACTTGCTGATACGAAACTTGCCAATGACGAAAGCGAGTTCGATAAAGTCATGAAGAAATGGTTCCCTCAGACCTATGATGTCAAGCATCTGATGAAGTACGCCGTCAAGCTCCACAACAGCGGCCTCTTAACCCCGACAGATCCCTCGACGACAGAAATACTGCAAAAGTTCGAACAAAAGTCAGGCTTAGAAAGCATTGCTGAGGCCCTCAAGATTAAGCGTCTTGGCGCGGCTCATCAAGCTGGGTCTGATAGTCTGCTTACCGGCAAAGTATTTTTTCAGTTACGAGAGAAGATATACAACGGAGACATATCTGATGACCACATCGGAAAGATCTGGGGGTTAGGGTTCAGCGGCATGGAGATGCCCCTCCAGCAACCAATAAATACCGCCCACACTCCTCCTGGAGGAATGAATGGTAGTAATACAAATGGTGGTCCCAGTACTCCGAGCACCGCGAGCGTTGGGCTAGCCAGTACGCCTGCTGCCCAGTCGCATAATACGAATGGTATGGGCATGGGGCCTATGACACCAGGTGGAGGCGGTGGCGTATTCGGTCAATTCAACTTCCCTTCCAATGCAAGATAGAATCCTTTGGAAGGAAGACAGCCAGGCGTTTTCCCATCACACACTAGAGCAAGCTCGCTGGCTAGAACTTCGCATCGACAACGTTACGGACATCACAGACGGTCCGGCCGCCCTTCCAGTTCCAGTTCACATCATACCTCGACCTCGTGGCACAATACTCCGGTCTTGAGACCGGTGGAGGATCAAAATCGGCCTCGATCAAGCGGCATACTCCCCAACCCTCTTCATTGGCCAAACTTTGTACCTCGACAATGGAACCCGTGAGCCTAGGGGGCTGATCCCAAACAATCCTCCTATTTAGTCATTTTGTAGTAAAGGCACCCCTAAGCGTTCGGTTCTTCTCTCAGGAGACGTCAATATCACCACTCAAGCGTTTCTGTACTGAAGGGCCACTGGGTTGACATGCAGAAAACTTTCACATCCTCGGTCCTGATTACGCAAATATTTCCCTAGGAGTTTCCGATGAAGGGAGGTTCGGTTTTCATTTCACGCGCAAACAAACATCTGGAGTATCGAGGCTACCTAGAGTGTCGGAGTAATGGTGCGTGTCTGGTCATGAATCTGGTCCGGCGGTCTTTTTCTTTTTAAAGCACCCACTCTCTTGTTTTTGTAAGGCGGCTAGGGGTTTTCCATCTCGATCTGAATGAGACCTGTTTTTCACGGCCGTTCACCATGTACAGTGTAGTTTTAGGAAGACGATAAGGCGTCTACAGCATCATCGGTCAGTGTGTATTGGACTTGTTTTATAACTCTTGTCTATCTACCTACCTATCTTCGTAGGTGCGGCGGATGGGATTTGGACGGAACTCGGAATAACAATGTGATGATGTCCATATAACCACGGACGGGTCTACCCTTGTGCTCTTCTGATTTGTACTGTGATGTTGCTGACTGGCTAGTTGTAGCTGACCGATTGCCTGATCGACTTATGACTTGATTTGCTTATTGTTTGTTTGTCTCTAGGAGTCGGAAGTTGCTACTTAACCCGCGTAGCTCATGCAAGGCTCGTCTCTCATATATATTTGCCACTACTTCTTCTATGTTGATAAAATGTAAGCAAGTAACCAGATAGATAGATACCCATCCATCAGTTCCCTTCCGTGTGCCCCGAAGAGAAGGCAATGTTGTAAACGCTTTGACTCCCTGCATAATAAAACTCGATGTCCAAACACCATGTTTGCTTAACCCTTCCATCCCTGATACCTGAACACCATGATATATGTACTTGTACACCTCCGAAAAATAAAAAATTAGGAGGATCGCTACAGAGCCTCGCTCGTTGCGTTGGGATTCATACCTTCAAACAAATGATTACAACTAAACACAGTGCTATAATACCTCCCAGAATTTCGTTATCGTTCTTCGTATAAAATGGTGAAACCATCAGTGAACGAGTCAGCGAGTCAGCGAGTGAGAGAGTGAGTGTAGATTTCATCACGAAATGTACACTTTCTTGAGCTGTTCTATCCCATACACCTCGCCCGTCCGCAGATCTTTTACCTGGCCCTCGAGTAAGCCCGCTTTCTTGGCATATTCATCGAGTCGCGCCTTGCCGTAGGCGCGCCCGTTAGGAAGTAGTAGCAAATCTGGCTCCACGTGGCTCTTGCTATGCAGCGCGTGGGGAACATTTCGCGCGAGTTCATTCAGTTCTGTGCTGCAGATGGGGCACACGCTGGTAGCGAGGGAGAGACTGGTGTGGTGCGAGGGCGCCGCGGCCGAGTTCGGGTGAATGGAGTGGCAGGCTGGCGTCTTCAGCGCTGACAGGCCGGATGAGAGGGCGATATGGAGGAGTGGGATTGGAGGTAGTGAGAGGAGGGTGTGGTGTGTTGTCGTGAATAGGTCTGCGAGCATCTGCCATCGTGCCGGGGAGTATAGCTCCTTGTACGCCGGGACCCGGTCGGCGTATTCGGGGAGGATGCCGAGGAGACCGCAGGCGTGGAATACCTCGTCGCGATAGGTGTCTTTGTATGGGAACAGGTGTTTCCGCGCGTGTGCGAGTGCGTCGTCTAGTCTCTGCGGGCGGTTCCGCACGAGTTCGATGTATTGCTGGTTTCGGAGCATGAATTCGAGGTTGCTCTATCACCCGTGCATGTTAGTCAAAAGAAACCGTCAACAGAGCTGGTTCAGGATTCATTCTTCTGTTTCAGACGTACATCCATCTTCCGCAGCTCCTTCTTCGTATCTCCAGCCGTGCACCAAGCGAGAGCCTCCTGGACGCTGCCATTGAGCAGGCACTTCCGGATCCGATTCATCTGCTCAAACGTATCAACATCGACGAGAAGATCGATGCCGCGCTCCTTAGCAAGCGCCCGGGCACTGTCTATGTAGCCCTGCCGCAGCAAATAGTCGGTAAGCAAGCGATCCAGCCGCGTCCTGCTCCAGCCCTCGTATTTGACGTCCTCGACGCTGTACATGCCGTACAGCTCGGTGAGGTGTTTGACCCGGGCCTCCTCGTGGCGGTGCAGGCGGTTCTCCTCCTCGGAGAAGGCCGTCAGCTTCCGTTTGACGCCGCGCATCCGGGCAATCATGGAGTCGAGCGTCTTCAGCACATCCTGCTGGGCGATGCGGCCGTTGACGCTGTCCGTGGCCGTCTTCTTCAGCGTCTCCTTGACGAAGCTGCCATCTTTCTCGACCTCGAAGCGGGCGGATCGGAGGTTCTTGCGGAGAAGCTCGACGGGGAGCTGTAAGAGCGGTTGGTCCTTTGGATCGGAATCTTCAGCATCAGCCATAACGTTTGTTCACGTGCGGGCAGCCACGATATTCACATGCGGACCGCTCTCGGGATCAAAACGGAGGGCATGGTAGGAGAAGAAGCCTTACGAGTAGGAGGTGGTTCTCGTGGTCTAGCCTGGAGCTTTCGTGATCTCCCATGGT
The DNA here is from genome assembly GCA_022578775.1 of Xylaria venustula. Lineage (NCBI taxonomy): Eukaryota > Fungi > Ascomycota > Sordariomycetes > Xylariales > Xylariaceae > Xylaria > Xylaria venustula. The sequence goes on along the minus strand of MU389333.1, from coordinate 527,772 downwards.
CGGGATTCCGGTAATGACAGGCAGTTGGGTTCTCTCTTGCAGGAGTCTTGCTGAGCAGGTACCTTGAGGTTGTTGGGCGATGAATTCAAGTTTCGTCGGCGGTAAGCTTCAAGATACCGGTACCTACTTCTTAGGGCGGAACTTAGTGGACAGCACCACCGAGGCTCTGTGGTGAGCTTACAACTTACAAGGACAGGTGGGGAGGGGCTGTCTGTTGAAGGGCCCCACTACGGTCCGGTAGTTCCAGCCAGTAGGCTATCAGGGATACTCTACGGGCCGCCAGTTATGGAAACTCCAACAGACCTTTGTATCCTGGCCAAGTCGCAGTAGATAACCCTTAGCTCCGGTCCTCTTGCTCCCATTCCTTGTAACACTGTGAACTGTACATTACCTACTTGCTACACAAGCCAAAGCACGTCATGTGGTTCATTCTGTTCTCTCTTAATCAAAGATCACCTACCCGTATTGTCCACCATGCCAGACATGCCAAGGCTGAGCTTCATAGAGGTGTGCAATTGTTTACGTGGATAGCATCTAGACCACAGTGGGTAATTCTTGGATGGCGTAGCGGATTACATGGAGGTAGTGCCAACCAACAGTGGCACTTTTCATGAGTACTGCTTCGTATAGTCAGCCCACCAAGGCAGGCAAACCAGGCAAGCAGGGTACACCACATTATGCATCATATATATACCAAAGGGCTGCATGCATGCATACTCGTACCAACATAGGTACTACATTCCTAGTAAATATGTAGTGAGCGTTTCAGTAAAAACTCGAACTCATGGTAGATGCTTGCCGAGAACCGTTCAACGTGCTCATCAGAGTAATACAGTACCATATATGTCCATATATGTAGGTATGTGATGCCTCTGCCTACATACACTAAGCAGTGACCAGTTAAAAGATTGGGTAAGTACGACATGTCATTATCAGCTTTGTTGTTTCGTTCTGCAGAGCGCCAAGAGCGGCTCTTCCCGAGTCAACCTATGCTGAGTATTGTTGGTAAGGGTGCATGGACGGGGGACGGCGTCGGATGAGGAAGCCAGCAGAAGTGATATGCAGTCACACACAGCCAAATGCGGTCACGAGAGGCACATCACGGGACCTGGGCAATGGAGGTCGTCCCCCACGGTGAGGCAGAAGAGGTATAGGAGGAGGGGACACAAGGGCTCAAAAGGCGCTTTACCGACCGGCGACGACACCATCAGTCCGCCCAGAGGGTTACATTGCAAAGAGTCAGTCGTAATTTCGAAAAGGTGCACGTAATCACATAATCTGCAGGTTTTGAAAAATATGATGTTGGTATGGCAAACTGTCGCAGGTTTATTTCTTTCCGGTGTACTGAGTACCTACCTACCTATATCTTTTTAAAGTTATCTTGTGCTATATTGCCATGGACAACTCTCGAATATCTTCTACCTTATATTCCTCTTTATTCTTTTTCCGCCTTTGTGTCTTATTGTTTACTGCTTTATGTAAGTTAATGTATTGGAAGAGTAAAGTATGAGCCAGCTCCACCTACTTACAAGCAGACTCAACAATTGTAAAAGAAAGATAATTAATAGTACTTATATTTATACCATCAACAATATAAACAGAAATACAGTAGTGCCTATTAACTGCTGCCTCTCTCATATATCCTTGACCTGTGGGAACAGTAAGTAGTTGGGATTAAAAAAGATAGGTAGATACCTATGCACTAGCATGTTGAAAGCATCGAGCATTAGAAGAAAATACAGGGGTGAGGCAATAGTAGCACAAGTAAATACACTAGGTATCCAAGATGACCCACCCTCCCTTGTCTCTCAATGGGCAGCTCGCTGGCCAACACTGGGCGACACGAAGTCAGCTGATTCGTCAGATGTCAAAGGTGGCCTACCTGCTGTAGTGGGGTAGATCAGTGCAGTTGGTACCTTGTACGCACCTCTAAGATTAGGTACCTCCCTCGCCCGCCGCAAAGCCTCCCAAAGCCTCCCAAAGCCTCCCAAAGCCTCCCACCTCCCACCGGGATAGCAGCCTCCAGCACGCCTGGGTGGGCGAGTGCACTATGTATCTGCGGCACGCTGCCTAACACCTGGTAGCGTGCGTACAATGTAGGTAGGTAGGTATGTATGCTTCCATTATTAGGCAGGTTCATTAGTAGGAGGTATACACACACAACCGACACAACCGGGCCCTAGGCTGGCTGCCGCTAACAACGGTCGAAGAGTGGACCGTGCCATACCTAAGGTGATGGCGAGAGCTGGACCGTGCGCCCAGCGGTCATATGAGTGCGAGGCATGCCACCTTCTAGGGATACCTGCCAGTGCTCCTTCAACTCCCCAGAAGTTGTTGCTGCGCTGCGCTGCAAATGTAGCGAGCATTCTTTTTATTAACGCAGAAGGCCCCCCCTCGACCTGCCCAGATCTCTGCGTTCGGACACGCGTTTTTGCCGGAATTGCAGACGCAGATTTCGAGTTTTCCACTTACCTCGTCCATCCCGGGCCCCGTCCCCATCGCCATATGCTTGCGCGCGCAGTTCGAGGCTAGACACTCCGCGCGAGCACGTGAAGTCATCTGACCTGGCCAGCGGGCGAACCCAACGGATCCAAGCTTCTGCGCGCGCGCACCCGCCACGAGATCGGGCACATGATTTTCAGGTATGTTCTGTCATCCTGCTATCCTGCTATCCTGCTATCCTGCTATCCTGCTATCCTGCTATCCTGCTATCTATCCTGCTTTGCTCTCTCCGCCTTGGGACGCAATGCGAATCCGTCAATCTGTCAATCCCTCAATTCCCTCAACCCGTCAATCACCACCACCCACTGTTGCCCACACATCGTGACACTGTCTCCATCCGCAGTCATTTGAGACCCTTTGAAACCTGCCATCCAAGTAATTGTGCACTTGCTGCAGCCACTTCAAAATCTCTTCACTATTGCATCGCCTGTTTCGCAGCACTCCCCCATTCTGCCCGCCTTCATTGCTTCATTGTGTCATTGTGTCATTGTGTTATTGTATCATTGTACTTGCGCGCTACCGTCATGACCGTCATGTCTGCCAATGTCGCATTTGGGCCTACATGCACTTCAATTGAGGGTCAACCAAAGATGGCGCTGTTTTGTACCAAGATGCAGAGAAGCCAAGTTGCAGCCTGACAATAGTCTCCTGCAGCTCTAGCACGATTCATCGGCGAGGGCCTGCCTCCTAGCTTCTTTCACTTTTCGTGAATCGCATCATGTGGAGTGCCACTACTGCACCAAGCATCTTCACCCATTCACAATCCCTCTAATTGTTCAACCCTCGGTCGCTTGTGCACAAGACCAATCACCGCCTCGGCGCATTCTACCAGCGTCAAACACACATCGTAGCCTTCTGTCGTCTGCTATCGGAATCATACATCACAAGAATCGCCGTACTGACATTTACAGACCTCTCATAAATAAACTGATTCTCATTGCCGCTGCATCGGCCAAAAGGTTCCTAGAACTGGCCACACCACGTGGCATTCTATAAACAATCTGCCTTAAGTTTCAGATTCGGACTCAGTGGAAATGGATACAAACGGATACTCTCAAGGGGAGGCACTCCTGGAGCCTCTTACGCACCTCAATCGAGAACATCTTGCCGCTATGGCAGATGCGGCCGTTGCAGATCACCACAATGACTACAGCACTTCTGGTCCATCAAGTCCCAGCCAGAAGCGGAAGCGTGGTGGCCCCGACTCTTCACCCGATTCAAGGCGATCGAAGCGCTCTGTTCCCACAGCTGCTATGTCCACCACGCCAGATCCGGCGTCCGCAGCATATGTAGAAAGCGCCGTAGAGGCTGCTCAGGCCGCTGCTCAGGCTGCGACGAACGCTGATTTTGTTGCACTGCAGCAGGCCGCTGTTGAGCGCCACGAGGCATCTGACCCTGCCAATGCATCGAGCACGGCTGCCGCTGCCCTGGGTACGCTGTATCCGACTTTACATGTCCCACAATCCACCGATGCAACATTCGTTGCACCAAGTAGCGGAGAGGTCGACGGCCATCAAGAGTCGCCCTTTGGTCACCATGACATATTACAGTCTCACGGCTTATCCGAAGCATCGCCAAATGATTTATCACAACAGGTACCACAAAATGGTGTAGGTCAATCACCATATCTTCGAACTTCAAACCAACCAAAACTTGCTGTGGGCTCTGAAGAATGGCACAAGCAACGGAAGGACAATCATAAAGAAGGTAAAGCTTTGTGGTCAAGTTTATCCCCTCAACGGCCGTACTAATCTGAAGGTAGTTGAACGTCGACGTCGCGAGACAATCAACGAAGGCATTAATGAGTTGGCTAAGATCGTACCTGGTTGTGAAAAGAACAAGGGATCCATTCTTCAGCGAGCAGTCTCCTACATCATCCAACTTAAGACAAACGAGGCACAAAACATCGAGAAGTGGACACTCGAAAAACTCCTCACAGAGCAAGCTATTCAGGAGCTCAGCACTTCAAACGATAAACTCAAGAAAGAGTGTGAGCGAGCATACCGAGAGCTGACAATGTGGAAGAATCTGGCCCAAAATGCGGGACTTGAACTCCCTAAAAGCGAATCTTAGCACGACGCATCTTGGCCCGACGAAGAAGTCTACAGAGACATGTTTTAAGACTCGGACTTGCAAGTATCTTCAATAACTACTCACGGGTCTAGGTATGTGGGAGTTGAGTCCAATTACTCGGATATTACTACTACCAAGTAATCATATAATCCTCGTATGGATAACCATTATGGTGGCCTCTGACGATTGGTTACTGGCTACGTATATTCGCTATGGAGAGCGTAGACTATGTTTTTAGCCTCTACATTACTCAGCCTCCAGTGATTTCGCTTAGCTGGCGGGGGTATTGCCCACTTGTTATTTTATTCTTGTGCACAGACTTGAGCGAAGGACTGGCAAAGACAAGGGTTAGGTGGGATATGGAAAGTTCGGGCGTTGAAGGCGGGCGTCTCAATGGCGTTAATATGGCTGCTTGTTTGTAACATCAAATCAAGATGGCGTTGATAACGGTAGTCGAGTTTCCTACCAGATCATTAGAGTTCCGGCGTATCTACCTATATTTTGGGCGCTGTTTCGTGGTTTCCATACCACGTTACCTGATGGTATCAAATCCCATCCGAATATAAGCAGAGCCACCCCTGGGACGGCGCAGCGTTGTATTTTCAGTGGCATGTCCAGGCAGGACTCCCTAGGCATCGGCAAGCGTGATCACGACGAGTCAGAAACAGAATCATTCTGAAGACATGATAAATGATAAATCAAAAAGTGAGTGATTGCTTGGACTTAGTTCTGGATTTAGGTATGGCTGATTGATGCGTTGTGGCTGGAAAAATAAGCCATGTGACAGCGTTCCGCGCCTTTACCCAGGTGGCTATCCTGGACTAACTTTCATAGGCACGCTCTGAGGTTCCCTCGTTGAGGTTGTGCCTAGGTTTATATATGCCTACCAGGCAACGAGTTCTTCTACGTCAGCGCGCAGTATTTATTACTAAGCACTGCACGAACAAGTTCGCAATCACTGCCTAGGTGACAAAGTATATACGGATATAAGTCAACAGGAAAGACCTGTAGAAATGAAACATGAGAATGGATTGCTGCTTTTCATATATACAGATGTGCAGACTTTACTCCAAGTTAGTAAGCTCACTTCAACACTCCTGGGAGAGCTCAAGAGAGGGAGCCCAGCTACGTGAAATCTATAAGATAAAGTAAAACAAAATAAAACAAAATAAAATAAATCCGAAGAAGCTGTCACAGGTACCGCTCTTTTCTTGAACCCAAGGGATCTTAATCACCGCATACGTAAATGGCTTTACTTCTCCTCACACCTGTACCAACGGCGCGTGAAGCGTCGCGCCAACGAACGAGCAGCTTTGGGTCGCGCGGCACTTGTCGGAAACCAGAGGTCTGGCCAGAAGGATCCTATACCGGCACTTGATGCTACTTGTCAAGTTATAGGACACTGTACAAACAACCCGACTTCATCATCATGTGCGCAAATACTTTCAGCTTGGCTTCCCACTCGCTGGAAGCTACCTACATGGAGTTTGCTATGTTAGAGGGGCAATTGCGTTTAAGAGTACAAAAAGTCTGGCGACCTCTCACTTTGTCTTTTTAAGGCTCATTTATTTGGATATGAGACACCCGAAAAGGGTTCCTCGCGGATGACTAACCCAACGATAACTAAGTAGGTTTGTTACTGTTATATACCGCGGCTGAAACAGTAGCAGGCTTAAGGGAACCCCTCCATTGGGTTGCGACATTTGAGACTTTAACACTCAATTTATCCACACCTTCCCCACAGGCGGTTGAAGATTAATCAACACTTTTAACACTTTAACAAATCTATAACCTTAAATACCTAGTAAGTTTTAGGTTATGAATTTACAGTGTTGATAAAACATCATAATACCCAACTTTTAAACTTTGAACTATATTTATATTATACCAAAAAGAACAAAATGTGTATTGTTGAAGTGTAAAGTAAACATCACCATGAAAGAAAATGTCTTGATAGGTTTATGGCTGATTGTAGCAACAGGCCTTCTGCTTCCGGTACTACCCTGCACTACCCTGCTTTGTCAGGCCACTAACTCCCTTCCATGATACTGTCAGTGTTGTGCAGGTCGAGGCACTGACATCCTTACATCAGACCATGGTACTTAATGTCGTGTACAATGCACAAAAGGATTGGCTTGTCACCCGCCGCAGGCGCAGTGGTACGGCGCAACAGCCTCAATGTTTCGTATTTCCGTTGTTCTACATACCGAGTACCTAACCTTAGTACACAGGATCGCTGGGGCGGTAAAGTCCGAGGAAGAGGAGATGCTCGGCCGCTATTCTCGCTCCGTCGGTACAAATCCATACATACTGTAAGTAGCCTGTGGTGCATTCCACCACACTAGGCATTTCTTCATTCGCCCCTCACACGAACATGAACTTACACGTGTAAATCCAGAACCTGCCAGTCCCCACAGGAAATTTTTCACGAGCATGCGTCCACCACATTTTCTCTTGCGTGCTGTAATTGTATCCAGTAGTACCATGTAGACTGTACTGTACAGTTTACGCTAAAGTCTTTGGTAAACTCAAGTCAGTTCTCGGGCCTGCGATGTCCTGTCAGTTCTGCCTTGTCTCGCCTGTCCATTCCTTTCAGGCAGTTTTGCTGGCGTTTGAGAGAGCCGAGAGCATCATGTGGTAGGGTTATAGAGGCTAACAGGGCTTTGTTGGTAGGTAGGTACTGTGCAGGTTATAGGCTAGGTGCACTGATTCGGTCGAGTACTTAGGTACCCGAGTACCCAAGTTCATAGCGTGCCTGTGCACAAAAACAGGCAGAAGGCGTACAGTACTACACAGTAAAGGCGCCAGAGCACGCGTGCAGGAGCAGGTGGCCCGCTCGTTCCTATTCGTTCATTGTCCACCACCCAGCACCAGTCAGTGCCCCATTGCCCCGTAGTACTTCCCCATCGCCCTCCTCTAGTGCTCCGCTTTCCACCCTCGCTATTCTTTCGCTCTTTTCCAAACCTCTTCCTCCCATCACCACAATCTTATTACACAACCACTCTCAAAATCCAAAAACCACAACCAAACCCACTCTCCGCACACAACGTCTCAGCGTTTCCACACCTATCTCTTGTTTCCCTCACTCTACTTTACGCGGCTTTAAAACGCCTACATCCATCTAGGCGACCGTCGCACGCCGTCCGGCAAAGCAACAAGCCTCTCACCAGTCCCTAGCAATCCCTACACACCACCGCCGACTTCCCCCGCTCGTCTCTACCGGTCCGGTCATTAAGACAGGCCGAATTTGTTGTGGTGACGATCTACCTCTGAAGTCCTCGGACGACCACGAAGAAGACATCTTCGTCCCCCTGGATCTGAACACCCCCAACATAGAAGGGTTCACGATACACTTGTTGTTTATGTATCAGCACGACAACTCCGCTGTGTCTAGACACCTTACCCCCCTCACGCGGCAATCGCTTCGTATACCGCGGAAACCCTGTAATCCGGACATCAGTTCAGTCGGCTGAACAGTTTCGCGAAAGCATCGCCCATGTTAATGCCTTCCAACGCCCGCAACTGTCCTCCAGTCACCCCTATGTCCACCATTTGGATCCCATTGTATAACTAATCTCCTGGCTCTCTTCGCCCTCACTTGCCTATCTCGCCCACGCTCGCGAATGACTTTATAGTAAATTCTCGCGTCTCCACACTCAAGAGACTCGTCCGCCCGCTTCAATCAATTCTACCGACTTCCCCCACATTGCCAAAACCCTCCTCGAAAGCCGTTCACATAACAATACCGTCAAGATGGCTCTCATCAACGTCCGCCGCGATGTCACTGACGCCTTCTATCGATACAAGATGGAAAGAATCCAGACCAAGATCGAAGGCAAAGGTAATGGCATCAAGACGGTTGTCGTCAATCTTAGCAGCGTTGCTGCTTCTCTTGCCCGTCCCGGCTCTTATGTCATCAAGTACTTCGGCTTCGAGCTTGGTGCTCAGACCAACATCGACCCAGCCGACGACCGTTGGATCATCAACGGTAGTCATGATGCCCCCAAGCTACAGGATTATCTCGATGGGTTCATCAACAAGTTTGTCCTTTGCAAGAAATGCAAGAATCCTGAGACCGACGTCGTCATCAAGGATGGCCATATCGTACTCGATTGCAAGGCCTGTGGTCAACGCACCGATGTCGACCTTCGTCACAAACTTAGTGGCTTCATCCTGAAGAACCAGCCCAAGAAAGGCGGCAAGAAAGACAAAGCTGAGCGCAAGGCAGCTCGCAGGGCCAAGCAACAGGCTCAACAGAATGGCAATGGAAACGGGAATGGAAGTGGTGGCGAGATTTCCCCCAACGAATCTCCCGAGAATGAGGATAACTCAGAGAACGGCGCTGCTAGTGATGACGAGTTTACTCGTAAAATCACGGCCGATGCTCAGGTTATCGAGGCGCCCGTCGTAGTGAACGAAGACGAATGGGCTGTCGATATGTCCGAGCAGGCTGTGAAAGCCCGTCAAAACCAGCTTCCGGACCAGTTCCGTCAGAAGCTTTCGCTCAATGGTGGCGGCGATGATGAGGATGAAGATGGAGAAGGCGGTGGCAACACCGTCTATGATGCACTGGGTGACTGGATTCAGGAGGAAGCTACAAAGGCTGGTAGCATTAACAAAGTCGATGATATTCAGGTCTATATTAAAGCTAAGGAGTTTGGAATCGAAGGCAAGTACAAGACTGTCTTGGTCCTTGTGCAGACTCTCTTCGACGAGAACATCATTACGCAGATTCCCAAGCGTGCCGGAATGCTCAAACAGGTAAGTCATACAATTGTCTATATTGCAAGATGTTAAGCTAACAGTTTAACTAGATGGTAACGTCTGAACGTCACGAGAAGGCCCTGCTTGGCGGTGTCGAACGTTTGCTGGCCCAGCTCGGCAAGGATCACGCTGAGCTCATGACTAGTGACAAGATTGTCAAGATCCTCCACCAACTGTACGACAAGGACCTCGTTAGCGAAGAAGTTGTCACGAAGTGGGGTACTAAGGCCAGCAAGAAGTATGTTGATCTCGCAACTTCCAAGAAGATCCGCCGCGCCGCGGAACCCTTCCTCAAGTGGCTCGAGGAGGCTGAGGAGGACGAGTCTTCAGACGAAGAGTAAATTCGTATCAGGCTATTTACTGTCTTAACTCGAGAGCAAGTAGGGTGTTTCGCCCCTTTTCGATTCATGCGATAGTTTTTCGCCTCACATTCATTTCACGATTGTTTTGACCCTCTGACTGTCCTTATACGTGCCCAGAGGAATGGACCTACCAAACTAGAAAGCATGTCTCAGGTTGTTTCGCAAACTGGCTTGGCTGCTGGTTTATCTGTCTTCCGCGTCTGGACTCGGGTCTGGTTGTTGCTGGAGTAGTTTGTAGTCTTAAGTTAGTTAGGAAATAGTACTCACCTCTATCTTACCAATCAAGATAAGATGATTGCCCTCGATGTGATACTCTTATACGCATTGTGTTGACCTGACTAATTCAGAGAGGTATGCTTCCATTGAGGCACGCCTGCTCATATTCTTTTGTCGCAGCAGGCACTCAGTTCAACTCAGTGTGTAAACATTTCTCTTACCATTGATCGAAGTCTCTCTCGAGACTAGTCAGCGTTGGATATTTATTTCCATTTAGCATCCATTAAGTTTCCAGAATCTGGTACAGATGAGATGTCGATATTTGCTAGCAGTATCACGAGGCCGCACCACTCGCTTGCTTTGTTCTCATGACTTATCTTTTCTGTCAGCTTCTCGCTACCTACTTTATCATATAGTCTATCATCAACATTGCAAAACGGAATATGTCTTATGTGTCTCCTGTTTTTATGATTTCATGGCTGAATTTACGGCACAGAAAAGTCCCTACTTACACGAGCAAGTTGTATTGAGTATCGACGGTTTTGTTTGATCGTTGAGATATACTGATGTTATTCTACTTATCCTGAGTACCTTTTTGATGTCAACAGTCAGTCCTTCGTTGTTGGTATTCTTCTTCCCCTTCTATTCCTCTTCTTTCCCTGATTCTGTTTTGGATATTGTGTGGCTGTGGTTTTTGCCATCATTTTTGCCATTTGTCTGCTTTCGCTAGGATTGTATTACTTGTCCTCCTATTGCTATGTTAATTAAGTCGCCTCCCTTTCCTGATTTTTAATCTTGTTTATGTATATATGTATACATATATGTATATATATATATATATATATACAACCTTAAAATCGCCTTGTACTGTATATATCGAGCTTATCAATTTCACAGAGAGGCCGGTTAGGAGAGTTGCAGTTCCATTTAAGTATCGTCGGCCAAGTCATTAAACGATTTATTACCTGTGTTTGTATTAGCGATGCACGTGTGTTCCCTGACTCTTTAAGCGGAAATGGCAAGATGAGGTAGGTCATTATAGAAACATGTATATTGATATATTATACTACGGGGATACGAATCGTCGTCACTCCAGTCTGGGTCTGGGTCTGAGCCTAAGTTTACTTCGACAGTAAAGTGGTTTCCTCACTCCCTTCCTTCGCGATGAAACTCGACTGTCGACGGGCAGTTCGGAGGAAACACCAATCATGCCAACTTGACACTCCTCGACGGCAGTGTGCTCAATGTGCTGACCGCAACTACCAATGTAGGTCACCGGTGTATATGCAACCTACCCCTATTCCTCTCCCGTCCCATCACCACCAAGAAGCGTTCCCATCATCTTTCTTCTTGCCATTGTCATTACCACGACCCCCCTTAGAAATATCCGCCTGTCCCTCTTTCGTATCCCAGTATCCCCCCGAGCTCTGCGCCAACGTCTTGTCGCCCCAGCCGTTTCCGTTTCCGTTTCCGTCTTTACTTCCACCTCCGCCTCCACCGTTAGCGGCGACGTTGCCGCCGCTCCAGTTCGAAGGCGGCTTGTTGCTGTTGTTTGAAAGCACGGGACTCGCCCAAGTCCCTGGGATCGGGTTCGGCGGTGGGCTGCCGGTGGTCGGTTGCCAGGTGTTGGTGTTATTGTCGTTGTTAGTCCAGTCGTTGGTGGTATTGTTGTTTGCGTTGTTGTCCCATCCTTCGTTATTATTACCGTTGTTGTTGTTGTTATCTCCCCAGCCGTCGTTGTTGGTGTTGCTCGGCCCGCCGTTATTGTTATTGTTACTATCCCAATCCCCAGTGTTGTTATTGTTGTTCGTGTTGGCGTTGTCCCAGCCGTTATTGTTGTTCCAGCCACTGTTGTCCCAGCTGCTGGCATTGTTGGCTGCTGCGTTATCCCAGGCCGAGTCGCCCCCCGTGTTCGTGTTGCCAGCATTCCAACCTCCATTCCCACCTCCCGTGTCCCATCCGTCGCCGCCACTAGTATTATTGTTGGTAGTGTTATTCGCATTACCGCCCCAGCCGCTGTCAGGTTGCGGGCTACGCTCCTTGTTGCTACCGCTTCTATTGCTCCAGCGCTCCTCTCTAGCGCGCAGATCAGCCGAGTCCTTCGCTGCTACCTCCTGTAACACTTTTCCGAGGTCCGAGAGTTTGTTCAGAGTCGCATCTGGGTTTGTCACATCTTTGGTCGGGCTTTCTTTCTTCTTCTTTTTCTTCTCCGCTGGTTTCTCTGGGCTCCAGGAAGGGCCTGAGACGCCCTGAGCGTCCCATGGTCTTCCCGAAGTACTCCAGGCTTTTGATCCTTGCGAGTGGTTCGACCCCTTGCTGGATGCGTCGCGTTCGATCGACGGCATCACGTTCGAATCCCAACCTGCGTCTCGGTCTCTGGATGCACGGGACCTCGGTGGCGACCGGTTGTATTGCTCGGCATAGGATTTCTGGTTCTTCTTTTCTTTGGACGGTGGTGCGAACTCTGGGGGTAGGGGTATATTGGGTGGTAATGGTGTCGGACCTACTGTTCCCCAGCCTCGGAACCATGGGTTTGTCTCGTCCGCGGCGCCTGGTTGAAGAGGTGGGTTTCGAGGGACAGGCTGACCACTGGCTGGTGGTGGGAAGCCGTTGTACCATGGATTCTGAGCGGGGTGCGGCACACCGACTGGCAAATTCTGGTAGTCGTAGATACGCTTGGGATAGAGCATTCCGTATGGATTGCCGTATGCCGGGCCATGGTAGACGCGGGTGGTGCCACTGTCATTGTCGAAAAAGGCATTGGGTCGTGGATCTTGGGGATCTTCTACCGCGTGTTCGAGTTGCATCACGGTAGTCTGGGGAGGGAGCAACATGTTGGGCTGACGGAGGTAAGGAGGATAACCAGGAGGTGGATACTGAGTTATCTGCTTTGGCCACTTCTCCTTTTCTTTCTTGGACTTGGACTTGGACTTGGATTTCTTGGGGGCCTCGACCTCGACTTCGGATTCAGGCTCGGTTTCGGACACGGTTTCGGATTCAGATTCAGATTCCGACACGGGCTTCGTAGGCTTCTTCTTCTCACCCCTTTTGTCTCCTTTTTTGCTCGTGGTCTTCTTCTCGTCCTTTCCTTTACTATTTTTTGCCTTGACTTCCTTCTCGGAAGGGGAGCCTTTTTGCTTACGCTTCTTCGAGGAGTTCGCCTTAGTCTCTTCTTCCTCTGTATCCTCCTTATCTTCCTCAGTTTCAGAAGGGCTAACCTCCTCGGTAGACTCGGCAGATTCGGCGGACTCAGTCTCGTCTTTCTTTTTCTTCTTATCTTTGGCTGTGTTCTTCTGAGCTTTGGAGTCCTTGGGCTTATCCCCTTCTCCCTTCTTAGACTTAGCTGTATCCGCTTTCTTGCCCTTTGCTGGGGCGGCATCACTCTCGCTCTCAGCCACAGATGACTCTGGAGTGACAACAGCGCTCACTTTCTTGCCTTTACCTGCTTGAGGTTTCACGTTGACTACGCTTGCTTCGCTCTCACTTTCATCTCCAGACGACATAGCCAAGGCCACAGTTACACCGCCCTTCTGTCCTTTCTTTGTTTCGATCCTTGTTTGAACACCGCTGTCCTCGCTCTCGTCGTCTTCTTCAGACGACACAGAGATGGCCACGGCACTTTTCTTACCCTTTTTAGGTCGAGCTTTTACTTCTACGACGCTAGCTTCGCTTTCAGTCTCTTCGGGCGACACATCAGCGAAGGAGACCTTCTTTTTTGCCTTTTTCGCTTGATGTTGCGCATGCACAGCTGCAGCGATGTCTTCCTCGGTTTCCTCCTCGGATGAGGAGACAACTGGGACGACCTTCTTCTTCTTCTTTACTCTTGCCTGTTTTACCCGTCTTAGTTTTCTCCGCCCTCTGATACACACCGAACATGGACAGGTCGGATCAGGTTCCTCGTCCGAGGACTCCTCATCCCAGGTATAATATTCCTCACTCACATCGGTAGAGACGTCCGTCGGCGAATCCGAAGACACCGAGGAAGGCTGCTTCAGAGAGGATCTTATAGGCTCTGCGGCGGGCCGAGACTTATCGGCGTGTGCAGGTTTCCCCCTTGGCACGGCGATTTTGTAGATATCAGAACTTGATTCGTCATCTGTAAGTACTTCGAAGGAAACGACATGGCGTAATCTGTTAGACTCCTTAGATTGTTTCTTTCGAGGCCTGTAGTTCTGGCCCACCATCCATTCAGTAAAGGAATGAGGTGGCATGTTGCCGGTGCTATGCAATTCGAATCGTGTGAGAATCGATGGTTGGCCAAGAAGGACTGGAAAGAGAGCGAAGGAAACATAAGAGAAAGTGTATGGGCAGTGGTCTGGAAGAAAAGATCGATGTGTCTCGGCGTTGTTGAAGATAGCGATTCTTGCGTGTGAGAGGTTGCTGAGGGGTATGTATGGACAGTCTGCTGAAGCTGGTGGCAATTTCAAGAGATACACATTGACCAAATCAACTGTACAGTGTAGTTTGCTTATTAGTGAATGACGGACGAATTATTCTTGCTGTTTAGGTCATTATGGACTTGCACAATAGGGAGGGTGAATATGTGCTCAGTTGCTGGGGTACAAATGACCACAATGGTGGCGGGGTTTGACAAGGTACCTAGGAACTCGACGTTTATGTAGAGACCAAGTAGGAATAATCAGTTTGAATAGGTAGTAATAATCGCTTGCCCATTGCAGAAGTAATGACCCCTACCAAAAAAGTGTCAGGTAAACGCTACAGTTTTGCCTTCTCCTGCAATTCGATATCGCGCCATTTCTTGTTTATCCTGATATTTTGCAAGTATACCCAAGTTCCTGCCGCAACACCTAAAGGAGGGCAGAGAAGGCAGAGCCAATTCCACCATGGTGGACTGCTCTTTCTGATCTCGGCCAGGCAAGCATCGATGTTCGCTTTCAGCTCCTCCCGAGACCCGTCGTTCCAAACGACCACACCTTTCCCCTTTCCTCTCGCCTCGCATCTTTTCGCCTTGAGCCTGACGTCTGTCTGACTGAGTACGCGATTCTGCGCATCTTCAGCGCTGAGATGGGGATCACGCTCCATAAGCCTCTTCATCTGCACCTCAGGGTCTTTGACAGCGACGACCATGACCACCCCTGACAGCTTATCCCAGCCGCTCTCGAACAGTAAGGGGACATCGAGCACTACGGCCCAGTGTCCTTTCACGTAATTCCGCAAAATGGCCTTGTACGTCTCTCTGCGTACTGCAGGATGCACAATACCATTGAGCACGTCCCGATTCGTCTTTTGCTCTTCACCATTACCGAATACACGCCTGCCAAGAGCTGGTCTGTTCAACGGTCTGCCTTTCCCGTCCACTCCTTTTTCGGGCATAGACTCGGAGACGGGGACCAGTAGGTCTGGAGTGGTGGGGCCGAAATACTTGACGATGGCATTGTAACCGCTGGTACCCGGCTCTACGACTTTTCGTGCAGTGATGTCGCTGTCAATGATGGGTAGGGAATAAGGTGGCGATGAAAGAATGGATGACACTGTCGACTTGCCGGTCGCGATGGACCCGGTCAAGCCGATGAAGAGCATGTTGGCTGTTCCCTTGACTTCAATTAAATGCTTAGTTTCAGTTGTGTATGATTTATAGAAATAAATTTATTTTCACAGATATCTGCGGCAGTGACAATGAATAAGTAGGCTGTGGAATATTTTGTACGCAAGCATGAGGTGAAGTTGAGCAATTCCGAGGCTCAATTCGAGATGGAGTTCCACGACAGGGGTCCCTTACACAACTTGTTCCGGTACAATTGGGCATTGGATCGATCCACAATAGGTAGTTACCCGCATCGACTCTATTGGCACTACAGTAGGCATTCTTATCGGCTTATCGGGCTGCAGCCGTTGCGCATTAACGCAGCACTGCGGGGGAGGGGTACTTGTGATAATTGGAGGGGCATTTGGTAGTTGGGTGCAAAAAATTTGAGTGTGTTCGCGAACCCGGGTCCGACATCGTCAGTCCAGAGCTAGACTAACTATCATAAGAAGTAGGCAGCTTCACTTTTATCTGATCTCATTTTTTTTTTTTTTTTTGGCGTTGGCCAGAGAAGAAAGACCCTTACCAAATATACAACAAATCTTGGTCGCGACTCAGGTATTCAACTCAGTTCAAGTCTGCGACATCCACAATCGAGAGCTGCCTCCAAGACAGCTAAGCCATTTGGGCTACCTAGTTTGGAAGCTCAAAAGTCTTTTATTACAAAAGTACAGTGCCTTCTGATTCATTAAACATGGCTGTACAACCTGAAACTCTTCGGGTTCTTCTCATTGGCAATGGAGGCAGAGAACATGCAATCGCCTGGAAGCTGAGCCAGTCACCCCTGGTGGAATCCATAATAGCAGTGCCTGGTAACGGAGGCACAGCAACATGCTCCAAGACCACCAACGACACTTCAGTGTCGGCCGAAGACTTCCCGGCGCTGCTGGACCTGGCGAGGAAAAACAACATCAACTTCGTTGTTCCCGGTCCTGAAGCCCCTCTGGTTGCTGGCGCTGTGGATTTCTTTGAAGATGCCGGCATCAGGTGCTTCGGTCCCTCCAAGGCTGCCGCTTACATGGAAGGGAGCAAGACATTCTCTAAAGACTTCATGAAGAAACACAACATCCCGACTGCCGCTTATGAGAATTTCTCCGACTACGAGAAGGCCCGCCAGTATCTTGACAGTATAGACCACGATGTTGTCATCAAGGCTAGCGGCCTTGCTGCCGGCAAGGGAGTTATTATCCCCACCACAAAGGAGGAGGCTCACCAAGCGCTCAAGGATATCATGCAGAACCACGAGTTTGGCTCTGCTGGAGACGAGGTCGTCATTGAGGAATTCCTGACAGGTGATGAGCTGAGTATCTTGACTTTCAGTGATGGCTACACAATCAAATCTCTTCCTCCGGCCCAAGACCACAAAAGGATCGGCGAAGGAGATACAGGTCTTAACACAGGAGGCATGGGTTGCTACGCTCCGACAAATATCGCTACGCCGGAGCTCGTCGCACAGATAGACCGCGAGCTTATACAACCCAGCATCGATGGAATGCGCAGGGACGAGATACCATTCAAAGGCGTTCTCTTCACTGGTCTTATGATTACCTCTTCAGGCCCCAAAGTGCTCGAGTACAATGTGCGATTCGGAGATCCTGAAACTCAGACGGTCTTGCCTCTTTTATCTGACGACACTGATCTGGCCAAGATCATGCTCGCTTGTTCCAGAGGACATCTCGACAGCATATCGATCAAAATCAAAGACGAATTTAGCACAACCGTTGTCGTTGCCGCTGGCGGCTACCCAGAGTCTTACGCCAAGGGCGATGAGATCACCGTTCAAACTCCACCTTCAGGTGTTAACATATTCCACGCCGGCACCAAGTTAACAGGCGGCAAACTCCAGACGGCGGGTGGTCGAGTCATAGCTTCAAGCGCCACGGCTAGCGAAAGCTTGAAAGCAGCAGTGGACAAGGCTTACGAAGGCGTGAAGCACATCCAGTTCAAGAACATGTACTACCGCAAAGACATTGCGCACAGGGCGTTCAAGCCCACAGCCGACACAAAGGAAGCCTTGACGTATGCACAAGCCGGAGTCAGCATCGACGCCGGAAACAAGCTCGTGGAACGAATCCGGACCGCCGTACGCTCAACACGGCGCCCCGGCGCAGACGCCGAGATCGGCGGCTTCGGTGGTGAGGTCGATCTCTCGAAGGCGGGCTTCTCCAGCGATGCCCCGATCATGGTAGGCGCCATCGACGGCGTGGGCACGAAGCTCATGATCGCGCAGGCGACGAAGAACCACCGCACAGTGGGGATCGACCTTGTCGCCATGAACGTCAATGACCTCGTTGTGCAAGGGGCTGAGCCCCTCATGTTCCTCGACTACTTCGGCTGCAGCAAGCTCGAGGCCGAGACGGCCGCGCAGTTCGTCGAGAGCGTAGCCGCCGGTTGCCGCGAGGCCCGCTGCGCGCTCGTCGGCGGTGAGACGGCCGAGATGCCCGGCATGTACAGCGCCGACGACTATGACGCGGCAGGTGCCGCCATCGGCGCCATGAAGCCTGGTAACCGCCTCCCGCGCCTCGATGACATGCAGGCCGACGACGTGCTGCTGGGTCTCGCGTCCTCGGGCGTGCACTCCAACGGCTTCTCCCTCGTGCGCCGTATCCTCGCCCGCGAGAACCTGTCTTACTCAGCCCCGGCCCCCTGGGTTTCCTCTTCTTCCTCCACCGCCACAGTCGGTGAATCCCTCCTGACGCCCACAAGAATCTACGTGCGTTCCGTCCTAAAAGCTCTCCCACACCTCAAGGGGCTAGCGCACATCACCGGCGGCGGACTAACAGAGAACGTCCCCCGCATGCTGCCCTCTCACCTCGCGGCCGAGATCGACGTCACTGCATGGACCTTACCTCCTGTCTTCCAATGGCTCAAGAAGGCCGGCAATGTCCAGGCGTCCGAGATGGCGCGCACGTTTAATACTGGTGTCGGTATGGTTGCTGTCGTGGCCGCTGGTGATGTTGAGGCTGTTAGTGCTGCGTTGCGCGAGGAGGGCGAGACTGTGTATACTATTGGTAAACTTGTTGGGCGGGCGGAGGGGGGTGAGGGGTGCGTGTTGAAGGGGTTGGAGTCTTGGTAAGGAGGAAGGGGGTATAAAAGGGGGTTGTGGTTCTCTTTTTCTTAATTTGTTGACTTATTGGCTCCCTGTGGACAGGAATGGAATTCTCGATATATATCAATGCGTCTCTGTGTTGATTAGGTCAGTAGTCTCTAAGGCAGATAGGTAGGGAGGGGTTAGGGGTTTGCGTTTGACAGGTTAGATAAAATAAAAACAACCAAATGAATAGCAATTGAGGTTAGAAAGAAAATGAAAATAAGTTGAAATTAGCTCAAGCTGGGGGGTTAATTATATTGTTTGTGTTTCCGATCTTGTTTGGATGCTGTATATCTATATTGAACAGCATGGCTAAGCCATACATATAATATGCGTCGATACATAGAAGTACCTCACATACCTGGTGTATCTAATATTGTGTATCTAGGTTTCTGTTAGCCGGTGAATGACTGCATGGGACTTGTTACAAACACCGGGGTAAGTTCTGGAAATCCTAGATAGTCATCGTTATAGAGATCTGAAGGAAATTTACAACAGACTCTGTAACTTTGTTCTGCAGACTATCATGAAATACCACAGATGTCTAGTTCGTCGCCAGTAGGGTGAAAATAATTAAGAGATTAATTGACTGAAATATATCAGTACGTTTGCACAAGCACAGCTGGAGACAACATCGAAATGTAAGCATTGATCGACGTTTATTCGCCGGTATCATGTTATCTAATTTATATTTATGTACAAAAAGTAACCATCCAATTACAAAGCAATGCTAGTCGCAACGATTCTTTCCTAAATTTCACCATCCTTCCATATCTCACCGGGGCCCGCATCACCATCGGGTACCCATTCCTTGCATGTTCCATACCAGTGCCTCTCGGCACAATGCGACTTTGGCGGAATGGTGACTGGCACTTGTGAAGTGGCGGTAGGCACAGAGGGCGGTGATGTAATTTCATGAGATGGGGATGCAGTCGTGGTTGTGGTAATTGTGTCTTTACATCCAAACCAGCCTGGCGTAGCACAAATCGGTGATGTAGCAGTCGCAGTGAGCTGGGAAGACGTGCTACTCGTTCCATCATTGCAGCCGAACCAACCAGGCGTAGCACATGTTGTTGTTGTTGTCGATGTAATAGTGGGAGTGGTCTGAGAAGACGACGTCTCGGTAGTTGTTGTTTTGTCCTTGCATCCAAACCAACCTGGGGTCTTGCAAGTTGACGTTGACGTGGATGTGATTTCAGAAGTTGTTGTGGTAGTAGTGTCGGTCGTCTTATCATTACAGCCCCACCATCCAGGTGTCTCGCAGGTTGCCGTTCGAGTGCGAGTCTTGCTGGTCGTCGAGCTAGTTGTGGTTGTGGTTGACCCATCTGTACTGTTGCTTTCATACATCTTCCAAGAAGCGCAGTCTCGACATTCTGGGGTATACTGGCATTCTGGGACTGTATCATACTTCTTAATTACGTCGTTGATCACCGAGCGGATCTTATGTGTTCCAATGCCGACACGCCAACCATGATCCGCTACGGTGTCGTATGTGCACTCAAATCCTGCGTGGCAAGCCGTTTCCAGAGCATAGCCACCATATGAACATGAAGCAGTTGCACCATTGCATGTGCCAATGTAGATGGGGTCCGCAGTGTGACCGAAGTGGTATGCTCCTGTATATTGACGGGTCTGAGGAAACTCAGGGTCACCATGGGGAGGGACTGGAAGTCCGAGACGTGAAGCTGCTAGTGCTTCTGGCACAGCTTCGAATGTCACCACGGGCACGCCATATGTGAGACCAACCATAGAGCTGACAGCGCCACCGAGAGAGTGGCCTGCAACCCAAATATTGGAGTCTGGATAAAGCTCGGTAACATTCGTGAAGAGCTCTCTAGCGGCCTGGTAGTAGCGATTCTCTTCGCGTAAGGCGCTCCGGACGCATGTGTTATTACACGAGTACGTTCCTGTGGCACAATCGCAAACCTGCCGATATGTCCATTGGCCCTGCTGTGCACAGCAACAACTAAAGAACAGATTATCATTGATCTTGTCATTTGTTGTTGTCCCATCACCATCAAAAACAGCGGGCGAGGTACCCTTTAAGCCAATGACGATGGTAGAATTGGTCTCATCTCCCCATATGTGCCCACGAAGCCCATCGGATTCCCAGCCGAAATCGGCAGTCCGATTGAATGGTTCGCCAACCTCATCCCAGTCGGGTAGGTTTGGAGTCTCTACGTAGGCATTCGCTACTATCAAAGCCATACTGAGGACTGTCTCCTTGTCGGTCACATCGGGAGCGGGGACATCGTCAATGGTCCAAGCGGACGGAGAGCTCGCAAACACATAGCCTCGCTCGCGGGCTGCAGCAACCAACGGGTCCACGGTGCTTGGCCGCCTATCAACTAGGCGCTCTATTTTCTGGGATCGACTCTTGGCTTTGAGAGCCGGAATCTGTTCGCGAGGATGGTGGTCCTCGGCAGCGAGCCATACTTCGGCCTCCGGTTGCCGGATATCTCGTCTTCGATGGAGACCAGGATGTCGATAGGTCCCGTGATGCAGGATATGACGAAGTGTCTGAGCACGTGATTAGTACAAGTACTACAGCATTGGGGCGAGATACGGGATGGGGATAACATACGAAGGTATGCTCAGCTGGGGGAGGAGGCTCTGGCACCAGGGGGGCTAATATGGGACTATCTGAGAGTATGGAATCGGTATTGTATATTGAAGCAGCCGCGGGAGAGGCGGTGGACAGCGCCAGGAAAGATAGAAGAAGGTTGGCTGTGGTGCGACCGGCCGAGTCGCAAGTTGTTGATGTTGACCGTCTCCGGTTCAATATCATAGTGATGGTGTTTGGTGGCGCAGGCACGGAGGAATGAAGATGGAGATGGAGATGGAGAGAGCGGTCGGCGATAGTCGGGTCAACAAAATGATGTTGGCCTAATAATGTAGTACGACCATGAGCAATGGGAGATAAATACGTCGAGTTGAGGGGGCTCGGGGGGTTGTCAGGGAGGTACTGTTTTGTATGGAAATAGTAGAGGGAGGTCGGCAAGAAGTGAGGCGAGTAAGGTAGGATGGATGACGATGAGGTGAATGATCAGTGGCAGGGACCGGGCTTAATGTCCGTACCTAGGCAGTACTAGGCCATGTGTAAATAGCGTACAGTACTACACTAATGGGTGGATGATAACGACGGATACGGTGGCATTAGCGTATGCGGGTGGTTCCCCACAGCGGTACCCACAACACCTTGAGGCGCTATCCCGTGGCACACCAGAGGGAAGGCCAGGTGACCTCTAGCCTATGACAACATTCCGATCCGAGGTTGACTTGGGCCATACTTAAGAATCTACTTACGCATACAAGATCCTCGGGACATAAAATACTGGCTGCACCTTCCCAAGAACCGTCACATTGGAAACAGAATAATCAGGCCGACATTCGGTACCCAGATAACAAGGCGGATGCTGTATACGTGCCAGAGGAGCGGTACCATGTGTTTGATCAGATAAGGCATGCGAAACGAGTATGACTTGCATGAGGGTTGTTTGTAATTAGACACAGCAGTTGTCAGTTCAGCAAGTCTGATCATACCGTGAACATTTGACAAATTAAAGGGCTTGATGGGGCGTATACTACAGATTCAACCAACTTTCAAGCCCAATAGTCTTGTTCTCAGAGAAGCAGCGTTAAAGAAGAGCATTCAGAACCCGTTGCTGGACTTTGAGGGTTTGACGAGATTCAGAGGTGATGACATTACTAGTTCATAGTTCATCGGTCTGGGCTCTTGCGTGATTGATTCGGGGGAATTAGGCTTTGGGTATCATTGAGCCTACCGTACTTGATGCCAACGAACATTACCTGTATACCTAATCTTCTAAGTTTCAACTTTACCCATAGGAATTAAAGCTTACTTATTTTTTTACCTCCAGCGCTTACACTCATGCTGATGGCTTAATAGATGCCTAAGTAGGCACCTATTTATTACCAGGTAGACACTCCCGTCAGATATATCCCCAGCCCAGGTACGTACTTGCCTATTTAGTCTAGTGCATCTAACGTCCCAACAGGCAGGTTTGGTAGCGACTTAGCGTATCAGGTAGCTTAAATGAAGTGGAGATGGTCCTGCGACACAACCTAGCGTCGACGCATGAACGCGACAGCTATCCGCTATCATCCTGCGTTCACGCTCCCGATCCACCTAATCGGCCCCCTCTATTAAAACGAATCGGCTCGTAACGAAACGTTTCCATTTGTCTTCATATCGTCTTCACACTGTCAATTGGGCCAGTTCATTCAGGCTGTACTCAGAAACCACCTAGGGAACTGACTGGAGCCATAACATTCGTTGCATCACACCTCTCATGGGTTTGGTCCTCCATTAGAACCAAGTCTAATTCGACGTTGAGTCCAAAGTAAGGAGGTAATATATCTCTAGCCTTACCAGCGTTTCGTGCTTTTTCCACTTCTTCCTCATCTTCTTTTTCTTCTTCTTGTTAGTCAGCGACTTCTTGATTTTCCAGCTTGTCCCAGCATAGATAAAGAGTTGGCTAAATTGTTCCTTTCTCAAAGTTGTCGCACGAGCATATGTCATCCTCACCACTATCCAAGGGCTCCGAGCCCAGACCGGGTCTCTCAAAGTCGACGAAGTCATACCCACACTCGTCAGTCTCAGATACGCCAGACCGTCCTTCGAGTAAAACTCAGAGGGCCAGTACTTTCCAGAATGGAGCCACCACGGAAGCTTCGGCTCAAGAGACCGAGCAGAAACCAGACACTTTCGAATCTGAGCCTACTGAGGAGGAAGAGGTAGAGGTTCCACGTGCGTCTGTTGATATAGGCATCATTCCGATAGAGCTGGTGAGCATGACGGACAAGTAAGTAGACACGTTGCTATCTTCGAAACATCCACGACCGGCCAGCTAATTTATCTCATCGCTTAGCTTCATCGACTCCCTGTCCGCCAAAGTCCACCCATCTCCACCTAATATTGACAGCCTCGCAAGAATGTTTCAAGACTTCTACCATACAGCTGCCCAGCATGTACAGACCCATATCGCATCTCTTGCCACTCGACAAACCCGCGAATATTCCCTAAGTGCCAGCAGTTCGTCACGAGCCTCGGCTGCGAGCTTGTTACGGGCGAAGGCGGCTTCCATCGGCACTAGAGACAAGACCAAGGCGACACAGACACAGACACAGGAGTCCGAGCAACAGATGCTCACAGCTGAAGAATTTGCTGATAGGAAACGCGCAAGGAAGGCCCTTGACCAGAAAAAGATTCTGCTGGAAGAAGCAGTGGAGAGGCGGCTTTGCGAAGGCATCTATGATCGAATATACCGCCACAGAACCACACAAGATGAAGCACAGGACGACAAGCTACGTTCAAAGACAGCGGCACTGGCCGTTGTAGGCATCGGCCCCGCAGATCTTGGTGTCGATTTGGGTGAATCCTCTGAAGACGGACCGGAAGCGCTGGCGAAGAAGAACGAAGAGATCAGTGAATGGCTGGAACAGGCGCGGAAAGATCTCATTCTTATGAACCAAAAGCGCTACCCTCTGGGAAAGCTCAATTGTCTCAAAGCTGCTCACAAGAGCATCGTCGACACGTTGTCGTATTTTCACCCTTCTTCCTCCGCGGATGAAATCATGCCCATGCTGATTTACACACTGATAACTATGCCTCCTGAGAATCTCAACGTTATCAGCGACTCAAACTTCATTCAGCGATTCCGCTGGGAAGAGAAGCTCGAGGGAGAAGCCGCCTACTGCCTAACAAATCTTGAAGCTGCTATTACCTTTCTGCAGACGGTGGATTTGGCTAGCTTGAGAGCTGAGGAGGCAGCTACTACACCAAGCAAAACTGGGATCTCCAAAACGGAGACTTTCCCGCCGGCTTTTACATCGGGCCTTTCCACAGCTGCCACTAGCCCGCTAATAGTAACCCCAGAAAATGCAGCAGGGACGAAAGCAGCGCCGACAGCTAGCAGTCTGAGAGCAGCAGTCCAACGCCGCAGACTGAGCGATCTCATTCAGACACCTGCCCAAGCTATAGGGACGGCAAGCGATTCTTTCTTCACAACAGCAGATCAGGGTATCAAAACTATTGGCAACAGTTTGAATGACAGCTACAGGTTTCTTCTTGGGAAGCTTCGCGATGTTTCTGCTGACGGGCGCGAGGTTATCGTGCCTCGTACGTTAGATGACGCTCGCAAACTAGTGGGGACGCCATCTCCTGAAGATGCGATGTCCCTTGACGACCCTGCCTTCACACAGCAGAGCGAAGATCTTGATCGATCACTAGGTGGCAGAGACGATAAAGTCCTCTCCTTAGTCGCCGGGAGGAATCCTGCGCGTGATCACAGCACAGATAGTATTCGCAGTGGCCGAAGTACCAGCAGTGCGAAAAAGGTCGGCTTCGCTGAAGAAAGCAGGGAGAAGCCTTCACCACTAAGTCAGACGCCGCCGGCAGCAAGTTCCAATCCAGCTCTAGTTGAATCAATGCGAAATCTTGGCAGTTCCCTGAACCCCATCAGCAGGCTCTCGAGTATGAGCATGATGCGAGGCTTTGGCCGATCGCCGGCTACTCCTACACCACCGAACCCGAGAGATGCCGCGGGTAAGACGGTGGAGGGGGGAGATTTAGCAACTGTATGCTTGCTTATCCTATATCGCTATATATGATGTTCCAGCTAACCCCCTTTTAGGCGTTCCCAGACATTGCGGCATCACTACCGCCCAAAGATGTACCGAAAATCGATCCACCAAAGAAGCGCTTTATAGAATTGCAAAACCCAGCTGACTTGAAGATTGGTGAGGTGCTAGAATTGCTTCGAGATTACCGGAGGTTAGCAGGCGCATTGAAGGATATGAACGCATTCAAAGAATGAGCGGATAAAATTAAAGTCCAGTCTACGACTTTCAAGCCCGGGGACGAGATTGTAGAATCTGTGGAAACTGGTAAGGTAGAATAGAATAGGGGGATACACGGCGGGACTGATTATTGGGCATTTACATGGCATGGCATGGGTGTTTCTGTTTCGTCTCTTTTCAAGGGTAAATAACATTGTTTTGGACGTTTATGGATCTGAGCAATCAATATATTTGACTTTTCGCCGGTTTAGTTTTGGCTTTCAGAGTCGCGTTATTCATTGATTGATCACTTTGGATAGAAGGCCATTGACGTTTCGTAGATGTAATTGATACACAAGCACAACTTATTAGTAGCTTCCTAGGATCGCACTAGGTAGGGACTCCGAAAACTCGCGGCGCAAGCTTGAGTTGTAGTTTAAACACTGCCAAATTCTCAGGGATAGCAAGCTTTACACAATAATTATATTTTTTTGATTTTATACAATACACATTTATATATATTTATAAGGATTCATGATCCCGTTCTGCGTGATTTGTTAGCGGTGGGAGACCTATCCTCAAAGATGAGGCATGAACACTTACAGGGTCATATAGGTTTTTGATCTGCTTCATCAGGTCAATCATAGCGTCGTTCCGGCTGTATCCGAGGTACTTCTTCTTGGCTATGCCGATGCCGTGCTCGGCGCTGATACTTCCATTGATCTTGCCAATCCACTCGTAGACGAACGGCTCCAACACCTCCTCGACTCGCTTGTCGTACCTCCGGACAGCGACGTTTAGGTGCAGGTTGCAGTCGCCCATATGGCCGTACCCAACCACTTCTACAACCGGGAACTCGTCAGTGTCGCCCTTCAGACCGGCTGCTTCGATCCTTTCCCTCGTTTCGTCTACTAGCCTGTACAGATCCTTCAAGGGGATGGAGACATCGTATTTGTAGGTGCCTCCAAAGTGGCCTATACACTCGGTTATACCCTCTCGCTGGCTCCACAGTGACTTGATCTGTGTCTCGTCTTGCGCCAGGACACCATCGGCGATGATATCCTTCGACATAACGTCCTCGAGGAACCTCTCGAGTTTCTCAGCATCGTGCTCCGAGTTGGACCCGGTGGTCTCGATGAGGCAGTAGAACGGGTGCTCTCCCTCGAGGGGCCGCTTGTTCTGCCGCACCCGATGCACCATGTCCTGGCTGTAGGAGTCCATCAGCTCGAAGGCCGAGAGGATCTCGGACAGCTGGGACTTGGCCTCGCGGAAAGCCAGCTGGATCTTCTCGAAGGACTCGGCGCCGAGGAAGGCGACGTTGACCGCCTTGCCCCGCTGCGGGCACTGAATCGAGACCGCGGTGATCATGCCGATGGTACCCTCACCCCCGATGAATAGCTGCTTGAGGTCGTAGCCGGTGTTGTTCTTGCGCAGCGTGCAGAGGTCGTCCACGATCGTGCCGTCGGGGAGAACCGCCTGTATGCCCAGGACGCTCCCGTGTAGGCTCCCGTACCGCAGGAGGCGGAGACCGCCGGCGTTCGTGGAGACGTTGCCGCCGATCTGGCAGGATCCCTTGGCGCCGAGGTCCAGCGGGAACAGGTACCCCTTCTCGGCGAGGAACTGGTCCGCCACCTCGAGGACGACGCCGGCATCGGCCACTAGGACGCCGCTGACCTCGTCGAAGGACCGGATCTGGTTCATGCGGCTCGTGCTGACGACGATCTCGTCGAACACGGGCACGGACCCGCCCACCAGCCCCGTGTTCCCACCCTGAGGCACTACAGCGAGCATGTTGTCGTTGCAGTACTTCAGTATCGCGCTGACCTCCTCCGTGGAGCCGGGCTTAAGCACGAGGCGGCAGTGCCCGCGGTACTTGCGCATCCAGTCGCCGTTGTAGGGCTCCATATCGTCCGCCGACACATCCCCCGTGACGCCGTCGACGAGCGCCGAGTCCGTCCCTAGTAAACTGCGGAAGTGCGCCACATGGTCATCCGTGATCTGCGCGAAGCGCGGGTCGCGCTTTATCTCGGGGTAGCTATCTGTCGTGAACTTCCCGCGACGCGGAGCCGAGGCTCGGAAGCGCCTCGTCGGCGTGCCAGAGAGGTTGCGGCAGAGAACGGCGGTAGGCACCGGGTGGCGGACGAAGACGCTGCTGCTGCTGCTCAGCGGACCGGACGTCGACAGACGCCGTGCCAGGGGCGCTAGTCTTGATCTGCAAGCCATGTTTAAGAGACCCGTTTGTCGGGACGAGTTGGCAGGCGCGCAGAACCCCAAGAATTTTACAAAAAAGGCGATATGTTAATTAGCGATAGAAAGTTACCTTTTCGTAGGAAAAAAAAAGTGGTGCCCGCCCGACGGAGCGGTTTCGGATCGGTACATACTCCCGGGAAGCTACGATGGTTACAATTGCGGTTTTCCGAGATCGGTGTATATTCCCGGGGACGCCAATACCATGTAGGTAGTACCTTATTGTTTATACATACAGTATATATTTCTGATTATAAGAGTATTTTTTTTTTTACGTAGCATACCCTTTTCTGCTAAAAGAATGCCTTTAGACGAGATATGTATTGCGTTTACTTTACCTGCTATAGATGGTAACTAGCTGGAGTTCTATTAGCCTGAGTACCGGGTTGGCTTCAAGCTTGTTTTACTAACGGCGGCTGTTTTATCTGTGTATATCAGACGGTCACACTACTATTAGTAGTTCAATGGAATTGAGGGGTGGAACCTAGGTACCTAGATAAGGGCTGATTCTTGATGAAGTCTGCTTTAATTTTCTATTCGTGTTGCACTGGATTATACTTCATTCAGGCGCAATTCTTCCTTTGGATGGTCGACGTCAATTTGACTGTTGACGCTTTGCCTGGCAATTGACACCTGTCAAGTGTCTACTCTATTTGAACGACAGTCTTTGCGGTGCGGTGTTGGGCGAGGCATTGCTGTTCAAGGTACTATACGTATAGGCCGTTCACTGGCCGTTCATGCATAGCTCGTTCGATCTTATCGTGTGCACTTCATGCAAGCAACTGACTGACTGGATTGAGAAGACTTCTAGATAAAACCACGAAATAGGCCCAGAATAGCATGTTCGAACCCAATGGGATTCATTGCAGGACTCCGAAAGGATGTGAGAGTAAAGCCAACCCCTGACGGAAGGCGATGATCGACAACGATATCTTGTATATTCTTCAATGCGCACCGCCTATGGACCGGGGTCAGTGGACGAATGGGCATGCATTAAAGCCACTTGAGAAAGAAGGGCTGTCATGCCTCGACATAATCCGCCACGTTGAGAGCTGACGAATGCGGAAAACTCGCTAAACGCTCTGTAATAGGCACGCGTTTCGGATGTTGCAATGTATCAGATGTCTTGATGCCCGGCAAGAGAAGTTAGGCTATGTTTGGAGACGGACGTAGTGGAAGCTCGGTTTGAGTCTTGTGATGGTGTTAATGCTGTATTTGAAGGGAGCAAGCCGCACATCGTGCCCATCACACTGATTGTTGAACTATTCTTTGTTTCTGCTTTCTTACTTACCGCTTCTACACTGTATGTACCTACTTACATACATACATACATACAGGCGAGACAGACTCGACGATTGCGGCATATCGTATCTGCAGATTGCCTATTTGGTCGTATTAGGCCTGCAACCTCTATAAGCTGAGACCCCACTGATCACTAACCGCCCATTCATATCCCCTGTCTACCGCCCCGTCTCGTGGTACAGTAGTACAGTACTTTGTCGTGGTAAACAAAAAGACTTATCGATAAAACACAATGGCGGCAATCCCCTCGCCGCTGGCGGCCGCTGCACCGCTATTTCCTAGCGGGGAGCGAAATAGGGGTGTGAACCAGGGCACCAGCTACGAATCCACCGTAGAATCCCCCAGACAACCAATAGCAGACGTCAAATACGCATTAGCAGATGCATGGCCCATATTGGAGCCCGCTGCACATGTACCTTGGCCAGCAACCCCAGAGACGCCTTCTTCGCTGCCGTCTTCGTCTTCGTCTTCGACCAGGAACAGCGCCTGTTATGGTCTCACACGTGTATCTGTATCAACGCCGCCAGACTCAGACTCGCCGTCTCCCGTTTGCACACCGTCGTCTTCACCACCGTCATCGTCGCCGTCGTCTTCTTCTTGCCGTCCCCGATACGGTGCAGCGGCTTCGGGTACAAGCTCCCCCGCGCCAGTCAACAATAGTAACAACAACAGCGAAAGCGAAAGCAATAGCAACAACCACAACAAATCCCAGTACAACCTCTCCCCCTCACCACCACGATCCCGAAGGACTCGCAGCGCTGTCTCTCATCGATCCCGCTCTCGCTCTGAACTGCATGTCACCCAGCTTCAGAAACCAGCCACTCTCTCGAGCTCAACCCCTGCTCGGAGAGACTCCATAAGAGAGCCAAAGCTCAGTAATCCACAGCGGCATTCCTTCGCATCGACCACATCTGCCGACTCTAACTTTATCCCTGAGCATCCAGGGTCCAACTTGACCAAAATGGATGACAAATGGATCATTGTCCAGCAGAAAACCTTCACAAAATGGTTAGTCTTCGTCTACAGCCGCTTCCTCGAAAGAGACACTGTTGCTCTCCTATGACTGAGGACTTACATTGCTGGAACGCTAGGCTTAATACTAAAATCGAACCGAGGGGAGTACAAGTCAAAGATCTAGTCACCGACTTAAGCGACGGTGTAAGTCCCCGCGCTGCAGCCATTGCATATATGGTTCTATACTAATGCAGGTGCATCGACAGATTCTTCTAATACACTTACTCGAGTGTCTATCAAACGAGTCTTTAGGAAGATATGCCGCCAGACCGAAACTACGCGTGCAAAAGTTCGAAAATGCCAACATAGCGCTCAACTTCGTCAAGTCGAGAGGCATTGCCATGATCAATATTGGCGCCGAAGATGTTGTCGACGGCAATAGAAAGATCATCCTTGGCTTAATATGGACCCTCATTCTGCGCTTCACCATCAGCGACATCAACGCCGAGGGTATGACAGCCAAGGAAGGTCTCTTGTTATGGTGTCAACGAAAAACAGCATGCTATGACGAGGTCGAAGTTCGTGATTTCAGCTCCAGCTGGAACGATGGCTTGGCTTTTTGTGCCTTATTAGATATCCACCGTCCAGATCTGATCGACTATGATGCATTAGACAAGAGCGATCACCGCGGCAATATGCAAATGGCTTTCGATATCGCTCACAAGGAGATCGGTATCCCTGCCTTGCTAGACGTCGAGGATGTATGCGATGTGGCTCGGCCTGATGAGAAGAGTCTGATGACTTATATCGCCTACTGGTTCCACGCCTTCTCGCAGATGGAAAAAGTGGAAAATGCCGGTCGACGTGTCGAGAAATTCGTGAACAATATGCAAGGGGCATGGGAAATGCAGAGCGCTTACGAGAGGAGGATGGCCGCATTATTACAACAAATCCGAGAGCAGATGGAGCAATGGCAACAAGCCACATTCGAAGGAACCTATATAGATGCCAAGCAACAGGCTACCGAGTTTGCATCTTACAAGAAAGGTAAAAAGAGGGACTGGGTTGCTGAGAAGAGTGATCTGGCAACGCTTCTTGGAAATATCAAGACCAAGTTAGGTACATATCGCCTTAGAGCTTACGAGCCGCCGCCGGAGCTGTCGCTAGAGACTATGGAAGTAGAATGGGGGAACTTGACCAGATCAGAGATGATGCGTGGCCAACTGATCAACGAGACTATCAGAGAGTAAGTTGTCACTAGACTGGCTGATACTAAGGCTCAACTAATCAATCATCGTGCAGCATCAAAAACGCCCTTCGGAAGTCGTTTGCAGACAAAGCAAACGACTTCGCTTTGGCTCTCAACACCATGCAAGTGGCCATCTCAGGTCTTGAAGGAGAAGTGGAAGACCAGCTTCTCCATGTGCGGAGGCTTAGTAGTAGTCTACCACCTCTGGATGCATATCTCGAGAAAATAGCCGCTGTCGATGAAAAATGCCTGGAAGCCAACATTGAGGAAAACGACTTCACCACTTATACGTACGATGAATTATGTTATGAGCTAGGGCTCGTCAAGACATCAGTACAGAAGAAGCTAGCTTTCTTAGAGAACCAGATGGTCGCCCGAAGCATGACAAATCTGACGCCTATCCAGCTGGAAGAGTTCGAGTCTGTCTTCCGACATTTCGACCGGGACGACACGAATTCATTATCTGAGCTTGAATTCTCAGCTGCCCTCGCGTCCCTTGGTCTCGTATTTAGCGAGGATGAGATGCACGACTACTTCCTCGAGACGTCGCACGGTCGCGATCGGGTCTCCTTTGAGCAGTTCATCCGCTTCATGGTCGACGTGACCGAAGATCAGAACACAGCCGAACAAGTCTTCCAATCGTTCCGAGAGGTTGCCGACGGGAAACCCTACGTCACGGAGATGGATCTTCGGCACTCCCTTGTTCCTGATGAGGTTATCGAGCAGTTATGTAATATTGTGCCACTTCACACCGGACCGGACATGGCAGAAGATCGCGGCGTGCCCCAATACGACTACATCAGCTTCATGGACAAACTCATCTCACCAAATACAAGCGCCGCCCTACAGGATACGAATGGCAGGATCAGTCCTACGAAAACATCAAATGGTGTCCACTGATAGAATCGAAACGCTACTTGCTAGATTGCGGTACTAAGTTAATCCATCCTCTCCGCTTAACACGAATCTTGCCAACTGCGGCAGTCTTTCACAGTCTTCTTCGCTAATAATACCCACCGTACGAATTTAACGCGTATTCTAATCTTAAGTACATAAAAGTCACCCGGGGAGCGAGATAAGTCTTTGCGATTTCGCCGAGCATTCCATTCTTTCAATTTCCCTGCGACTGGTTAGGCTGGTCTACGACGTGCAGAAGTTTGCCATTGCTCTGTTGCTCTTTCTCTTCATTGCTTTCCCATTTGTTTCACTAGCATTCGCAAGCGGCATAGGGAGGAAACCGGGGATAAAAAAAGCGGTCACCCCCCTCCTTGTATGTCTTCCGGCTCCCAATCTTGTTTCTCTCTTGTTCAGTCTCGCAAGGTCTCCATAGCATTCATGGCGTGTTTACTTACATA
The DNA here is from genome assembly GCA_022578775.1 of Xylaria venustula. NCBI lineage: Eukaryota > Fungi > Ascomycota > Sordariomycetes > Xylariales > Xylariaceae > Xylaria > Xylaria venustula. The sequence continues at coordinate 495,311 of MU389333.1, read as the reverse complement.
CTCATTTATTCATTTTGTCTTCTTGCTCTACTTCAGTCGCATTGGGAGGGGAAAATGGGATACTTGGGGGGATATATGGGTATGGCGTGGGATGGGATGGATGGAATTTGAGGAAACGGGTGTTCTCTTGCTCCCTCTTTCTCTTGTCTCTGTGAAAAATTCATATGGTGCCTGCCGAGTCTCTTAGAGAAATACTTGGCCTTATGCAGTACCTACCTAATTAGATTAACCACAAACGTAATATATTCCCAGCCAGCCTTGATTGATATCAGTTCATTCTACACCGCATAATACCTACGTCGTGTCATGTGTCTGGATTATATATATATATAGTGTGAAGATGTCTAGTAACATTATCCAAATTTTGAAAAAGGTGAACTTCGCAATGTAAGTAAACATACATCTGAATAACCCTTTGTCTAGGATGCAGGTATGGAAGCAGAATACTTCCCAACCCGCTGAAGTTGTGCATCGTTTACCAGGTAGGCTCTGCGACATCCCATCTAAAATCGGCGATAAGATAAGAGCAACAGCTCGAAATTTGCTAGGTATTTGCTTGCTCACCTGCAACAACAACAGGAGCAGAACTGCAGCTATCGAATAAAGTTATTCAGAATTTTCCACCTCCATTCGCCGCGCGCAACGAAACCTCCCGTTCGAAGACATTTGACTACCTCCGACATCGAGCATCGAGCACGCCTCCCCGAATATCGAAGTCTGAACTACGAAAGAAAGACAGCAAGACACAATGGACAACCTCTCGCTCGACACGGCCGACCTCGAGAAGCTGAACGACAAGGACAAGACGGAGCTCCGGCAATTCCTCAACAACGAGAACCAGAAGGCCCGTGTACAAGCCAGTACGTCTCCTAATCCGCTCATCCGTCCTCTCCTCTCCTCTCCGGCCTCCCCGCTCCAAATCACCAACAACTCGATTCAACCAGCATCTACGCACAAAAGCTCTTGCTGACCATTACTCTCTTTTTTCCCCGATTTATAGCCGTCCACTCCTTGACCGACGTCTGCTTCAGGAAGTGCATCACGGGCACGATCAAGAACGGCAAGCTGGACAAGAACGAGGAGGGCTGCATGGCCAACTGCGCCGAGCGCTTCTTCGACGTCAGCAACTTGACGATGAAGCATCTACAGAACATTCGCCAGCAATAAGAAAACAAGGAACTCGAACTAGTTACATGCATCACGTCACATAGATATGTTCTTATTGAAGGAACTTGTAATTCGGCTGAGAGCTTGGGACTAAGGGGGAACCTGAGCATGTACAATATAGATGCGCTATGAGACATGAATGGTGGCGGTTCACGATGCATGAGGATGACAGGAGTAGAAGGCGAAGCCACAAAATCGCTTTCACGTTGCTTGGTACTTGGTGAGGGTCACTTTTTGTTCATTAAACACATAAAACCTTGATTCCGAGGCAACGCCGTTCTCAATGCAAGTTTCATTCGGCCCGGAGCGTTATCTAGAACACTCAACAACGAGCAGCATAAACCCTGTACACCCAAAGCCCAATCCCCACGAAAGATTTTTACTTTTTCTTAGACAAGCGCAAGCTTGGTAGCGGCGATATCGAGGGCGTCAACGTCGGGTGTGAGCTTGACGAAAGCCTTCTTCTTGCCATCGGGGCGGATGAGAGTGTTGATCTTGACGACGTCGATCTCGTAGAGCTTCTTCAGGGCCTGCTTGATCTGGGCCTTGTTCGACTTGACGTCGACAATGAACTGTGCAACGGTTAGCTTCTTGACATATTCTTACCGGTGAAAGGGGCGGTTGTTCTTACGCAGAGGGTGTTGTTCTCCTCGAGCTTCTTCATGGCGGACTCCGTGTTAAGAGGGTGGATAATGATCTTGTGCTCGTCCAGGCGGGGCTCGTGGGCAATCAACTTGCGGTGGTCTGCCATTCGTGTGAGTTGTGATGTCGGTTTCCAAGTCCATCTTCACAATTGGTCCTAGACACTGGCGCCTTTTCCATCCGAGAATGGCCGTAGGATCAACTTACACTTGGGAGCCCGGGACAGAGTCAAGGTCTTGGGGCGGTGGAAGGTGGTCGATGTGCGGACCTTCCTCTTCTTGTTGGCGTTGTCGCCACGGAGCTGTGATGAACGGTCAGTAACCCTGATGAAGGGCATCCTATCACAGGATCTAACTGCGGAATACATACAGCGGCCTTAGCAGCAGCGCTGGCCTGCTTCAAGCCCTTGGGCTTTCCGCCTATTGATGTGCATCAGCATACGCCCTGAAAATCAGAACTACGCAACAGTGTCTACTGCTGATGCGACCGACAGACTGAACCCATGGGGAGGTTAATCCTCATGGGAAGCAGCCTGCGGATGGAGATCGTGGTGGGTTCGACGACATGGTCGGCAGGAGGAGGTTCATGTTGTACCTTTCGCAGAGACTTTGGGACCCATGTTGTCGGAGTTGGGTGTTGGGCGGCCGGGTGGTGAGGTTGTCGTCGGTCGTCGTCGTGGGTTGGATGGTCGGTCTAAGGAGAAAAAAAAGAGGAATTTCACCGAAGTCAATTTTAGTCTTTGCGAGAGGAATTGTGGTGGAGTGCTTAGTGCAGGGCCGTTATCAGTGGCCCGAGCGTCGGAATAGCACTTCCGATAAGCGATTTGGCGAGAGCGCCAAGGCTTAACTGGAAGTGCTAACGCACTGACCACCATATGAGTACGGCCAGGGACTACTTGACGGCACCTAGCATATTATTGGACGCTCATAAGGTTATACGGTAGGTGTGTGAAGCTTCAACTTGTGCTTCAACTTTTCTTTATATCACGATATGGCCGTTAATAACAAGAAACGACCTGTCAAGAAATTGGCTCATGGACGGCCGCCAACAGTTCAAAAACCAAGGTCCATATCACGCAAGGCTACCAGAGGACTCATCAACACTATCCACCAACTGGAGAAGAAAAAGGCACAAGCGGATGCAAAAGGGGATAAGGCTGCCGTGATCGCAGCTGATGCCGATATTGCTGCTCTGGGTGGCATCCAAAAGTATCAACAAGCAAGTCTTCAGGGTCAGCGCAATGATCGCGGTGGTGACAGCTCGCGGGTCTTGATGGATTGGCTTAAGCCCAAGTTCCAAGCATCGGGCCTCATAGCAGAGGGTAAAGTGCGTATGCTTGAGGTCGGTGCTCTCAGTGCGACAAATGAGTGTTCAAAAAGCGGCTTCTTTGACATGGAGCGAATTGACCTCAACAGTCAAGGGGAAGGCATCCTTCAGCAAGACTTCATGAAGAGGCCGTTGCCGACCGATGACACGCACACCTTTGATATCATCAGTCTATCCCTAGTGCTTAACTTCGTCCCCGATGCCCAGTGCCGCGGCGATATGCTCCTGAGAACGCTAGACTTCTTAAAGCCTCGTACGACGGTATCGCATGATGCTTTTCCATGCCTGTTTCTGGTCCTGCCTGCTCCGTGTGTCACGAATTCAAGGTATATGGACGAACCGCTGTTGGAGAGGATAATGAACGCTCTCGGATACATGAAAACTCATACCAAAACTACGCAGAAATTGGTCTACTATCTTTGGACGAGAACATCAGTTGTCCCCGGTAGAGTCCCCACCTTCAAGAAGGTTGAGCTTCGCTCCGGTTCCACAAGAAATAATTTCTCAATTGTCCTTCGTGGTTCGACCGTCTGACCGAGGTGAATGACGAGTCAGATGTTTAAATCTCGGGAATTGTCGTTCTCACCACCCAACGGCAACTTGCCGGAAACTACATAGTACTTGCTAATGCGCATCTCTCGGTAGATGGTGAGTCTTGCGTCAATTCGTCACGATCCTCACAACTGATCCTTTTCAAGCAAGAAGTGGTTATCATTGACATCCGTTGGGCCAACGGTACTCGGCCAATCCCGCGAGCCTCTCTGTGGCCCAGCGTTGCAATTTATTTGCGACCGCGACTTGGAAATCCTGAACTTCCCCAACGGCCGCTTCGCTTCGTCAGGGTGATCGTCACCTGGGCTCACCATCGCTTGACGGTTACCCCGCAACCACTCTTGGTCTCCAAATATGAAGGGGGCTTATCCGTAGAGCGGGGTGGTGGTAGGGCATATTCACTTGGCCAACGAGACGACGCGGTTGGAGTCAGGAGACTTCGAAATGCAGCGCCGTGCCTTCTACTCATTCGACAATCGAAGAAGCATGAATCGACCTCTCAGCGCGAAGGAGCGATGAACACGCGGCGATCAGGGTCTTGTCGCTATTACTCAGTATGGTGATAAGATGCAAAGCTAAAAGTACACAGTATGCGGTCCTTGCTCTAGGACGAGTGGAATGGGGAATGCATCACAATGTTTCTACGACATTCCAGACGATCGTTGAATCGTGAGACTTTGGACCAATTGGCTGCATGGGCATGGAAATGATACCATGGACGGGGCTCGAGCGGTACCATCGATGATTAGCTCGCTGACTCAAGCAACGCATAACAGTCGTTTAACTCGACTTGCTGCCAGTAGTTTTATGCAGCCAATACGGACGAATCTTAAAGACTTGGCCAGCAACATGGTGGTGTGCTCATTTGGTGATTGCGATTAACCCAGTATAGCACCCTACATTGCATGCACCTTAGTACAATACCGTACTGTATGGTAAAGTTCCAGCTTTTAGTACAGAAGCTGTCGTTGGAAACATTCAGCTGGGGAATATTCCGTCCCAAGCGCATCATGAGATCGTGGGACGACAATCGACTAACCGCAAGCGCGTTTGCGTCGCGTGACGCCCTTATGCGTTATGCGAACCCAGCCTTTCCTCATTCTGCGAAGGGGCTCGAACGCACTTACATAGGTATAACAAACTTAGTTTACATACATACCTACCTACGCATACATACGCATACCCCTAATAAATCCTGCTTTTTCCTTACTCCGATCATTCGACCACTGAAACATCCGGGATACTAACTACTACTGTAAGTATACTTACTATTTGTACACTAGTATTACACTATGGTAGTTGAAGACACTAATTGTTGTGCTTAGTAGGTACACAGTAGTGTGTTAAGTGTGGTAGGCTCACGAACTACGATGTCTTACTCTCTATGTATTCTACCTTACATTACTCTGTCGAGGCGATCTGAGAAAAGAGGCACCGCAAAATCCCTACACTACCTACATTACCAAAACAACTACCAACACAACTACTAAGACAACTACCAAAACAATCACTTAAAACTATTTTTAAAGCTATTTTCAATATAGCTACGCTATCTACATTATTTACACTTTTTAAAAGTTTAAATAGCTTTTAAAACTAATAGTCATTCTGGTAATGTAAGTGGTGTAGGGATTTTGCGGTGCCTCTTTTTTTTCAGATCGCCTCGTCTGTCTACAATGACCGGTGGCGAATATCCGGAGCCTTCCCCTTTTCCCCTCCCCTCCCCCAGGTTTTAGATGTATGCGTACTAAGTAAGCGTGAGCGCGCGATCTGCGGCGGGCTTGTTTGGCGAAATGCTGGGGAAATGGGCTAATGTAAAGTCAGCGTGGGCGCAGTGTTGGTGGTAGGTGGTGGGTGTATTGGGAGATAATCCTATAGGACATCACCTTTCTGCCCTCCTTACCAGTATTGTCGATCTAGAAACAGAGAGAAGAAGGCTGTAATCTATTTCCATTGGGGGAGTACGTACTTAGTGTTGGCTCATTCTGCATGCGGTGTATCCTGGAGCGTCATGTCTGGTAGGATTTTAAATTGCCAGTACGTGCTATGCAGCGTTTCGGCGATGCGTAACACACCTTGCTGCAGCGGGCTCATCTCCGTTGATTTAAATGGTGGCTGTTCAAAGGTAGGTAGGTATGAGATCACCCGGTATCAAAGATTGTTTCAAAACGTCTTTAATCATAGTGAATGGTGTCGATAAAACTCGGGATATATCTTAGTTTGTCTATGCGTTGCTTTACCCGTTGGGATATCTCAATATAAGCGGATTGGCTCTGCATAGGCTTACGTGAGGCGGAATATATCAGCATGGGATCTAATCAATGTTTCGTATACCGATTGGCATACGTGGATATAAGTAGGCATAGTAGATAGATAGAAACATATATCTGAAAGGATTATATGCTACCTGCTGGTCGTTGATAGATCTCATCACGGCTTAAAAAGTCAGTACTACTAGAGAAATATCTGTTTGCCAAGGACTCCCATTAAGAAAGTGAGCAAATCGAAAGTGCTGATATTAGCCGACAATCTAGTAATTCCTCATGATCGATTCATCATGATGGGTAGGTAGCACTCAGATACCTGTGTTATCGCGGTTCATGGGTACGGGAAGATTGTGCCCGAAATCCAAGATCCTCACATACGGTAGCAAAACCTCAGAGGAAGTCTACCGCTGTACTTGATAAACTCCATCGCCACTGATTGGTTTCTTAGCTCTTAGGGCAAATTGATATGCCATTACCGCGCGAATACGTTTCCACGCGTTCAGCTAATGTTCCTGTAACCTACCCTAGGACGAGGGAAAGATATATTTACAGCCTACACTGCTGTACGTAGTATTCAGACAGTAGTACCTAGGCGCAGTCCACAAAGAGCTGCATCTGGCCAGAATGTTCAAGCCCAATTTTTGCCAATGAATGGCAAATCACCGCCTCCTGCAGCGCCAGAATGCAACCCCCTGCATAGTGGCGACATAAACGACTCGCCGCCTACCATGCTCGTGCCACGAGATGCGCCCTCAAACTCGTAGTCCGTTATGTGCAGGGTAAAAGTACTCTGCCATGAGAGCCTTAATGTAAGTGTGCATTTCCTAGCTTGCATTCAACTCCGTAGGTACGTTGACTGTCTCGGAATGATGGGTTGGGAACGTTAATCACGTGGAAAAGAAAAGAGAATGCGGATAGGCACGTGTCACTCAAGCATTTGTATTTAGTCTATCTATCTAACTATACCTAGTAGTAGCGTAGAATCACTCGAAGAACTTAGTCGTTCAAGGAACGCTGGATGCAATTTTGTAAGTGAATTGAACTGTAGCTGCGTTCGAACAAACGAAGGCCTAGCAACAGCCCGGAGACGCTCCCGTGATCATCGGGCAGTTGAGATGTTTCCTCAGCATAGGGTCTCTTTGACTCGGACCAAGTTTATTCTCGTCCTCGGAAGTCGGCCAGAAGAACGCCCACGCCTCTGCCACGCCACTTTAAATCTGTCCGAACGTTTCTATCACCAGAAGCCGTCCTATCACACCGGGAGGGAGCTCTGGGTTGCCAGGACGCTGTACAACCATGCTCTGCATCCCCGCGGCAATAGCTGCATCGACCTCTTTTGTGTTGTCGCTGAGGAAAAGCCATGCCCCAACCGGAATTTCCGGATGGGATTCCGCGATCGTCTGGTAGCTCTTTTGTTCTGTTTTCAGCCCAGCGTTAACGGTATCAAACCAGTCCGAGATCAGAGATGTCAGGTCCGATGGCTTAGCATTCGTGTGTTTAAACAGTAGTTTCTGCGCCGGTACGGACCCAGAGGAGTAGATCATGATCTTGAGACCGTTTTGATGCCATAGGCGAAGTTTATCGGCTACTTCGGGAAATAATGGCGCTTTTAAATCACCAGCTGCGTATCCCTCTTGCCATAGATAGCCTTGAAGACTCTTTAGGTATGCGGCCTTTACATCTCTTTCGATGAGATCCCGGGTATGGGCAGCAAATTCATCCTTAGATGTTCTGTACTCCGGAGGATATGCATCCTTGTACTTGGCGAAGTTTGGATCATCCCATTGGGTTTCAAGGGTTTCTGGGAGAACTCTCAGAGCATAGGGAAACTGAGACGATGTATTAGCCCACAGCACTATGAGGGTACTATTCTGCGACAGCATCGACTGGGAGATAGTCGTCGATGGCCAACGAATGATAAGACATGATCGAAGATCTGCAGAGCGCAACCTGTAAGGGCGTGCATGTTCCGAGAGAAGCCAATGCCCGAAGCCACGGAGCATGTGACGGTCACAAGACCACAGCACGGCAAGTCAAGTCGTTGATCGTCGGGCCTCCTACTCTGCGTAGCGCGGCTGCCAGCAAGGTAGTAAAAATGGACAGCACTGACCACTCCTCCAGGCTGGAGACATGACGCGACACAGTCACTACATGCGAGAAAGCTGGGTCTTACCAAGACATCTTTGACAAAGGAGATTGGACAGACGGTGCCCTCTGTTCGCGAATCCCATTAGCTAAGACGTTGGGCTAATGCAGGCGACCCCTACGATAAGGAACCCAGCATGGGCAATAGGCAATGATAAGACAGACTACGGAGGGGGAAAACGCGATGCCTTACCAATGTCTAGCAAGATAGCCTTGACATCTGGACTAGCTGATGCAGTCATGGTAGCAACAACCAGTTTTACTCGTAGAATCTTTGTAGAAAGACTCGGCAATTATTTTCTTCGGTCCTTGAAATTTTCACAAGTCCCGGGATATACGACTTGGAGATTTTCGGCAAAGAGAGACAGAGAGCGGTGAAGGATTGATTCTGGGTATATCCCGCAATGCAAACTCCCTTTCGGAACGAGAAGAAAAAAAAATTTCCCCTGGATTCTCTCTCGTTTTTTTTTTTTTTTCGATCCTTTGCAGGTACCCGGAGATGATGGCCGGATCAGACGAGTAAGTCGTCCCCTTTGGGCGGAGCGGATGTGTAGAGGATGTGTGTCGTGAGGTTGGGAGAAGGCGGTCAAGATGCAAGACAGAAGGGAACACCCCACACGATCAATGCACGATATCCGGGGTGTGCTAGCAATAAGTCTTGCCCCCTTGGGCAGTGAATCGAAAACTTCGGAGGATATTTTAGTGACCTTAGGCTCGGTCGCATGCAGTAGTAGGCTGCATCTAAGATGAATAGCGCAGCTAGACGGGTTACTAGGTGGGCTGTTTTGTGTTTAATTCACTGCAGGTATTTATTTGCAAGTGGAAAGTTACCTAATGTTGCGATGAAATTTAATATGTCCAGAATCGTACACTACAAGATCAAAAACGGAAATTGTGATGGGAGGTTTGACTGTTAAGCGCGTCGGTAGATGAAAGGCGCTGTTGTGGCTGGTCGAATGAAAATACTACGTCGTGAGTAAGCCCCCAAAATGACGATGATGATGAGTACAGCCAACCAACAACACTGCCGACTGCATCAAACAACCACAGCAACCACTACCCTTAAAGACTACCCTGCTAGGTATAAACACACATGCAATCCACAACCCGTTCACCCAGCTACTACTGCACCTACTACTGCATCCCATGCATGTCGTGTAGCCAAGACTCATTTCAAGTTGGATGTGGCTTCACTCCACAATGTCATGCAATATTTGCCGTCGTTGACATGGCTTCGATAGCCAAGACAATGAACCTATATGATAAGGTGGTGATAGTAGCCTATTAGCTGTATAAGTAAGTGTACTAATGCCACCACCTTAGCATAGTAGACATTGATGCCTGCCGACTACTGTACACTACCATACTGATATATATATACCTATATATGCTAGATAACTTAGACCAGAATACGTGATACAAATGTTAGATAAAGAGAAAGGGGCGAGTTGTAGGTAGTAGATACTGACTACCTACTAAAATAACCATGGTGGCTTAGAAAAGATGAATGGTAGGTATTTCGCCTACCTGTACACGCCCTGCATTCATATCCGTATGTAAGTAGGCCTGCAGCAAGCGAAACCAGTTAAATGTCGCCAGTGGTATCATCCCACTATGTACAGACCGAAATGTGTCAATACTCCTGCGGTGTACCCATTCATCCCGCAAAACTTGTACGATGTGGTAGTACTGTAGGTATTATGCCACAGGCGAATCGCGAAGGCGGCAAGCTCCGGCACGCCTTGCACCAATATACCCGCGACCTATGGTAGGAGACACTGGGCAGCATCGTCGTTGTTTTACATTGTACCGTATGGGTTGCTCCAGGAGCTTTCGGCCAGCCTGGCTTGTTTTTGGCGTTTATCCAAGTGCAACGGCGCACAATAGGACCTAGGTAGTCTTGCAATCACAGCGGCAAAGTGCATGATCGATCGCGCACAGCCGTGTCGGTACGCTCTAAGATGGTTTTAGCGGTACGACTGCATCATCTGAACAAGAATGAAGCAAAATCCAATGCCTCCTCAGAGTCTGTCTGTGTCTGTCTGTGTCTGTCACACCCTTGCAGCGCATCCGGACCGTTGATCAATCTGACGATCGCCAGCCATTAATAGCGTGGATTCAAAACCATAACAACATGGGGTCGCATAACACGGCAACGACAATACCTGCCATGTACTAGAATGGCTGGTCTCTCATTCGCCAGCGCAGACGTATTATTGTTTTGCCAGAGTGTGCGATGCCAATCATCATCCCCTTGATCGTCCAGTGCAGCAGTAGGTATCACTGAAGAATACCCCTCCAAAACTCTGCCCCAACAGTTGTTGATCTATTATTACACAGCGCTTATAAGCTGTAGCGGACCTTACCGAACGGTACTCCCGCCGAACCGTTGCTGGTTAGTCGTAGCATTTGTTTCAAACCTGCCAAAACAAATGGGCAAGCGAGCAATTTCGCTATATTATGTCTCAGGTTGGATGCCGTCAATCTTGACGATCACTGACACAAAACCGAGCGGGACGACTGAGACCAGTCTGAGTTATACCTATATAGTAAAGTAGCGAAGTAGTAAATAGTAAGTATGTAGCGTCAACCCGTGGTGTTTAGACAGATGGCTTTCCCGCATGCCATTTGTCAAGCCGAAAAAATAGGAGATAGGAGAGCTAAGACAGCTTAGTTGCCTTGGGTATGTTTGCATCTAGGTACATATGTCATACAAAGACGGCCTGCGGGTACCTGCCACGATAACACGGCTGACACATTGCACGGTTGGGAATGCAAATATGGGGTAGCCGAGAAATTGTCACACAGCGGTCCGCTATGCTTGGTGGAATGCGAGCTTCCAGTCCTGCCAAAACGGGTTGAGACGATCACCGCGATTGCATCATGTTGCAACATAACAATCATCTGCGCCATTACTATCCCTTCGCATAATTTCCGTCTCGCAGTGCGTACTTGGTAGGATCGCAATGCCTAACCCACAGTACTATGCACTTACGATATTGCTAAATGTGTTAGATTTGGCCGTAGATAAGTGATGTAGGTGTCTGCAGAGAAGATGATGACAGCTTGCATCATCTTTGACACTGCCCCAGGGCCGAGAACATTGACCGTGGATACAGGGGGCCAACTGACCTTGAGCCACGCGCACACATGAATCCATCGCCTCCGGCCGGCGTCGACGCTCGTTATCTGATAACCGTAATCGCTCCGAATGACTTGAGGTGTGATGATGGCCGAAACCTTATGGTCGATAGTGTTCATAGTGGAACACCCCGATACACCGTGGCCCCATCCGGGTTGTCTATATGTCATGACTCTTATCAAGACCCGTTTCATCAGGTGTGTATGGAGTCTGGCAATGCGCTTTTGACATGGTGTCTCGATGAATACTATACAGTTACCTTGACTTCTGGCAGTACGAGTCGGCTAAGTTTAAACGTTGTCTGTATCATTTCTCGTAATGTCTACGGGGTGATATGTTGCTGGGAACTATCGCTAGGGCCTAACATGAAGACCCTACCTACATATTGTTCTGAATCAGGAAGTATGTATGGATATGTATAGCATTGAAAGATATGCTCTCTACCTGTACAGTAAAATAGATGCAGCAGTCAAGTCAAAGACTAAAACAGCCGCTGGACGGATTGAGCAACGACAGCTGCAGGTGAAAAGGAGCTGCATTCCTTTGGTGGCTCTGGCGACATGGTGAGCCAATGACCTCGTTCGCGAACCTGAGGTGAAACCGAAGACGCTGGAAGGGTCTGGGACACGCCCAACCGGCTCATGATTGGGCAACTAGTCAGCGACAATTGGGTCGCGTCAACGTGTCCAAGTGTCGTTCTGTGCCTGGACGAGAGCTGACCTCCCAAAACCGCTGGCTACAGTAGCGCTGCCTGAATAGTGCACTACGTACTGTACCTCGACTGCTATGGGTACCTGTTTGGAATTGATCCCGGCCAGTAGAGGACAGCTACCTAGGACAGCAGTCCCCGACACGCCGCAGTTTGCCGGAAAGCTACCTCTGTCAGGGGTATCTGGCGGTGTGGCGATCTTTAGACCAGCACCCCTGCCCGTAGTAGCAGCACTAACGTACACGGTGCATGATCTAGCTCCATTCCGGCCCTGCCTACTGTGCCCTTTGACAGCGAACCTTGTCCGCGTGGTCCCCGGTCCCCAACACCCCCCAATTCGTAATTTGCAGGCGCTGATTCTACAGACTTCCACCCGCTGCAGACAGGCAAGGGGGAGACATGTCTCGCTGGTCAGAACTTTGGTGAGCGGGTACTGAGCGGGCCCCCAGTCGTACCAGTCGTAGCCCGGCAGTGCCGGCACTGTGACGACAGCACAGCCCAGTTCCGGCGGTGCTTGACGGCATGGAGGCTGCAGCATAGTGTTGTACTTGTTGACACATCAGCACTTGCCCTTCCCTTCACGCCGTCCTGTTAGTCGTAGTGTCTTGCCCCGAGTGTTTCGCTATCTGCTGGCGTGGCACCATGACGATAATCCGTGTCGTCGAGTGTTGTCATGCCACAGTGACTTGCACTGTCGTTCCTTCAGCCATGTTTCTCGCCAACACTCGTCAACAACACAGACACAGGCAGGCCACCGTCCACGCTCAGGTCACGGCAGTGACAGAAGCATCCCCAGTCTGGTCCAGTCTAGTCTAGCTCTGTCTAGTGCCTCTGCCCTTCCAGCAACGTGACCACTCTGACCACTCTGGCCAGAGACATGTCGAAGGTCGAAGCTGCCCTTTGTACTGCTAGGCCAAGACTTGTGTTCTCGTTACTTCCGGCTACCCTTTACTGTCGAGAACTGTATGCTGGAGTCTTGTCCTGTACGTAGTAATCTGTACAGCTTCACAACTGGCCTCTACTTGCACTACATCTGATACCCACCACCCTTCGCTACTCAGTTTCTGCTCAGTATTGATGTAGAGTTCTGTACACTATTGGGTAGAACACGTAGGCAGATACTTGCTGTGACTATTTTTGTCGATCTTTGTCAGTGACTTCCTATCACTCTTTGGTCCCAACAACAAAGAAGGTCACTCACTCGCCTGTTCGTCTACCTTACACTACTACCTACCTAGTACCTCTCCTTGTCTGTTTATCAATCTATTTCCTGCTGTCTCCTTCTCTCATTCCCCCCATCTATTATTCGTACTAACTGCCCTAGGCAGTGTTGTCATTTGTCCTATGCCTCTTCTGGCATGTCTCCAGTACTGCCCCCAGTCTTGCCTGCATCCATGGAATTGCTTCATCGTCGTCCCGCCCAATCCAGTCGATGACCAACCCACCTCCATGGGCAACCACTGACTGCTAGCTCGCCATGTTGTCTGGTTCGCCCCAGTACCTTCGTAGTGCCCCTAGTCCCTGCTGTAGTGTCCCTAGCTCTCTGTTCGGTTGTGCTCGCTCATTCGCCCTGTCCCCGTCTCCCGCTTCTGTATCTTCATTCATCCACCCATCCATCCCATCCTTTTCCTACCGCTCTTCTCTTTATCGAATCCTTAGCCAGCCGTCCTGTTTCCTCTTTTACCTGTCCATTGTCATCTACCTTTATCCTTCGTATCGTCACTCTCTGCTCTCTTTCTCTCTTCTTCGGTCACCATACCACCAGTTCAGCCGTGCTTCGGGTTCGACAATCGATCAAGCATTCAATCATCTGTTCTAAGCCGAGAGACCCAAGCCTGACTCACCGGCCGGCCAACTAATCATCCCACCCATCCTCCAATCCCTATCGTACCTAATACCTCCTGACCGTAAACAACGAAAGCCTCTCTTTCCTTTGAGCCAATTTGAGGTCCCTTTCGCCAGCTCCGCCCCTGCATCACCCGACTTGAGCAGCCCAAGCAATCTATCGACAGCGGCTCCTTCTTTGTCGATATAGCTCACCACAGTCGTCCAATACCTCGCCTGTATTGTTTGTAGCACCGCTCCCGCCTTCTCAATTGCTAGGACATCCACTCCGATCGGATAGCGCGCTCAACACGTCACACCTGCTCCGACTCCATCGTCAATTCGGATCCGCTTCTCAGCTAGGTCTACCTTGCAACAACACCGATCACCGCTAGTTCTGGGGACAAGCATCCGAGGAGTCATATCTACCATCCACCGCCTTGCTCGAGTCATAGCCACCGTAGTCAAACCTCCTGAGCTGTCTGTTTCGACTATCTTCGACTGGGCCCTTGCCTGAATAACACCGACCACCGCCCCTAGGTCCTCTCCCAACACGACATTGAAGAGCCACCTCGGCTCAACTCGATCACTTATAAGCCACACCGCTCACCACCGTCATCGTGTGATCGCTCTATCGGATGGTTTTGTGATCGAGTCCGTTTCGGTGCGTTGATATTGCAGGAGCTCCACCATCAGGCCTCAGTGCCTAGCAACTGTGTTGACTTACACTCGATAACACAAACCTGCCTCTTATCACGACCGAACAACTTGGCGACCTTGAACTTCAACCAAGTCGCTTCTCCCCTATTTTCGACGCTCTTTCAGCTTTCATAAATCATACTGATGTCCTCATAACGACTTTTCTTTTTCATTTCTCTCAGGACCCATAGTTCCTCAGTACTATTGACGATTATTTCCTTCCTTACCTGTCCACATACCAAATACCCTCGATGAGCCTCTGACCTATTTACGACCTGGAGTGTTATGTTTTCTTTTCCCACTCTCGAAACCTTGTATATTGCATCTATTTAGTCACTTCGTGACACCATTATCACCTTGTTTGCCTGGCCGCTCACACTTTGTCGACTTTTTACGATTCTTTAAAACTTCAGAAAACCTTGTACACAAAGACTGAAAAAAGTAATTTTGATTTTCTTCAGACCTTCATACGCTTCACAAAATAGACGGTCGGGAATAAAGGGGCTGTACATTGCGCATCCTTAGGTGGCTTTGAGAAAAGTTTCCCCTACCTTTTGCTTCAATCGATTACCGGTCTCCCGTTGAGACGACGTCATGGAATGCCTGCGAAACAACTTTCACGATGGCGTTTTACTCGACGGGAGATTTCAGACAATCTCTCCACTCAACCACGGTTCGTTCGGTATGGTCTTCCTGGCAAAAGACTTGCAAACGAATGATCTTGTTGCCATCAAATGTATGACCAAGCGAGCTGCTGCGAACGAGGCTGGACTCGAGTTTGCTATGGACGAACGGTCAGAAGAGCAACTTTGTCACCTTCGTCTTGGGGAACATCCCAACATTGTCAACTTTGTTCATTCTTTTGAGACGGAGGCTCATTTCTATCTTGTCCTCGAATACTGCTCTCGTGGGGATCTCTATGAGGCTATTCGAAGCGGATACGGCCCTCTGGAGACTGAGCATGTCCGCCAATTCATGCTACAGCTCGTGGATGCTGTTTCTTACATGCACTCGAAAGGCATCTATCATCGGGACATCAAGCCAGAAAACATCTTCCTCACGGAATCAGGAGCCATGAAGCTGGGCGACTTCGGCTTGGCGATTACGTCGAAGTGGAGTTATGAGATGACAGTAGGTAGCGACCGATACATGGCACCTGAGCAGTATGACTCAGCCGGTAACGGATACTCTCCTGCTCAGGCTGATATCTGGGCTATCGGTATTTGCTTGCTCAATATTCTCTTCTCACGCAACCCCTTCACGACTCCGACGGAAGCCGATCCCCTCTTTTTGGACTTCTCGCGAGACAAGCAGTCACTCTTTGATGTCTTTCCGTCGATGTCTCAAGACACCTACGAGGTGATTGTCGAGTGCATGAACTTGGATCCCCGCAAGCGGTCTTTAGAAGGAGCTAGGGATGCTCTTCTCCGAGTCGTCAGCTTCACCACTGTTGAAGAGGATGTAGACGAGTTCTGCGTCACGGAGCACACCACCCTAGCTACTGCCAACAGGGAACCTCTTCGTACTCCTTCAATTCAGAGTCCTCAGGTCGATCAGGGTGCATTCCCATGGGCTAAGGCTCTCCATGCTGCTCCAGCTCAGCAGAACCGACAGCTGAGTATCATCCTTGACAATGAAAGTTATACCGAGGATCTGTTCCCGAAGTCGGAAGGCGGAAGAGATTGGTGTGCCAGCTCTGTTGTGACACCATCTATCTCATCTGTTCTCACTTCTAACTTCGCTACATCGATGAACTCTCTCGGTATCTCTCAACCCATGGAAGTACCTAGCCGCCGGGTCCCCGCGGGGGCCGTCGCTGGTTCTTTGCCCATCAATGTGTCTCGACCAAAGCCGACCTTGAATGCCATGTCTATGGTGTTTGGTCGCAAGAACGAAGCTGTATCGAAGAGTTGGAGTGACATGTGGGAAGAGGAGGAAGAAGAGGAGGAGGAAGAACGCGCCCGACAGCTTTCACAGCTCAAGGAACTCAACAGCCGTACTTGGAGCCATGAAAGCAATGTTAATGCTACAGTGACTCGACAAGATGATGCATCCGACCATGGATCTGAGTCCGATACGGAAGCCGAAGAGTCACCTGCCGCTGATACAATTTCAAATGATGTTGATGGTGAAATGGTTGACGGTTTCTTCTTTGAGGAGCATGTTACCATCAAGAAACCTGCGCATTCTCCTGCTCGTTATTCACCGCCATCGAAGCGCAGTCCTATCGATAAGTGGACTGCTCTGGGAGAGCGACGCCGGGCCGTCGCTCCAGCTTCAGAGCCCAGGTTGACCGAATTTAGTCCCAAGTCGCGACGACAGTATGGTCATAATTTTAACAATTACGGTGCTGGATTGGGGACGTGGGACAACTCGAACCATTTTAACCAGAAGTGGAATCGAGACCGCTCGGTATCGCGCGGTTGTCCATGGAACAAAGGCCGAGATTGGAATTGGCGCGAGAAACGCCACGATTTCGGTGATGTTGAGTGGGTTGGCCACTGGCAAGAAGCCCATTAAGGCTTTTGCCGGTGTTGCCTCTTGTGGTTGAGCTCATCCTTCATGCTCCACGGGTTATTCGTCTTGAGTGTCTGCCGATATCTTTTCTGTCTTCTCTTGTTCTTGGTAGCGGGTTATTCTTTTTTTTATTTGGGAGGTGCACTGGTATGTTAATGCGGGAAGGGTTCATCGGTTTGTATGGACCCTCCACTAGTTGGATCAGAAAGTTTGGCAATTGGCAGTAGACACTCATGACGTTGGCTTGGTGGACGGATCTAGCTTTTAACTCGCTCTCTAGGTATTAGATATTCTCCGTCAGTCATCAAAGAATACCAGAAGTTACCCACTCAAACTAGTATCCAATGCTTCCATATGTGATGTGATGTCGTTTATCTTGCCAGTAGAGTACCGCTAACTTCGTTCGTATATCACACGAGTGTAGAGTCCTCTTGATCCATATTATTGGGTATATCTGCTTCTCGTGCTTAGGTGTAAGATGATTCATACGAAGTAGGTTGCTTAGGTGCAATTTTCGAGGTTGCGAATATATCGGAGTTAGCTTGTTTCAAGTTATTATCAGGTCTCTCTCGTTCAGGCCTTCCATTTTCGTGAAGTTACGCTCGATGGATGAGACGTTTTGCTGGGTGGTGGGCTTTCTGGATTCGGATCGGATGTGATGTGGAAAGGTGTTGTTTGTGGGATAAAAAAAAATTACGTAGACTACCGTAGCTGTATGGTTATAAGGGTGGTTTTATCTATACCTTTAATTTTTGAGTTTCAGTGCCTTGATTTCTTTGGTACCCGTCTGGACTTTTTTACTTTGTACTTTTTCCATGCTTTTTAAGTTCCTTATTTACTTTTTTGACTCTTCTGACTCTTTTTAAGTTAGTGAAGGCGCGGGAGGTGCTGATTAAATAGTTTTCGTTATTGTGATTGTGGGCATGTTTGTTCTATGGGTTTGAGGACGCCGTATGAACGGACTATGTGGATACAATAAAACTTGGACTGTTGCGTATTAGTCTTCAATACACTCCGAATGCCCTCACACTATACACAATTTGACATTCCTTTGTCTATGTTGTAAGGTGCATGAGATTGGACTGGGTGATGATGGTGACGTCTGTTGCGCTGGTATTGCCGGGTAGGCTTTGCCGAATAAGATGATGGTTATGGCTGTAGGCTGGCAGGTAGGCGGACACGTAGGTAGGTAGGCCACTTGCTTGATTACCTAAGTATGGCGTCGCAGACTTATTGGCCGACTAGAGACGTTGTTTTGCTTTACGATACAACTGAATGGGTTGGTAAATGAGGCTTGGAATGGAAGGACTAGTGTGTTGGTGAATTGCGAGGTGAGAGAAAGAGAGAGGGGTAAAGACTTGTTGGATGTTCAAATTACTGATTTTTTAGAAGTATTTCAAATTATAGTATTGAATATGGTTCACTAGTGGGAAAGTTTGAGCATCTGGATATTGTTTGAGGCAGCTGTTCATTAAATCAACACGAGGTTATTCATGTCAGTATGCAATACTTTGTGGATATGCCACTCAAGATTCTGTTTCTAGTAGCTGGAAATAAGATACCATAATTTGTAAAGCATCATAAAAGCTCAGCGGGAAACATCAAGATGCTCATGTTATTCGGTACTTCTGGCGCAATAAATGGGAGGAGTGAATGAGCTTTCATGATAGTAATCCGGTAGAGTGAAGGATTCTCTCGGCTATGCGCGAATACATATATGAAACTCACAACACCGGGGACCAACAAGTTGCGAGGTGTTCACGACATTACTTTTTTTTTTATAAAGACAATGTACTATCGGCGTATAAACGCACTAACTTGTCGTATTGTTAGGTTCTCGCTGTAGGGTAAGTTAGCCTGAAATATTCTTCTGAAAGCGATTCAACAGAAGGAAAACTCGCTGATACACCGCAGCGCGTTCAAGTGATAACGGCGATACAGTAGAGTTAGACCTGGCAATCAAGCGAATGTTGTCGAGAAGTAAAAAGTCCGATGATCAGCTGTAGAGGGATCATAAAAATCTACTCACGATCGTTATTTTACTTGTAATCTAGGCATTAATTAGGTCCGTAGGCGGTGAATTCAACGGAGTTAAGATATGAAAGAAAAATTACCGAGACCTGGGGTGAAGAAGCCCGACGGCTATTCGTAGACTGGTAGATTGCTTGAACAAACAGGACGTGCTATTTTGTAGACATCACAAAAGCATCACTCACCAGTGACGGCAGGCCCGAGATTTTGGGTCGGGTGACGCTGATCCCACTGCTGTGGTAAATGAGGGTCATAAGAGTCCCTTGTCTCCTAGTCATTATGCCCATGATCCTTTCTTTTCAGAAGAGGCGAAATTTAAGCGAGAGCCGTCTTTGTCTCCCTGGCTTCGATCCTTTTCACAGGCGTAAGGGGAACAAGAGCCAGAAGAACGTGGATGCACCGTGGGGCGCTCGCTCCTCAAGGAGTCTTGAGTTTCCCTTCTCTTCTTCCACACCCATCCCAACCCTCAAATTGCGAATAACTTCAATTTCAATGTTTGGGTCAGTTTAATACAGGTCACGCTCATTTTGGGGGATAACCATCAGGAACCCGTCGCTCCCTAGAGACGGCCTCGCTATTTCACGCATTTAATTTCTTACCTCCTCGCCTTTCACACTCGTTACAGTACATCAATCCTCTTTCTTTTTGGCTGGCGAAAAAGAAGTGGAATATATAATGGAGTACGACTCAAGGGACACCTATCGGTCATCGCCCTCCCCGTGTCCACATTCGTATGAAGAGGGAGTGCCGGTTTGCTGGGATTGCAACGAGGAAGGACACGTCAGTTCCCCCAGCATTGGGACGATAGACAACGGTCCTTCACCGAGCTGGCAGAGGCTCAGAAGATTTCGAAAGAGCCTAGGGTTTTGGGATATGAATCCGCGCAGGAGCAGCGTCTACCCTTTCGCAGCGCAGTCTTCAACACAGCCTTCAACACAATGTTCAACACTGGAGCTTCGTCTACCGGAGGAAGGCCTCGAGGTAGCGACTCCTAACTCTCGTCGATCTCAACCAGGCCTGATAGTCGTTGCTGGACCACGGGTAGTCAGTCCTGATGACAAGTTTATAAAGCCGGAACCGATACGTTGGGACTCCGAAACAAAATTACTTCAGAGTGATGATGTCGCTCCTCCTCCTCCTCCTCCTCCTCCTCCTCATGATACTCCTGAGCCCGAGCCAGAGGATACAAGAATATGGGGATTACGGAGGAGAACTTTTCAGATTATCATCGTACTAACAATTCTTGCCTTTCTTGGTGTGATTGTTGGCATAGCGGTGGGAGTGACGCAGCGAAAGGGGGCTCAGTAAGTCGTCAACCTTAGAGAAAGGAAACAAATCGGTATACTAACGCTTTCTCAGTTCGACCTCGCTATCGAAGCAGCCTGTCATCGGACCAGTAAGCAGCAGTTCCCTTTCGATGCCTTCCATGATCACCGAGACCGTGTCCCTCTACGTGACGAGCCACTCTTCCACATTCTTGACCCTGCTCAAGACCGAGATTCCGTCGCTGTCTAGCCATACAACTAAACCCACGACTACAACTGGGACGGCGGGAAGCCGGGGGGACACGGATCCGGAGACCTCCATCGTTGCTACTGTATTTGTCACCCAGCTTCCCCCGTCGCCTACTGACACGGTTCGCTCGCAGCCCACAACCACGGCGAGCAGCGCCCCATCACCAAAGACTACGTTGCCCGTGTCATCACCGCCCCCTGCCCCCGCGGCTTCACCTGCGGACGTACCTCTGGCTTCGCCTCAGGAGTCTCCTTCGGATTCACCAGCGGGATCATCTCCTGCAGACAATCCCGCGGACTCCCCCTCCTCAAGAATCTGCCTGGGCGACGACGGCAGCACATACACAGACCCCGGCACAGGCGACAAGTTCCGCATAGAGTGCAGCGTGGCGCACCAGGGCACTGACCTCGAGAACCTCGAGGCATACACCATGGAGTCCTGCGTAAGCCTGTGCGCGAAGAACAGCCACTGCAAGGGTGCGATATGGTTCAACGTCGGGCCGCAGGGCACCGACCTCAACTACTGTTGGTTGAAGAGCGCGGTGGGCGGGCCTGTGCAGGTCAACGCGGATGCTCAGTCGGTCGTACGGTTATGATATACAATAATAGAAGTTTTTCTATCAGCTTGTGGAGTGCGGACGTAGAGAACGGCGCGGATGCTTATGGACTTTAATAGAGGTACTATCTAGATAGGCGTTTATGATATACGGCTAATGATACTTGGGTCATTCATGAATCTGAATGTCGTCAGTACTTTTCACACGTAACAGCTCGTAGTGTGCGTCACACCAATCTTCAAGCCCAAGAATCCTGTTGGCTTTTGTGAGTATCTGCTAGTGCCAGTAACAATAAGTTCGAGGAATCCCCTTGATTTTTCCTATACGGAGATGTAGGTCTTTATCACACCAATGCATATGCTGTTAGTGTTCGAACCAACAACTTCTGGTGAAGGAATCTAGTCCTATTTGTTAGAACTAAGGATGGGTCGGGGGATGAGCATTCCTTATACGACTACATGTTCTAACGGCGTCTGGCAGCCTGGCTCTAAGGAGGCGTACCAACAATAAGAAATCAAGATCCCATCTATCCACTTTTGGGATAATTCATACCAGTTTGCTGGCTTTAGCGCTATATGCGCCAGGTAGTGATTTATTAGCTGATCCAGGTATACTCATTTGTAGCTATATTCTATACGAAGTCTCATTAGCTTGAAAATGTCGTATTATTTTATACCGAGCTTTCGAGGGTAGGTTATTGAAGACGAGGGAAATATGTTGTCTTCCATCTCTTCATCCCTTCAAGGCACCGCCTCTCGATTCTAGGGCTTCTTACTACCTGGTCACTGTAGCCCTTTCAAATGGAAAGACACGGAAGTTATTGAAAGGGCTCGAAAGAGTGCTTCGAGATTCTATCAACTCCTATTTACGATCTACTTTCAGAAGTTAGGTCCGTATGACCATTCGGAAGCCTTTCACCCCCCCAGGTCTTATTCGAGGCTGTTTATACGAGCCTTTCGGTGTCCCCTACCTCCGAAGACCGCCTATACGAATAGCTTCATTCGAGGTTTTCGTTAGTAGGACCGAGACCTCTATTACGCAGAATCTGACTTGCTTAACTTGTACGTGTAACCCCCCTGAACTAAACCCCCCTGCTACGATCACCGGCTTAATTAACGGCGCAGAGAACAAACTTCTACTCCGGCAGCAGAGTCTCTGAACCAACAGCTCTATTTATGGATGATAGAGAAGTCGTCAAGTCTCGCGCTTGATCTTAGAGTTGACACAATGACAGGCTTAAGTCTGTTTGACGGAGTTCAGGCCTGGTCAGGAAGCCGCATGTGAACCGAACAATGGAAGGCGTATATGGGACTTCATATAATGCGCTCGCTTATGGCAGGTGACCCGTTATTTTCAGGAGTTGATAGGAGCACTTGGTACTCATGATCTTGGACCTAGTCCCCACGACCGCTCCTTTTCGAAAGGGCATCTAGGACGTGAGGACGTCAACAGAAACTATGATATAAGGCAAGAAGTTTATGATGTCGACTCAAGTAGCTTTGCACAAGCAAACTTCTCCAATCCGAGTCGAATGTGTATATCGCTTAGTATCTGCGCAAGTAATGATTGATAAAGCATTCATGGTTCTTGAAATACCTTGCTGACTAAAGGGAATCACATGTTAAATCACGAACGCAAAACCCCAGTTTCGATAAGCGACTCATCTTGTCTCGACGAGGGTGACCAAACATATATCTGCCGACATCCAAGGTAACATCAATGGCTCACGAAACTGAGACACGCATAAGAGGGCCTCAGTGTCAAGATTGACGTGGTAGTATATAAGAGGCGCTATATGTAAATCAGTGGATCGTGGTTAGGAGTGAGCCGGGTTCAACTGTCGGTCAACCAGGTGAGAGAGAATAACTCCTAGGGTTCCACCACAGCGTTAGGTAAGCTACTCAGATAACAGACGGACACGCGGATAACCATGACATCCCACGCTTGAGACGCGTAAGTTATCTAGGCATTCAAAGTCCTATTTCCGTCTTGTTCATCCCGAGAGCAGCAGGCAGCCTTAAACTAGCAGACACGTGGGCTGTGCCGTCGGAGAAATAATAGTCGTATCCAGAAGGGATATATCCCCGTGTCTTACCCCCCTCCCCCACGGTAATAACGCCTCGTCCGAGAGAAAATAAGTCACTAGTATTGCGGCTGGACACACCACCAGGCTTATGATCCTTATACCTCGTGATGTCTGTTCTGTTTCCTGCGGCTGACGCCATTGGGCCAGAGACTCGAGGGTGAGGTCACCGTGAGATGGCGTAGTAGGGCTTCTGGTTGACCATCAACCAACCAGCTTTGTGACACTCATCCCTCGGCTTTCTCGGCCAGGAATGGGTTGATAACAAGGGATTATTCATAGGATGATTTATAACAATCATCCTAAATGTTCCGCCAAGCAAAGCGTGCGTAGCCTGCCTTGTTGCGATGCTTGCTTGCTTCCTCTTTCGTTATCTTTTTTTGGAGCTCACCGCTGCATTCGATTGCAAGGGTGTTGTTTGACAGCGCGGCATACTACCATTCAAAATATCAAATACCACTATGACCCCAGACCCAGAGGTGATCGTCACCAGGATACCCAAGCAATACTGCCCAAGAAAGATCGATACCCAAGATTCGTTTATACCCGGTCGACTGTAGTAGTATACCGCTCGTATCGAATACGAGGTCGTGATATGGGAATGCTGAATTCTTCAATTTTATAGTCAACTCTAGAATCCGATCAGATCAAATACTCGGGTATAATGGCGCCGGGCGAAGCTTCGGATCCGGATCCTATCAGAGTGAAGCTAAGTCCGGTGGAAGAGACCATGATCCTGACGCTGTGGAGCCGTGCCCGCGATGCCGCATCCCCAAACCCCATATTAGGCGACGTCCATGCCCAAAGAATCTTAGACCGGGTCGATACCGACAGTTTTAGCCCGACGCTATTCCCGCACGACCACCGATACCACAACTACATCACAGTACGCGCCAAGCAGCTCGACGAGTGGTGCAAGGTCTTCCTCGAGACTCACGTCCACGAACCCATCACTGTACTGCATCTTGCGTGCGGACTGGATCTTAGGGCCATGAGACTGCAGCCATCATGCGGCGAGAACGTGCACTGGATCGACCTCGACAGGCCCGAGGTTGTGAATCTGCGCCAACGCCTCATACCAAACACAGCGCCAGCTAGTAAAGATAAAGAGTGGGATTACCGACTCATAGGTGCATCGGTGACGCACGAGAGCTGGATAGACGAGGTCCCAAACGACCGGCCGTTGCTGGTGATAGCCGAAGGCCTCTTCCCGTACCTGACGCCGGACGAAGGCACGGCGCTGCTGCGGAGACTAGTGAAGCGGGCGTCATCAGGGTCTGTGGTGATAGACACCGTGGGTACAATACTAACGCGGTACCACTCTTTCATGCCGCTCTTCCGCGGGACAAGCGTGCGCATGAAATGGGGCGTCGATGACGGCCTCGAGGTTGCCAGGGCGCATCCGCGTTTATATCTTGCCGAAACGGTGCTGTTCCGAGACCTGCTGCCTGGGAGATTCGCTTCGGCAGCGCCGCCTTGTTTGGGCGTTTTGACGCCTGTGTTCTCGCTACTCCCTTCATGGAGGACGTATGGACAGTTGCTGCGGTTGGAGTTTTAGGGCTTGGACCAATTCTCTGATGATACCTACTATCTAGAATAGAATAGAACAGAACGAGCGACGCGCGTGTATGACAGGGCACGTGAGGATTCGGCCGTGCTTGAAAGGCTGTCGACCTGAGTTTCGGGTAACTATGTTAGCCTTGGGGTTATGAGGGGCGTTAGTGGTATATTCTCATGTTATTTAGCGATGTCTCGAACAATTTAACGTTCGCTGGGTGACGACTATACCCAGAAAAACCGGCATCCCATTGGTTTTTCCGTACATACTTAGACTTCCTTCTTTCTTCGCAACACCTTGAATGTTTCTCTCTCTAGGAAATATAGACTTCGTCGTCTCCTATATTAGTCTAACCAGACTGCGTTGGCACAGCACCCGTGGCCGTCGGGTATATCAAGGTGAGCAATGATGCCGTCATCAATATGCCAAATTTCCACGAAGCCTGCCGAGTTATCCGTCAAAGCGGCAATCTCGTCGTCAAAGGGGCTCGCCGCCACGCTGTTCGCAAACCCGCCGTTCGTGCTCGTCTCGCGCAAGAAGAGCTGACTCGCAATCTCGCCGGTGGCGCTCAGGCTGAAAGCAGAGATATATCCCTTCTGGCTGTTGTCGCGTGCGCGGTTCGTCGCCCAGAGATATCTGTTGCTCTGTGACATGGAGACTTCGTCTGCCCAATAGTCGGCGGGATCCAACCCTTCGCGAAGAAGTGAGTACATGTCTCCGACCAGATGGAGAGTCCCATCCTCGGAGATGAAGTACTGAGCGACTTCGCTAGACTCCTCAAGGACGACGTACGCGTACTTCCCGCTCTTGTGGATGGCGAGATGTCGTGGACCAGAACCCGGTGATGGCCCGGCGATGACGCTTGCGTTTGACAGAGTACCTGTCGCCGCGTTGATCTTGTGCGTCCAGATGAGATTCCCTGTCGTGTCGGCCGATAAGAGGTAGTCTCCTGACGGCGTGATGGCTGTCCCGTGGACAGCTGACCCGGCAGGAAACATGTACTCCTGGATCGTTTCTTTCAACGTTCCGTTCTCGTGGACTGATAGGATGGTACTGCAGCGCGCATCGCCGTAGTAGTAGTTACCGTAGACTGTGTACGGCTTTTTCTGATGTGCATTCACGAAAATGCTTCTGGAATTAGAACACATACTACCTCCTATAATCTTCGCCTCGACTTTAATGTTGTATGGGTCTGCCACGTCGTAACTGAGCCAGGTCGGAGCTTGTGCGTTCCAGTCAGTACCGTATAGCTTGCTCTTGTCGTGCTATATGCCATCCACAGATGCGGTCAGCTTGAATGGTGGTGGTTTTTGCCCTGTGGGGTGATTGGGCGATATTCACATTCATGGTGATCCATGAGCTAGCAGCAGATACGGCGCTCTGTGAGATTAGTTTCAAGCTTCTTTCTACATCATCGTACTCCATGGTGTAGAGGAATTCCGTGCCAAAAGTTCCGACGATGATCCTGTGCTTTGTTATGGACGTTTTCATGTCAAGCCATGAGAGGGCTAGTATCAGAGCGTTGCTGAGGAGGTTGAACATGATGCAGCTTATAGAAGTTAGGAATGTCCTTTAATGGATTGACTGTCCGAAAAGTACTACGGGGATCGAGAGGATCCCACTTCAGACCGAGAAGGATTGCCGGGACCGCTATCGGGTAATGGGCGTAGTTAGGCCCGACCCGGGGACGGGAATAGGGCAGCCCATGTCGTTGGATGTCTGGCAAAATCTTTTATTGGATAATTTGCTTGCCCAGGCAAGGTACGACTCGTCAACATTGCGCTTATGCACACTGGGTGAGCCTAGCCGGAACATTTTACAACATATTGGGTCGGATAGGGGCCGATTCGGGTACTGCCTGCAGACCTCATTCATACAAAAACCTATCCACGTAGTTCTGTATACATTCTTTCGTGATACCTGCCATATACCACCAGCGTAAATCAAGGGTGTTGTACTGTCTTTTGAGCTCAGATGCGAATTTGTTCATTTTATTTGTGTGGATGTAGAGAGCATATCCCTGGAAACGTGGTGCTTGCACCGGAAAACATAGAAGTCCAGCGCCAAAACATGCGGTTCGTTATGTGGTACCTTACCGCTGACATTATGCTTAGGTATTTTCTCTAGCTATACAGACGCTGAGGAGAGGAGGGAACAGTGAATCAGGAACACAGCCAATCGAGCCTCAACCAAACTACTGTTTCCAATCCTCAACTTTGGGTTTCAATCTAAGGCTTTATCCATGAGTGAGAAAAGGGCTGTATGATTCATTCGAGATTTTCAAGTCGATTTACTAGGATATCAAGCTGCATTTGCTCGTGTATATCGAATCCTTCAGTGTTTTTAATCTTCTCCGCAGCGGTAATCAGAGGTTCAGCAAAACGCTGGTCAACTGCTGCACGCATGCCAGCAGGTAGCAGGTCTTTACGGCCACCGAAAAGGAAAAATGCGAAGTTCGCTACTTGAAGGATAAATGTTCGGTTCTCCCCCCAGTACTCGAGAAGATCATCGCCTTCCAGACTTGCAACGGGCCGGGCGTCTGGGAAAAGTTCGTACTGCAATTGTTCAAGGACTGCAGGTTTTGAGAACAGATTGGAAACATTATCCTTCTGGGCTGTGATAATCTCCTCCTGGAGCCACTGGACGGCGCACGCTTTCAAAGCTGGGAATTGACAATTCTCTAGTAAGTCTTGCAGTATGTCTAGTCGACTCTCGTCATCTGGATCGGAATGGAGCAAGGTACCAGCAAACCTTGTGGCAGCATTTCTGACTTGTATATCGGGGTGGAATACAGCGATTAATGTCAGAGAATGATGGTAGACCATGTAGCTCGTCTCTTCAGTTGCTGCTATCAAGCCTCTGTGATGCAGCCCTAGCCCAATAGCTAACAAGGCATCTGCTATGCCGGGATTATTAGTGATTTCGTTTTTGGGGTCTGTACCAAGGAACAATCGTAGCATGTCACTATGCTCCGGGAAAAGATTCATTTTAGGATCAGGGTTATCTGCACCGAAAGCGTCCGTGGAGAAAACCCAGTAGGCAATCAAACATGCGGCTCCGCCTTGCGAGAGGTGGATGTCATCAACCGAATCAAAGTGCTCAAGATCTGGCAGGGGATTGGCGTCACTTGGATGACACACCACCTCTTGGATAAGAGCTGTAGAATAGTTGTTGATATCGAGATCTCGTAATAAGGCCTTTGCAAGTAAGAAACGTCAGTAAAAGCCACCAAGTTAATAGCTAAGGAAATACTAACCACAAGTTGTCCTATTACAGCGTCCCGCTTCTGCAAAGTCTCGTCCTCTCGGAATGCTTGTGTAGCCGTGACTTTTCCAGGTATAATCCTCTCGGGGTAGTACAGCTCGAGTAGTCGTCGCGACCACTGCATTTCATGTACGTTGACATATCGCTGCAGAATACAAGTGGTGAAGGACTGCAATAGCCTTTGACTCAGTTCCTTCTCCTTTGGGTCCTCCTGCTCGGCTTCGGGATCAGGGGCATTCTTAGAGACATCCCCATATTCATCAGGGTTGGCCACATCGATACTGGAAGTGCGTGTAGGGAGAGGCGGCCGAACCCGGCCCGAGAGCGAGCGCACCAGATTAATCACAGCGGTTGTCATTTCAGACGTGGACTGGTAAGCCTCGAGCACCGAGACCAATGATTGTCCCAAGAATCGTGAAGGGTGTTTCGTCTTAATTCTGCGCTGGATAATGGCAAGTACTCCTATCAATGTGATGAGGCGGCCAGGCACATCGCTGGGCTTCAGACCGAAATGATGTTCATCTGCCACGTCACCTTGGTCTTCTTCAAAGGGCCTGGCCAAAATGGCCAATGTTTCCACGACCTTAATGATGACCTCGCGAGGGTTTCCCAGGCGAGCAACAGTCTCCAGACAAGTCTCATAGCCATCAATACCAATCAACATCTGCACAAGGTCCCAGCCGATCTCTCGGGTAAGGTCAGCATCTTGTAAGACCCCGTCCAACGTTGGTAGAATGCCCGGCGTTTTGATGTGATACTCTAGGATGGTGAGATAGGTGAAGTGGTCCTCCTTGGCACCATCTCGGATGGCTGCGATGGACTCTGCTAACTCGGGCATATTGACCTCGCTTTCTCAGCAGGATAAATGGCCGTTGGGTGTAAAAGATAGCTGGTGATGCCCTGAAGAAAGCGAGTGACTTGACCGAAGAGAGGCCAGCACTATCAGATGTACATATCACTACTTACTGTACACTGCCTGGTTTGTATGCAAGCACAATGACGGTTGGGTGAGACGCGTGAGGGGCAAGGCTGCTAATGTTCTAGATCGTAAAGAGTTGCTTGGTAGTAGAGCGTGGGGGCGTCCCGAAGGATGGGAACCAGTGTGGCCAGACCTCAAGCTGACACATGCATCCCCTATTATTGCGAGCTACGTCACTAACAGTTCACTACGGCTGAGCGCTAAGCAATAGAGACCGGCGTATCACATCAGTGGATGCCCGCCTGCTCAGGGAAGCTATAACCGCTATAACCCCAGTTTACTTAGTGTCCGCATATCCCTAATGAAACCCCCATAAAATAAGACTGACAGGTACAGCTAAACAGAGATAACTCATGTCCTTAAAAAGAAAGAAAAATGCCAAATCTCTAGTGGCATGATCCAAGTATGAATTTCGGAGTGAGATAGAAATATTAAGGGTTTAGTCATACAATTTGGCTGTGATATACCGGTGAAGCAAAGAGGTAGGTACATGTAGAGGTAGTGTAAGTACCTGAAATTAGGTACCCACGGGGATAGGCGGCGGAGCAAAGTACCCACTAATCTAGCTATCCCTTTTCGACCTAGAGTTTTCGCTCAGAAGATGATGTCCTGTCATGGTATCTCTCTCTCTCTATGCTTCAATCACTAAGACACAACTCCAACACCAACCCGCTGGAGAACAAATTCGACAGTTTCCGTAACGCCAACGATTTCGGCGCCAAAGGAAAGGATATCTACCACGATGTATGTCCACCATCAATAACAAGATTGTTGCCTGTCATGAAGCTGCTGGCCTTGCTGAGCAGGAACAGCGCCGCGCATTTGAACTCGCTCGTCTCAGCAAGACGACCCACTAGATGAATGCAGTCAGTTGCATGTTCTATTTTTTCATCAAAGACTCGTGGGTAGGACATACTCATGTTTTCAGACTCCCACTTCTCCCGTAGTCCGGGAATATCCTCAAAGTTCTTGAGCACCATGGGCGTCAGGATGTGACCTGGACTGATGCAGTTGACTCGGATACCTCCCGTGCCATCTTTCTTGATCGGACTCCATTCCATGGCGAGGTTGCGGGCCAGCTGGATAACGGCAGCCTTGGAGGAGTTGTATACCTATTGCGAACTGTTGGTTGATGTTGTCTAAGGACAGTTCATCTCAATACGGTGTCACTTACAGGAGAAATCAGCCCTTTGTTGGCCACTTGCCCCGACATGCTCGCGATGAAGCACATGCTGCCGTGGCACTTATATTTGAACATCTGACGAGCGGCCGAAGTTGCCGTCATCATAACACCCGTATAGTTGATAGACATCATCCTCGCCACATCGTCAGGGGTATATTCAACTGTGACATCCTGAGTCAATATTGTCTGATAGAAGTGAGTCTGAGCAGAGACCACATATAAAGGCATATTCCAGAAAAATGTACGACAATGGAAATAAGAGTTGATAACTTACTAGCAGGGCAAACTTGCTGCACTCCAGCTGCCGCGACCACACCGTCTAACCTCTGATGCTTGTCCGCAATTGACTCGATCGTCTTGTCGAGACCTTTAATATCTTGGACATCTTGCTGGCAGTAGTGAAGACTGCCACCCCATTCATCTGCTCTCCTTGCAGCTTCACCCCAATCCTCACTAGGTTTGTCATCTCGATCAAAGCAGTAAACTGGATGATAAGTGTCAGCCAATGGTCGCGCATGGATAGAGGCAGACCCTATAGTCAGCACTCACCGTTCCCGCCTGCTTCAACGAGTCCTTCGGCCAGACACAGACCAAGGCCTCGTCCACCACCAGTCACGATGAAAACCCCGCCTCTCAGATCGAAGTCTGCTAGTCTTTTCGCGCCCACATTCTCATCGCGATTGGGCGCGATGCCAACAGTAGGGTTCTCGCGAGGCTCTGGTGGTACCGGCGTTGCAGATAATCTGGTATTCGAAGCGTGAAAGAGCCTGCGCTGTGCCACCAGTGTAGAGTTTACTGACGCCGCCCTAGGGATGGATCGTATAGTCTGCCCACAGCGACGAGCGATGTTTCTCGCTACAGGCTGTGCCATTTTGAATTTTGGACTTTTGGAACTCTTAAAACTCTAATAAGTATTTGAACCCTTCGACAATTAAACCCGTCAAGGAGGCTGAAATGTATAATGCATGTATCAGAGTAAGGTAGGTAGTCGTCACTGAACGATCGCGCGACCTCTGGATTATATGTGAATTTTTCCTTTCAGAATTTTCGTCGAGTCTCGATACCTCGTGACAGTAAGCTGGTCGATATGAATTACCTATTCGTTCATGAAGGTGAACTCCAGAAACCACGGTGGGGACTCCAGTCATTTAGTTCGTGTTCGACTTCAAAATTCTTCTTTCTTCACGTAATGTAGAATACCAAAATAGCTTCTTTATCGCTATGTAGCCCACATGGCTCATGTCTTCTATCCGGAGCATGCGCTCCAACGTCAAGGCAAAGACCATTTCTTTATCATTAGTTTGACAGCGGCTTGGCCAGTTTTTGATACCGTGGTGAGCAGGATCGTCGGTCTAATTGTGTGTGCGGAGTCAGTCCCTGGGGGGTGATGATGTCAAGATGAAATCATCCCGTCTTTTGACATAGAGCGACCGGGTCACAAATTTTCGCCAAGTTCTTCGGTTACGAGTTGCCTACAGAGTGAATAGTCTCAGTGTATTTTACTAGATGAAAAGGAAAATTTCAGACCTGATGATGGCGAACCCCTGACTAATTATCTCGGACCCGCCGACGATGGTACCTCCGGGCATTGCTCCGGGCTTGTCGCTCTGTTTACCGGGGTTTCAAGTAGTCGTTGGAATCCATGTTATAAGTATGCACCGACGACCCTTACCCACTTCAGCTGCCACGCGGAGTTTGGCCTCCGAGATCCGCTGGGAGACGCTGTAGCGAAGATAATGGAACCTCACTTGTTACCTAACCCTGCATATCGACGTCGAGGGAACATGACCCGATTTGGCTTCGCATTTATATAGTCGCCAGAGTCTATTACGCTTCCACTACACTTCTACACAGCTGGAGATCAGTGATTGGGAGCTCGCAGACCTCCGCTCACCTCAACACAAACTGGGCAAAACTACACATACGTCAGCGCCGCACGAACTAGATATGGTATGAATCAACAGCAGAGCGCCAGTCGACCCTGACCCAGCGTCTCGAGTTGGTTGCGCTCTGGCCGGCCACATTGTCGTCTGCAAAAACACAGCAGGGATACTGTCTAGTTTCAGATGCGAGATGTGTAAGCTGGTGTGCTGATATGTGAAATGGGGATTGAGCCTTTGCGAATGGAAAGACGATGAGAGTGCTGGGGATCTTGGGGGGTATATGCGAGTTGAACCTTGCAGTGAATCGAGTGTAAATGAACGTGACGTGAGAAGTCATCGTGCATTTACTGTTCAAGCCGGGTAGGTCTGTCGTTTGATGAAGTACTGTCTTTGGTTGCGAAGTATCCCTTAAACACCATCCATGCCTTCTTTCAGGTGAGGATACGACAAAGTGTTGTATTCATCCTCTGGCCACAAATCAAGCACAATATTGGACTTAACTTCTGACCTGAGCTTTCTCTAACAGGTCGTTGCAAGCTAGGCGAGGCGATTGGAGATGAACGGGTCACAACTCTGCGAATTCCACACGAATTCATCAGTCGAGTCAAAATCGAGTACTGCAACCTCAACATGAAGCCTCTACTACTACCCACCGTTCACGAACGCGAGAATTGTACACCGCACAAAGGACAGAGACGAGCAAAAAATAAAGCAATAATAATAAAACGCGCTCGGGTATCGCTTCTTAAACATCTATCCTCACTCCCTCCCCGCTAAACAAGTGAAACAGCAGCCACAAGCACACAACCCCATAAAGTCAACGCTCCCACGCCCACCGATCCCGCACCAGCCGTCGCCGCCGAACCGGTAGTTGACGCGGATGCGGATGCGGATGCGGATGCCCCAGTCGCGGTCGCAGTCGCAAGCGGCACATTCGGCTCCGCCGTGATCAAGCCGTTCAACCCCGAGGGCGGCGGCGGTGTCCCGGTCGCGATCTCGAGCGTCGTCGGTGTGCTTTCGGTGGATAAGTCCGTGAGGATTAGTAGGTCTGATGTATTAAGCGTCGAGACTGCCGCGGTGCCGTTGCTGTTGTGCGGGACACCGGACATCTCTGTCCCGCGCGACGCGGTCAGCGATGCGGTGGGCGTCGTGAGCAGAGTAGATGTGAGAACCGTCGAGGCCTTTGTAGTCGTCGTGGATCTCGGGATCGATAGTGTCGGGCTCGCTATTGTGGCCGATGTCCGGGTGGGGATGGTGCCGTTGGTGCTGCTTGAGCTATTCCAAGGTGCGAGGACACATTGTTTGAAGAGCGTGTTGTCGACGAGACGGCCGTTTTGGTTCGTTGGTGTTAAGCTTAGGACGTACGATGTGCTGAAGCTGCCGGCACCCCAGGCCACTAGACCTGTGAATACGTCCGAGTTGGTGTTGATGAATGAATTCTGGGCGCAGAATGCTTTTATACACTGCGGTTATATGTCAGTTGCCAAATGGTCCTTCACCTTGCACCCGTGGACTGGGAGTCCTAAACTTACGGATGCATCGCTTGAAGCCCCAGTTTCGCTGATAAAGCCCTTCCGTCCCTTACTTCGCAGGTACTGAGCCACGGTCGTAAAGGCGTCAACATTGTCGGTGGTACACGCAGCATGGGTACCGGAGTTATCCTCATCAAGATACTTGTGGATGTCCAGAAGGAGGTTATCCGTACTTCCATCCGGATTCGTGATGGCAAAAAGCGCATCAGCGCTCCCATCCGAGACCAGCGTCGCCGCGCTGTCGAAGTTGGTACCAGAGAGCAATATCGTCTGGGTCGTAGCCCCGGCCGTGCGTATAGCCGTGACAGCTTTCTGAGAAGTCTGTGCCCAAGTTGCTATGTCAAGATCGTGGGGTTCGTTCATGAGCTCGAAGACGATTTTATCGCTCGTGGCGTATTTCCCTGCTAATTGCCCCCAAAAGCTGGCGAATTGCTCGTCCGTTGGACCGCCTTGTCCTATGATCTGCCCGTTCCATCGTGCAAAATTGTGCACGTCTATCATGCAGTATGCCCCTGTATCGAGACACGATTGCACTAATTGGTCGTATTTTGAAAGGTTCGAGGTATCGAGGTCGCCTCCTAGTTGGTTGTTCACAAGGAACTGCCATGATGTTGCTATTCCAGATCAGCTCCCTCTTCCAACACCGGGACGGGTGCGAATCCGTACGTATTCTCAACAGATTAATCCCATCATCCTTTAC
The DNA here is from genome assembly GCA_022578775.1 of Xylaria venustula. Taxonomy (NCBI): domain Eukaryota; kingdom Fungi; phylum Ascomycota; class Sordariomycetes; order Xylariales; family Xylariaceae; genus Xylaria; species Xylaria venustula. Next base: position 461,037 of record MU389333.1, on the reverse strand, counting down.
GAAATGGCTCATTTGATTCGGTCCATCACTTAGAGGTAATTGTGCAGACGCTACAGGACAGGTTCCCTTATTCCAGTTCAGCGAGATGATTCGATGGTATTAGGGGTCTATGTCGATAATCTTACATCGATCTGACAACCGAAATCGCCTCCTGCTATAGCCACTCCCTATTCGCATAATCTGATTAGCAAACTGCTACAAGCAGCGCTATGAGGAGAATCGCAAATAATCACGTACCAAAAATTGGACCTTGGCAAAAGCTGTCGGTAAAATGGCAAGGGAAAGAAAGGTGGTAAGATACATGATCAACACGATAAAGAAAGAAAATAAAATAAAAATGTATAACCAGTATATACAAGAAGTGAAGGTAAACAACAACGAAAAACAACAACAACAAATGTGGCAAGCACAATAATGAAGGGAAAAAGGAGAGTAGGTAGCACTCTTCAAGAAAATAAGTGTGTCTGTCAGACGTGAAGAGACGTCGCGAAACCACCTCTAGCAGAACAGCAACGCCAGCATTATGCGCCCTTGATGCTATTATATAAAACAAAACCACACTAAATAAGCTATGTACACTACTTGTAGTACACTACATGGTGCATAAACACTGGCGGCAGCGGATCAGGAAGGTTGCATGGGGGTGGGAAACAAAAAGGTGTCGTCGAATCCTGGTCCTGCGGCACCGTGCATGGGAAATGTTCCGACGAAGTCCAGAACGTCGATTGGCCGAAGGACCAGCCCAATTCGTACAGGTATCAAACATGTCGTGTCTCAGGTTGAGGGCACACGCCAGTGGCGACGAACACAGCCAGGTTATCGGTCCGTCCAACTCCTGTCTGTGTCTGTTCGAGTTGATCCGTCCAATCCAGGCTTTATATACCGAGTACTTCCCCATGCGACCATTCCCATCTCTGGTGATCGTGCATTTGACGTGGTTCGATGCATTCATTGCCTACTTATGTCGTTATGGCGCTATGCTTTGTAATACATACTTTGGCAGTAGTAGTTCTTACAGGGGTTGATCAAGATCAAGATCACACAAATGAACCAGTTCTTCATCGATAATTCAAGACCCGAAAGACTATAATCTTGGTTCAGTCTAGATCTGGTATAGCTAGATGGTATATACTAGATCGCATTGTACACTAGTAAACGGGCATTTGTCTCCTTTGAGTACCGGTAACCTAGAAAACAACTTCTACCTACATATCTACCTACCTGTTGTAGATAAGTATGTAGGTAGTAAACTCCTCCTCATCACCGAACAAAGACCATCATCATCATCATCATCATACAGTACAGGGTAGTAGGTATGATAGATAGATACATTTTGTATGCTAACCAAAAGACTGCAACCGAACCTGCACCCGCCACATCCTGATTCCTTATGTCACTCTATAATAAAAAAGGCTTTAACGACATAACCCAAAATAGCAGATGCTGATATCATCATCACCAGCCTTCGTCGTCCCGTTAGGCTATCGAGAATCCTGAAGGACTACTCCTACTGCCTCGCCGCTCGTGTTCTGAGCGAGAGGATGCGACCCGTCTAGTTAATGCTAACACAAAATACGAATATAACACATTGTTGGACTACAGCATCAATCCTCCCATTCCTCATCATACTGATCGATCAGGCGGTTTTCGGCGTCTCGATTATTCCTTGCCCTCGTACTGGAAGGTCCCGACAAATGGTGATATCCCCTCCGGCTTGGCAACAGCCGAGCACATGAGGACGTAGCAATCACGAACATGTCCTACGATTGATGTTAATCATACCGAGGGCTATGCGGCGGTGGTAAGTATTGTGAGGCTTGAGAGCGGCTTACGCAGATGAAACTCCACACGCTTGCCCACATCGAGTAGTTTGGTAGCTGCCTCCAGCCTCGGGCATTCCCCACGGTCCGGTTGTAGAAGACACCACCCAGCAGGTACACAAGCGCGGCTACCACCAGAATGATGGCAAACACCGAGCCGGGGCCGACGCTCCCGGGTTTGTGCGGCTCTGCAGTGGCGCAGGCATGGGCCGACTTGACCTTGAAGACATAGTTGCACTCTTCGGGATCAACGGCGATGAAGGAAACCTGGGCATTGCCGGCCAGCGCATCTCTATCGCAGGTGAAAAATATCGTTGTAGATTTCCTGCGAATCAGATCATCGCCATCTTCGTCGTCGTTTCTGCCACTGTCGCCCGTGTCATCATCTTCGTCGTCTTTGCTTTTGTCATCGTCGCTTCCATCCGGCTCCGACACAGGCGGCTCCTCGTCCTCATTCTCGTAATCCCTGTAGGCTGCGCCGGAGTGTACGGCACTCCTGTCGCTTAGAGTCCGTGACCGTGACCTCGATTTCGCCGTGCCGCAGGGAGAACCGCCGGTGTATTGTAGGACTAATTCTTTCCCACGCGTTATCGGGCTAGCCGACTGGAAGCCCAAGCTGTAGTAATCTCCCTGGGACACGTAGTATGCACTGATATTCTGCCACTTGCTCTCCTCGATACCCTCCACATCCTCGATGGGTTCGACAACGGCGTTGCAGATATTCAGGGTGAAGTTGGAGCCATAGTCAAAGCCTCTCGCCTTGTAGTCGGTTAGAGGCGCGCCGCGACTGTGGGAGGGCCGGGACCCGTCGGGCTTTGGTTTTATGGCAGCGTCGGGTCTCAGGTCAAAAAAGGCGCCGGATGTCGAGGAAGCGGTACAGGCGGTCGTGGTCGATGTGGCATGGGAATCAGCTGCGACGGCAGTGGAGGTGAGCGCGAGCAGAGAGAGAATAGCCGGGTACGCCGGCGGCGACAAGATCGTTGTGAAGCGCATATTTCTAGAAACCACCAACTCAAACTTCGGAAGCGCTCAATGCGCCGTGTAAGATGGTGGACGGCGGCAGTAACCAAAGGTGAAAAGGTGAAAAGGTGAAAATGAATGAAAGTCAGCCAATCAAGGCGACGGAGAACGTAAGCGGCGTTTTTCTCTTGTGATGCTTCTCAAAAAGCATTGAAGCTAGATTCATGGACTCGTCAGCAATTCATTCGACAGCGACAGATGGGTCTCCTTCTCTTCTGATTCATAGCTGACATCTAGACAGAGGAGACACCTAATCCTACCTAGTAGGTAGGTACCTACATGTTCATAAAGTGATTAGTGGATCGGGACAACGCGTGCGGTCCCTGACAGATGTGACTGGACGCCCTAGGCAGTGTTCGGCTAGGCACAGCCCGAGTGGATGACGACGGCTGGGTATGCATGTTCAACGTACTGTGTAGGCAGTTATACGCTATAAATGAATATTATCTATGTATCGGGATATTTCTAAGCTTTACTCAGAGTTACATATTGCATTCCGCAGTTGTCTTACATGACCTTAACCTTTTTGTGAGTTGAAACTTCCATCTGATATTCATTCGTCTTGAAACATCCTTTTGTAAGAGAAATATGGAGGTGGGATGACAGCCATATAACCTCGCCGTCGTATTTATTATCTCGAAGCCGTGCATCATGTGCTTAGCATTAAACCTTGTCGTATTCGTACTCAAATATCAAGATATCTTTATATCCTGCGACGCGGTTTCTTTCCTTGACAATGATCAGCATTGTGTTGATACATTCAAGACGTCCATACTGAGGCTAGAAGAAAATGCGTCGTCAAAACGCGCTATTAAGATGATTGACCAAAAATCGAGCGACACCTTGCGAGCGCGACTTGGCAACAGTATGCTGAGCTGTATTGGGCTCCCTACAATGTGAACCCGATCGTTTGGACTCTGAGTTCTGTCTGAACTTCACGAGATGAATCATGTTAACCAATTTCTGCATCGTGGTTGAAAAGGATATATTTTGGGGGACTCGCATTGTATATACTCTTCCAAATCCCACCCCTCTATCTCTCCCGTCTCCCAGCATTGCAGTGTTCTCTCCCACGGCCCAAAGTCTTGCTTCTTAGCGCTGGCCAGGCCACACTTTGTCGGAATACCTTCGTCTAGGATACTATCCATGAATACGAAGCCTAGGATGGCACTGGAAAAGCCTAGTACATCGCATTCATTCGTGCGATCCGGCTGGCCCACGACGAAGGCTTTGGAGCAGCCCCAAGTATCATTCACGTCTTACCACAATAAGTTACACCCTTGGCTGCAAGCTCTGAGACGTGCTTTGAGAGACTCCGTCACATGGTCAAGACGACTACCGACCGCATGGAAAAATTGATGCCACCTACTTCAAACACGAAAATTTGGACTATCCCTGTGTAAAGGGAAAGGGTCAATATGCGGGGGGTTCAAAAGCTCTGAGTCGAAGTGATTCCGATTCTAGACTAGAATCTTGATATCACGAGTTAGGAAGGGAGGTATACCGTCTGCCTTGAAGAAAATGAACAGCGACTAACAGTCAGGAAGTTGCAAAAAGATATATTCTATGGTGTAGAGACAATTGTAGTGGTTGACTGCATACACTGCCGCTCTGGTTTGTCCCTGGCTTGGGAGAGCTGGGGTGAGGATGAACTTATTTAGCTCGGAAGCTCTGGCGATTGGACACCAGGGAGTGACGAATTCTAGGGGCTGGGAACCACGAGTCTTCTCGTGCAATCATATCACTTACCAGACAACAGAACTGGTAAACATGGAACCGAAACGGTTATCGTACCCGACATGCTTGGCTCCTATTCGACTATATCTGGGAAGAGCAAAGGAAACAAACGGCATAACCCATGTTAAATCGCGGTAAGCCCACGTTTAGAACGGGATGAACATGGTTAGGGGTACTTGTTTCGTTGAAAGACTTTCACAGTCCCCTCCGATCGGTGCTTTCAATCCAATTGATCGGTATTTCGAGCTCCCAGTGTAGGTATTTCTTGTTCTTTGCAACTCCATATCTACGGTATTCAGCTTACATCTTCCCAACAGATGTCGTGTAATTAGCTTGATCTACCGTTGTATCGCCTTTTCCCTCGTTCTACCCTCGACGACATCGTTCAACTTCAGAGCACACTATCACAATGCGTTATTTCTTGGTTCTCTGGCTTGCGACGTTGCTCCAAGTCGCGGCCGAGAATCAGTTCATCTCACCTAGAAACCATTCCGCGGATGGGCCAGGAAAATACTCTGCCAACTCCCGATGGGCCCTGGGATCAAGTCAACTCATCGCGTTCCAAACCAGCTGGAAAACGTATCGAATCGAGCTTTGGCAGCAGCCGCTGGGTTCCGCTGCCAAAAACTCGTCCAATCTCGTCTATAGCCGTAAGAGAAAGAGACACTCCTCAACGAAACGATCGTCCCGATTTCAAATTACTAACTTATTGCAGAAAATGGAGGCCAGGATATGGCACAGAGCTTCTATTGGACTGTCCAGACGTACGAACTTTTATTGTCAGATTCTCCTGTTTTCTTCTTGGAATTGCATGACAACAACTCGACCGCCCGGCAGACCTCGGCCTATTTCAACATCACGGTCACTACTGCACCGCCTCCTCCTGTAAGCTCCAAGACTTCTGGCAGTTTTACGGCTCTTGGCAGCTCCACGACCTCTTCGGCCTCAACAGCTTCAACGATGTCGACAGAGACGTCCTTCCCAGCTTCAAACCCTGCTTCATGTCCAAATTCATGCCCATCGGAACGGATATACATGAACCAAGGACTTTCGGCAGGGGCAGCAGCCGGGATAGGCATTGGTGTCTCGTTAAGCGTGATACTAGTAGCCTGCGTCGCCGGTTTTTTCATGTTCAAGAAAAAGAGGCACCACGAAGAACATCAAGAGCCAATAGAGTTACCAGCATGCGAACTACAAGGCAGCGAGCCGGTACCGTTCCGACAAGACACTCTTGAGAGAAAATCGATTAGTAAACACGGCACTCCCAGGCAGGACTCGAGAATCATCTCAATGATCAAACACGTTTAGTATCACAACAGGGACAAAAAAACACTCTTTCATTCATGTATATACTTTAGATGCGTTGCTTAAATTTTGGAGAAGGGTTACAGACCAAGTAGCTTATCAGCTCAAAGACGGATTTTCACTCGATTTCTTGTCTAGCATCTACCAAGTGCACACCGGCATCCCACGTTCGTTGAATTCGAGCCGAATTTTCAGCGATAACACACACCAGACAGGAAGGGAAACCCTTAACCCTGGAATACTCGCAAAGAAGATGGCTGGACGTTCATGGGACGAGTATTGAGCACTGGCCATGTGTTCTATCATAGTTTACCTCCCTTCAAACTACCTATCTACCTATGATGATACAAGCAAGATCTAGTGCCTCAATCAATTCTACCATCCCTTGGAATGAGAGCTGAGCTCCTTGCTTCATGTGTGGAGATGACTTACACCCATGTCGGTCACATAGAGAATGTGAAAATTGAAGGAAAAGGAATTACAGCTCATAAAGCTAGAGGTGTTTTTGAGTTTTCAAGAAGTAAGTCCTGTTGTGCCAGTGTCTGGTAGACCCGCGGATTAAGGTCGGCGTCAGAGACGAAGGTTGCCGCATAACTGTTTGCTACCTCCGGTGCGACGTTGTTTGGTATTTCAGGAAAATGTCGATCTATTCCTAAGTCCGTTTCCTAATCAGTCGTACATTGACGGGAGCACCTATGTACCGTATATAAATGCTCTATTTGCGGCGATGAATGCGACAATCTTGAGCAGTCTTGCGGCCATCTGTATTTACGTACCTATGTATGGATTTATACACTGGATGTGCCCATGGCAGAGCACATCTTTGCAGGCGGCTCACTGCTACTGTATATCGAATCTGCTTACATTGGCTGCATATACGACGTACAGATGAGGCACAGAACTCAATTCCATTTCGAATTTCCCCTGTCGCAGTTTGTTGATCCTCTAGACTAGACTAGGCAGCAGTTTAAATGCAATTAACGCCAAGAACACCGACAACTGAGCAACTCCATCTGATTTACATACTCTCTCACATGCACTCAGTAGACTACATCATGAATTGATCGATACCAATACAATCTGTCCACCCAATCGATACACAATTGAACTAGACACAAACATGGCAGAACAGGATTACACCAGCGCCGAAGGGGAACCCCGCCCCAGCGAGAAGACCGCGAGCTTCCCCTTCGCCGACAAGACAAACAATGCCTGGTTCCAGCACTCATCCGGCACCCGCACCAACACAGACACAGTGATAGCCCAATCGCTAGCAGCCCAATACTCAGACCAACACCTAACCATCGCGCCCCCCACAGGCGGGCTAAGCCTGATAGCATACGCCCAGGCAGGCCACGCGACCTGCAAAGCCGTCGAGGCAGGCGGGAGGAAAGACGGCGTCTTCGCCCCCGTGGTATGGACCGACTACCTGCCCCCGGCGCGGCGCCTGGACGGCGACCCAGGCGCCCTGCGCACGACGCTGCGCTTCGCCAAGTTCGAGTACGGCTGGCGCGGGCACGCGTTCATCGTGTACGTCGTCGACGGCCGCGACGGGGACGAGCCGTACGGGGGCTCGACGAACCACTACATCCTCAGCGGCACGCGGGCCCCCGCCGACGCGCTGCTGCTGGCCGCTGGTAGCTGGGCGAACGAGCTGCATGGGGAGGTCTGGGTGTTCGACCAGGGGTACTGGCAGAAGAACGCGGAGCTGTACCGGAGCGTGATGGGGGCTTCGTGGGAGAATGTGATTCTGGAGGAGGGTATGAAGAGGGCTATCATCGAGGACCATACCTCGTTTTTCGACTCCCGGGATACGTATGCGCGCTTGAAGGTCCCTTGGAAGCGAGGGGTTATTTATCATGGTCCGCCTGGGAATGGCAAGACTATTTCTATCAAGGCTACTATGCATATGCTTTATGAGCGGGCGAAGCCTGTTCCTACGCTGTATGTGCGGTCTCTGGCCTCGGTGAGTTTTGTTTCGCTCTGTCATTGTGGGAATTGCAAGCCGCTGACGCGCTATTAGTATGGTGGGCCGGAACGTGCGCTCATGGAGATATTTACGAAGGCGAGGCAGTTCGCTCCTTGTTATCTTGTCTTTGAGGATCTGGATAGCATCGTCTCGGATCAGGTTCGCAGCTACTTCCTGAACGAGGTGGACGGGCTCAAGAACAACGACGGCATATTCATGATTGGGTCGACGAATCATCTCGATCGCTTGGATCCCGGCATTTCTGTAAGTCTATTTGCTCTGTCTACCAAACCCAGAATCTCTTAAATATTTTTCATCCCCTCGCTTTATTTTTATTACAAGGCCGCGCCGCTAACTTCCAATAAAGAAACGTCCCTCCCGCTTCGACAGGAAGTACTTCTTCCCAGATCCAGACCTCCAGCAGCGCATAGCATACTGCAAATTCTGGCAGAAGAAGCTGGCTGATAACAAAGACATCGAGTTCCCCGACGAGCTGTGCAAGGCTATCGCCGAGATCACGGATAAGTTCAGCTTCGCTTACATGCAGGAGGCTTTCGTGGCCGCGCTGCTGGCTATTGCCCGACGATCTAACGGTATGGGGAGATACAGCGAGGAATCGCTCACGCGGGATATGGGCGATGGCTGGTTGGATGTGTGCGGTGGTGGTGATGACGGTGATTTGGATGAGCTTGTCTTGTGGGTTGAGATCAAGAAGCAGATCGAGACGTTGCGCGAGGGCATGCAGTCTGAGAAGAAGGCTGTAGCACATAGTAAGAGCGGCAGGTCTCGGAGGGAGTTCTGACTGAAGTTGGGATGAAACGATTTCTTTCTTCCTTGTACTATGGGATCAATATAACTCGAATCTACTATAGTGGCTATTCCAAGGGGTGAGCGTACTGAGAGGTTAGCTGGTGCTTCCCACGGAATACCAGACCATGCTCTTGCTCTTGTCCTCACGACAGGATGTGACACAGCCCTCCTCTGAAGAAGATTGATTGCGCTACACGAAAGGTGATACATTCCGAACCCGAATCTGACCGAAAGCCGTGCGTCTGTCTGTCTGCTCCTATTTATCCATCTGCCCATCTACGTTCGCGTGCGATCACTGCATCAAGCCGAACCACCTCTGTCCTCGAGGTTCGCATTTTCTCACCATGCCCGGTGTCACGGGCGACAACGTGCGTGGTCGAGTCTTTGTGTAGGCACACTTCATGCCATTATATTTGATATTCCTGAAGATTCACCAGCGTCCTTTCTTAGACGTCAGATCAACGGACGCTAGGCGTAGATTCTTCTCGTGCCTCCCTTGCCTCGTTCGGGAATTTGTGCGACAATGTTGCGCGCCTGGAAGAAACTCACCGACTAAACAAGGCAGCACGCGCCCAAACAAACGACAGATACCCCGATTAAATGGCCAGCCAACAATAGACTATCAGATGATCTTATCGTCGTCCTCTATTCAGGCATATAAAAGGGTCTTATCAAGTTTGCATTATGGCATGTTCTCATCAATGGACACTCAACTTCGCAAGGACTCTACGCAAGAGATGATACTACTCTCATCGATCATCATCATCATCGTCCTCAACATATCCATCAACAAGACAGCATCAAGAGATAGCTAGCCCCCGACGATGTGCTACGAACGGTACAAAGGTTACTCGATCTGCTCGCACGCAGACCCGCAAAGCACGCCCACAGAATCCAAGCAATGCGACGAGTTCCTCGCCACAGGACGCTGCATAATGGGCAAGAAATACATCCTGATAACCTCCGAGTCAACACCAGCACTATGCCGCACATGCTGGGAAGTTGAGTGGCGTCTCGAGGACGCCGTCGGCAGCCTAGACGACACCCAGAGCGGATCCGACACGTGGAAACTCTGGTACCGCATCGGCTGGCCGCACAAGGAACTCATGCTCGTCGTGGACATCATCTACGTGTGTCAGAGGGCGCAGGCCGAGATGTACAGCTGGAACGGCCCCAGACATAACGGCCAGTTCGTCCTCGTGCACTGGACGGCTATCTTCCGCGAGTTTCAGGCGTGGCTGGGCGAGAGGCTCGAGAAAAGGAATGCGCTGGGGCAGCTTTATTTCCCGCCTGGTGAGGAGAGGGATGTGCGGATCGAGAAGAAGAAGGTCTTGCAGCATCTTGTCCGATGGATGTGTGAGTTCTGATTCTTCTTTCTTGGCCCCCTTTTTTATCTTCAAATACATGATACACGCATGGCTTACACGATACTTGATGCAGTGGTGAATCTAGCCCAGGGCAGATTCGACAACCTCGATATCCCGACGTTCAGGCAGGGCCTGGAGAAAGCCTTCAGCAACTTGGTCTACGAATGGGACACGCATTTCCTCGAGGAACCAGGCTGTGATCTCGCCAAGGAAGAATTCAGCAAGTATTGGACGAGCTGGTTCATGACGAGAGAGAGAGCCTTGTATGGAGACGAGGACAGTGACGAAGACTAGAGTGCCTGAGTATAGTTCGTAAGGCTCAGTGGACAGACATCACTGTAGAGTTATCGTGTGCCGAGTTTACGGGGCACACAGCGATATTCGTCGGGCGACACTTGTTCTATTATCTTCGGGCATTGTGTGTGTGATGCATGTCGCCCATGTACAACCTTGGAGTAAGCAGTCTGGGAGGCTCTGCTGATGTGATGGGGTAGCTTACGGATGGTAAGCCCACAGTTGTTGCCTTGTGCCCGTTTGAAGTATGTACGACGAATGGACGAGCTTACATGATCGGGGAGTGAAGGCGGCAGAACCCCCAGATAAGTCACAGGGGACGCTGCTCCCTTTTAGATCTGCCCAGTTAGATTTTTCCCTTGCACCATATCAAGCCGAAGGTGATCGACATCTATTCGCACCTTATTGTATTATATTACCAAAATGTTGACCCCCTGATAATAGACATTCATCCTCGGATGATCAGGTCACACTCCGACCCAATGCGCATTATCGTATCCTCTCACTGTCTACTACAAGTTCCGTAGCATGACTCAGTTAGTATCACAGTTAATTACTTATCCTCTTTACGTGTCAGCTCAAGAAGGGCATAATACATAGTCGCTCTCGCTTTTAGTATCTTCTCCTATTAGATCATCACACATGCTCAACTGCTTCCGCATACAATAACCCGATTAGGTTCATATCGCCCAACAGGCCAAGCTGACAGTTTAGATCCAGACCGGGCGCTAGAAAAACAAGTAATGCTTCTCTAGATGATATACATACTGTGAATTCTCAGGATGCGCTAGACTTTGCCTTCCATGGCAGAGTGGCGATAGGGGATATTGAAGGTAAATGTAGTCTATTAGAGTAGGTATGTATCGCAACATGATCCTCAGCCTGTCTTGAGGCTTGTCAATATTCCAGGAATAATTTGGCTGCTCTACATTAGTCTGTTATTCTGGTGAAACAAGACTGTATGATGAATAAGTCTTTTGATCAAGTTATCGTGCCGCCATCACATCGCAACGATACCTAATATTCACGTAGCGCAGGCCACAGATCAGAACTTCAACATATGAAGATTACTGCTGTCAGGAAACAGCTAACGAGGCTATTCTCTATCAAGGATGACACCTCCACTCAACTAACAAACAACGGCTCTTCAAATCTTCGCAACATCCCCAGAAGTGTATGTAAAGTACATGTTAGAAGGATGGTTACCGCCGCCTGAAATGTGGCAACAGTCCTTACTTTTTGTGACTTCTCTGACTGTACAATTGTCATCCGTGAGCCATTGTGATTCCACGCCTAGTCTGCCCGAGCTGCTGTTCCGTTTCCATCAAACGCAAACCGAGCTGCCATATCCAAAGGACCAAACAATAGCTTTCTCATGGTGGACCTATTCTTCGACCACAGAAGAGACTTGAGGTTTTTTCCACAATGGGGCTTCATTTTCTCAATCTCGAAAGTCTCTAACGAGTATACAAGGTAGGGGTCATTTAGAAAATTACTCAACATCACAATATCAGTGCCATTGTAAAACCGCCCTCCCTGGAAATCCGAGGACCGCTCCGACGCTGGGACGCAGCAGGCGTCGGTCTGCACTAACTTGATTTTGAGTTTGCGTATGCTTTTAAACTTCTCTAGATAGCTCGCAATCCAATCCCATTCCCACTCGATCTCAGGAACGTCAAAGTACTGGCCGCCGCCAGTTTCGATTTCCACAAATTGTGTCTTGTCAAAAAAATCGTTGCGAAGCGGTTTTCCTGGATTGGTCACTCTGGTGGACCGCTCACGGACAGTGCCATAGAAGAGGCAAAATCTTGGTTCAGGGAATTCGGTTGGCATAACTTCTTCAATAAGCTTAAACAAAGAATCTAATACGAAGAGCTCTTCGCCATCAGGGTTGTCTCTTCGAGAATCAAGCCCATAATGGATTGGAGGCATGAACTTCCTATGTCGGAGACTGATGCTGTCTACACTTGCATCAAAAGGCAGCGACCGGAGCGACGGTGTTCCGTAGCGCTTTATCGCCTGCGCGCGAGTAGTATGGCAAATCTGGAAGGCGGGCATATGTGACCACAGACGAGGCCTGCAGAATACGATGCCTGGAAAGACATCGGAAATGGAGCCTTGTAGTTTGTAAGGGCCCTCTAGATTCTGGATGATGCACAGTATGATCTCGGCCGGTAGAGACACCGGCTGGAGCTCGATCGAAGCTCGCTCAGGTGGTAAAACTGCAGAGGGGTTGATATGATGCAGCGCACATGTCTCGCTACACTGGATAAAATGATGGATTTGACCAGCAATCATGTGCTGGGCAAATTTGTCAATTCCTTCGATTCCGAATTCGCCCAGAGGTATGGTTAGTATATTGTCAGGTCGAGCCTCGGGCATTTTTCTTGTTGGCGCGATGAGCGCACTCGCTGTATAATCTGAAGGTCAGGTCCTCCCTTTGTTCTGTCGTCCGTTTAGATGAGAGCCGACTACTTTCGAGTGAGAGTCTGGAGTAAGAATATGAGGTGGTTCTGCAGATGAAGGGCAGTTAGCATTCTTGCTGACACATCGTGAAGAGGGTGAAATGGCATACCTGGAAAATTAGATGACGAGAACTGAATGTAGTAGACGGCACATTCAGTGCGTCACACGTATTGCTGTCAATTGTACAAGGAACCGATAAAGGCTTCCGTATAGTAGTAGTAGCAGATAAACTATTCGCCGAGATGTGGTAAGGTGTAGATAGTAGAAGATGCGTCCAGGGGTATCTATGCAAGTAGATGAGAAAGCCTGCACCACGAGAAATGTCGAGTCGGCTAGATAGACAGGTGTAGAGGTAAGGACATGAGCATCAACAGAAGAGGCTGTGCAGAGGATTATTCACGTAGTCGAAGAGAAAGGCAGTATAAAAGAGTGCAACGAGGCAGAGGGGCCGCAGATAGATGTAATATGAAGATGGATGTTCGCAAGCGTGGTTGTGGGTGAAGCGACACTGAGGTCACTTGAATCGAAGTAGAGGAGAAGGGCAAAGTGAAAAGAGAGAGAGAGTGTGTGTGTGCGCGTGTGTGGGGAGGAAAGAAAGGGATAAAAGAGAGGAGCTACCGGTAGGTGGTACATACCTAAAATATTGTGCTATTTTCTATTAAGGGATCACAACTGCCTTTAATAGTAGGTAGAGGAGTACCTGCCTGATGTACCTTGTATTCTCGACCATTACACAAAACAGACTTTGGAAGTACTCAGTTGCACTTGGTTCTGCCTGATCTATTTATCATCAAATATATTTCAAACAATACAGAGATATTATAGGGCAACTTATAAGAGCAGTAATAAACTACAGGATCAAAGATTTCGGTTGATCTTTATTCATATCACACGTAGCAAATACGAGGCTGCAAGTCTTAGACCTTCTCGTACGCGTCTTCCCGTTCGATTCTGATATTATTCCTGAGGTCCTACGTGAGGCTATTCAGCCCTCGCCTAACTGAGACATAGGCGGTGCGGACGGAGGTTTTACCCAAGGGCCCTGAGTTGTACATAGCTTCCAGCCAAGCCACCCGAACGGAAGTAAATCCGAATGGTCAAGGTCTTAGGCGCCCCCCTAACAGATTATTGTATTCTGGATAGAGTTGATTCTCAGCCCTTAAACCAGCCCTTGTTATAATTCATGTCACGAGCCACTTACCCAGAATTAGTAGCCATCCTAGACTTAGGAAGAATTTACTAGTCAACTTTAGTGGACACTCGGTTGAAAGCATTTGAAGACCATTATGATGAATAACCAAAATTCGCTATATTCTTCGTTTTCCTCATCCTGATCTAATAAATCTGGCCCTGTACATGTTGATATGAACCTCGACCAGTTGATAACCCGAATGCTGACACCTCCCCCTGCATAATGCCTTGCTGGGTTGAGCTAATTCATACATGAAATGCGAACAGTAAATATAAACTTAGATTCGTCTCGTTATCATATAGCCCCTCTTTACTTCAAATACTTTATAATCTCTTCCCTCTCCCCAACTGGTATTGTGTGCAGCAGGTCTTTGAGTCCCTTCAGAGCAGCAGCCTTGTCATTGCTCAACAAGCTTGCCATCTCCCGAGACACAGTCTCTGCCTTTATCTGCTCAATCTTGCTGGATATCGTCTTGGCGTTCTCCTCGTACCACTCCGCAACTTCCCTATCCGCACGGGAGAAGTTGGTGATGCCAGACCATGCAGCAAGTAAGCTTAGCTTCTTCTGGCGCGACTCGATGGCCTCAGTACTGCTGTAGTCCTTCGTCTTGGATCCAGCCGCAGTGGCCATGCGCTTGAGAACGTAATCCTCGTTCAGTCGTCTGCGTGCACGCCAGTAGAAGAAGCGACGGGCGTTCTTCCATTCAATGGCCTCGCGAATCGTGCCCTTGGCCTTCATGCGGCCAGCACGGTCATGCAGATCGGCAAATTGTATGCTAATTTGAGCGTAGATGGGCAAAAGTTGCTTCTCCCTCGTCGTCATCTGGGACTTCAGATACTCCAGCTCATCCTTGCTCAGGTCCTTCTCTGCGGCCTGCTTCTTGAGTGCGGCGTAGGTCGGGTCAAGACGTGCCATCGTTTCCAATTGCTTGTCTTTCTTGTACTTGATGCCAATGATACCTTCGGGTTCCAAGACACCGGCCCGAGACTCGACATCCGCATACATTTCCATGGCCGTGGGGTTAATTGTGGGATCTACCACAACCCAAGAGCCACCACGTAGCTCGCCGAAGGGTGGAATGTATACGAAGATAGGCTGTTCGTATTTGACGAGAGCATCAACAATGTACGATCCATACTTCAGGACCTCGTTGTACATGTCGCGCTGACCACCAGAGAAACCTCTCCAGTTGGCGAGGATCATCAGCGGTAGCTGCTCACCATGGTTGAAGTCGTTGATGGCTTGAGCCGTCTTGAAGGCAGAGTTGGGGTACCAGACACCACCGGCTTCGTTGGTAACCTGCTCTACTGAGTCGGGATTGGCTGGATCTGCAGGGGTGATGTTCTCTACAGTTCGTGTCTCGACGGCGATGACACCCATTGGGATGCCACCAAGGCGGGCACGGCCAACAACAACGGTGCGAGCCCAACCACCAAGAGTCTCCACGAATGAGTTCTTGTCAAAGAGACCGGGCTGGAAGCCGTCTTCATCTACCTTACCGCCAATGAGCCACCTAACGTCATATGGCTGCTTGTTAGGCGGTGTGTACACGATGTCACGATCCCAGGTATCGACGCTAGGAGTAATGGGAACTGGAAGACCGCGCTGGGCAGGGATAAACGACAGCCACTCGACAATCTTAGACACACCGGCAAAGTCGTCATTGGCGGTCATGTGCGAAACACCGTTGCGGTACATGATCTGAGTGCCACCAAGCTGGAGGTTAGAGGTGTAGACCTCACGTCCCAGCAGGTTGTTCAAGGCACCAGCACCGGTAAGAATAATCGGCTGGCCTTCAATCTGGATAGCACGTTGACCAAGACGAACGAGGTAAGCACCAATACCTATTTGAATTAGTTGAAGTATTGAAAATAAAGAATTATGAAGGACTTACCGATCGATCGGCAGGTAATAAGGGTGATCGTGAAGATGTCATTGTAGGCTCGGCTGGTGGCGCCTGCAATCAAACCAGAGCCTCTCAAGCATTCGACACCAAGCCCATCTTCGGCACCGACAATTGCAACGATCTTGTGTCTCTTCTCACCGTCTTCACTCACCGGCTCCGTGATCACATCACGGGCTGCACCTTCTTCAAACCGTTTCTTCGTGGCTTCATCAAGGTACAAGTACTTGAAGCCAGATTCCTGTTTGTTAGGATCATTCCAGGCAACCTTGAAGTGAGGGATCAGCTCGTCAGCTACACCCAGCCGAGCACCAGAGTTAGCAGAAAGATAGATGCGGGGAATTCCGAGGCTACGAGCCAGCTCGGTACACTTGTTGAAGAAATGATCTTCCTTAGGTCCGAAGGAACCAATCTTGTAAGTGATATCGTTGGCAACTACAATAAATTTGCGACCCTTAGGATATTCCGGGGTACGAGCGTTGATAACCCAGCCAACCATACCGCATGTATTGGTGCCAGGCTCGCGAGAAACTTCGGCAAGTGTGTCATGGTCATCAAGTACCAATTCGCTGTAATCAATGCATTCGCCATGTGGAGGTTTTTTATCCGCAAAGCTTGGCTGCTGCTTGACAATCTGGATCCAGCTGTTTTCGACAGCTTGCCTGAAGAGCTCAGGGAAATCATACACGTACTGGGTGCCCATAAGATGAGCCTTGTATCGTTTAGGCTGGAGCCAGTTCTTGTTCGGGTATGGGCTGGCAACAGGCATGAGATGCATAGAGCCGACCTTAGTGGTACCGCCAATAGAGTGGAAGATCATCTCACCCTTCTCAGACTTGCGCTCGGCATAGATCTCGACCTGAATGACATATCCCGATGTGTTGCTGATCAGGACACGTAGAGGGACTGGCGTACCCGTTGTAGCATCAGTGCAGATAATGCGGATCTCAACATGAGAAACACGAAGGCGCCAAGCACGAGGACCAAATCGATCCAGGAAACCTTGTAGTGAGTGTTCTACCTCTTCCGGTTTCAGTTGGAAGACGGGAGAGAAGTTCAAGAACATGTGGTTGAGATCGGAGTTGTTGTTGCCGATGATCTCCAGCGCGTCAAAGATATCATTGATAACTCTATCAGTTTCGGAGACGAGGTATTCGGCAGTAGGAATATCATCCCGTAGGCGCCCAGGTCGGATGACAGCGCGAGTGAAGTAACGCTTGTCAGTTTCAACTCCCTTTCCAACTGCTTCGTAAACGTGAATGTTCTTATTCTCCGTGAAGAGAGGAGTGATCTTGAATTTAGAGAGACGCTGTAGCTCGAGCTGGAAAGCTAGAGAAGGCTCGACGTGACGAATGCTGTTGTCTTCTTGGTATTCCGGACCGCGGAAAGTGTAGTATCGAGGGTACGAACCATCGTTTCGGCCACACACAATGGTGAAGCGGCGAACGCGACGCGTGTATAACTCTGATCGCAGCCCCTCTACCAGATGGCGCGCCCTCGCGATAATCTCCTGATCATCAACGGTCTCGGCGTCTCGGACAGCGATATTGATAACATTGGATAGTTCGTCATTTACAGGCTTGCGTCTGCCACTCAGATCAGGAACAGCACTAGGAGTGCGAGTCTTCCGGGAAGGAAGGGTGTCTAGGGCCTTTTGTAGACACTCTTCGACATCATCCAAATATCTGCAGGGAACAATCACACCCTTCCTAACATCCTCAGGTTCTGAAACATAATCGAGATAGCTCATGTCACTAACAGAGCTAATGCGATTGAGTCCGAAATCCTGCACCTGAGGAGTTCCTGGTACGGAAGGATTCACTGTCTGGGAACCAAAGTCGAATTCGTTTTGACCAGACTTACGGAAGGTGAAATCCCAAGAAATGTAGGCCGGGTTTGTGTCAGTCTCATCTGCGTGGTAGTCAACTTTGCTAACATTATAGGCACGGTAGGCTCGGCGAACATAGACTTCTAGTGCAGCAATCGAAACCCATGGGTCATCGTGAGCAAAGAACGAGGATAGTACATCAAAGATAGTGTACTTGGAGTCAACCACTTCCTTGATCACGTCGAGATTTGGCTGTCGGTGTTCCCAGCCAGTCTCACCATATTTGTTTTCAACCACAGCAGAGCGCAGGATGTGCTCCATTTGTGCTGTTCGCTCCTCTAGCGATGGTAGTGCACATTGAATCAAGATTTCCCTTGCTTTCAATGAAACCTTAGCAGTCGATCGGGAGTCAAGCTCAGCCATCTTTCGAAGCACAGGCTTGAAGTGCTTGGCAATGTTACCAACATTTGGCTTGTTCGGGCGATACTCATCTAGTAAAGCTAGAACCAAGTGATTCTTGGAACCGACACGACTGTGGGAGAGAACGACCTGGATGACCTTTGAGTAATCTTCCTTGTTCTCTTCACGGAGTTTTAGAATGACATCCTCATCCTGCGCACGGCGGTGGGCAAAAAGAGATTCAACGTCTGCATAGGTAGTTAAGAGCGAAGAGATCGCGTTGAGCTCTCTGACCTTCTGTCCTTCAGAATAGTTGATGAGAACATCCAACAGAGGCTCCAGGGTGACTCGCAGGGTATCAGCTTCGCTCGACGACAAATTTTCGTTGAGGAACTTCGTAAAGGTTTTGGCAAGAGTCTTCGCGGGAAATTCGGTTCCTCTAGCTTTGGCCTTCTCTATCACTTGAGTAAATGTGGCATCAAGCTTTTGTGGCATTCTTGAGTGAAGGGCAGAATGATGTGCGGACCACTCGCTGTAAGGAAGTTCGGGGTCGCGCAGCACCTCGACCATCTCCTTCAGGGTTTGTTGCATGATAACCGAATTATCAAAGCCCATCAAAATATTTTGCAAAATAGCATAGAGCCTGTTGAACGTCTGGGCAGCCTTTTTACCAATAACCTGGGGCGAGCCAAGATCTGGTAGCTGACCTAGGAAAGGTTGAGCCTGCTTGACACGGGTTGGGTCATCCAAGGCGAGGATACCAAGAATGTCACCAGCCTCAATAGTGACACCGGGCTGCTTGATCAATTGAACAATACCATCCTCTTGGGCGATCAAAGGCATAAACATCTTCATGACTTCAACTTCAGCGAAAGTTTGACCGGCCTTAACATGCTCGCCATTCTCGACAGTGTACTTCACCAGCTTACCGGGACTGGGTGTACGTAGTTGGGTTGGGTCGTTCTCCTGTTCGAGCAGGCAAGTCTTGCCATCAACAGAAATACGCGTGGCGCCGACTTCCTCTTTCCAGTAGACGCTGTGACTTCGGCCGTTGATGAGAATCAGAAGACCACCATCACTTAAAGGTCGAATACCAACTTGGCATTTTGATCCATTGATGAAAAGGTGATAGCTGTCAACAGCGGCACGGGTGGCTGTGAATTTATAGCGATGTCCCTCATAGATAAAGTCGATCGGGAAAACAGTCTTGAGAATGTCTTTGGAGGGAACCTGACCCCTTTCCAGACCAGCGCGGTACTCACTAATGGTCGCCTCGCAGGCGATGTGAGCCTTTGTGGTGGCGCCGGCAACGACAGCAAGAATAGGGTCAGGTCGCTCAGCAGTCAACCTCTTCGAGATCAGCTCATCCAGCCAGCCTGTCGTAATTGTGTTGTCCTCAAAAGCTTCCGTCTCCAGTAGCTTAATAAGATACTCGACAGTTGTCCTGAAATCACCACGGATACTCAATTCTTTCAGTGCAACAACCATATTCTTCCGCGAAGTTGCTCGGCTCTCACCATAAGCGAAGATGTGACCGAATTGACTGTCGGAGAAACTGTGAATACTGGATGATGTACTGACAGAGAAGTAACCCCAGACATTAGCGCTACTCCTGAAGTTGAGGTCGTGCATAACACCATTGGAAGGCTTGAAGCCCTCACCGGGGTCTTCGGACGTAATACGGCAAGCCGTGCAGTGTCCGCGAGGCTGTGGGCGACGCTGTGTTTTATCGCTCTGAGAATCCTTGAATTCAAAATCAATCTCAGTGCTGGTCTTGGGATCAACACCATAGAGTAGCCGAATATCGCTTATACGGTGCAGGGGGATACCCATAGCAACCTGTAGTTGAGCCACAGGCAAGTTAACACCGCTGACCATTTCAGTCGTCGGATGCTCAACTTGAAGACGTGGGTTCAACTCCAAGAAGTAGAACTGGTCATCTTCATGCGAGTACAGGTATTCGACTGTACCGGCAGAGACGTAACCTACAAGGCGACCCAGTCGCACTGCGGCCTCCTCCATCCCCTTAAAGGTTGGCTGTTTAGCAATCGTTACGGGAGCTTCTTCGATAATTTTCTGGTGTCGTCTTTGCACGGAACAATCTCTACCAAATAGAGAGATATTGTTTCCATATTGATCAGCGAGCAGTTGCACCTCCAGATGTCGAGCGTTTCCAGCCAGTTTCATAATGAAAATAGGTGATCCGGGAATTTCGCTAGCCGCAGCTTTGTATAGTTGCTCAAAACCTTCTTCAGACAGGGCTTTGCGGATACCTTTGCCACCACCACCTTCGGAGGCCTTAATCATGACAGGGAAGCCAATTTCATGGGCCTTTTGGAGACCCTCTTCCCACGAGTTAACGCATCCTTTGAGATAGATATCATCAGCAACGGTGACAAGTCCGTCGTCATCGACCTCGACCTGGTCGACACCTGTTCCTGACCATGGAATGCATGGGACTTTGGCGTGCTGCGCGACAATTGTGGATGAGATCTTGTCACCGAGAGAACGCATAGCTGATCCTGGGGGTCCAATGAAAACAATTTTCTTTGGAGATGCAGCTAATGATTCGGGCAATTTGGGATTTTCTGAAGCGTGTCCCCTATTCACCTGTCAGATAAACCACAGGGAAAGTGTCATTCCAAGGCAATACTGCCGAAACTTACCATCCTGCCCAAACAGCGTGTACATTCATGCGCTCGGCGACATCAACAATCAACTCCACGTTAGCGTAGTTGTGGTTATTTGTGCCACCGGGGACTTCAACGTAATGGTCAGCCATTCTTATGTAATCGGCGTTGGCTTGCAGATCTTCGGGGGTAGCCATGACAGTAAACTGAATCGCTCTTTCGTCGCCGAAAGTTTCGTACGCCCATTTCCGGACTGAACGAATTTCTTTTACTGCAGCAATACCGTTGTTGGCAATGAGCACCTGAGAAGATGTGTTAACACCTATCGAGATCACGCAGCTTACGCCCAACTCAGCAATTCCTTACATTTGTGATGACAGTGTGTCCGTCGTGAGCAGCCACGAAGTCTTTAACTTTCGACGGGGCTGCGTTTTCAAGCCGGTTACCGCCAATAAAGTGGTCTGCAACTTTGTGTTTCTCAGCCCAGGTCGCCTTGCCATTGGCGACGGGCACTGTTCGGCTGCCATTGGCAGAGCCTTGGCCGTTTGTTTGGGAAGCCATGTTCTCGACGGTGTGATTAGAGGGTACGGTGATCGGTCGCGGAATGAGGAAATGTCGAGTTAATTAGGCGGAAGAGGATATTCAGTGGATCATCAAAGTATGATGGGTGCTCGGGACGAGCTCCACAAAGCGGGAAAGACAAGCAATCGCGCCTGAGTAGATGTAGCAGCGAGTAAGACGGCGATGTCGCTCGCGGACTCAGCTCCTGCTGACTGTATTGTCGGGAGCTTCGTGGAGGAGTCTCGGTTGTAGATGATAGAGAGGGGGGTTTTCCCGCTAGACCGCCCAACAATTCTATCCGGAGAACCGAGTGGAAAGTACAGTAATGCTTAGAATCAGGTACAAGCAGAACGAATGCGCAAAATGTCTATAATTCAAGGAAGAGTGAAAAACGTCAGCCTCAAGCTTCGACGAAAGATTGGTCGAACTGGATTCAAGGCATGTCTGCGTCTCTTTCTCCGCCCTCAGTAACCAGGATAGCGCGGCGACTTACACAAGCACCAGTCAGATCTATCTTCCCGGGTATCTAGTTTTATGTAGGGCCCTCGTCCTGCAATATGAGAGCTGGCTGAAGAGCAGACCCAAGCCGTCCTAGAATCGAAAGGGAAATTACAATTGCTCTCGTGAAAAGAAGGAAGCACAGGCAATAGCCGTAGCAGAGTGTGTCGTGAAGGTGAAATGGAGAGGTGTCGGGGGGGAAAGGAGAGTCTCGGGCAAGATAAAGGGCGGGCTCAGAATAATAATAAAATGCTCGACGAGCCACTAAGCCGTCGGGCCACGGTGAGCTATTGCGCAGTGCTGGTACCTGTGTGAGAGCCGGGTGGGTACTTGCCGTACAGGGTACAGGTAGGTTACCCTACACCTTAGTGCAACCTCAACTGAGAAAAGACGCTAGATGGAATCTCACTTAAACCAGGTCCCTGATGTTGGTATCTACGCCTACAGGTTACAACGGAGCTAAGGTACCAAGGCGTTGGGGACCAGGTTTTACTACTACCTACTTAGTACCCACCATCTCAGCAAACGACCCTCTCGTCGAGGCAGCTCATTGACACTTGAAGCACTAGTGCACATGTTTCTGTTTCCCCCTCAATGTTTTGCCACCATCCTTCATATACCGACAAGAGATCAACTGTAAATAGTAAGCTATCCAGCGTGGCAGAGATAGGTAAATATGTTGGGTTAAGAGGCTTCCCCAAATTGGGTTCAACAATGGTTACGCAGTAGATCTCCGAGATAGAACAACCATCTACACTTTTGGGTACATCTCTGGGGACGGTCAGCCTTGGCGCTCTGGCCAGGTAGGCACCTACCTAGTGTACTGTGCAATTATATTCTAATGGCGTATCTCTTTTCTCTTACCTATTCGGGTAATAGAAGAGACCCGAAATACCCTAGATAACACTCTATCAACCCCAACCAGATCAAGCGCAGATCAAGGGACGGACTGGCACTTCGAGATGCATGGCTGAGTCAAACTGAGTTGGTTTCTCTATTGGTAACACTGCCTTCGTATCTATCATGATGGACACTTATATCATCGCCAGGTGAAACGATACCATATAATAAGCTTTCTCTAATATAAGGTTTTGAACCTCGTACCACAATTCTCTCATATATAGAAGAAAGCGCAGGAAGACATAGAGAGCAGACTTTATGTTGTAGATGGTTTCGGTGAATAAAACCATTGGTTACCTTTTCCCGAGGCCATCGCGGACCCTGCATGTTCGGTAGTGCTGATGGTACAGACCTGTTTCTCTTCTTCTCTTCAGATCGTTCTTACTCAGCTGTACCAGTCCAAAATACCTCTTCTTCCCTGTCTAATGACCAATTCTGTATGAAGATCAAGTGAGTCCCCGAAGAGGAAAAGTCACGGGCGCCGAGGTGTTACAGTACCGCTTACTGCGTAACAAGTTACACGTGTAAATACACTAGGTAGCTGGAATATTTCGGGTTGAAAGCCTCATGCACCCCTGGAATCGGATATAAACCGCGTACCTCCTGCTATTCGTAGATGTTTCCTTCGGCGCATTTGCTTACTGTGGACATCCCCAATCATGCTAGTCAGATTCCGGCGACT
Source organism: Xylaria venustula (assembly GCA_022578775.1). Classification (NCBI taxonomy): domain Eukaryota; kingdom Fungi; phylum Ascomycota; class Sordariomycetes; order Xylariales; family Xylariaceae; genus Xylaria; species Xylaria venustula. Next base: position 437,656 of record MU389333.1, on the reverse strand, counting down.
ATTATCCCACTGGTTTCTATAAATCTATACTCTAGCTGGCTAGTGTGTGATATGCACATTCTAGTTAACTCTATAAGGCAGAGATGCAGGGGAATTAATTTCGCAGATAGTCGGTAGCAGAATCGGTAGGTACATACCGATTAACATAACATAACCCAGATTTGATAAGCGCAATCTTGACGAGACGAACAAGGATGTTGGTGGGACCACTATGGCTAGTAGGCCAGGGCAATGGCCAGGGCGTCTGGTGCCGGGCCCCGCGGGTAACGTGGTGGAATCTGCTTTGGTGCTCTGAATCTTTTTTAGTGTAGCACGGCGCACTCAATTGTTGGGGCTCAATCTTGCTATTCAAAGGTTCAACTCGATTCAACTAACGCAACTCAACTCAGCTCTTAGCTGTACCTGTTGTCAAAACCCATTTACAGGTACACAGTACTTGTCCTACCATCAATCATTGATTTGATCATTTTGGGCATGTTGCTATCAACATATCTGGTTTGATACCAGTGCTGCGGGAAATACATAAAGAGATCCCAAATTGACAATAGATAAAAATAAGATTTGAATGGATAGGTAGGTACTGTAAGGTATTAGGATGATCTCCATCCGTTACCTGTTCTGATGCATTCCATCCTGTTCGTTATGCCCGGTGCGAGATTGTCCGAAGCCTCTGGCGCAGTGCCCCAACCGCACGTCCGACGGGCCCCGGGTCCTAGTGTCCGGCATGGCGGCCACCAAGAAAAACTTGATATTGGTAATTGTCGGTGTCGCTTGGCGTCCCAATTACTGGTAGAATTCTCGTATATCGTGCAAACCAACTTGTCTTGCCAGAAAGCTCGAGAGTGCTGCTCCCTACATATGCACAGAACACGGGTGGATAGACGGCCTTGGTTTGAGGCGTCTCAGCTTGTCATCTTGTCATCTTGTCATCCTGGAGGAATACCCCGAACATCATCGGGTCAGTATGTAGGTAGGTAATCAATCGGATTTATGCTCAGTGCTGTACTGCATGCTGTAGCATGTAGGTAGGTACCAAAATAAGATACCTAAATGACGCAATGTTCAGTTCGAAAGTACCTACCTACTGTATCACCCACCGTAAGACAGGCAGTGTAGACAGGCAGTGTAGTGCAAGTATGCAGGTATGAATCCCAAGTCCTTCCTTGTTGGACTGACTACCCAAGTGGACGCATCCTTCGGGCTTCGTGCATTTGCGTCCGAACTCAGCGTTCGTTACCCAGCCGTGACATCCAAAGTTCCAGGAGCCGGTAGCCTGGGTTATCTTTGGGAAAGGGCGAACTTCTGAAGTGGCACTCGGACTCCGAGCCCGAGACCCGATTGGTACTTTGTACTTTGTACTGTAATGCTGTTTGTTAAGCCGATCCTAACTGGGTACACCTATCAGGGACCCATCATCGGCCTTTGTCAGAACTCAGGGTGTGCAAGACATGTGTAGCTGGAAAGACGATATGAGAAACACATTTGAAGAGAGAAAGGAGATCGTCTACTACCAAGGTTCTAGACACATTAAGTAGGGAGGATACATGTATATATATAGGTGCAACGACCAACAATTCCGAGTGGCTCTTCCGCTGCGGCTGCTGCCGCAATGACAAGCATCGACCCTTGGCATCGTACGATTTTTCCCCAGACTTTACCAGACACCTGGGACTAACCAATCCTACCACAACAAAGGGAGGCACCTAAGTAATATGGCGCCAGGGTGTCTGCCGCTGAGCGTACTCGGCAATTAAGTCTGTAGATGAGGTCATTGCTCAACAAATAGCTTGTATATATGGGGCAGAGCAGCGTGCGAAGCGTGTGTTCATAGAACTGTTTCGAATCGATAGACTCTCCGCCCCTTTCTAATATCAAGAGGTGTTCACGTGGCCATAGTAGGTATTAAAATAACTACAGCTCCAATAAGCGTCTACGAAACGATCACCTTTTAAACGTAGCGCCATAGAGCCATCTATAGCATTGAATCTCAAGCGGCCAAAGTCATCCGACAACTCAATTATCTCCGAATACTATGCGTTTAGCATTAGCATTATACTTACACTTGCGATATCGAGATGTGAAATTGAATCTCTGTTATCCACCCTCCCACCTTAATCTATATCGTTATCTTAGGTACCTCCTTTTCTTCTGGCACTTGGTCTATTGGAGAATTCTTCGTTGAGATATTGAAAGCTCTCCTACTCTACCTACCCGTGCAGGCTCCGTTCTCGGACAGCATAGAACTGAAGTTCTTCTCGAGTCACTCTGCTAGACTTCTTGCTCTAGTGGTACATGCGTTATACCGAAGTGTTCGGACAATATGATGGCTTGTGCCTGGTATTCTGCCCAAGAGACGAAACCTATACACCTGCGACTACCATCCTTTTGCTAAGCCGTTTTGGCCGTGTGAAATTCGAATAGTTATGCCGGACAGAATATACAATGCTTGTGTCATTCATATAACAGAGTAACCTAAGACGGGGCCCTCCCCTATAGGTAGTCTAATGGACTCGGGACATTTCCCAAACCCGGAAAGCTTCTAAAAGTTTCGTAGTCAACAGACTTCTGGTTTGATATAATTCTCAACGGTAACAGAGCATACTTATCTCACCATGTGACACAGCTGTCTCTGGTCCCTTTACCAAGTTGCTAGTTTAAAATGGTTGAATACACGAAATACGCACATTACTACCACAGTATTATGATCTCCAAAAAGCTAGATAGGGGTATATGGGGCAATAACCGTGGTATTCGATCTCTCGCCTTTACAAAAGAAAATCTGCGCCGTTTCGGCCGTTATTACTTGGGTGCTATGTAGGTACATTCCGATAGCAGTCCGTTCTTCGGTATCCTTTCCTCCTCCTTCTCTTCTTCCTTCCTTCCTCGTGTCAGCCTCCCTCCACATGGCGAAAGAAGCCATTATGTACAATCCACGGCCAGATGTATGACCAAGTCAATCTACAACTGTCAACAGGGAGTGGAGTATTCCTTCCACATCCGCGTCTGTCGACAGTACCAGTGATTATGCTTTGCTCCCAGAGAGCAATGCAATCGGATATTATGTCTCGTGACAAAGAAAAAATCAAGTCCATCTCAATCCCAAGAAGTGACCCGCCCCAACACCAATGAATGTCACAACAAAGAACATGGGTGAGTACGCAGTCCGAGTGGTATATGCTAGCCGTTCATAATCTCGTAACGCCGTCAGCGCCTCACCGATCTAGCCGGGCGCCTTCCCCAAATGCAAGCAGAAAACGCCTATATAAATGGGTAACCGGTAGATGATGAGACCTGTAATAGGGGAATGAAGAACCCTTCGGTCAAAAGAGCACCAGGAGATTAATATGTCTCTCCTAGATCGCTGAGCTTTCTGGACCTGCCGCCCTCGTTGGCTCCGCCGCCGCTTACTCTCCGGATGGATGAGTTAAGCCCACCACTTTGCCGTCGTGACAATGGGATCCCACTAGGAGCTGGAATGCCACTACGACTGGGCGTGCGCTCGTCCATTTCGTCAAATTCGAGGTGACTTATGCTTTGAGAATGCCCGTGCAAGCTACCACTCATAGAGCTTCTTGGGCGTAGACCCATCGGTGTCCTTGCACCGGAAAAACTAGTCCGAGATGCAGGGCGCGGGATCTCATTCCGACTCGGGGGTCTCTCCGGTCTAGCATAGCCCGAGACACTAGCTCGGCTGCTTGGACGCGAAATGCCCGTAGCCGATCCCTCGGGGTCGTAATTATTGGATCGATTTGGCAAGGGGCCGAAGGACAGTCGTGACACACCCGACGTACTAAGTCGACTAGTATGTTTGCCTGTGCCAGCAGCATTAGATGGTTGTGTCGGGGTCTCCTCAGCAACAGATGATGCGACAGAGCCCACGGTCCGCTTACGCGATCGCATAGTAATAGTCGAAGGCATTTGAGGGACTCCCTGTACAGATGATCTGGGGGAAGCGCGTGGTGGCGTGTAAACAGGGGCTGGTAGTTTTGACCTTGCTGATTGAACACGGGCCTCGAGACGTTGCATTTGGGCGGTAAGAGAGCGGATATGCGTAAGAGATGTAGAAGGTGGCAATTTGCTGGAGGCGGCGCGGTTGGTAGTTGTACGAGTCGGTGCAGGTGTGCGCGTGCTAGTAACAGAGCGCAAACCCGGTTGACGTGCGCTCGCTGGCGCGAGACTCCTGGGCTTTGGTGTGATGCTACGGTCTGCAGAAGGAATGCGAGACCTCTTTTGCGAAGGTGCTGGCGTCTTCAGCTTTGCAGGCGCTCTAGGTAGATGTGCGGAGGCGTCAGACATGGGGGGTGAGGGCGGTTCGGCGATGGCTGGCGGGAGTTTGCCGACAACTGGGATGGAAAGCTCATTGGGAGGCGTGCTGATCATAGGCGAGCTTGCCGTGGACCGCGGGGAATCCTCATATGTGTCCGAGTAGGGTATCGAGATGTCAGTAGAGATGGCAGAGAGTTGGCGATGTTCGGCCTTCCTGATCTTGTCTTGCATAATTTCGGCTTCGATTTTGAGGTCTGAAAGCTCCTCTCGCAGCCTTTGCGCTTCGATGCGCAGTGTCTCTCGTTCCTGCTCCCCTATCTTGATTTCTTCCTCCATCATGACGGTCCTTTCGATAGCGACATTGTATTTAGATTCCATGTCTTCGAGAGATGAAGTCGTATTTCTAGCCTGGCGCTCAAAGTCATCGTTGGCAACTTCGATATCCCGCAGTTTCAGTTGTAAGCTCCGGTTGGTATCTCGGAGAGTCGTAATCTCCTTTTCCAACGTATTCTGGGCGGCGTTCGACTCAGCCTTCGCCTTTTTGCATTTCTCCTGAGGGGTTTGTCAGTACACAGTCGCGAGCAAAGTCGAGGTAATCTGCCGAAGGGTCTTACCTTCCACTCGTCAGTCGCAAACTGTAAGCTTTCGACCTTCTGCTCCAGCTCCAGCTGTCTCTTGTCTGCGGCATCTAAATCTTTCTCAAGTTCAGCCTCCAGCTCATGGCTGGATTGCCGAAACTCGGAAAGCTCGTCGCACAGCTGTTCATATTGTTTCTTGTACCAGGACAGAGATTCCTCGGCGGTGGCATGCTCGCTGGGAGGCGACGACGGTGGTTCAGCCATGGTTATTTACGGGTTTATGGTTTGTGCGCAGACGTAGTTAGGTGGTCCCCTTCAGGCTGCGATTCGGTATCGCATGCGTGGGTGATGTGGCCGTGAAGGCTCGAGAAGGTTAAGTGCCCGCGAAGAGCAAGCCAATATACAAAAGGAAATGGAAAGAAGACAGCGGTCTTCGGTAGAATGAATGTTGGATGAGAGAATGTGTGAAAGGAAAGTGTCTCGGCGGCCCCTACAAACAAAGATGGGCGGACATGGTCTGTAGGTTGGAGGGTATATTGGACCGAGAACTGCTTCTTCGCCTCCTTAGATCTCCTAGATCTCAGAGGACTCGGTCGGTATGTTACTGTCGGGTATGTGAATACATACGCTTGTGTCGCAAACAAACAAGCGTTGCCTATATTGATGCTTGTTGAATTCGTATGCTTTCCTCGGTCGTCGCGCTGTCGAAGTTGTCGGGATTGTCGATATTTCGATGTTGTCGTTAGTTTGTCGCTTTGACTTACCTGTGTCGTCCTGGTTGTGCTGTCCGGTTAGTCGCGTGACGGTTGGGCGGTGATGGTGACGATGTTGATGGAGGAAGACGGACCACGCACGCCCGCCGCTTCTAGACAGCGGCTCCTGCTTTTGTTGTCTCGGGTGTGTCAACAACCCCCCAATCAAGACCCCATTCATGCGCTGTCTCCGCTGGGAGCGTCCCCCGTTCTAATCCCCTTTTGGCTTAGCGTTCTGATCTGGGCATGTAGTGCGCTACCATGACAACCTGACCACTAAGGCAGGGGCCAATCATGTTCCTCTGCCCAGCTGGCGCACTGGCGGAGCCCAGGGCGGGAGAACTGCCCTCCCGCACCAAGGTTACCGCCTGATTGTAGGACACCGTGTATCGGGGTCGCTGTCAGGGCAAACTACAGCAAAACGTTCGACTGTTGACATCCACCATTTAAATCGCAAGGCTTTTGCCGACCCTGGATTTTAACAATACGGGACTGGAGGGTAAAGTCAGGCTAGATATGTAGGTATGAATTTCGAGTAAGAAGATATCGGGATGAATCGATAAATTATATCGATGTGTATAGAGGTCTGCGGTAGATACTTCATGGTGCAAACGCCGTCGCATCAACCTACCGCACCTCACACCAACACAACACACCGCTCACCAGAACCAATGTCTTGTTGCTCGCCTGCTCCGCAAGACATTCTCCAACGATAAACAAAACACATGGCAACCGATTTGCCACAGTCATGTGAGAGGAAGGCACCCCATAGGCCTACTTGATCCCAACCAAGAGTGTGTCGGTGTTCATTGGCTCCCACCTGCACTTTTATACTATCTAGGGACTATACATACATACTGTACGATCAGTTCTTTTATCGTTTGCGGCATGAATGCGCCGGTAGGGCTCGAAATCACTCCAATTAGCCAGATTGTGGGCCGCCCTAATATGTATATTCGTAATGTTTCATCTGTTCCATATTTATGCACAGGGTAAAGATGGCCCCTTTACTTATACCTACCTACTCCTCTATATTAGCTGCCTAACCTGGGCACCTAGGTATGTACATGTAGAAGGTAGGTGAGTGGTTCGTTACAGTCATCCAGTTGGCGCCCCTGGATGATCTACCGCGCAAGTGTTACGGCTAGATGGGAATCCACGTATCTTCGTATGCAACCTGTTTAAGCTTCCAGATCTGGGTCATAATCTCGTCATAGGTATCAAGCATACCTAGAAGTCTACGGGCCGCGCTCAGTGCAGTGCAGACGAAATCATTAGGCTTATTTACTAAAAACTAAACAATATTAAAGCATATTTTGCAAACTAGCGGTGGCTTTGAGGGCTGTGTTGCCCAAAAAAAGACACCCAGTCGGTCATTGACAAAAATAGTATACTAGTAGGTATATAGGTATGCATGTTGAGTCATCGCCAATAAGTAGAGTGCTCTTGTTTCACTTCCATTGTCTAGAGTCTCTCCCAAGTTCTGCTACAATAGGGTTCCCCTTAAATATTTCAATGTTGGGGTCGCGCTATAGTAGAATAGTAGAACGGATCAGTAATCCCAAACCCAGTGCCGATCATCCAGGCTGTGATAATCACTTCCCTCCCCCACGCCATAGGCAGAACACAGGCATAGGTACAGGCACAGGCACACCGAAGGTGACCGCTAGGTGACCTCATGTTAGAAACAAAATAACAGGAACGTTTTGTCAGAGAATGTAACTTCTACTCTTTCGCAGGCGGGGTGATACGCTAAATGTTTGTAGTGGATATGTTTACATAACTTATCACTAACTTGGCTATATGACCTAGGTAGCTAACTAAGATTCTCCTTTGGGCTATTTTACCGTCACTACTATGGTGGTAGTCATTTCTCATGTAATGATGAATATAAAGTATATACAAGTGCATCATACCAGACTTAGGGGCCTGTCTGGCACTCCCTCATCCCCGTTATACGTGTAGGTAAGTTGGCCAAGTATGTATCTGTTATTTTAGGGTCGCTTTCTGCTACTATCGCGACTTCCTGCTTGTTACGTACTTTGAAACTCTCTTCTGTCGTCGTCATCGTTTTCTTAGTCACCTTTTGATCCAAGTGTTGGGAATATCCCATTGCTCAGCTTGTGCGCAATTACAATAGGTTCCTTTTCGTCGTTTACAACCTCTCGAAGAATACCAAAGTGAGTACCACACCTTTCACCGAACAAAAGATGCAGGACTGAGCCACAATACCACAGAAAATAGAACGTTGTTGTGTTGGGAACTTGACCGCCTTATACGTACTGTGACAACGCCTTCCAAACGCGACGCAGATACTTGGTTTTGTGTATTTGCTTAGAAGGGAAAACAAACAGACAGACTCGAATGACTGTTAGAAAGATGTAAGGATACGTACTTTTTTTCAGCCTCCAGCAGATTATTCTATCTGTTCACGCTAGTTTTGGATTTAAATACCTGTGCGCTGCGACCCATTACTACTATCTCAGAGATTGGTGATAAGTTTCCACGTATCCTCGGAGGACTTATACGGTGTGAACTATCTCGTTCAATAGCATTTGATACTGGTCGTTAGAAGCCACTACATGAATCCTCGTTGTCGCACGAATAAGAGTAAACTTCTTCATGGCCTAGACTGCATATCCTCCAAATCTTTTGTCTCCAAGGATCATGACGCTGGTTGTATAGAAGCTGCTGGAAGTGGTATAGAAGTCTAACATAAACGATGAGCCACGAGGTTTCACCGTCCAGTCTTCTGTTCACCAATATATTTTCGGGATCTCCTAGTTCAGTATAGGGGTATTCGTATGTTCGTGTTGTCGAGCGAGGAGTCTAGATCTCTTCGTGTCCTAGCTACTGAATGAATCCATACGTTCCCTTTGTTCTAGGGCCAAGACCGTAGACCGTAAAACATAAAACATGATATTACGAAGCACCTCAACGTTCAGAGGCACTGAGTGTCTTTTGCTCCATCCATAAGTCCATTCGACCTGCTGTGGGCATACTGATGCTCGACACACGCTTAGCCTCCCAAAGCCCGTTCGGCTTCATAGAGATGCAGGAATGGCCTGAATACTGAAACAAGAATGCTGGTTGTATATAGGTCAGCTATATCCTCTTCGCTCGTCATTAGGTTCATGACAACAGAGCAAGGAATTCGCGTCGAATTATTGAAGTAGTGTGATCTCGCTGTATACCATGGAGTGCAGGTCGCAGGCGTGCAAACGAATAATCACCCGCTTTTCTCAAAGCTAGGCGGGAAGGTCCTGGGTGGATTTCTCGGTAGTTCGAATGGCGGTTCGATTGTTAAACCGTCTAGGTTTGTTCTCAGAACATGCTCGAGGTGAATTAAGCGATAACTGGGCGGGATGTTGGCTTTTATATATTTCGTGGTCTTTCGGGGAGAGAATGGAATGCTATTGTCGGGTATTGTCTAAGTTGTAGACAGTTCGAAAGGCACACCGAACTTTCGAAAATGAGGTATCTATCACGTTTCAGCTCGGCTACGACAAAAAGGAGAGGTTGACCGACATGGAAGACGTGAATGATGTAATGACCTGCAAGAGTCGAACTTTTTTGTACGGACTCGTATATTTCCACCCGTTTCCCTGATCGCAAGAAGTTGTATTATCGTAGATCTAGATGCGTCGTCGATCTTTGTAGGCTATCGCGGGGACTTCGACGAATGTTCGAGAGCGTAAGAGTTCCGCTATGGACTGTATCTGAGCATACAGGGCAAGGTACTCGCGATATCGGTTGAGTCGAGGCCGAAGACGAGCCCTTGATCCAGGGACGGTATGGGCGTATGATGGTTTACCTGAGGTTTCTCCAACTAGGGCGTTTATGTCCAAGTATCTACTCGACGAGTCTTCAGAAAGCCCTCCATATCCCCGCTTCTCATGCATTCGTCTAGTGGTGTTGGGTTGAATCTTCAGTGGCGATCGTACTTATAGTTGGACGCATGGCTAGAAGCGAGCGGACGACGAAGAGCGAAATCACTATGGCTCAAATCAAGGCACTAATCGTTCGCGTCGATTCACCAAATACCTCTTTCGACTCGTTTTCAAGCTCCTACAAGTCGTATAGGCCATCTGAGGTAGTTGGATAACAAGGCTGGATCATCCTGAATGGGCGGTCTGGTTTCTTTCTTTCTATATATCAAATCTTGGCCATCGGCAAATGATGATTCCGGTGGTCACACGATCAGCGGAGTCAGCAGGGAAGGGAAATTTTCGTAACTCACCAAGCCCAGATAATGATAAGTTAAGGTATGACCTACAAGTGGCCATCCTATCATGACGATTTCCAGGCAGAAGAGTGGACTAACCAGGTATTATCTTCGGTACCTTGGATCAACAGTCTTCACGCTCAACATCCCAACAGGCAATACTTAAACTAATTCTACTGAGGACGAGCGAGCTTATCAGAATCATTATCAATTCTTCAAGATATTTTGGATTATAGTACCAGGCATATCACAAACCTTTAGTTCTGGGGGTTTTCCCACCCGTCTCCCAACCCTTTATTCTAGAGGGCTAAGACATTCTACAATTGTGACACAGTGCGCATAGGTAAAACCTCTACAGTAAAATAGGTATAATAGGGGTTGGCTCGCTGACTGTTCTAGTATGGACGACAGCAGATGGGAACATATCATTCAGAATCATGGACCACAAATTGGTTGTCTACACCTTTGCTCTATCTATGGTTTGATTAATGTAATGCCTTTATTCAAAATCTGCAAATGCCGTAGTCGTGGTCAATAAGGGTCGGAATTTCCAGAGTGTGTAATTAAAGTAGTATGCAATGCTCTCAGAGGCCGGGGCTGCTGGTTGTATTCGGTATCCTGTTCACCGGTTTCAAGCGACAGAAGCTCCAAGCATACCCGTACCTCAATATTACCTTTGAATCCTATCCCGCTTGTTTCATTTTACTAATACTAGCTAGCAATATCATTACATGACCTACAGAGATGGAATTGATCCTGCTTGGTGGCCCTTGTTTCTTAGAATCAAGACAATAAAACAGCAATAACTTTGTGGGTTTGGCTCAACTACAGAACAGTCTATTTCGACTGTGTTTACAGTGCATAAAACCTTTATAAAATGGAGTAAATGGGAACACGTCCCGATATCACATTTTTAGAAAGCATGAAACTTGGAAAGAATGCGAGGCTGGAGAGGTCAAGAACTGGTCGATACAGACTACGCATCAATGGAGTCCGACAGATAGTTGGCTAATTCGAGCCATAGGTACATAAAAACGGCATGCAACTCGTCTACTCTCCCAATATTCCTACTCGAAGTCTGGTTTTCATATCGTAAAGCTATGACACAATGACACCCGTTATTTTAGTCACATTTCTCCTGCGATTCCCCTCGAGACTCTATCCGAGAAATTTAATTCCACATCTACAATCGCAATTATTCCGTGATATGAAACGTTTACATCATATTAAAAGCCCTTACGTTTCTCTCCGATACGTCTTGTTTTATCGTCTTTTTTCTTTTCTGCTGCGATCTATTCCGTCATATGCATTTATTTATTTCTAATCGATGCCATGTCTCATTGCGCGGTATATCCTCCAAAGAACCTATACAGCTTCTTCTGGTATCTGTCGCCATGGCGGTATTACCGAGACATTGTTCGTAGTATAGGGTGTTGGTTTATGGATCGGGGGGGTTCAACATATTAGGGAACGTACCGATTTTGAGCACAGATCAAGATTCTGGTACATTACGTCTGGAAAAGATTTCTTAGCTCCTCTTGCCTCGAACGAATCTGCTTGTACTCCATCATTTGCTATGTATTTTACAGCCACTCTATTTCCCTGCAGCGCACACAATGGAGACAATACATATGCACCACACCCATTCGGATTTCTCTCACATACGAACTATCAAGTCATATATGTCGACTATACCTTCCACATAGTCTATTTTGTATACCAGTAGCTACAGAGAGCTTCTGTCCTTCTACACGAATTAACGAATTAACCATGGAATGATCACTGAATCATGGCCTATATTCAAACAACTAAACTCATTACAAGGTTGAAGTTGTCCTTTTCTTTACTGTAGACTATAAAGCCCTAGGCTGGCTCTTCATAGGTCATGGAAAAGAGAGAACTTGGTCAAAAAATTAACATATACTGGGGCCCCAAGTACCTACACGCCAAATTAGTATCATCGTCGGACCAAAGTAGCTACTACGAATCGTCCGTTTATAGTAGTTCCGTGAGACTTCTGGCTGACTATTTGAAGAAAACAAATAGAATACAATCATAGCATCGCATCCACCCACGCCCCTGTGGCCACGTCATTGACCTATTGCTCTCGCATTGCCTTTTGTTAACAGATCAGGCTTGTCCCCCTCGAACACGACCCCTGAATGTTGGGCTGACGCGAATGACTGACTGTGATAGTCGTTTCCGGTTGATTCATAGATGCCTCGTAAGTTATGATATCCTAGAATCCAATAGATAGAAAAAATAGGCTGGGTGGCTCTGCATGTCGCACGCCTCTATAGAGACTTACTAGCCAACCAATTTGTGTAGGATTCGATTCTTGGTGCAGTTGCGCGATGCATCAACTCACTGCCACGTTACATGTTTTCAGTAGTCTTCGCCGCTATTTACGGCCCCCTATGGTCTTTGTTTTGCCGGTTGAGCCGAGGCCACCTGATCTCCGTTTACGGAGATTTGGTAGTTCAAAACTTTGAAACCTGATTGACATCCGATTAACTACGTCTTAAGCTGACTTGACAAAATAGAGAAATGATCTTAGCTTCTTAGAGACTTCCTCCTTTTTCCTAGCTCAGTGTTAGTTGTTTGCACGGTTAGAGTCTCATTCGAGGGGGGGGGTTGGAAGACGCAAGGCTGAGCTAACAAGCGCCGAACGTGAACACCGGATTTTTAAAAGTAAAGCACTAAGGTCAACAAGCTTTATATGTTAGATGTTTGAAGTTCGTGGATACCTAGGTAACCAGCATACAATGTCTAGTTACTACTTTAGCAAATGGGTTGTTATTTCCACCCAATGACTTGTTCTGTTGAAGGCATTCTAATTTGACTACGGCTTTAGTTATCAACCCCAATTAGTTGTTTTATCATGTTTTCTTCAATTCAACAGTAACCACATTTCATATTTTATCTACAAAGGTGTACTTCAGGCTCACTTCCACTTCGGGTAATATTTCCATAAGCAAATTAGCATTAGTAATTATATCATTTCCAACCGAGTGGTTGCATAAGAAAAAAGACTGCGCGGAATCCCAACCGAACGGAACTTTTCAGATAGCCCTTACTTAATCTGCATCGAGACCTAAAGCATCTTGTGCTCGATCGCTTCATGGTGATAGATCGTCTGCAAATGGGGACCAATCTGTCATTTGCGGCGCAACTTCGCTTCTTGACCGCTTCCGCGAAGCCATCATCGAGATCTCTGTTACCAATGTGATATGTACTTTATGGCACAAAATGCACCGATCGATACACTCAACGGAGCAGATTCACCGATATCGTCGCCCCAGGTGCCGACACATGCACCTGTGCTGCAATTTGTAGGGTCGTGGTCTAGAAACATGTGATATCGTATGTTTTTTTCTGTTGGAGAAATTTTGAGGTCTGTTTACATTATAATGATAGTCATTGGTAGGATGACATGGTCGATCATCGTATCGGTGTTAATAATCGCCCATCGAATATAGCACAAGACTTCCCACAATCTACGATCCACCACTGGCCGCACCCTAGCAGTTGTCAGGAGCTGAACCCAACCATAACCCTCCATAATAGACAGGGTGCGCGTGAAGGGTGCGCCGCATATACCGTCTACCGCTACGTACCCTGGACAGCGCGCCTTGAGGACGAATACAGACACCCTCGACACCCTCCTCATACCCCCGGTCTCCAAGTGCTTGGTAGCAGACCCAGCGCAACGGATACCGTGGGTTAGGTCCGCCAAGTAAGGCAGTGCAGTTCTATGGGCCACCCGGGTGCTGGGGTGATGATAGGTCCGTCCGTGTTAGAGCAATTCCAACCGAAAATCCAATAGCTTTAACCAGAGCCCCGGCTAGAAAAAGGATACGCTACCTAAGGAGTGGCTTGATGGGGAATGTAGCGGAAGCAGGTAGCTTCGCTACGCACGTACAAATCTATAGTAAATAGGAGGCTGGTAGGTGTGGTTAGTATCTGTATGGCACACTGCAAGGTATTGTCCCCTGTAGACTGGCTTATACGCCACGAGGATCTCGAGCTCAGGGGACAACCGCATGGGAATTCCTAGCGCGGCACCCAACCCGCATATAGCAAATGTCCTGCAGATCACTAAAATGACAACAGAAATTGATTTGAGACGTTAACCGTTGACACGTTTCTGTTGACGAATTCTACCAGAGCTCCATTAAATGTAGTACAGGAGTCAATGGGAAATGAGAAATGGATAGAGATCAGACTCCCATATGAATTCCCTTTTTGATGAACCTAAAATCGCTAGTGCGAGAGAGGGTATCCGCCTAGAACAGTTAAGCGTTGGTTGGAATTTTAAAAGGGATCAGATCTCTTCAGTGTTAGGGCAGAAACCCCTTTTCTTTTTGTAATCAGCCCTGTAGCTCAGAGGAGAGTTTCTGTTGTACCGGGAGGCCTTTGGCTCGTTTCCGAAAGATGCAAACTTGATTCCATCCTGCAGATGTCTGCACGATCTGTACATCATAACGGTGACCTTTGAGATCGGCAACTTGACATCAATTGAATCCTTGCGCTCCCTATGACTTCAGTAATCTTTATTTTCCGCCTGGCTTCATCACCCACTCACTGGTTGTTAGTTTCCCATTCCCGAGAAGTTCCATGCGCAATGAGTGACCCTCAAGCCCTCAAGCCCTCAAGCCCTTAAGCCCTCAAGCCTAGACTGATCTAATAATACTTGGCTGTTTTCGTGCACGGCTTGATTAAACAATTTGTACGACCTTGGGCGTCCTGTAGTGTAGCCTCGAGCGGCTCGACAATGCGCAACATTCTAACCTACCCGGGAATAGTACTATCCCGACGACGGCTTTCAGACTGTCGATCAGTTCTAGACTACCTATACATAAGATGCGCTTGTCCTCATAAGTAGATGGTGTCTATCTATATTCAGTAAGTGAGCCTCACTAACGATAAGTTACCGACAGGCATCCCAGGGCTATATAGCCCTTCAAATATGGGTAACTGCCCCGGAAACATCCAGCCAAGGATATGTCAAACGTTTCTCGTGACCAACCCAGATATGAGTTAGCTAATGAAAGCATCAGCGCTGCTAGGAATCGAACCCAACTCACTAGATAGCTTGTGGTAAGTCCCAGTAAAGAACCATTCTACTATCGGAGTAACATACATACATATGCAAGGTAATACCGTCTTACATTTTGTTACAGCAAACTGCATGCTATCTATCATATAACTGTGCATTCTTGTTCTCTCAGTAAGCCGCGAACTGACGCGACCATCATGTCTAACTGAGGTGGGCAATAGGTACCTAGCGCAAGTAGCTCACACAGTCTCCTGTAGAAGATATCGTGACATGTCTTCCCATATGTCTCGGTCAATCGACGTCTAAAAACACAATGAAAGAAAATAACAGACATAACAACCCCCAGGTCTAGTAAACAATAAAACACGATAAGAAATCCACCTTTGAGCGTCCCTAGTAGCTGTGATGACCCATCTAAGATACTGTCCCGTGTCTTCCAATTGCTCTTGCGAAGTGTTAAGCGACGTATAACTGTATAATCTTCAATGATGCTGTTGTACAGTCTGGTCCTCTTTTATCCAATGGTAGATCTATGGGATGGGGAAACCAGCTTCGGCCAACTTGTTCAGCACTCGTGCTTCCGAGCTCGCTAAATTTCGATCATGATTAGCTATGTGTCATGTTGCAGATGTTCTGTGAGATGTGGACGGAACTCACATGGTCGTCCTCCAGCGACGGCTGTGGAACGGACTCGAATCTCCCGAGTGCCTACTGCAGCAGCATGGTACATAGTGGGGGGCATGGCCTGATAGTCCATCTGGTAGGCGTCCACGCGAAGCGTATATGTCCCAGATCTGCCGATCACAAGGTCGGGAAAGACCGCAAAGTCTTTCGGGCCACGACTACTTTGTACGCTGGAATCAAGTAGCTGCGGAGACACTGACAGGGTGCCTTGAAGATGCCCTTGGTCGGCGACCTGTCCCTGAGAGTCGACGAGCACGACCTGAAAGAAGGTGTATTGGCTGTTTGGACAGCTAACCACCAAGGGGGGATAGAGAGCCGCCCCTCGCTGGACTTGCGTTGGTGGTTCGACTGAGACGGAGACCATGTTTGCGGAATTTGCCTCTAAGGAGCTGGGCTATGGGTGAAAATGTTCTGCTGTTCGGTGTGCAGTCTGATGCGTTCGAAAGCAGACCATGGTCGAGGCATCGACTCGATTTATAGGCGGGCCGCCTACCATGATGACAACACACCTAGTGACCCCAAGCTCATCGAATAGCGAGATGGAAGGGGCAATCACTCGATCGAATTCAAATCTATGGCTGGAAATAACCCAAGACCGACGAGGATGAGTACCGCCGAATCACGCTGAGGGATGTTAGTGGAGAAAGAAGTCGTACCTTGAACAACTTTCATGGAAGCAAGGAGGCGTGGGTGCCTTCAGGCCCGAATCCAGCAGGACACAGACGTTACGGCGGGAAGTGAAGCTTTGCGCGCCTGATAGGAGCTACGGTGAAGTCAAACTTTGACGGCATCCTGGAGCTATCATGCTGATGACAGTTGCTGTGCGCACGCACAGGGGCAGTGCGTTTTCTTTTTTCAGGCGTCCACTCTACTGGTTTCTGTCTGTATGGTCATGGGTACCATTTCGAGACGTCAACAATCCCCCCAGCTATGTTAACAAGGCTACGCCGCTACGGTCCCAGTTCCGCAGAACTGGTGAGGCTGTTCCATGCAGATAGCTTCAGCCATGGCGTCGAGGGAAACCCTACGCTGCACGATCGGATTAGTCCCGAACGCCACAGGGTTATTTATGAGTGCGTACTGTAGTCATTGCGCCGAGTATAGATGTCTATCTACGGTTAGGTCCAAAATGATGGGGAAAAGTGGTCCGAAGCCACAATCCTGTTGTTTGTAACGGTAAGTATCGCCTGTTTCTGCTATATTAAGTCTCGCCCGAAAGATGTAAAACATCTATAACAAGAGCTATCAATCTCAAAACTTCCTTCAGAGGCCGATGACATCAGCGGGCCATTTGAATATACATTTGGGACGCAGTAGCATAGACGTAAATGGTGTTCAGTAATCAAATTAAAAGCAGGTCTCCCTGCAGGGGACCGCTTGAGACATTCCGTACGACGCTGCTAACTAAATGACGCGGAGCTGCACAACATCTTCTCAACGACTCCATAGCGTTATTTCGTCTTATTCATGTGAAAAAACTTAGAAAACGAGTAGGGAGAGGAGGTCAAAAATCATTCGATAGATCAATTGTTTGTTGTTACACATCTCAAATCTCTCTTACTCCATTTTATGTGAGTGTGCATCCTGTTGTTACCGATGGCCAACTCTGTGTAGGTAGCACAGGCATCAGCGACAGGGGTTTGTATAAACCAAAACAATTTCCACATGCTTGCGCCCATATGAGCCTCAACTACTTGTAGGCATATAGTTGGATTATAAGACTACCACGTACTTCATGTTACGTCATTTTAGTAGGAACAAAAAAGAAAAAAGAGGGGTGAGAGTTGAATTCACGAGATGGTTGGTAGCAGATACTCTAGTTTGTTACTTCATCTCATCCAGATTATCCAAACAACACGAAGGAGAATATAAAATACCCTGGAAAGCAAACGTGCCTAGTTTGATCACGAGCAGGGCCGAGGCGCTGAGCATCCTAGTAGTTGGAGATAACCGGAGTTCATAGAGCCAATTACTACTAGTTACCAAGGGGCGAGTACTGGACTTTTGCCGATAGATACTTTTGAATTAAAGCAGGAATTGGAGGGTGATGGCCTGAACGTATGCAAGGCGCGGTCTGGATTTGGACTGTGTCTTGGAGAAATATAATATAGGATTGTCAACAAACAGTATCACAGCCAGAGACATACAGACTTCTTCTCTACAACTCGAGACAACTGATACGGACTAGAGTTTCTGACCTGACTAGCTAGTTGACAGGCATTATGTTACCCGTTAGTTTGTTATTAATATTTATAGGTATTGCATTGCTGCAGATATTACGGTAGCTCTCACCGATCTGATATGTGATAACAGCTTCCATTACTTGATAGTTGTCTGCCTCCCACAACAATTACCAGGTTTCAATTTGTCACCATCCAATTAGGTCTGGAAACATTCATTCATTGGATTAATACCAAAACTACGAGCAAGGTGTCAGCGAGCCGATCATCCGGCTCGATTCACGATCAGAACTAGATATTGGGGACAGTACTACCGGCATACCCGAAGAATTCACAGGATTGGGTAAAATAGTCTTTGGCGCTAAGGCTGTCTCATATTTGCATAGTCAACGTGTATTATTGTCCGTAAACAGCCTTGTGGTACTATGGCTCTGGCAGAGCCTGGCATAGTCGTGGCGTTGATGACACGCAAGCTAACCGCGGTGAGCTACGGGAAATGTAATTTATATTGGGGGCCACCTTGAAGACCGAACACCGCTCTAAAAGTGTATATGGCTTTGTGTGTGAAACCAGTTCCCAATTGGTGGAGATGGTATTAAGCTTGACTTGAGTATCTTCATTTAGTAAAAGCTTTTTCTGGCTTTTAGTCTCTTTCGATATGAAACGGTCGACCAGCAATAGCCTACGGCAAACTAGACTGATCACATCCTTAACGAAATCAAATTTCTGGAACACTCAGTTCGACCAGGACCCCCAAAACAAGGCTTTCGGTACCTCTGTATAGAAGCTATCCTAGCATAAGTTAACTGTGCTGCTATTGTTGTCTCAACCTCTACACCGCTTCTATTCGTGACTAACTTACCAGGGCTTGTCTGTTTGTTTGCCTGTTTGTTGCTTGCCTTGCTTGTTCCTTTGTTTGTCAGTTCCCTTGAAATCCCAAACCACGTAGTCAATCTCCTCTATACCCCAGCTGAGTCGATGCCTGTCAAGTCTCCTAAGATATCTGAATCTCTTAACATCATCCATGAATAACTAGGCTTCAACAAGAAGCGCCATTAATGTACCAAGGGGTACAAAATCCGCTCAGTACACAGTGAATATTTGTTAATGTCAGGATTTCATAGTTCGATATGGGGGCATGTATGTTATAATGTTGTTGCACAAAGAACCTACAACGTAATGATAGATGGCTCATGGCTGAAGTTACAGATGACGAGTAACACCGCATGAACGGCCGAAACTACCTACTTGGGGCATATGAAGAGCACATAAAACTTGCTGTGTGGGTTTCTAGGGCTAGGTAGCCGATCTGCAGGTCGCGGAGTTTTACAAACCGTTTAGGTAGAAGACATCCCGGAGAAGCATCTCGCTTGCAGCGATGCTACCCGCCACCAAGTGTTAACGTAGATCCAAAACTGTCACGACAATTGGAACCCCTGTTTTTAGTGTTATGGCGCTGTTGCCGAGGTAGGCGCGGAATGGTATATATGCATCCAGCATGTCATGCTTATGGAATTAGGCGCTTGCTGTTTGATAATAGACGCTAATATTAAATACAGGAGCTGTAGGGTCCTTCCACTAGCCGCCTCACATCTAAGACTAAGTCTGAAGGAACTGCAGGATTCGGCACATTTGGAGTCGGTCTGAAGCATCGTGGTCTATCTAGGAGCGGCTTTGTCATGGTATCTTGCTGGCAATCAAATGATACTATGACCTGGGATGGGCACTCAAACCCGAAGCGGCCTTGAAATATGTCTGTTAATGTTTTCGAAGCCCCTAGTCTGAGCACAACGTTCCTGTCTAAATACACTATTGTACAATAGGAACGGCAGCTGTCGTGTGACAACGTACAGCGTGTGGGCATACTAGCCCCGGGTCTGGAAACGAGAACCTATTTCTGTTCTTGTGTTGTTCCTCTTCTGCCTATTTGTCATTGGCCTGCGTCTTGAAGGGACCTCGTTGAGAACTAGTTGCTCCGTATGCGGTGTATGGGTGAAATGTGGTGGTTTACAGATAGGTCTCGCTGCCAGGGCTCCTCCAGCTCCAAAACACAATACACACCGTTATTTTTTTTCTTCAAGCGCCTATTGCTGCTATTAGGGTATTCTTGTGCGCAACTGAACGCCATGCCAGCTCTTCATCTCATCCCCGAGCACGGCATTCACCATCCGTTGCTGCTTCAGCATATTTGCGCCCCGGAACTTTTCGGACGCAATCTCGATTCCGTACATAGAACCACAACCGCCGGATATATCCTGGACCATCAGCTCGGTCGGTGAAAACTCCGCTGTCAGCTTGTCCCATATGGCCGATTCTGCATCGTTGAGGTAATCGGGTTTCTCGGGACGGGCAGCATCGGGCGAGCTTGTGGCTGTGGTCGAGTATCGCAATGCGCGTGGTGATTGTATTTCTCGTGGCGATCGCGAACTCCTTGTTGATATAATGTTTCTTGCTTGTACATGTGTCAGAGCTCTCTTGGTAGGGCTGCTTCGTGCGGCTCTGGATGTGTGCTGAAGCGCAGATGCAGCAATGCGACAATACCGGGAAGACAGCATTGTCGAGGTAGGGATAATCTGTCCAGTCAGACTTATAGTTTGTATGTGTATGTGTGTAAGTGGTTGAACGTTGAGGCAAAGCTGGATTTAATTGCTGTTAAATGGAGGTTGTGGTGAAGAGGATGTAAGTACCTACGTAATGTTTAAACATTGAACGTTATTAATCCAACAATTTTACAAATGCATTGGAGCTCAAGCTTGCCCCAGCTGATTGGCCAATCTTTTTACTTGAATGCATACGCTAACCCATTAGTAGGTTATACATGGGTAAAACGGTATAACAATATTATCAATGTGGCTTAGCGTTCTATCGGAGGTTATAACTTTTTTGGCAAAGAAAACAAAGAATCGGGAATATCTAAAACTGTGTCTTAAAGAGGAGAAACTCTTGTTGATTTCTCAAATCTCTGGAAATTTTCAGACTACCTAAAGAAGACACTAAGTTAATATTGCAATGCCACAGGCAAAGTTGATTGAAGTGCAAAATCATGGCTCCTAAGCTCATAAAGTTCAGCCCCTATACAGTATTTTCAGGGGCCTAACTAAGGATGAAGGGTGAGTTGGGTTAGCTCCTGACAAAGTAATTTATGTTTGTTTTTGCTATTTCAGGGGGAGAAAACACTATAAAAGATACATGACCGATCTTTTACACTACTTGGAACATTTTCCTTGGGTATGATAGTGTATTACTTGTTATATATGTCTTTTATATATATATTAGGTACGTATTGAGATAGCTACCTTCTTAGATGCTGAGCCCTGAGTTAAAAGGTTACTTATAACTGATAGTGAAAGAGGCTGAAACAACGACATCCCAGTCTTTGCTCTTCTTGGCATCGCCGAAGATATGCAGGGCCTCGATGGAGAACTTGTACTGGCCAGCGGGCACATAAGTGCCATTAGCCAGACGGCCATCGAAGCCGGCCGGGTACGGGTCACGGGAGGCGTACAAGTAAGGAGAGTCCAAAATATCACCCAGGTTCTTGGTGGAACTGCCATTAACCTGCAGCAGCTTGATGCTGACACGAGGTGATCCGAAGGCCAGGAGCGCAACGGCGACGGGTATAGTGACATCAGCGGTAGGGTCCTTCGAGAGGACAAAAGACGTTCCATTTATGGGGTTAAGGCCGGAATCGGCTGAGGTGGAGAGGTAGCCCGTGTCTAGGACTCGGGTGTTGTACAAACTACCCACGACGCCGTTGTACGGCAGCGAATGGTTCTCACCGTTCGTGCCGTTCAAAGTAACGTAGCCAGAGTAGACACCAAGGCGAGTGCTGTTTATCTTCGGAGGCGTTACTGTCACTCCAACGATGGCGGTACCGTGAGGGAGCAGAGAAACTATGGGGGGAGTTACTGTGATCTTGGCATATTCGTCCGATACTTCCAAGCCGGGGAAAAGATCGGGGTAGATGGAGTTAGAGAAAGTGTAGGCTGTAGCCGCACCCACGGAGCCCAGCTTGTAAGTCACGAACTTGTTACCCAGGTTCTTGATGGTAAATGTCAACGTCTTCTGAAGATGATCGGTATCGTTGAATGCAAGGTATGATTTGCTGAGTAGCGTGGTAGTGTAGGCAGCGTCATAAGCCTGAACAAGGCCAGCTCCAACTTGGGGCACGGGTGCGCGGAGATCGGAGAATCCTGTTCCCTCATTATATATTCTTGGGTTGGCCGTTGAAGCCACTAAGGCTTCTAGGGTAGCGGGATCGAAGGTGCCGCGAACGTCAGCAATGAGGGCATAAATGCCAGCAACAAGAGGGCAAGCCATGGAGGTACCGGAGATGACGGCATAGGAACCAAGCTTCTGCGGCCAGGTCGACAGGATGTTGCCACCAGGGGACGCGACTTGGGGCTTAACGTCCAGTTCATATGTTGGGTTCCAGGTGGTAAAGGTGGAAGCAGCGCCCCCAGTCAGAGTGTTGTCAGAAGTGATAAGACTGAATCATGTTAGCAATAAATCTCTTAAGACATTCTGGAACAGCTTACGAGACTGGTGCGGCCTCTGGATCAAGCAGATTGAGAACGACCTTCGATCCAGCAGCAAGACTGTTTACCCAAGATACACCTTGAGCTGCAGTGGTCTATTGGCCGAAGTTAGCATGTTACAACGAGGTTTTAAAGACTCAAACCTACCATGCCGACAGCTTTGATTGCCGGAACATCAGTGACAGAAGGACCTGTAGCTCCAGCTGGGACATTGTTGTAGAACAACACGTATTTGGCACCTGCATTGGCGGCATTTGTAACCTTCTGAACGAAAGTACAGGTACCGCGACGAATGAGCACAATGTATCCGGAGAGATCTGGTGTACCAGCAGGGAGTGCATCACAAGCCTGAGCAGCCTCCGTGGTATCGAAGCTCGGTGTCCATAAGGGGAGGCTGACATTAGCCCAGTCCGATGGGTCGCCAACGACGTAACCAAACGTCTGCTGAGCACCACCATCAACGCTGAAATACGAGTCAGTCAACAAGACAGGCGTAACCACGTTGTCAACAGAAGCGACCGCCGTTACCCGCTTTCCGTTCGCCGCCGTGCTGGCGTAGAACAAGCCATAGGCTCCAGAGTTTCCACCAGACAATGTGCAAGGAACGCCAGCCTGGACGATTCGCGACACGACGACAGCCCAAGGGTCCTCACTCCAGCCAGATGAGCCTCCGATGGACGCAGTGATGATGTTGGACCCAGCTTCGAAGGCCTTAATGTACGCGTCGATCAGGACATCATTGGCGGCACTTCCTGTGCAACCGAAGACTCGAAACATGCCGAGGGTGACGCCGGGAGCGGCACCCGTAAAGCCGTATTCATTTGCCTGTGCCGCAATGATACCAGAAACGTGACTTCCGTGGCCTGCGCATCCGTCGTAGGGACTGTGTCAATGTTAGCTTTTCGCGCCTTCATAAGGTGTCGCTCCCACCCTTTGTACTTTAGGATTGACTTACTCAGCATCAGGAACAGGAGTGTTGGAACCAGTGTAATCGTCACCGACAAGATCGGTACCATAAGAAACCAGACATCCGGCGCCGAAGCAACCTCCGAGAGCAGGGTGAGTGTAGTCAATGCCCGTGTCAATGACGCCAATCTTGATGCCTTTGCCAATCTTGCCCTTGGCTCGTAGCTTGTCCACCTGGGTCATCACATGGGGCGAGAAAGTGTCGTTGGCCACTGCTCTTTTGATAGCGCTGTGAGCGGCACTTGCATCCTTAGTCTTGCCAGTCCACACCACCTCGTCCTTTGGGAGGTCGTAAAGTCGAGTTGGCCATACGCGCTTGACGCTTGCTAGGTCTGTGAGCGCCGCAGCCTCATCTGCGGCAGACTCTTTATCGTGGAACTGAATAGATGCGCCCCTGAATAGAGAGGATTCGAAGTTCACTGAAGAATTGTAAGCCAACGATGAGTCTACAAGTAACACAAGAAAAGGAGTTGGCATCGCTTACTGCGCGTCTTTGCCTTCGAGCCAATGTGGTTGAAAAAGTCGGAGGCATCCTATCGAAATCAAACATAATCAGAAATGAACATCGAGAAGTTTGAATGCAGAAGACATACCGTAGAGTCTTCAAACTCAACCACATAGCTGCCAGTGAGGTGCTTCGCCGGTGGGAGCTTGGTGGCTTCAGCCGAGAGAAAACCTCCCGCGCTGGCAAGCAGCGACAGCACAAAGCTAATGCGAACCATGATGATTGACAGGCGGCTCGCCTAAAAGAGAGAACACACAAAAGATGCGTGAAGGAGAAAGGAGGAGAAGGACACGAAGGGACTCAAGGAAGTGAAGAGTACCACTTCTCCTTCATTCCTCACGGGGGCGGGATGGCCATGATCTTTTGTACTCTGGCCGTAGGCCTCGTCTACAGTACAAATTAAACGAACACGGCACCGCGCGACGACGCAACTGAAGCTCGGAATCACGCATATCGCTAGGGTTGGGACCGCGCATGCCATGCAGTCCATGATAACCACCAAACAGCTTCCGTTGTAGTATTAGACCGGTCGAGCGCCAGGGTTGAGGTGGGATCGCCAAGGAACCCCACGATGCGAGCTTGGCAGGGGAAATCACTGCCGTTTGTTGCTGCGAACCAGAGGCTGGATAACACGGATACACCAATGGTGAGCTGCACGGTTTCATTCTCTGTGCCGCTCGATCTGCAGGTTGGGCTGTTCTGGGGCTGGTTTTGGCCTCTGTCTCTGTGAAGGGTGGAGGAGCCTCGTTGCCAGTGAGACCTCCTCTTTGGTTTGCGACAAGGCGTAGGCTGAGTGCTTCAGATGAAGGCAAAGACCTGGTCAGAAACCTTGTTTTGTGTATATCCCGAGCAGTTCTGCCCGAGACATCGTGTCTTCGATTTCTGTGATACAATGCAACTCATCTCGAGTTATGCAACCTTCCACTTGCTTATTCTGCACCCATACACCACTGCTCGTACTTTGCTTCGCCTCTCAGCAGTATTGGTGATACCTATCGGTAAAATACCTTGATGTAAATGCCAAGTGAATAATGCAATAGATCGTGACAGCACATTTACTCTTTCACCTCACATTCCTAACGTAGTTTAGTTTACACATGTCTAGCTACCGCCTAGTTTTACAGCCAAGAATCTGGTCCTCAGCTGACAGTGCTTCTAGAACGCGTAACTAGGTCAGTGCTAGATCTTGCTACTGCAACTCGCTACTGGTCCATAGAGAGAACGGTCTAGTACAAGTCTAGTTGCCAACGAGGTTCATTATTTAGATGCCGCACTCCCGGATCGAAGAGTTCACGCTGCGCTAACCCTCGGCACCATCCGACCGACGATCAGCGAGGTGTAGAAATACCGAATCTTAATCGTTGATAATCTATAGTCCGCGCTCTTGAGACATGCAGTAGATCGTGTAGTTCAGCCATCGTTCTTGAGTTTCATAACGTACTTGTCACATATGTCTTAGTGGTAACCACGTTCAAGAGTGCAAACTACTTCAAGACGTATCTCATTTAGCGACCTAGTGCAGTATAGCTTCAAAGAATGTACCCAAGTTGTGGCAAGATGGATATGCCAGTGATAAGAGGCTGAAGTGAAGAAGGACCTCCCTATTGCGGAAAAGATGCCAGGCGGCTAAGCCCGACTTACGTCCTCGTTCGACTAGGTAGGTACCAGCTTTCGCCATGTTTTTCGGCGCTTGTCTGTTACCACAGGGTAGCTAGATAGACCAAGGTCTACAAGCATCATAAGATACTGGCCTAGAAAGATAACCGCTCGGTCTGCACACGGTATGAGTGAGACATTTCTAATGCATTAGACCTGCAGACCTCCACGCTTCCAGACCCCAATTTGTTCTTGGCGTGCCCCAGAATGGCGTCTTTCTCCGTTGTCCAAGCCGGCCGGGAGCTCGAGTTGCCTTGGCCTCGGGACAGCACCTAAAGAGTGTAGCAGTCGATGCCTCGTGAAGTGGGTGACACATGGGCAACCGTTATCACATTATTACATCTTCCCTGATAGGCGGTATAATCCGTAAACTTTACAGCAGCACGTGCTTGACAAGGAGTAGTACCAACGATAAAGAGTAGTATATTTACGAAAAGCAGTACGAAGGGGGATGCTGTCATGGATGCCACTGCAAATTGCTCTGTATTACCCGACCTCAATGTCGCAATTCGCCTCTAGCTGCAATGCTGCAGTACCAACGGGGTAATATATAAGTGCACATACCGGCACCCATGTGTACACGAAGTGAAATTGCATAGAAGAAACTAATGTCACGTCGCATGCAGCAATCCTATAAGATAGTGCTCATATTAATCTGCCAAAAGTTTCTTAATAATCCATCACTAAATGTGCAGTGAAACATGTGCGTATAACGAGTGGAATTCCCCGCCAGACTCTAACAAAGGTAGGATCAGAGTAGGATCAACAAGTGATCAATTCAGGCAAGGGGCTAGGCGACATGTCATCTACTCGGCGTGTCTGGGTAAGACAAGCCACTAAGCACCGTGCTCTTTTTCAAGGTGGAATGCCTATTCAGAGGCGCAACTGAGTATACTTTAAAGTCATGAAACCTGTGTAAATCTAACACAAGTTGATGGAGATAGCTGATCCTTCTCAACGTCATCTCGATAGAGTCGCAATAAAGACCCTGTCAAGAACAGGTGAACTAGTCGGGCCTTTTGAGTGTGTTAGATTTTTGAATTTTATTGGTAGAAGAAGAATTAGTTCAAGACAACTGATGATCCTATGAACCCTTACTTCTTCAATAATTGCTGCCGGTATGATTTCCAATCAACAATACTAAGAACGGGTTAGCATGATACGCTTCCATCCCCGCGGAGACAGATACAGCAAAGTACCAAGACAACGCCGACGAAAGACCAGATGAAATCTATTGAAAGTTTGACGACATACCTCCATACTCTATCAATCTTGCCATCTCGGAAGGCGTAAGTCACAAACTCACTAAAACGCACTGATGAGCAGCGAAAAACGCACACGATCAGCGGAACCTCGACACCCACGTCCACACACCGAGACAAGAACTCACCATTACGACCGGTAGGTTCCGCGCCCGAGATCCTCCCGGTAGGCGTCCCAGTGAACTGGAGCCGAACAGCGACGCGCTGGGCCCTCTCGTCGGCCACCACGGTGTCTATCCCGAAGACGATATCCGGGATGGCCGTGAATGCCTCCTGGATGAGGAGTCGATACTCCTCTAGCGAGAGGCGCTTTGCGTTGTGGGTAACGCGCGGATGGCAGAAGCGCGGCAGATCTGTCGCCATTGTCTGCGCGTTGATGCAGCTTATATAGGCACGATATGTATCCTCGAGCTCTCG
Organism: Xylaria venustula; assembly: GCA_022578775.1. Taxonomy (NCBI): domain Eukaryota; kingdom Fungi; phylum Ascomycota; class Sordariomycetes; order Xylariales; family Xylariaceae; genus Xylaria; species Xylaria venustula. The sequence continues at coordinate 410,568 of MU389333.1, read as the reverse complement.
TGTGGAGAGGGTCTTCTGCGCTGCTTCGGGCGTATAGCCAGCTATGAGATCTGGGTAGCCTGGCTGGCGCTGCACGTCGTTGCCGTCGTCGACTAGGGTCGCGACTTTGCTTATCTTCCCGTTCTTGACCCAGATTATACTTTGCCTCTTCTCTGCTCGATACTTCGTCTCATCACTCGCGGGCTTAGTGGGGTGCGACTTGGCGACAAGCGTGGCGCCTAGACGCTGTGCTTGTTCGTCAGCCGTCACAGCGTCAATGTCGAGCTTGAGATGCTCCGCGCTCTTGACCTTGTCTGCCAAAGCTTCTGGATTGCGTATGTGTTCTCCGTTGCAATCCAGTGGGAAAGAGGCGAAGTTTGGTATGTCCTGCCATCGTTCTTCGTTGATGCATCCGACGAAGGATCTAAAGGTTTGTTCGATGGCGGTCATGGCGAAGTTGTTTGATTAGAATGACACGATCAGAATAAACTCTACATGCGAATGCTCATTGTTTTATATCTCAGCTTCGTCAAAACAAGTACATGTAAATGCCTTCCATTTCAGCGTCTGAAGGGCGCGATATGACAAGGAGATAGGCATGGAGGACGCCGTATTGATCTGCGTCGACTAAACTTAAGCCTAGCCTCTTTTTTCTCCACGGACCCTTGTTGGCTACGCGAGAATTACTACATCCTGCGATCCGAAAACATACTTATAAATGTATTCACATCCAACTATCACAAATGGCTATTTTCAAGAGAGTAACTCCTTAGCTACCTCAGGCTTCATAATAAACTCAATCCCTTCTTTCCGCCAAGTATCAGCTTCAACCCAATTCTCCGTAGCATTCAAAACCATATTCGTCGGCGCATCAAGACTATACACAGGCCAATGCGGAAGCGCCTCCGCCTTCCATGTGCTGTTTCCTACCACTCCTTTATTAGGATCCAGATGGTAAACGAAACCAACATACGCCTGCCCGATGGATCTAGCTAGCTGCACGTGGCTGTCATACTCGGGACTTGGACCCAGCAGCCCGGATATATTCTGGAAGCTGTAGGCCACGTTGGCAAAGTGCTTGACGCCGTCCCACTCGTCGGCGTTCCACGGCCGCTGGTCAAAGCGGTAGCTATACACGGGCAGTCCGGCCCCCGTATACAGCTCCGCCATGCGGCGCCGGCCGGAGATCATCACCAGGTCTGCCCCGATGGCCGTCGCGCGGCGCCACATGTATCCCTTGGACAGGTCGCGCGTGCAGTTCGTGATGGCGTACGGCGGCTCGTGGCAGGGATCATCCGGGTATAACTCCAGCAGCCGCCTCACTGTCGGCGGCGTAAGGGCGTAGCTCCGCCAGTAGAAGATGGCATTGAAAATGTCCTCGTCGGTGTTCAGGGTTCCGGAGATGGAGAAGCCCTCGTCCGTGTTGGCACCGATGAGGATCGGTACCTTGATGTATTTATCCTCTTGCATCAATTGGCTCGGATACCCTGTTAGAAAATCACCGTCTAGAAGGGGATTCCAAACTACGCTTGGATGTGCTGCGAAGAGCGTTGCTGAGTCGACTTCGCGGAGACAGGCTAGCTGGTCCGTGACGCCCCAACATCCTACTGTCCGCGTCAGGTTCTCTACTGCTGTGTTATACCATGTGAGCGACTCGACCTGCGCGCCAGTAGGCCCACCGCTTTCGAGGATCGCGCCGCGGAAGAGCCCGTCGTCGCGGCCGTCATAGGCGAAGAGGTGGTACGCGATGCTCTGGGCGCCGGCGCTCTCGCCCCACACGACTACCTGGCTCGGATCGCCGCCAAACGCTGCAATATTTTCCTGGACCCAATGGAGTGCTAGACGCTGGTCGAGAAGTCCCGCGTTGCTGGATCCTTCCGCGAGCAGCTGGGGAGTTTGGAGGAAACCCCATTGGCCCAGACGGTAGTTCATGCTAACGGCGATGACGGGCTGTCCGGCCTCCTGGCTGACTTGCACGACGCCCGAGAGGTTATACTGGGGATCAGCTGTGCTGCCTGTGTACAGACCGCCGCCATAGATCCAGACCAGGACAGGGAGTAGCTCTTTTGGTCTTTCTGTAGGACGGATCACATTGATTGTCAGACAGTCCTCTGACAGATTGAAGTTCGTCCCGTATTGCATGCAGCTATAGCCGTACTGAGTCGCCTTCCTGACTCCATCGAAGGACTCGTTTATAGATAGCGGCCATCGGTATCTGAGTTGGCCTACGGGCGGCTGTGCATATGGTATGCCCAAGAAAACATCCTGCTTCCAGTCAGGGAGGTAAAGGCCCTCATATGTTCCGTTGATCGTCTTAGCTGTTGGGGCTTGTGTGTTGTTCAGGCCAATAGACGATACTAATGGAAAGGCTGGTAGCAGAATTGCTACTCCAGTGAATAGGAGTGAGAGCATCATTGTGCTACTTCAGGTGCCCCTGAATACAATTGTATTTTTCTCACATGGTCGTGACTGATTCTTTTAATAGGCTTTATAAGCATCGTGATAGACGCGCCATGTAAGCGAGAAATCTATAGAGATCAACTACGAAAGCTGGCTGTATCTCGTGATTGGAGGAAGAATAGGTCGTGAAGACACAATCTACCGAGCCTAATGTCTACTAATATGCAAGTAAGCTTCTTGCGGGGTAGCCCAGGTACTGGCCGGGGAGGCATTACCCGGGCGAAGAGCTACTTATAGATTGTATTCTACGATGAAACCTGAAGTTGAGGCCAGTCAATATCACTCTGAAAATCAAGAAAAGAGCAGAAAAGAGTGAGTAGTGATGAAATCGTTGCTTTAAGACCGACTGGTGAGCCTCAAACCAAACTCACGACAACTTTAATGTGAAAACTAGTACAAAAATACAATACGAAATATTAAAATTCCTCTGTCATCCATGACGCCATCCATGATTTCTAATTCTTTGGTCTTACGCTCTGTGGATTATGGAATAAGTCACCAGGATCGAATTTGGTCTTGATGGACTCTAAGGTCGCCAGATTCGGTCCCCAGTACGACTGCTGAGGATTTATTAACGTCGGGTCGACATACCCAGGATAAGTCGTCAGGGTCTGTGTTGATGCAGCCTCAATGGTGTCGATAAGCCCACTTAGAAAGTCCTTTGTGGCCTGGGTAAGCACCGGGGCACCGATACCATAGCCCTGGCAGAACATGATCTTGTCTCGATGCGAGTAGGCGGTGGCATTCATCGGTATATCGCTGATCGCACCTCCCGAAGCGTCGAAAATCAAGAACCATAAGAGTGTCCCGCGGTTTGTGTCATCGAGATACTTCATCACTTTTGTGATCGTATCTTCAGAGAGAGTCTCTTCAGCGGTAAACGCCAGGCTCCGCACCGTAAAAGCAGAGCGGATATCCGAGAGATAAAGCGCGGCTTCTTCAGCCTGTTCAGCAATGACAGCAAGCCAGTCGTCGATAACGATGGACACTTTTCCCTTGGGGATTCTCTGGGGTATTCCGGACGCATTCCACTCATCTTCCGTGCCGTAGAAGGTGGCAGTAATGATAGCCCCGAGCTCGTGAGCGACAAACTCTGTGCCGAATCTTCGATCGAGATTTGGGTCGGAGACCAGATCTTGCCATTGCTTGAACACGGGTACCATGTCGGCATGCTTTCCGAACGAGAGCGAGTAAGAGTACTGGACTACGTTGCCCGGCTCGGGATGCGTCTTGACGACAAATTCAGTGACGATGCCAAACCCTGCACCTGCCCCTTTCACTGCCTACTTGTAGTCAGCCTTTCCAGAATTCGTACGAGTTAAACCTCCTGTTCTGAATTAGACTTACAAAGAAAAGATCACTATTCTCATTTTCGCTTGCACGTTGAATGGTACCATCCGCCGTGACAACCTCAACCTCGAGAACGTGATCTAGACAGGATCCCCACATGCGCGACGATGGACCTAGTCCTCCCTACCATGATTTCGTCGGCGTTGATGTCAATATAATGGGAGGATACACTTACAATAGTGGCATGGCCACCAATACCAACGCCTGGGCAAGTTCCGTGGGATATAGCTCTCTTTCCGTTGTCATGTAGCTTCTGAGTTACGGCGGCGAGTTTTGTGCCGCCTCCTATTGTTGCTTTCCATGTCGTTGAATCGATAGAGAAATTTTGCAAATTCAACAAGTCGATTGCCAAAGCACCATCCTCACCACCCAGGCCTATAACCATGCATTAGATCTCATCCGATAACGCGATTTTTATTCGGGGACTGTTGATCTCAGACCGTAGTTTCTAAATGCCAGTCAGCCACCACCAGCAAGTTCAAGTCTTTTAGGATAGGTAGTATAAGCCTTACGCGTAAGAATGTCCACCCGACTTCGCCTGGACCTTGATATTGTTGGTTGCGGCGCACTTGACAAACCCAGATACATCTTGGGCCGTTTGCGGGCGGGTCACCGCTATCGGTGTGACGGGAAGGTCGAGGTTATATCGGTTGACCCAAGAGAGTTGATACAGCGGGTCGCTCGGGTAAGCAACGCAGTTGCTACGGCCATTGCACACGGTGTTTAGACAGGCTGCCAAGGGGCTACTCGGAGATTGCCCCATATCGATGCTCTAAGAAACGTATAATAGGGGTTTGCTTGAGCGTAGCTGTTTGTAGGTGTTAATACCTTAAGACTAGAGAAGCTTGGCGATATGATCGACTTGAACTTCATGTAGACATGCAAACAAGTGAAAAGAGTAAGGAGGTACATACGTCGGTGTATGACATGAAGGACAACAACGCATATCCCCGTGGGACCTGCAATTTACCGTTCAACGCTTTTATAGAAGAAGGAGGCGCCTACCAGAGTGTCCAGGCCGGCATACAAGTGAGCACATGCACACAATGGAGATCAGTGGCACAGCAAGTCCACCTTTGTTTATACCTATTGGTACACCTACATACCTATATAAATATGACTAGCTCCAAAAATTCCCCTGAATTAATCTTCGAAGGATAGGGTATGATTGCTTCCCGTGTCATCCATACCAAATTTACCCCTTACCCAATAAGCGTTCGTGCACGACATGGTCGTATTCGGGACTGCAACGCTTTGGGCCCTGGTTGGTTAGCCGGTCGTGAGTGCCCATATTCCTAGGTCAGGCTTCACCCTGTTACTCTCCTCTCAAAGTGGTGTTGACGTCAGGTCAGTTGGGCATTTACTGTACTTGCTAAGCGGATAGTCGTGCAACCGCGGATCCATGTTGTCCATGTGTTCTGCTGTTGTGATGCCACAGGGATAGCCACTTGGTTGGCCTATAAAGTGCGATTGGTTTCGCAGGTACCGTTTTTGATCCTTGACCTCCTGAGAGCTAACTGGACGCTACAGAGCGTAGAACTAGGTATCGTGGTTCGTACAGGAGTATTAGAATGCGTACTTGACAAGCAGCGCTCTTGGGACTACCCGCATGGTAATCGCATCAAATTTTCAAAATGAGGTTTTGTAAGGAACGTGACGGAGTTTGCCAGGGCAACAAGACCGCTAATGCACGTTGAAATCTGGGGTGTTGCATCACTAAGTACCTATATTTGAGCTAAGCCAATAAAGGAGGCTGTTTAAATCTAAAGCCTGCCACAAACGCCCCTTTTTATCTTTGGAGATAGGATATTCAATGCACAATGCTCATATTCTACGAAAATTTCTTGTGGAATACGTGTTAAGTAAAGCCTAAATTGCTTTGCGACGAAGTATAAATATTAAATGGCTTTGAACGCGGGGCCATTTGTGGTAGTAAAGACTGGAAGATGAGAGGGCGTATCGACTTGTCCGGCCGATGTTGGGTGGCCTACCTACTTGCGTGGTGCGTCATCATGATAACTTATACGAAAATCCATCTGATATCATATTTGTTGAAAGAATTTCTTTTTGGGATAAATGTACGGTATTCTGGACCAGGCAGCCAAGTGACGTGCATGAAGCAAGGTGATCAATTCTTCAAGCAAGCCTCCGGCAGCAGTATTATGCTGGCAACATTCCCCAAAGCTTACCTACCTACCTAATCATCTCTTATGAAAAAACGAATACCTACCTATCTTATTGACTATAAAGGTTCGTATTTCGATATTCGGTACCACCCAATTATCATACATGACCTTCTTCGTGACTGAACCGCTGGGACTCGAGAACCATCAACGCCGAGAATCTCGGTCTTTTGATCAAGAGACTTTGATTCTCTCGTCGGCGCACTATGTTTGTTTAGCAAACATCACCTTATCAGGTGTTCTTAACAAACTTCCATCATGCCCATAAAATCCGTGCTGCCTCGGTAGCCAGCAAGATCTTCTGATTGGCCCATCCGATACAAGAACTACATGTACCTCTTCGCCATGCATCTACCTATCGAGGCCTATCTAAATCCAGTAAGTACAGTAGAACTACCTAGTACGAGTTTTACATATGTAAGACAAGGGAAGAAGCCTTCCTACCCCGCAGATTCATCTCCAAAAAAAGCGGGAGGATCCTCCCACATGGAGCAAATCATGGCGGGCCGCTGGGGGCCCCTTGTCCACACAATGTGCTCCCCTCCCTCTATCCCGCTCCTACATGTATGCCCGCTGTGTGCCTCCGTCCTGCGAGCGGGAGCCGTTCACGGCATCTGCAAATGAAAACGACACCCGATATACAGGTCATAAGCATTGCGCAGTACTGCAAGCCCCCTCCAAACCTAAAAACCGGGGCTTCGGTAATCGTATCTACTGGTACCCCAGGTAAATAGAATGTATCGTATCTCCTCTCGCCCCTCCGCCGGCATACCTAGGAACTTAATCTTCTGACCCCAGGATCATTATCTGCCTGGGTTTCTCCAAACGTGAAACATCATATCCATCTTGCTTGATATAGACATTATTTTCAGGATATATAAGCGAGCCCTCTTGGCTGCCGAATATTTTACCATGTATACGGCGTCATTTGCTTTCTTCGAGGCGTTATGGGAGGCGGGGGTTACGCATTGCTTTGTGAACCTGGGTTCTGACCACCCCAGCATCATCGAAGCTATGGTCAAGGGTCAGCGAGAAAATAAGGGCAATTTTCCTCGCGTCATCACATGTCCAAATGAGGTATGTCAGCTAAAACGGTTAGAGGTGGATTAGTCGTCATAACGTTGCTGACAAAGTGTATTAGATGGTCGCGATGTCCATGGCTGATGGCTACGCCCGACTGAGTGGTAAACCACAATGTGTCATTATTCACGTCGACGTGGGAACCCAAGGTCTAGGTGCAGCGGTGCACAATGCGAGCATGGGTCGTGCGCCCATCCTCGTCTTTGCCGGACTGAGCCCCTTTACGCTCGAAGGAGAGATGCGCGGGTCGCGCACGGAATATATTCACTGGATCCAAGACGTCCCTGATCAGAAGCAGATCATAGGGCAATACTGTCGCTATACGGCAGAGATTAAGACGGGCAAGAATATCAAGCAGATGGTTAACCGAGCACTGCAATTTGCGAGGAGCGATCCGCAAGGCCCTGTATACTTAGTCGGAGCGAGAGAGGTTATGGAAGAGGATATCACACCATATTCAATCGACCAGGGCCTTTGGGACCGGGTCGAGTTGGGTGGACTGCCGCCTAAGGCGTCAAAGGCAATCGCGGAAGCGCTCCTAGGCGCTGAGAAACCATTGCTAGTTACTGGTTACTCTGGTCGCAACCATCAGGCTCCGGGCGCTCTTGTTGAGTTAGCAAATACCATAAAGGGGCTACGGGTTCTGGACACGGGTGGTAGCGATATGTGCTTCCCCGCCTCCCATCCCGGCTGGGTTGGGCTGCGGTTCGGCAACGACGACTCGATCAGGGAGGCGGACGCCATTCTTATTCTGGACTGTGACGTTCCCTGGATTCCAACCCAGTGCAAGCCCAAGGAAGGCATCAAGATCTTCCATATCGATGTCGACCCACTCAAGAATATGATGCCGCTCGCCTACGTACCTGCTCAACGCCGTTACCGTGCTGATGCGCTTACATCTATTGAGCAGATTACCGAGGCAGCTAAGGACCTCACTGCCCATGCCGATGTAGAAACCAGTAATAGCAAATGGGAAGCATTACAGGCGTCATATAAAAAGCGCTTGGCCGCCATCTCGGAAAAGGCTGTCCCAGCTGCAGATGGCTCGTTTGGAACAGGACACTTGTGCAATACCTTGCGGAGATTGTGCCCCAAAGACACAATTTGGGCTATCGAGGCTGTGACGAACACCTTCTTCGTCCACGACGCTTTACAGCCCGAGCTCCCAGGTTCGTGGATCAACTGCGGCGGGGGTGGCCTGGGTTGGTCTGGTGGTGGTGCTTTAGGTATTAAGTTGGCCTCGGTCGTCGAGCATGGTGCTAAGGGCAAATTTGTGGTGCAAATCGTGGGCGATGGCACGTTTTTGTTCTCGGTGCCAGGTAGCGTATACTGGATATCCAAGCGATATCAAATCCCAATACTGACTATCGTACTCAACAACAAGGGTCAGTTCTTCCAGTCTGGTGGATTTCGCCGAGCTAACCTAAGTGACCCAGGGTGGAATGCGCCTCGGAAGTCGTTGCTACTTGTCCATCCCGAAGGTCTAGGCTCCACGGCAAGTAACGAAGAGATCAACATATCTTTCGACCCTGTTCCCGATTTCTCGGGCATCGCTAAGGCAGCGGCTGGAGGAGACCTCTTCGCCGCGAAAGTGGACAAGGTTGATGCATTAGAAGAAACGCTTAAGAAAGCTATCGAAGCTGTTGAAGGCGGACAGTCTGCAGTCATAGGTGAGTTGATGGATGTCCGATTACTGTCCTTCTTATTCTGGTTATCTCCTATTCTGGTTATTAGGCCTTCATGTTCTTGGCTTCTTGTTCCGGGTTAGCCGTACGGGGACGATGCTGACTGTGGATGTTGTAGATTGTAAAGTAACCCCAAACTGCTAGTCAGGTCGTCATCGATGTTGAGGCTGTAGGAATATCATCTTAAAAGTCCCGCAAAGATGGCGATAGCGCGGATGTCTCCGTAGCTCCCTGGATGGGTAAACCATTGAGTTATCCAACTTTTTGAAACCTTGCTCTGGAATTCATTCCTTCCGTTCCTTGCTTCGCGGGGTCTAGACCAATTGTTCCTGGCTGTGGGGAATGTATGTCAATACCCCATCTAGCAGGCTATGGTCATGGAGACAAATGGTGGCCGTCTAGATCTAGATTGTAGCGTTCTATCGGTGACGACTTCGATCCCAACGCCGTACGTGATCTGATATACAAACCCATTGGGGCTGTGCAGAATCCGGCGATATGCATGCTATCTATCTAACCGGCGTGTCCCCCGATGCGAGATAATTGGTACCACCACTTGCTTTCCCCTCACTCGATATCGCCTCTCCTCGTGCATGTTCCAGAACAGGGGCTTGGGGAAAACCACCTAACCTAGATAGTAGCCCAAGTACAACTGCACGCTTCAGGCTGTTGATCCGAGGAAACGGCACATTTGCTCCTGGCGAAAATAGAGTAGTAATACCGGTATGGAGGTCCAACTGAATTTGGTAGAGATCTTGTTGCTGATTTCTCGATTTTGCTAAGTGAAGTCATCAACCCACTTCTAAGAAAAGATAGACGAGTTAAACTAACGAATTGACCGAGTGTCAACCGAGACTCCGAAATCTAGGCGCCTTGACATGCGACCCCATGCTGTCTGCACACGGTCACGGGAGTCGAAGTTTAATGAAGAAACAAGAGCTACCCAGGGGCTCTGGCCAACAGAGGCTGCTGTATTACGCTGAATATGGGATGTCGCGATCCACTGCAGAGCCCCTGGCAGTACCTAGGTAGGTATAACAAACAGTAGGTACGCTGCATCGTTGGGTGTTAGGTAAGGTAAGTACTTACTTAAAGTTAGGTACGGTACCTACCTAGAGCGCGGAGTACATGCGCATTTAACCCCTGCCATGTCTAGAAACCTTGTCTTACCCCACCCGAATGACCTGGTTTCACAGCCAGACCGTTTTCTTTTTTTTAACCCATGGCGGGGTCAAGTTTGTCAAAGCACACCTGCAGGTGGTAGCGACTGCTGTACTGGTCTACTAATACGGTAATATCAATTATCTAACAAACACAAAACAAGACCACCAGCCTGGAGCGTGTCACTCTTCATTTTGACATCTCTCTTTTGGAATCGATCAACCACATCGTTTATTCTTCGTCCATATGTGGTGACCCTTTTCTCTAATACATCCCGCTTGGCATCGCTCATTATATACCATTCCCGCTAATACGAGACTTAAAACTTCGACTTCCATTCACCCTTCCGACCCCCCGACTGTACCCGATTGGTCTCGGTCCCCTATCGACTACATAAGCGACTTGTATGAAAGCGATTATCGGCATGATTAGACCCCCGGTCTCTCGTTTGATGTATTAGATTCCGCACGTTCTATCGCCCATCGCCTGATTATTCCGAGCACGAGATGATGTGTGTTAATGGAAGGCAAGATTCAAGACGACACCGCTCAAGAAGGACTCGTCTATTCTTCACCAGTTTTCAAAGGAACCAGCCTAGTTGAATTGCATTGAACGAAAGCTCCGTCGAACAACCCGCTCGGCTACACGAGGCATATGAGATCGATTTAAAGCATACCTTGTGTGAGACGCTACTCCTAACCAATCACCCGCGTAGAGGTTCGTGTATTTTGGCCGCCCACCGGGACTCTTGATCAATCGAAAACAGCGACAAAATATGCGAGACGAGACGATGACGCCCGATGTGGCTGGGAGCGAGCAGGGTGCCGTCCAGATCAAGAGGGAAGATTCAGACACCATACCAGCCGTGCCACCGCCACGACCCGTTCCGTCGACAGACCCGAACCTGATCACACAGGCACGGACGCCTCCACCACTCCATGTCGTCCCGACCAATGCACCGTCGGCCGATCTCTTTAAGCTACCACCCACCAGCGCCCTGAAGCTTCTCTGTGCTGGGATCGAGTCCTTGGTTCGTGTCACTGGTGACATCCCGCCAACGCCCCCGCCGACTAGCCCTCCGGTACCGAATATGAGTGGAATGCAGCAGGAAAAAGCTGCCATTGTGCGATCGCATTCCGAAAAGAATTTTGCCAACTTAGCCCAACAATCCACCAGCCAACCCCGACCAAAGGGACAGGCTCCCCAGAGCTCCTTCGACGCAAACCAATTTCAGCCCGTCGACGGCGTGCGTCTGCGACACCCACCTACTCCTCCACCGCCAGCTGTTGCACCCGAGCCGTACATTGTCATAGGTGAAAACATGCAACCCCTGAATCTGCAGCATAGTGCCATCACACGCAAGTTCTTCAGCAAGGCGCCTCCTCCCATTACCATCGAGAATTACCTCCAGCGGATCCACAGATTCTGTCCCATGTCGACAGCTGTCTACCTGGCAACGTCGTACTATATATTCCGTCTAGCAGTCGAAGAACGGGCTATCCCCGTTACTAAGAGAAACTGTCATCGTCTACTACTCGCGGGTCTTAGAGTGGCTATGAAGGCGCTGGAAGATCTCAGCTATCCGCATGCCAAAATTGCCAAGGTCGGCGGCGTGAGTGAAGTTGAGTTAGCCAGGCTTGAGATCAGTTTCTGCTTCCTAGCTGGATTTGAGCTGGTAGTAGACGAGGAGAGGCTGAGGAAACACTGGGAGATATTGAAACAGAACTCAACCCTCACCGGCCCTGGATCGGGGATAGGTGATGATGGCACGCTGCCCAACCTAAAACTTGATGTGCGACGCAAGAAACATCTGGATCACGTGGTGCAAGGGTAGTCTTGCTCGGAGGCTGCAGCTCAAAAGTCAAAGACACCGCGATATTGATTCTGGAAAAGGAGGCGCATATTCGAACAAAGCATGATTCGAATTTCACGAGGCAACACATTCTGGAAAAGAAGACAATCTTGGAACATATTGGCACACGCATAGCTGGCACTCTCTCCCGTCTCGGTCTTGGAGGCTTCATATGAAAATAGCGAAGTTCATATTGTCATTGACTTGAAGGAAATGAAAGTCCGTTAAGAAGACGGGCACCGCTGCAAGAGATGGCAAAATAACCAGCAATCGTGGCTCTACCAATATTTGTCGACACAGAGGCATGACATAGCCTTCCTATATCACATTGGTTAGTATATATTAAGAGAGCGTGTGAGAGATCGTGGTATCACTCTGTGAGCACCAGAATCGATATCTTGGGGGTTTCCATTGCAGTGCGTTTATTACATGATACCCCTATCTAATACGAAAAACTTGTATATTTGTATAGTTATATATGTCGGTAGAACCGAATCCCACTGTTTTATTAAACTAGCGCAGTAGCAAAGATTAGCCTACTCATCAATATCAAGTTGGAATTCTGGGTAGATTTGCATGCGTTAATAAGCACCGGTATGTAGCACAATATAGCGCCATGCGCTACCGGTACTTATGCATATGTTGCTGCACTGTACTTGCTACCCCGCATGAGAAGTAAGTACTCCGTACGTACGTACTTCCTTACTTAGGTCATCACCAAGTTGGAGTTGAACGGTTCCAGCCTCAAAACGGACCTAACAGTTCCCACCAAGCACTTTTAATCCCCGGGCTAGGACATCGAGTAGTCTGATTCTGGTCGGATACCACCTTATTATTTGGCCATCATGGCTGAACGACCACCCTAGTAATAGTAAGTAATGCTAGAGCCGCGTCCCGTCTCCTCGGCCAACTCGGCGGGAAGCGACTCGAGTTCTGCCCGCGCCAATTTCTCGTCATAGTCTTGCGCATGCTCGAAGTCCACCAACCGAACACATCCACCACCACCATCGCCTTCTTCAACAAGGAAGTTATACCGGTTCACATCTCCATGCACAAGACCCAGATCTCCCAGTCCGTGCAACCTTTGCAACAAAGCCGCGCATTGCGGTAGGTCATCCGCGCACGCGAATCTGCCGTCCAATCTCTCCATGAGGAAGCCCATCACGCGGCCGTTCTCGGTCAGGTGGCCCAGGAACTCTGGCGCGATGGGAGGGGGCGGCTGTTGGGTCTCGGCCAGGACGCTGTAGGCCCATGTCTCGCGGGTGAGGCTTGGGATCTGCCACTCGAAGCGGGCGATCTTGGCGACTGCTGATCGGCCTTCGTAGAGCGTCTCGAAGACGCTGGCGCTGAGCCGCTTTATGCGCGGCAGGGACAGCACGTCGATCCGCTTGTCGTGCCAGGTGAATGTGATCTCTCGCAAGGGTGCGTTGTCAGCAGTCATGGCGAGAGAGCCGTCCTCGTTACGGGCGAGTCTGATCTTTCTGGATGGCATGTCTGATAAACTGGGCAACTGGGGGAGGAGAAGGTAGGGGCGGCACATGGTGTCTTCGTCGAAGACATCGGTGGAGATGGTCAGGTAGTAGACTTGCTGTCCACTGCGGATGCGGTACATCCCTTCCTCGTCAGAGATCTCCTGGGAGAGTACTTCCATGGAGTCAGTTGGAACAGAAACCCCCTTCGTGTCCGGCGCAATAGTAGGCATTGTAGACAGTGGTTCTTTCATGTGGAGAGCATGAATAGGGGTAAACGACAAGCGGCTTCCTCACTGAGTAGTTGACCATTTCTTGACCAGCGCTTGGATTAATATGTAATTGATAGAACGCATTCCGATTCATATGATAGCGAAGCCACTTGCGTCATCTACTGCACAGCCACGTGTATTGGGTCAGGCTGGCTTGTTGGCGCTTGGAAGTAAATATGCAGTTGGTTTAACTTGTTTCGATTTGGATGGTGGTCGGCCGATTATAGGGGACCCACTACACAACTTCCCTTCTGCAACACCAGATATCTAAGCACAACGGCTTAAATATGTTGAAAAACCGTCCTGTCTGCCTCTTTGACCTCTGGCTATATATATACATAGATTAATTCCCTATTTTATTTATTTCAACTTATATCCAGGGCGAATTCCGGCTAGCATTCGAAGTGTTATTACGGTTATTTTGCCTCGTAAGGCTCTACTGCGTGAGTGTGACGCCAACGAGACATGTTCAGCCTGTCGTATAATCGACTTCAACCTCCATCCGCCCTGATCACCTACCCCGAAAGAAGAACACTGGGATACTGTTAGAAAGCGCAGTGTTCTGTTAACGGGTAAGCAAAACTCAATCGATTGAAGTCTTCGAAACCGCCACTATTCATCTGACAGTAATCGCAAACCCCAGAACTGCGTAAATCTCGAGTCATCGCACCAAGGATTTATCGCAACTCGACATGTGCACTCGGGCGTGGTGCCGTTATTAATGTGGGTGCAGAAAGATGGGCTAGTTCATACAGTATGATCGACTGTTTGAAGCCCAGTCCAACCTGCGATATAACAGGACGAACAGAGATGACCGAACCTCGCACAACTACTGTCCAGGGCATATGCCAACGGAAGGCAAGACAACAACAGAGTTTACCGGGCGTCGTGGGGGGATTGAGATACGAAACTCAGTGAATTCGTTAGTTGTGGGCAGCCATTCGTGGGCGGCGGGCGTCGAGCGCGAGCGTGAGGCAAGGGTTATATGAGTTATGTGTGGTAGTGTGTTGGGAATTTGTAGTAGATTTTGAGATTGTGATATTCCAAGATTGTTAAGATGTTGATGCTCGCTCAACCTTCTTGCACCCCCGGACCAGCAAGCAACTGTTGTGCGCCATAGCAATGTCGGATATGCGCGAAAAACCCTATCCTCGAGTAAGCCCGATTCATCATACCATATAGTACACGGCCGGGATGGCAATTCGTTGGCACTATACTGGAGATGACGTAAGCCGGCAACCGGTCGCGACCTATATCTTGCCCCCAGGTCCACTCGCAACCCTTGCACCAAAGACCGTGTTCAACGATGCCTGGAGGAGTAAGTGAAGGGAATGGGATGGATGCCATGCCAAAATAGAGGTCAACTCTCTCGATCTGCTCATCTGTTGCCATCAACGAATCTAAACATGTATAGTCCGAAAATATAGCTTGTAGGTATCTAGCCTCGTCTAGAGTCTGCCTATTGGATCTTTTGCGTAAAATAGCTTCCTTTGCATTTCCTGCGGATCCATAGATTGATATCACAAGCTCTTTGGCAGCGCTCACGCTAAAGAGTCTGCGTGATTTGTACGTGCCCTTGCGTGTGGACCCGTAAGGGCCAGGAACGCTAAACATGACGGGCAATTGCTGGACCATCTTGGGCGACAACGCGAAGATCTTGGCGGCAAATGTCCGGGGAACGACCTGTCGTGTTGGTTTGTAATACAGACATGGCCAGCAACACCTTTCGCAGGTCGGAAGGAATAGGTAAGCGCCATACTCTGGACACGTTGCACAGCGCTCGGCTCGAAGAGCATTGTGAAGTTTAGATGCCGAATGAAGATGAAGAAGCTTCGTCTGGCTAAGCGCTGCTAACGCGTGTGGTGCATGTTTTATTACATCTCGATATGCGGGAAAGTGATATAGAACATTCCTCCCTTGAGCCGAAACGCGAGAGAACCGAATGGCTGACTGGAAATCCAAGTCCCTGAGCACTTCATGTGGCAGTTCGAGTGGCAGCCTGTCGAGAATACCAAGGGACGAGGCGCGGTTTCGGAGGTTTGCTTCTATGGGTTTCGGCGGATTAGAGATGGGAATCATTGAATTCAACGGGTTTTCTCGCCGATGGGAGAGACGAGAAAGAACCTTGGCAGGGATATCTTGGTAAGCCATACTTTAGGGCGTTTTCATTTTGGATACCTGTGTTCGGCGAAAGACAAATGTCTGCGTTGACGCCGTCAATCTAGGAAACATGGCGACTATTTGAACCAACATCATTGAAGTACGGTACTGGATAAAATGTAAACAAAAACTGTCAACAAACGAGCATACAGAAAAAACTGATGGTAGCCACCCCCTGCTGACCTGAGGGTACGCCACTATTTAAGGGATAGGTTTGTTAAGAGCAATCAGAAAAACTGATGTTTACCACCCCCTGTTGACCTGATGGTGACCTTACCTACATGTATTCGGGCTTTGAATCCCAACTTTACAGTACCAACCTCTACCTTGGGGGGGGGGGAGTGTCTTGGCGGTATTGGAGTAAAGTTGGGATTCAAAGGGATAGATAGCCCTTGCCTGGGTACTGGTTACTGGTCTATATCCAACGAACTGTTCGACACTTAGGTATTGAAACAAGATCAGTCCGCATTCTCGCGCTCGTGGATTACGCAGTTCGGTACAGTTGGTTCGATGTTCCAACGGTCTCAAACTCGACGCTAAGCCCTAATTGGTCACCTTGACTGCTCAATCGAGATAAGCGTAAATGCATCGGCGAGCCCCTCGGCACTCTCCAGCCCAAGGATCGATCGATCCACCACCTGTGGGACGTTGTTCAACCGAGCTCATCCGCATCAAACCGTCGCTTATCGGCTAGACGACCAACAGCCTATCCCTAAAAGTACCTAAGGAACAGTCGCAGATGCCTCCGACTGTCACAGGTATCAACCAGAGCAGCTTTGCACTCTACAGAAGCACTGTTGCTCGTTTCCAAGCGATATATTCAACGAACCCCCTTCAAATTCGAAGTCCATCGCGACATTTTACCGCGACCCTTTACAAAGCCACGAGCTTCGTCGATCCCACCTCGGCGTCGACCCCAGCTACCCCGCCTTCATCGCCTTCATCGCTCATCTCGACCCCGCGCCGAACCACGACTGCGACAGCTCCTCAACCAACAGCTTCAACAACGAGATATTTCACGGTGCCGAGGCTTGGCACAAAGCTCTTCTCGAGCATGGCTGACATCGACGTCGAGACTGTCCTGAAGGGCAAGTATCCCGCCAAGGCGCATGCGAAACGTGTAGTCGAGTACATCCGATCCAAGATTCCCGATGCCACCGGCGTATTGTTCCTCGAGGGGCGAAAAGACGATATCCTCGAAGACAGCGATGAACCAGTTCCCTTCAGGTGTGTTTTTGATTTTTGTGCTGTTTACTCTAGTCCCCAGAAATGGTTGGTCCACAACGTGTCTGATCGTGAAATAGGCAACGGAGGCCATTCATGTACCTCACCGGCGCTGACATCGGCGATTCCGCCTTCGTCTACGACATTGAGACTTCCAAATCCACCCTATTCATCCCACCGGTCGACCCCGAAAGTGTGATCTGGTCTGGTCTCCCCTTGTCTGCCGAAGAGGCTCTAGCCAAATACGACGTCGATGCCGTCCTCCCTACGACCGAGCTGAATCCCATACTGGCGAGGTTAGGTGGCGCCAAATCCAGCTCGACCGTCTTTGCCATTGCCGAGCGTGTCTCTGACAGCGTCACCTTTCTCGAGTTCGGCAACAAAGACTTCTCTGTTCTGGCTGAGGCCATCGACGAATGCCGTGTCGTGAAGGATGAGTACGAGATCGCCCTGATCAAGAAGGCCAACGACATTAGCGGCGCCGCTCATAGGGCCGTCCTTGAGAATGTGCGCAACGCCAAGAACGAATATGAGCTCGAGGGTGTGTTTGTGGGTAACTGTGTGCGACAAGGCGCCAAGAAGCAGGCCTACCCGAGTATCGTAGCAAGTGGTAGGTCCGCTGCCACGCTTCATTACGTCCACAACAACAAGGACCTCTCTGGAAAAGACCTGTTACTCCTCGACGCCGGCGCGGAATGGAACACATATGCTTCTGATATCGTAAGACACCTCTTTTCAAACAATTGTGACGAGACTTTCGACACGCACCCACATTGGGAAGAAGCTTACATGGCGAATAGACCAGAACCTTCCCTATATCCGGCCGCTTCACTGAGCAGTCAAGAGCAATTTACGAAATCGTACTACAGATGCAGAATGACTGCATTGCTCTGCTTAAAGACGGTGTCTGGTGGGACGATGTTCACGTTAAGGCACATGAAGTTGCCATCGACGGTCTACTATCTCTCGGAATCCTAAAAGGAAACCGTAAGGAGATCCTCGAAGCTCGAACCAGCTCAGCGTTCCTGCCACATGGTTTGGGCCATTATCTAGGCATGGACACGCATGACACCGGCGGCCACCCAAATTACTCGGATCCCGACCCGCTGTTCAGATACCTGCGAGTTCGAAGAAACTTGCCAGCGGGCAGTGTCATCACCGTAGAGCCCGGCGTACGTGGCTGCACCAAATTGTCTGACAAGAGAACTGATTGTGCTGACATGAAGCTAGATCTACTTTTGCGAGTTCATCATTGCCCCGTATCTCAAGGACCCCAAGCATTCCAAGTATATTGACGAGAACGTCCTTAACAAGTACTGGGACGTTGGCGGTGTGAGGTGAGTTATCCAAGCCCTAGCTTTCTGTTTTTATGAATGAAGATGACGATATTAATTACATTTTTTGTCTGATAGAATTGAGGACAATATCCTGATTACGAAGGATGGGCATGTCAACCTGACAACGGCGGTGAAAGATCCTGATGAGTTGGAGAAGATTATTCTTGGCAACTGATTTTTCTACTTTGGAAGCGCTAGCGACATGATGATGATAGAGAATCTTCTTCTTGTAAATATCTGTCTTGGAAGGATGGGAGAGATAGCTGAGGAATCTACTTAGTAGATTACTTTGAAGGTTTAAGAATCAATAACGAAGTTCCATGTTTAAATAGTTGTGATGATATCTAACAGCGCCTAGAAGTCATACATATCTTCATCTTTGAATCTCTGCAGCATCGTTGCTGCTAAACAGTTTCATTTTTCTCATATCTAAAGACTAATGAATAGCGCATCGAGCCTACCTATTCTGTCGTCCCTAGCCTATCCCGTGCTATGCTAAAATGCAAGAGTGACAAATGCCATGACTATTCGATAGCGCATTTGTATAAAAGTCATAGGAAAACAAAAAGGGTATATACGGATCGTGCAAATCTCCCAATAACTAGATGGGCCTAGAAACTGTACTCTTCAACGTGTAAATGGATCCCTTGCGCCCCTGTACCCTTATGAACAGCTCGCTCATCACTCAACTTCGCCACGCTCGTCCGTACTTGTGCCACGAGGGACTGCCCACCGCACACTACCACGCCCGTCTCGCCTCCCGTCTCTTCCACCGCGTCTCTGATGAAACTGGCCACGTCGGGTCTGGCTGCCGAGTGGAAGATGTGCGAGTCCATGCTGCTCTGCGACAGGCGCTTCCGCGGCGTTACCCTGCCCGTATCCCTACCAAACGGCGTTTTCTCCTTGTTCTCCGTGTGCAAGGTTGTAGATACCGATCCCAGGGTTTCTAACTGTCCATTCCCTGTCACGGCGATATGAACAGTCAGGTCAATGCCTATCGCCTGCGCCTTGTCGATGGCTTCGTGGAGGCGCTCGTGGTAGAAGCCTACTTCTTCACCTTGTCTCGCTGCTAATAAGAAGTCGACCCGCTTTGTGCAGTTTGTTACTTTGGACTCGAGGAGGCTCTCGAGAATAGGTAGTGTGAAGGATGTACCTGTCGATGCGGAGATGAGAATGAGGGTTTCGAAGATATCCCAGCGTGGAGGGACACCGTATGGCCCAACGATAAAGGCGGTTACCGTCTCCTTCTTGCCGGCAGCTTCGGATTTCTGCGCGAATTGGTGCAGTCTCTTGGAGAACCCGTTATGGGATCGGACTACCAGCTGGATACTGTTGCAGATGCAGGTGCCGGGTAAAGGATGGGATGTGGCGATTGTGTAGGGGTGCGTTTCGACCAGCCCGATGCGAGGAATCCATACGTAGATATGCTGTCCGGCGAACCATTCAAAGTGCACACCCGAGATAGTCAGTACTGTTATGGAGTCTCCGACAGCTGTGATCTGTGTCTCGTAGCCCAGCCACTGGCCACCCTTGCAGCACGTCTTGGTCGGCGCAAACTTTATATTGCGCCATACTAGCAGAACGAGACGGCACAGTCGGTCAAAAGAGATGGCGGCGATGGCGAACCAGACGTTGTATCTCGCGGAGTTAGGGACGTGAACGTATACCACGTACAGGAATATGACGGCTGCTAAGATATGTTGAATGACGAAAACTTCGTAGGCCATGGATCGGAATGGCTTGAAAGAGGTGATGGTCATCCACAGCAAGATACCCCAGGCCCCAAGACCGTAGGGCACAATAGTGTATAGCGTCTCCAGCTCGTCTTGCACGATATCGTAATGCACCCACTCAGACCAGAAGTGGAAACCATGGACGGTTGCGGTGATCAACATAGTCCGAGCAACCCATCGGTGAAGCCAGTTCAGCCGCTCATGGCTCGTACCGATGATGATGCCAATCATGTTGGTCTTGTTCGCAAGGAGGTAAAGCAGCGGGACCTGGGTCACAGTGACCCAGGCATTCCGATAACCAATCCGTTCCCAGAAATAAACGTCTTTGATTATCGCGCCTGCTGTCATCATGTAGATGATCACGGCCCAGTACGCGAGCATGACGAGAACGCGACCAAGCGGAGGAGGGGTCGCCCATGATAGATATCGGACGGGGACGTAGAGCTGAGGGTAGCTCATCTCCCGCACTACAGCCGTCAAGGTCGCCCATATTTGGAAGAATCGATTTGACGGTTTCGTGGGAGACTGGACCGATACCTGTCTAGATCTGCGAAGTCTGCAAGTCCAGGGTTAATACCCGAAGATTCAAGGTATGCTGAGATTGACTAA
This sequence comes from Xylaria venustula, assembly GCA_022578775.1. Lineage (NCBI taxonomy): Eukaryota > Fungi > Ascomycota > Sordariomycetes > Xylariales > Xylariaceae > Xylaria > Xylaria venustula. The sequence continues at coordinate 390,014 of MU389333.1, read as the reverse complement.
CCTGAGACTCCTCTCAATAGAGTTGATGCCACGGATTCCTGCCAGCAGGGCTACGACGCCGGCAACAACATACCAAAACCCCCTAGCGAACGCCTCGTTTGTGGGCGTGAAGATGGGATTGGTAGAGCCATGGTCGTGTCTGCGCTCCATTTTGAGCGAATGTCGGCGCTCAAATATATAAACAAAACCGCTGCGATAGAAGAAACGGCTGGCCACGAAATCTAGAGTCGTAAACTTATCATCGCTCGTCACAGAACACCAGAATGCGACAGCGTCTTGGCAAGTTCCCGGCTAAGATTTTCGAGATTTGCACAAGTGCAAACGGTGGCGTAATTAGCCTCCTATTAGAGGAAGACAAATAGATGGTCGCAAAAGAAAACGCTTTGCGCAACGAAAATAAAGTAGTTGATGAAGATGATACGAGACGGGGGATCGGGAGACGTTAGGTTAGGTCATCGGTGTCGCAAGGGGGCAGACGGTATTACTTAGTAGGTAGTACTGCGGAGAGACACTCACTGGTAGTCTGCATATAGGAGGTAAGATTAAGTCGTTCTACTACCTAAGGTACCTATCCTTATCTTACCTAATACCATTTCACTTCGACTTCTTAAGCGGTAATGATTATGTAGGTGTGTGTACTTGTCAAGGTACTTACCTACCTCGCCTACCTACCTACATGTACTGGGTAAGGTAGGCACAAAGGAAAACTTGCTCATAGCGGAAACTTGCTCACCGCGCAACTGTGTAAAGTGGGACGGACGGGACTCAAACCACAGCCATACATCCGGTACACAATGACCCGGCCTCTCACAAAAATGCCATCATAACGGCGGATCTCGAGAAAAAGAAAGCCTTTGTGTTACGTTTGGGAATACTATAAATAAGACACGATTTAGCCCCTTCTATTTTATTGATGCGGCCAAGTGTACGTGTGAGACAAAGCGCATTCTCGAGACACTAACACCGGAACTAACTGGACGGAATCTTGAAACGCGGTTTTCACTTACCGTAGTTATAACGAGACTTTGTTACCCTTGCATAAGGATGGTAAGGTATGTTATGTAGGTAACGGTATAACAGCTAGTTGCCTTCAATAACGACTAACAGTTCCCTCGTATTAAGTCGTAGGGTGATATGAGACGAGTTGTTCCTTGAAGACTACGGATTATACCGTTTCTTAACGAGCCAGGGGTAGCGAGCGCATTTGCTGCATTCGTGTAGATCCGTTGCAGTACCACATCTTTTCACATTTATAATATTTACCACAATACATAGTCAAAGAAAGTCTGTGATGAATTATCATGAAGCTCTCGCTTAAAACAAGGTTGCCCGTATGCACCATCAGGCAGGTAACAACTTAATCATCAGAAATGCTCGTTGGGGGGGGGGGGGGGGGAGCCGAGGGGTAGATACAGCAGCACCCAAATCTGATAGAGAGGTGGGGTTGCAGGCCGAACAGGGGTTCCGGCAGGGGCACCGGCAGGGTTTCGATCGAATGCCGGGGAGGTCGAGCTTCCAGGGTGGACTCAGTAGTGGGATCTCGAAGAAGGAGGGCAGCGATATGATTGGCCCGACCTCGAGCTAGACTTCCCATTGAGGCGATTTGAGCAAGTTGTGGCAGACGCTAGCGCAAGCCCACACGAGCCGCGAACCCCATCAATACCGCCCCCATTGCCTTAGCGAATTCTCTCTGCATCCAAAAAAACGTTCCATCAGAGCATGTTCGATATTGCTAGGTATTCGGTATTAACGACACGCTTTCTGGGCGCAATGCGGTACGGTAGCATTCGTTGCGACCTCGTTCGATTTTTCGAGGTTACATGATTCCCCTAAGCGGTAATCAAGCTTTGTGGCGGTCACACACTACTGTGCGTGGTTGATGTTAGTGATGTTAGTGTAGAAAGAAAGAGGAAAAGTGGATGATTGATGGAGATATTCTCACTAAACAAAGTCAAGAAAAAGACGAGCGGTTAACTTTCAATCATCTGCGGCCCGAGATAGAGGGGTCATGCTATTCCCGGTTAGATTTCTTACCGAGCGTGAGAGAATCTTGCTCATATTGACCTCATAGCAGTCCTAACATACCTAACATACATGAAGCAACTTAGCAGCACTAACTAACACGTACAAAAGTATCATATTGTCACTCGAATTTCTATGTGATACCAATCATTTATAGAATGGATAAATACAAACAGTAAAACTGAAACGGTACGACATGAATGTATGCAATCTGCCCAACTACAGCCCTGGAGTAGTATGTACAGTATACATATTACACAACCTGTATTCATTTCTGTGCTTAAGCGGCGGAAGTGTCTACCACGAACCCGGCTGGTGATTCCCCCGTTGAGTTTCCCTACCGGTATTGTTGAGCAGATTAGCTACATGTATACATGTATACATAGGTATATCCACGTGCTTCAAAGTTGAGACAGTGCATGCCTTAGCCGACCCCCGGTATTGCTCTTAGATGAAAATGAATAGGTACGTCTAGGCTCAACAAGGTGGCGGGTCTGTCTCTCTCTTTCATCACCACCACTATAAGAGCTACCACAGCCAATTTCTTCATTTTAGATTAAGTCACCACCTCCTCTTTACCCGTCCGATCTGCATTTTTTTTTTTTTTTTGCTTGTATCTCTTCCGTCTCTGATTGTAACACTTTATCCATCTAGCTGTATATATCTTTTGCTGCACTACAATCCACAATGCTGCGATCAATTGCTACCACGGCGCTTCTCCTCGCTGCCGGCGCCCATGCCCATTTCACGGTGCAATACCCAGACACCGTAGGTGCCTTCAACGACGACAAGGAGGGCGACGCGCCATGCGGCGGCTACTCGCCCGACATCAGCACCATCAACACGACCGACTTCCACGTCGGCGGTGACGCCATCGCCACCAAGTCCACCCACCCGCAGACCAACTGGCTGTACCGCATCACCACCGACGACATCTCCAAGAACAACTGGACCCAGATCTACGGCATCGTCCAGCAGAGCGGGCCCGGCGAGTTCTGCGTCGACGCCGTCACTCTCCCGGAGGAGTACGTCGGGAAGACGGCCATCCTCAGCATTGTCGGTTCCGGTCTCGACGGTGTACTTTACCAGGTAAGTCAAACGCAGGAAGCGAGAAAAGTTGATGGGAAACAGTACTGACATTCGGGTCTTTGAATTATAGTGCTCTGCTCTTAAATTCGTCAACGGCACCGTCGATACCCCTTCAGCCTGCACCAACGGCAGCGGCATCACAGCGGCGTACGAATCAGACGCCAGCCTCAGCAGCATGGTCAGCAGCAGCACCGTCGGAGACGGCAGTGGCAGCGGTAACAGCTCGAGCGAGACTCCGGCGTCGTCCACGACATCATCGCCTTCCGAAACCTCCACTCCCAATGCTGCGCCTTCTCTTCACAGCTTCGCCGCGGGAAGCTTCGGAGCTGTCCTGACTACTGGTGTCATGGTGCTGGTCGGATTTGCTTTGATGATATAAGGGGGAAAAGTATGGCCCTGGGGCTGGCTGAGTTTACGATTAAGAAAAGAGACACAGCATTTACAAGCAGGCGTTGAGTAACTAGACTTTTGCATGTCTTTTAAAACACCCCGCACGAACATATCTATCTATCATGCATATGGACGGGCGTGCCGCGAGGGTTTGGTTCTTACAACCACAAAACAATTTGATACCCATTATCTTCCATTGTAGACTCGGCTCGCTCTTTCGTGTGAAAGTATTCGTGTTGCAAATTTCTCGCTGGTTCAAGTCTCTAATATGCTAGAGCCGCGCTGATACTAGGCAGAGTGATATGGATGCATCTCCGGAGAGTTGTGTTTGAAAGGACTGGCAGACGGGAAAGCCGAAAATCAAGGGAGTCGGACTATTGATACAGCGTGGTGGCAGAAATGAAAATTCCGAGGTCATCACATCCATCCAGGCATTGTCCGGTTTCTGCATCCCGGAGGCTTGGCGGTGTGATGAATCCAAAGTTCACATTGCGCAACCATATAAGTAATCAAGAAGTCTCAGTATACCGTCCATAACACGAAAGGTGAAGGTCTGTCCACATTCGGTGTATCTAATATACAGATACCTAGGTAGACGGTCTCTCTCATCTAGCACTCACATTTACACAAAAGCGTACCATCACATCACACCATGTCCCCCGCAATTGGAGTCGACCAGTCATTCACTCGGTCGGAAAGTGGGAGTATGGAGCCTTGGGAGCTCGGGCATTGCAGATGGGGGGGAATGGGGAGATACAGTAAGGGTTCGCTGGTTCATCGTCGACAAACCCCAAACCGGCAAATATCCGCCAATATTTATGCCGGGGACGCGGCTTGACGGGACGAACACGGTGTTTTCTCCGGAAAAGGTACTTGCCTCTTCTGAATCAATATGTCATTTTTTTCGATAGTATGGTCTAGATTATGTATATTAGGTAGGTCTGTGTATATTGTCTGTTTGTATGTGTATTTCGTAGACTAGACAGATACGACGACAAGATGAGGGGAAATGGGGTGGACGATGGGGTGGACGATGGAGTGGACGATGGGGTGGCGGTCATGGTGTAATCTATCAACTTCTTTCTATATCACATCGACGGTTAGATACCGTGATAATGAAAAAGTAAAAGTAATATCGATCTCTACCGTCTCATCTTCCAACTCAAAACCTCAGCTTGCCAACCTTTTTTAATTCTTTCATCTGATATCCCTACTTGATCCTATACCCAACCCACCGTTCACACCAAATCAATAACAAAATGAGACCCAAGACCTTCACCATCCTCCTCCTATCCCTCACCTCGCAGTCCACAAAGACTACATGTGAGGAACTCGCCCTCGTAGCAGACTCCACGACCGCTCTAGACCAATCCACATCACCAACTCCAACAACACGACCCCTAACCTCGCGGCCCGAGCACACAGCAGCACTAGCGGCGCGGACGCCGATCCTCACCATCACAGTTACGCCAATACAACTACCATCACCTAAAGACGAAGAAGAAGAGGACGCGAACAACGATGCCAATACCACCGAAAACGCCCCCTTCTCTCCTTACTCATCCTCGCTCACGACAACGATACAAATAACAATCACACGCAACAGCACGACGACGGTCCGACCGACCGTGACGTTGACGTCGCTTTTCTCTTCACTAGAGCCTACGACGTCAGGCGCCGGGCGACGAGTAGAATACCCGCAGGGTTTGTTTTCTGGGTGCGTTTCACGACATGGCAGAGACACGTACCGAGGGTTCTGCTAACTCATATGACAGGTTGGTCGTGATGTATATTTTCACTCTCTGTTGGTGTTGGCTGGGTTCAAGTACCTAAGGGATAAAAAAATAAAAGGAAACAGAGTAAATGGACAACTTGGTATAATGCGCTATAGAGGGCAGGTGGGGGGTGGAGAGATAATTTGCAGTGTTCAGATGGGAGAGGAGAAGCTGAAGACAAGGATGTCAAAGAAGAATCCTCATACCAAATACTGTCATTTCCTGGCGTCATCATAATAATAATCAATTGTAATCCAAGACCGAAAAATCCAATTCACTTCATCCGGTATTGAACTTCCGTTTCCGATATGTGCACCTTGTCCATGTCCCTCGCTAAAATATTCATGCTAACATTCTCTTTCCTCGTTGGGGCTTGAGATGATTGATAGATGTCTTCGGTCTCGGGGATGTCGTCCTCCGTCCATGCTTCCGAGCCAGAGATTTCTACGACGTCGTGTTCGCCCCTGTGATCGGGGACCCCGACGATGGCATCACCATTGGGAAGTCGTACGTCAGTCGCTTGTAACGTCTCCGCGATGTCGATGAGGAGGACGTCCATGGGGCATATATATGCAACCTGCTTGCGCTCGCTCCATGCTAGGATGTGACCGCACAGGCGCCCGTATAGTCTGTCGACGATCCAAGCGCCCGAGTCTCCGGGTATGCCAAGGGCTACACCACGTCCATTTTGGTTGGGAGGTGTGATGGGTTTGGATACGCCTGGTATTCTCCCGCTGACCTGGTATGAATGGCTTGGGGAGGTACGTCCATAAATCTTGACAGTTGTAAGAGCAGGTAATATTCGGCCAGCCTAACACGGGTCAGCTACTGTTCGGAATGTTCGACGCGACTCTCCGATAATTGAATCTTACCTGTGAGCCACTCGTGCGCGCAAGACACTGAACGTCTAGTCCGGGTAAAGACTTCACTGGAGCTACTTCTACCGGCTGCAGATGATCCAAGCTCATAAATCGGTGATCCCCGGACGTCACAGGAGGAAACAGATTTCTATCCGGCAGCCTCTCATCTTGGAACTCGAACAGCGCCCAATCAATCTCGTGGACAAGGTTGTTTTCAGTTCTCCTTCGGATTCCAGAAGAGGCGTAGATCTCGCCAACACTATAAGTATCAATGTGATCCTACAGGACGATATGTTAGCGCCAGGCATTTCACCAGAGCACATGGCCTGAGGAAAACATGAGTAGAAATGGGCTATTTTCTATGTACTTCGTTTTCAGTTTCAGGCGACGGGTAAAAACCGTCGGGGACGTCGTCGAGAGCAGGCTGTGTCACAATATATCCTGCAATGCCTAGATCAGCGGGGTGACATTTCTTGACAGGTTCGACGCCTTCGATCACCTCGCTAACTCGTGCCTGAGAACACCGCCCACGATCTTGGATTTGGTTTCGGGGGCCACAACCGTTCCTGGACTTTACATACCGTTTCCACAACCTGGTTCTATCCCAGGGATGTCGCCGGGCTGATTGAACTCTTCCTCTTCATCGTCATCATCTTCTTCGTCGCTGGTTATATCTGTGACTGAGTATTCAGACTCAGTATCAGAGAACTCGCAAGCGAAGTCATCACTGCTTTCAGACGACGTCTCCCCTTCAGTCAGGTACGACATGTCGTGTGCAGATGCGCTGCTTCGGAAGATGGGCGCACTAGCTCGTGTCGCATTATCTGAAAGTTCTTCGAATTCATCTGGCGATTGAAAAGGACGGTCGGGGTCGTCTAGCATATGGTGAACAGTCATGCCGTAAGGCTTGTCATCTACAATAATGACACCCCCTAGGCTCACGGGCGGGAGGTGTTTATCTCCAATCCAGGCTCCGATACTCGCCCCGTTTTGTGGCTTTTCCTGATAATCGGGGTTGGCTGCTGGGATCTCTTGAGACTCATCTTCATCGTCGTAACCAGGCTGACTAGATGTGTCCGATTTTTCACTCTTTGCCATACTCCGTGTAGGACCTTTCCTGGACCGTACCACAGATCCTCGGCATACTTTGAGTGATATATTGGTAGTTGTACCATCAAAAAGGATACCTAGCTTTTTATTTAATATCGCGCGTACTTTATTCACCGACGTGCAAATTACCAGCACAGTCGGCTTGGCTTTTTGAGGGGATTCGCCGATAGACTCGAGTGAGATTTCGACCGATTCTGGATTCTTGCGGTAGAAATGTTTTAAAGCTAAGTTAATTTGTGGCATCAAGATCTCATTCCATTGCTCTACAATATCAGCTGGCAGTGGTATTTGAGGATAAAGACGCTGTTTGGCCTGTTTCTCTTTTGGTTTTTCTGGTTTAGTATCGACGGATTGCGCTAGATCAGAGTCAGCATATTACAACTATAGTAGTCTTCATAATAATGAGCTTACACTTAACAAGAAGTTCACGGTCGACTGGAAAGGACTGTGACCGTTCTTGTGGGAGTGCACGTTTTGTGTCATAACTTTGGTTCTTCGGAGTGGCCGTGGACGATGCTGGCAACGATGTGGTAGAACCTTTAGACTTAATACTCTCGCGTGGGGGAGTGTGAATGAAATCATCACCAAGACGATCTTCAAGTTCGCTGACGCTATCCAATATACAGCATGCTTCAAGATAGCTACTTGCTCTCGTCTGTACCTGTCTAATAATGTCGTCCCCATTACCGGGTCTTGAGAGTTCAAGCTCAACCGCATTCCAGCAGGCTTGTACAGCTCTCATATATGGAGTGCCGCATCGAATAGCGAGCTGGCTTAGAACAGATTCCGGAACACTCGGTGAGTCTAGATTGGGCACAAGGTTCTCCAGTGTGGTCCACAGGCCAATGGAGACAAGCATCATAGCAAGAGAGTAGAGATCCAGTGTCTTCGTATCACTGTTGACAGCTAGTGGAGACTGACTAGTGGTCCGTGGATCAAGCGGATGGCGATGCAAAAGGAACAATGACGGAGAATGAGTAGTCGAGGGGGCACTAGGGAAGATGTCGAAGGATGAAATGAGTGGGCGCCGAATATCTACCTCATTCGTGCCGGGAGTGCTGGAGTCATTGCTCACCACGTTGGTAAATGAGATTGTTGAGCCATGGAGGTTACCATGTGTGATTCCTCGGGAGTGCATGTCAAAAACAGTGTTGGCCAGATTATAGGCGAGACGAAATTTAGCCTCGAGGGTGGGTTCGAAGTCTGGGCGGCTGAGCAAGTTGGTGAGTGTGCACAAGTTGTCAACTGGGTGTTGTGTCTGCGATTCGAATGTGATGGCGTTGAATGTAGGAGGAAATGAATAAACCAAGGCCAGCCTTGAACGCTCCATATCCTCATAGTAACCTAGCAAAAGAGGCAGCCCTATCCATGCACCAGGAGACCTCGAAGACTCTGTTTGAAGCCCTGCGCTGAGTTTTTCAAAACGAGTCATTTCGGGCATGATTCCAGTTGCTGAATAGATGGGGTCAAACTCGGCGTATTCAACTAGAAGCGGAGACCAAGTTCTCCCAGCAGGGCGTTGCGTAAGGTCGGCATAGGCTTGCTTGCTCATGAAATAGACTTCCTGGGGCCGATCAGGAGAAGGGGCAATCTCGGACATTGACTGAGCTTGCAAAGACCTCAGACTCAAGAGACTCTGAGGTTCAAGCTGTTGAGGCGTCTGTATTCGCGTGGAACCATAAGGCCGAAGATCTTCCATAGATGGTTTTGATGATATCGCCTTTCCTGAAAGGCCAGGAGTGGCGTTTGCGGATGAACGAGTGCGAGACAGGTCACAAAGTGTATCGATCGAGGCTGTTAGATCCTTTACAAGATCCTCGAAGCGACCTTTATCCCACACTATCAGGGGAGCTTTTCGGTCTCCTGAAGCCTTCTCTGCGGACTTTTCACTCCCAAGAGTTCGTTTCGAGGCCAGCCAGAGGGGCTCTGCCTCAGCCAAGATGTCCTTGATGGTAGCCATGATGCTCCCAACAAGGTCGGTCAAGCCAGCTTTGTTGAGAGACTCGTCGATCTCGGCTGACTGGTTCGGATCAGACCATTCCAAACCCCAGCTCACAAGCCTATCCTTCTGAATGCGGAGTTTACGATGTAAGGCTTTAATCTCTGGGTCATCGGCAGCTTGTAAGGGCTCCTGAACAAAGTCGGACGACTTCTTGGTGTCATTATAGAGCCTACTAAGCCGACGTTGAACGCCAAGGGCGGCCATGCGGCCCCGAGGAAGGTAGGACTCCATCGTGGGTGATCAAGAAAGAGGTTAGGGGCGATTGAATGAAGAGACCCAAGCAATGTGGAGTTTCAATGTATGTGTTCCTCAGATGTCGGGTATATCGAAGGAAAAAGTACCTGGCACAGTTGAGAGCGATGATCTCTCAAGCTAGTGTCATGGTGCTTGCGAGACAATTACAATACAATTAGACAGTTCAGTCGTGTTGAAGAGGGGAAACAACACCTCTATGAGAACACGAAGAGATGAACGCTTTTGCTTGCGTTGAATTCGAATCGAATCGATTCAATTCAATTGGAAACCCGAGACCAGAAAACCTTCAAGAATATCAGTAATACCGCTGCCTTGAGTATGTGGAACGTTGGTTGCCCGTGGACCGTGGGTAATTCGGGTGCCTGGAATGGTGTCGGCGTTAGCGATTTGGTGGGATGCGGAGTGGACCGACAAATTGTTTGTCTGTTTTCTTGCTTAATTAATGCATGCAGGGTGCACAGACAGTACCAAGGCAGTGGTAGGCACCTCCAGTATATGCTAGGTACCTATAGTCCCTACCTATACGTCTATAAAGCTGTTGCATATGTCGTTGTTGGACAATTACGCCAACGCTGTTATTGATGGTGAAGTGCTGCTCCGCAAATGGTGTTTAGGTTTGGAGAGTACGGTACTAAAAAACTGGGTACATAATACTGCTGCCTGATTGTGTGTTTGCCGCATCCAACCAATAGATACATAGATACGGATCCCTCGTTTTTCTCAATTTAGGTTGCAGCACCAAGCTAGAACATGTGAGGCTCTAGGCAGACCACTGTAGCACAGTACTGATCCAGGGACCCTTAGCCAAGACAGGTGAGGAAGGTGGCTTCCCACTTGTTGCCAGATGAAAACCAGTCCTCTGCCAGCTGCTGAGATATCCCGCTGCCTGCCCTCACCAACCCTTTACATACACCGATTAGTTAAACCAGGCGACACAAACTCATCTTCTATTCCATACCAGTTAGACATCTACTAAGCTTATGCTATTCTCTAGGTACCCTTCTATAAGAAAATGTCATCAAAGTATTAGCTAAGTCTCCAACTGATTAGATCATTCCTTCATCATGTGACACTATTGTAAGTAACAACAATGAACAAAGGGAGACAACTCTTTACACGAACAATGTTTGACAAATGATCAAAGCTTCACTCCCTTTACTCACGGTCTTGAATCACTGAAGTCCAATGAATATGTATTCCGTAACAATGGAATACCATACAAAACAATTATCACATATATATGGATTGATATCCCTCGTATCCTATCAGTTCCCTTCGTGGAGAAAAAAAGTATACTTAAACCTTTAGGTGGCACCAGCAACGACAACAAGATTTGCAGAACTAGACCACATCCTGCCAATCTCTCCAGTCGAAGCTGGCTGTCCACAGTTCCCGGGCAGAGACTTTAACCTTCACAATCCCCGACAACGAGGTGCTAACAAGACGTCATGGGTTATCACGTAACCATCGACGACATCTTGCTGTATGTCCCCAGCCGAGATCGCTGCTGGGATATCAAAGTAGTCTATGCGTGCGGGGATCCCGTCACAAGGCAAGTAGCAGGCCACACCGTCGACAAGGTAATCCGAGTGAAGAAGTCCAATCATCGCGGCCCCTGCCGGCTTCGCCGCTGCATCCGCGCTTCGACAACACATGAGCTCCCGGAGCAGTGCCATCGCTGCCAGCTGGTGGAGGCGAGATTCGAAGGTGCTTCTGTATGAATAAACATCATATATTCACAACAATTATGACAAGTTCGCTCTGTCTTCGTCCTCGTGATACCTAGTCGCTCGGCTTGGGAGATTTGCTAGGCAAATAGTGTCTCCATATATATACCTATAAGTATGTATGTGGAGATATTAATAGAATAAGAGATTGAGAATCTGCCTAAACTTCGGAAGATGCCGAGACAGAGGATGTGACTGGCGGCCCGAATTTCGTAAACTAAACTGTAAAGGAAGCGCTTGCCTGTGTAAGACTAACTGTACCCGATTCGTCGCATCTTTGCTATATTGGTAAGAAAGAAAAAAACTAATACTAACTATACCAGAGAGAATACGAAGTATTAAGAAAAAAAAGGAAGACTAGAATCCCGGTCACGTCAGTAGGCACTAATATGTTGACTTATAGTGCACCTACCTGGTTGACCGGCCAACTTACATTGTTAAAATATGATATAAATAGTAAAGAATTTGAAAAAAAAAAAAAAAAAAAAAGACCTTAGACCTTAGACCTTAGACCTTCAAACCACCCTACCAGCTTACTCAATTCAATCCGACCCAGCCCAGCCCCGGCAAACCAAACCCCAAGATCAGGGACCAGATCGAGAACGAACGCCACCCCCTCAACGATTTGATTCTCGCGCACATGCGACGCGTTTGTTAGCATACACTACCGGTACGTCTTTTACCATGCCATACCCGGTTACTGCCCGGTCTTGTATACACTGCACAGGTTGCACTACCCATGTTCCGCCCATGCTAGTCAGTAAGTATCTGTTCGTCCGTTCCATGACGGCTTCCTACAGTATGTAGGTGCCCCATCCTGCCTAGTGTACATGGATAGATACGTCTCCGGCCGGTAGCCGCGCATGATGGATCCTGTCGAACTGTGTTACGTGTAGATTGCGAACGGCCGCATTGCAGGATAGACAGTCTGCGTGGTAGGGCAGTCTTGGGTACATCAAGCCTTTCGAGGAGAAACGTGCTTGAGGTAGGTTAGTTAAGCGTGGCTAGGTAAGTAATCCAGGGGGTTGGGTGGCGTGTAACTCTTCTAATCACATCCGCAGTCTTGTGATGCGTGGCGTACTGATTGCCTGTTTCTGTTCGTTTGAAGCACATTCGTTAGCGCTGTCATTGCGCTGTCTATCAAGCAAAGCATGCCAGCCAGCCTCCGCTACCGAACGAGACCTCCCGGTGGAACACATTTCACGGGACCGATAATCCAGACACTTACATATGTAGAGATACAGTAGGTTCGGCTGTGGATATATTCCCGACATGCAGAGACAGTAGGTGGCTAGATACCTACATACCTATCTTTAGTTCTTCTTTTTAATAGGTAAACTATGCAATTGCATTCCATACCTGCCAGGTACCGTACCAACAGTATACTTCGAACTGGGTCTTATGCGTAGCAGAAGGAAGCAAAGTCACACAAGACATCTGGCGCTGTAGATTCCCGTCAAGAAAAGAACGTCTCCGGGGTATGGCCGCTGTGTGTTACCCAGTCCGAGACATAGACAGCTGATTAAGACCGGAAAAGAGAGACACACACAAAAACCGTGATGTGTCATGATTTCATGCATCTCGTTTTAAGTACTAGCTAAGCTAAGTAGGCAGTTTGGTTACGTAGATGGGTTAGTAGGTACAACACAACACAACGATCTGTGCACTGCTGGCTAGCTACGGCACGAACAGAACACGAACCGCCGCGTTATGTAGCCGGATATTCGGGTACGCACGGCACCAGATCAAACCAAACCGTTCGTGGTCCGCGAATGGCGCGATGGCGCTCGCGTATGTGACAGGCAGAAGGCAGACTGGCAGAAGAACAGTGATGGCGAGGGGATTGGGACGGGATTGGCAAGGCTGTGCGTTCTAGACGGCACGGCGTCGCGCCAGAACCAGAAGCAGTCAGAGGCGGGGTGCGTGCAGCGAATCTGCAGTAGGTCGTTGCGTGTGGTTACTTGTACCACCCAGCTTTTCTCGTCTCGTCTCGACCGTAGATTTGTGTCCTGTTGTTGGCTGGGGCAGTACTGGGACAAGACTATGCGAACTATGCGAACTATGCGGACTGGACTCACACAGATCGGGACGCCGCAGATTGTACCTGATCCCAACGTGACGGGCGGTCAAAGGGACGTGAACGAGAGCAGCAAGACTAGGCGACGGGCGCGCTTGGTTGCCTAATACAGACATCTCTTCGTTACCTATCCATGGTAGAATAACATGTTCTAATGCGAGAGATCGGGCAGGATACAGCCACCGAGGTGCAGGCAGGTAGGTAGTCTGCAGGCATGAGTTTCGGGAAGTGGATTGGTTGTAGATGTGATTACTATTTGTGTCTCTGAGGAACAAGCCAAACGAAAAACCCGGTGTTTCATTTTCGTTCGCCAGAGCAAACATCATAGTCGCGATAACGAACAGAACCGAATTGGGACATTGTGCCTTTAGATAATAGAAGCTAATCATCTCGTCTGATATTCTCTACTCCCTAGAGCATAATACAGAATAGAGACCATCAACTCTAATTCGCCATGTCTCAATATCGGACGATCCTCATGGAGAGGGAGATACCAGAATCCGACGGCATCCGCACCCTAACAATTGCGCGGCCAGAGTCAACATTCGTCCAAACACTGACGCTCGGCAACGGCGTTGCATCGTCGACGGATGTGCCAGCTGCCGCTGCCGCATCGGGTTCGACATCGTCGAGCCGGAATCCAGGTTACGTCGGGGCAATTCTAAGCGGGGTCGTGATCCTGGTGGTAGTCTTGTTCGTGGTCTGGCTGTACTATCGTAAAGGTGATTTAACTCGAGATACTTTTCTCCCGAGGCTTCAATTAATGACCTGCCCGTTCTACAGGCCACAAGCGCTCCCGTCGTTCACGGAGCTCAAGCCGTAAGAGCAAGTCTGCATCAAGCTCAAGCAGCTCGGAAAGCTCTGGCGGTCCATCTGAAGATGGAGGCACCGGCTCGGTCGTCAGCGAGATCGGCGAAGAGCACTGGGAACAGCCGCAACAGCCTATGCCGGCGATGGCTCCTCCACTTGGACGATGGCCAGGAGCTCTACCTGGACATATAGTCCCTCCCCCGGGAGCGGGTATGGGACCTCCCGGTATGGGACCTCCAGGCATGGGTCCGCCTGGGGTTGGTATGGGGATGCCTTTTGGTCGTGGTGGTCTTCCGATGATGGGGAGAGGTGGCGGCCCGCTGCCAAATTTCGGTGGACCATCATCAATGATACCAGAGACTGGTAGGGGCGGACCGCCTCCTCCCATGCCTCAATAGCCTGGTAGAGGAAGCTGGGTTGTATGATACAGACGGGATGACGCGAGTCCTCAAAGCTACGAGCATGTTCCAGTACACCAGCTTGGTATCAATATGATATACACTATAAGGAGCTGTTGATTGGTACATGAGTTACAAAACCACGAGTGACTTAGGACACGACGCCTTCAAAAAGTCTGACACATAGAACGGCTGCGACGGCTGCAATACCCCCAAACACAACCATTCTGGCGCCTTCCCATAAGCCACGCTTGGCCAAACTCCACCGAAGTAATCGATCTGTTTTCGTCCCCGAAATGTACCTTTGCCTCGTTGAGTTGATGTTCAGTACATACTCCTTCGTAAAGCCGAAGACGAACAATGCTAGAATGCAGATGGCAAAGCTCCATATCAGCCCCGCAGTCACACTACTGACGAAGAAATAGGGGGCAAGCGGGAAAGACCCTCCTAGAAGGTACCCAAGGGCGACCGAAAGGCCGGAAATGATGGGTGCCGTCTTAACGGACTCTGGTGACGGTTCATGTTTGGCAAAGTACGAGCTGTCAATCACTCGTGCCGCGATCTCTGGTGATGAGTCGATATGAGCCATGACATTCCGAAGTAAGTCGGGAGGCAGCTGGAGCGGAGCTATGTAATCGATGACTCCTTGATCCTGACGGAGAGGTGCGGAAGATGCCGACTTCTCTTGGTCATCATCCTTCTCATCCTCTTCGACATGTTGGTCGTCATTTGTTGCACTGTCGGACCTTGCAGCCAGGTAGCCCCCTATGCCCATGCTGATACAGCCAGCACATATCTCTGCCATGCCGGCGTAGATGACGGTGTTGGTTTGGCCTAATGAAGAGAGACCTGCGGTCAAGGCAAATGGTACGGTGAGCCCATCTGCGAAGCCCAGTGTGAAGTCGGCAAAGAACCGGGATAGTGAAGGGTGAGTCCTAGTTACAGGTGCATCAGAGGAATCGATTTCATCTTGAGTTGACGAGGCATCGATGGTTGTGGTAGGCGTTGTCGGTAATGTTGAATAAGTCGGACGTTTCTTATTCCAGCCAGGAAGTTGGTTTAATAGCTCCATCTTCTTTATTGTGATTATAACGTTTGTCGCATGTTATAAGACGTCAATCCTTGACGAGTGAGTGACCTTTAGCAAAAAGGCAAGAAGTTCTCAGTAACAATATTGTCAAGTTGTTGCCGTATTGTAGATGTAGGTAGAGGATGCCGAGGTTCATGCATCGGTGTATGTATGTAGCCTTGAGACGAACGAGGCTGGATTTGGATAGAGAAAACAGTCACTTTTGTTATTGTTGCAGCTTGCAGCTGAGACGAAAGCTCTTGGTTAGATCGGTTCCCACTTGAGGTAATGACCAATTATCTTTTCGACAAACGGCAGGTGGTCTGGCTCGGGCAACCCTTCTAAAATATGACTTTCAGCATTCAGGGTGGTAGTGTAGGTAGTCGGTACCACTCAGCTTCTGGTAGCTATGGAAAATCAAAATCATTTGTAGTACGATACCATCGTGCATACTGGTAGCTCCAGGTAGTAGCGAATCAGTTGGTAGACATTACGACGCAACGTCCTGTATTCAGACTGTATATCGACTGCCATTGGCCAGTACATACACTAACTCCCGCACCCGACTTCCGACCGGGGTGTCGTAGTGTGCATATTAGTGCATACTAATGGTTATAGCGTCAGCGGGAATCGGCCTAGCGGGATTAGGAAGGAGGCGAACAAGCGGTCGGGTGGCGTTACTGGGATGGCGGGGGGTAGTATTAAGCTTCTCATTTTGGCACTCCCGGCACTTGGCCAGTCTTTAGCCTTTACGCAGACACGTGCCTATCTTTTCATTTTCCTTCACCTCTTCGCCCTGGCTAGCTTGTGGATGGCGCGAGGTCGCTTCGACGAATAGTGCTGACATTGTATTTTTGCTCAATTGCCTATCAACTGCAATCCCGTCCCAACGTGCATTTGTTGTTTATGACTTGAACATGAGTAAGTCTTTCTACCTCGGGGCAGTAGATCTTCAGTAGGTACATGTACTACTGTGCAGGTCGTGGAGAGAGTGGCACCATGTAACTTACCTAGTGTGGCAGGTATTGATTGATACCACACGCAGTAATACGTACGGTTGGCATGTAGAACACGGTCTTACCAACCTCGTCACGATCCCTGGGTTCGGCTTTCGGCATCGCCAGAACATGAGCTCGGATAGTAATGAAGACGAATGGAGAGCAAAAGAAAAATACTCGATAGTGAAGCTTAGTAGCAGTATATGGTAATTCTGCTGGTTATCGACGATGGTTTCTTTGACGATCGGTCAGTAGTAGATACATTTTATACATGTAAGTGTATTAGGTACTAACTTCATGAACAACGGCAGGTTGTGAACTGGTAAACGACCAGGGAGCCCAGGATCAGCCAGGGTCCTTATGTGGACCTGATAATTACTAGCGTGTACAATGCAATGTACATGTAAGCTCTCCGCAAGACAAGACAACTTCTCATGAGTCTACTTATAAGTACAGTAGATGCAGTGGAATATGCAGATGCTGCCGTTATCTACACTGGGTCGACATGTACCTTCACACGTGCAGATCTTGGGAATGGGTAGATGATGGGGAATGAACTACACAGTAGAGAAAACATCCCCTCTCTCTTATTATCCGCCAATAAGGGTGACTAGGATACCATCTTTGGCTGGCTGCCCACGTGTATGGTACAGTACATGACTTACCATCATCGCACACGCAGCCGATTCCGTTCGGGCAACCCATCCAGCTGGTATTAAACCCTCGCCTCGCCGTCGATCGGGATCTCGCATTGCACGTCTTCTCTCACGCGCTCTTCGCCTGTGTCGTTGGCTGTTTTCTCGACACCGTTTCCGTCGTCGTTGTTTGAGTTTGAAGCGAAGTGAGAGTTGCTGTCCGATCTCAAGATGCGTTCCTTCACCGCATCCGCATTGCTCCTCGCCGGCAGCGTTGCTGCGCAGGTCGAGAACATGTACACGGCCACAGGAACTGCCGATGTCGCCGCGGCTGCTGCCACTGCGAAGACCTCGAGCCCTACCAGCCATGTCAAGGGCAAGGCTTTCGACCGTATCGCCATCATCTGGCTCGAGAACACTGACTACGACATGGCCATCAATGACCGTATGCTCTGACTACGTCTAAATATTTGGCGCATCACAAACTAACCTGGGTCTACAGCGAACCTTGCCTGGCTTGCTAAGAAGGGAATCACACTGAGCGGCTATCACGCCGTGACACATCCATCTCAGCCAAATTATGTTGCGTCTATCGGCGGAGATTACTTCGGCATGCAAAACGACGACTTCAACCAGATCGACAAGAACGTGTCCACTGTTATTGATCTTCTCGAGGATAAGGGTATCTCGTGGGCCCACTACCAGGAAGACTCGCCCTACACCGGCTTCGAAGGCTTCGCTTGGGTAAACCACGCCACCGGCGCAAATGACTATGTCCGCAAGCACAACCCCGCCGTGAGCTACAACTCCAATGCCGGAGTCATCGATCGCCTGGCCGTCATCAAGAACCTCACCGAGTTCCACAAGGACCTCGCCAACGAGAAGCTCCCCCAGTGGATGTTTATTACTCCTAACATGACGAGCGATGGCCATGACACCGACGTAACAGTCGCCGGCACCTGGACGCGCACTTTCCTAGAGCCTCTCCTGAACGACAAGCGGTTCATGCAGAACACCCTTGTCCTCGTCACTTTCGATGAGAACGAGACCTACACTATCCAGAACAAGGTCCTGGGTATCCTGCTCGGCGACTCCATTCCCAAGCACCTCGTCGGAACCACTGATGACAGCTACTACAACCACTACAGCGAGATCTCCACTGTCTCTGCCAACTGGGACCTCCACACTCTCGGCCGCTGGGACGTCGGTGCCAACGTCTTCAAGGTCGTGGCTGACAAGACTGGCGATGTTGTCCGCCCATGGGATGGCAAGGTAGAGCTTGCTAACACGTACTTCAACTGGTCATACGCTGGCGTCTTCAATGAAGACGGCGGTAACGCCCGATACCCCGGCCCCAACCTAGCGTGCAGTGCCAAGTCGAAGCGAACGGTGCTTCCCAGCATTAAAAAAGCCTGGAAGGGCAACCCGGCCCCGGTCTACTATGACTCCAAGGTGGCGATCCCCGATGGCCAGCACCCTCCTGCTGGATACACTCCCGTGGCTTAATCACATGCGGATGCTTTGGATATCAAAAAAGACTGGTTCAAGACATGTAATTATTAATTATCTTCTCGTTTACTTCCAGAATGCGAGTGATATGAAAGTTCACGGTTCTCTTGTGCTATGAATATGTAGTGCGTCCTAAAACGCTAAACTATCCTGTGACGAGCCGAGATACCCAGAATCAAGCGTAGAAGATGCAGTGCACTTGACCAACTCAACTTGGAGGATATGCCTACCGTAGACATTACCATTGACGACACTGTCGTCTAAATGAGATAAGCATGAGTCCAATCCCAGAGGAATGTGTGGCTACCACAGAATTAAATGAATGGCTTGGAAGGAAAGAAGAAACGAAAGGAAAGTCATGCCAGGTCCGCAACACGGGGAATCTCAGGTTCATACCCCTTGAAGACGATGCATTCCGCCCGTAGTGAGCGCCTTCTTGTTGACAAGATGGTCAGCCTCGAGATAGTATATCATCATCGCATAAGGATGTATTCTATGTCTCATATGGGTCCGCGCACCAATGACATCAAGAGCTAGCTCAGAGAATTACTCTGAAAGCCTATATGAGGTTCATATCCACTGCAATCATATTTCTCATTATCCTACGCGGCACTCGATCAATGCGATACCATAAACCAGGTGTACTGTCTGCGAGTCTCGGCATGTCGACCCCTCGTATTTTCATATCCGACGAAGGTACTAATGCTACGCTGATGTAGGTTCTTTCTCAATAGCAGCTGAAATATCTGTGTCGATGTTGAGTATGCCAATTTCTCGTTCCTTTATTCCACCCACGCAACTCGGGAGTCACTAATTAGAAGCTTCCTTATAGTCCCTTTATTCCTCGACCCAAGGCTTCAGATACCTGCGGTTTGATCTCAAGGTCGACTCTTAATACATACCTACTTTATTCCTTGGGTGCCTCGATCCTCCCTCCCTCTTCTCCCTTTCAGTTTATTTCCTTCCGTTCGTCCCGTACAAAATGTCACATTGTTCCGGCTGACATAAGACCTAGTTTCCACTATGCTTCAATACATTACAACACCTCATCATCGTTGAATGTGATATAAGTCATTCGCACCTCCCACTTACACTTACTTGACCCAAATAAATTCACTGTCCCAAGTGAAACCTTTATTTGGTCCCTCATTTGGGAACCCCCTTCGTCGCCCTCACGCTTTGCGGCCGAAACTATAGCATATGTTGATCCTTCAGTCGTGCTATTAGTTTTTTTGCGGACTGTCGCCTCGTATGCCCACGTAATCCCATCTGGTTCCACAACAATGCTCAAGTTTAACTGCGTTTGTATGCCGTCCTTATAAAACAACAGAGTCTCACGGTACTTATTTCGGCTCGGAACAATGTGAAATCCAAATATACCCATGTCCGGCCAGCTGCGGGCATATTTCCAGCCTGTCTTTTGCCCCCAATACTTAGACAACATTTTGTAAGAACTTCGCCCTCGGGGAAACACTAACCAAAATCCGTAGAAGTTCTTATCCGGTTCGAACGTAAGCTCGTGAACTAGTTCCTGTCTTATTCTGAAGCTCTCGATGTACACCTCTGTGACAGAGTCGGAAGCGATGTGGACGGTGTCGACCAGGATTCGGCTGCCGAGAAATCGGCACCTCTCCCACTCATAGGAATCTGGCACCTCCATATTGCATCTTGTCAAAACGACCGCATCGCATATTTCATGGGTATTCCGGTTTCCACCTGTAGCAGGGCCGCAGCGCAGCACAGCCAGGAATACAGGCAAGCCATACACGTTCCCTATTTGCATCAACGGGAGTCTCATGAAGAGGCCGGCATTAGTCATCGAGTAGGGGAGTTTCCTTATGGGTGGGAGGCAAAAGTTATCCCCGCAACCGTAGAAGTTGACAGGATCCGGAGCAAGCATGGTCGAGCCTCCCGAATTTTTCCATCCCGTTCGGACTAGATGGTCAAGTCTTGTGTTAGGGCTAATCTCAAGGCCAGTTTCGTCAAGGTCATCACTGATAAGCGCCTCAAGTTGAGGAACTGTAGTCCACGCAAAGATTGATTCGTCATCTGACACTACGATAAGCTCCTTCTGCAGCCTGATCCACGTGTTGCCCCTTTCGCCGTAGAGAAGAGGCATATTAATCTGGAACAAACCCAGCAAGCAGTACGCGATATCTTCCGGACGGGTCGTGACACGGTCGGAAACCCAGGAAAGCCGCTCCGCAATAGTTGCATACTGGAATGGCATCCTAGCAAGTGTGTTGGTTGTCGTGCTGTTTTCTGGGGGTAGACCTTGCTCGCGCATGAGATATTCTGACCCGATCCCAGTGATTTCTGACAACAAAAGGCCCAGCTCGTCTCTTGTCCCGATCCGTATCCATTTAGAGGAATAGAATATAAGCTCAGATGGTGCAATGAGCTCCTTGGAGGGTCCAGCCCCGCGTAAACCATCGGCTACTGCGAAAAAGGCTTTCTTTCAGCCCGACCATACGCTGGAATAATACATCAGAGAGATATGCGTAGCATACTTCGGCGCCTTCGTACCAATTGAACATCGAGTTGATGGCCTCTGATAGCTCTGCACTGCTAGTCTTATCGATGCAGATGGTGTCGATCCAGATGTAATCCAAGCCATCCTTGACTGCTTGTTTTCCGGCACAGGTTGCTTTCCCGTATGCCTCTCGCTGTTTTTTTGAACTCGACTGCCATTCCTGAAGTGTCATTTCATTGTCCCAAGTGTGCGAGAGGATGGCATATTTCGGCGGGTCAAAAAACTCCTCGATCTCAGAGGTTCGTATATTAAGAAGTCTCATTCTGAGGAGGGCTGCTCAGAGACCTAATAGTGAAATAAGTCAACTCTCACACGGTGAACACGAGGCAGTGCGGTATTCTTTGTCCGCCGATGAGGGCTGAGGACGCATTTGCCGGCAGTTGCATTTGGACTCGACAGTCAGGCAGCAATCCCTGCAACCATGATTGGTTATTCAATTGAGAATCCTGGTACCGTTCTTAGCGAGCCGAAGAGCAGCAGAAATGGTGGGATCAGGCTGCCATCTTCAGAGGCCAAACATCGACAACGGGGAACTCATTGTGCAATTACCCATTTCGGCAGCATATCGCACCTCGTAAAATGAAGAGAAAAGGCTCCGGTGACATTGTGTACTTGAGCCTCATACTGAAGGACATACATAAGCTGTTACGAGAAATCCCCGCAACGCCACGTCACCCCGACGTGCATACTACTCATGATCTAGAAGCTGATGCCTTGGTACTGTAAATGCAGGACATGTTAGCTGAAAGCTGAGCCTCCAGGATGTGATGACCGATATTGGTTCCTTTCGTTGAAAGTCACAGGGCTGTACATCGCATCTCCGAGGGTCTGCGCTGTTTTGCTTTGGCTTACAAGCCAACTGTCACACGATGGAACATCATAGAGGGGTGTTGCATGAAACTAGTCCAGCCTTGCTTACTTGCCGAACTTGATCAGTGGGCATATCACCCAGCAAGTACGGTATGCCAGTTTGGCTCTGCGATGTAATGTAGTGAAGGTGTACCGCATGCACCGAAACTATCATTACTCTTACAGGAACTATTGAAATGGGGTCCAAACATTTGTCTAGTCTGAGGCTTTTGTGATCGTATGAGAACTGTTTCTGTGAAAATCCCAGAGTCACAAAAGTATATAAAGGCGACTATCCGCCCTCATTATATCAAAGAGATGTCTGAGATTTCAATTGCGCATCGTCTTCAGAACTCGATCTATGATATACAACCTACTGTATAGGAGAAACACCAATCGTAATCATGCACATCTACACCGGAAAGCTCAACTGGCTCAAAGAAGCCGTAAACGAGCGCTTCACCATCGTGTTCCCAGCGGGAATGAAGAAAGGGGACCCGGTATGCGGCTTCTGGCGCTGGACTGTAGTCAACTCGGGGGAGAAGAATGTCAACCAGAGCTACATCGGCCGCATATCAAGTATTGGACCAGAGGAGAACAAGCTCGTGCTCTTCGACATCAAGGAGAACTATTACCAATTCGAAGCCGTGCTGAGCGAGAATGACACGGTCCTGACCGTCACGATGGGGAACAAAAAAGGCACGAAGGCGGATCCTACAGTCCTGAAGCAAGTCCATCTGGCATCTGGAAACCTCGCCGTGAAAACCGGCTGCTCCGTCTACACTGGGACACTCAACCGAAGCGTCGATTCCAACTCCCATGAAGAAGCCGAAGCCGAAGCCGAAGCCCTACCAGTTGCTGGCGCCTCTGCCACCGAGGAGATGTTTGTCCTCATCGTCCCTGCATCGTCGCGGTTCAATGTGCCTGTTATAGCTACGTGGCAGTGGACCTCCTCTTCAACTGAGGGGACGAATGCCAATGTTGTTATGACCCAGGATGCGATAGAGATTACCAAGGGAGGGAAGGAGATTAAATTCTGGAATGACAATGGCTTTGCGTTTAAGGGTGATGTGCTGGAAAATGGCAAGAAGCTAGTGCTTGATATGACGCCGGTTGGACGTCCGCACCCGAGAATTACCAAGTTGGAGTTGGCTTTGGCGTATACTTATGGGTAGGCAACTTCTGTACTAGGGCTAATGAATGAGATGGAGCCGACATGGAGTTGATGATACAGCAGTAAGTATTTGGCAAATATTGAGTGGCAGGTAGAGTTAATCCTCTGGTCGCAAAATTGAAATTTGAGTAGGAAGATATAGTAACAGTAAAACACATACAAAGTTCAAGGGGCTATGCTTTCGCGAAGTAGTTGCATTGCCAATATCATGTGTTTGCGCAACGATGACACACCACCCTTCCCGTTTTCTGGTTCACCTGCCTCATCCCTACACACTACGCTTCTTATAAACCCTGGATATCATCTCCTAAACATATGGCACCTTGGTCTGAGGCACGTGTTGTTACCCTCAGGTCAGATGGTAATCCGAGCAGACATTCAAGTCTCTCGAACAAGCTCGTTACCATCTGGATAAAGAGCGTGGCTTGGAGGTTCCCAGACTCTACAGAGAAATCACGTATTAGAATTTAGTGCGTCTAGTGCAAAGTAGCGTAGAAGGATCTGATAGCGTACCAATTTCAAAGTTGCCGAATCCCATATTGGGAAGAGGACAAAGGGTCGCAGTACCATTCTCGGTAAGTTTAACGAGATACTGGTGAATGTGCGCAAACAAGATAACATATAGACGCAGTACTTGCACATAACATGAAAGAACTAAGAGAAGGGTAGTAGTATCGACCGATCTATTTCCACATAAATGCTCAGAAGAGATACCCAGACGCGGTTCCGAGCTGTTGCTATCAGATCCCGACTCTGACGATGTGGGCGTTGTAGCAAGTGCCGACTCATGAGACAGTGCTTCTAAGATTTCTATGAATCGGCGTGTAATACTCAGCATATCCTCAACCGGACTAGTCGATGAAGGGTCAGATTCATCGGAGCCCGAAATCAGCATATCCAAGGTCACTTTGGGAGGACCCTGATCGATCTGGCTTAGCTGCGAAACAAGTGAGAGATTTATGCTAGAGAGTCGATGAACATGGCTCTCTGAAGCATAAGTGTCCGGCGAGGAGTTCTGGGGATTCCGAGCGCCCCAGGTTTCATCTGGCAAAAAGCCGGCGGCGTCTTGTTGTGTTGTCCGAGGCGGAGCAACGATATGTGCACCGGCTGTAGTAGTTGCCGCATCCGTGCATGAGAACTGGTAGTCTTCGTTTGATATGACCATGTCATCGAAACCATCCCCAAGACCTAGATTGTATGGTGAACCACCCCAAAGCTGGGACCAATCTGTAGAGTCGACAGAGTCGGGAGGTGCTCCGAGCGAGCCTATGCCAGTATAACTGACAGCCGGCGCCAGATGAGGCCCGGGATGGGGATGTTTCCATTTTCGAGCGGCTAGGCGCAAAGGTTTTGCCAATTGATGTCCCGCCGTCGACCCAGGCGTTGTGAGGCATTCAGTATCAGCTCGTAGACATCGATCACACCGATCCGGGTCAAGTCTTTGCCTCAGACATCGCGTCTTCTGATCACGACAACGGTTGCAAGCAAAGCGCCGCGACGACAATGTAACGGCCGCCATGAAATCCCCGTGAAAGTCAAAACATGTATGTGATGCATGTTTGGTGAAATTCTGGCTGACTGCCTGTTAGTTTACGTAGCATGTGTCATGCGCTAGTCCTATACTACAGCACTTCTAACCAACACTAATACCTGAGTGAGTGAGATGGTACCAAAGCCCCGGGATTTTGCTTCGGTTCTTGTGAAGTCTGTTTACAGTAGCAAATCCGGGGAGCCGGAAAATGGAACCCGATTTCGTGTGCGGACAGGGACCACGGTAGTATCGAATTGAGAAGACTGTCTGGCCAATATTCTCTATTCCCACTTGGATTACTTAGTCTCAATGCTAGGGCGGAGAAACTGCTGTGCCGCGTAGCCTTCACTCGGAATATCGTTGGAGCTCAATATAGCTAGGAAAGAGGCACAGTACGCAGGAATGCAAATATGCAACAATGCCATCTCGGAGTCCGACTCCGTACGTAGACCCGGAGCTCCGGTATAATTATATCCTACCACCGTAATCGGCTAAGACATAGGACCGGTCAGTAGCGCTTTTCATAGTCCAAGAATTGTCACGTCATTCTGTGTAGCTCTCTGAGGTATTAAGAGAGTACTTGCAGCAATATTGTCGCGGCTTCAATAGATATGTATGCAACTAACAATTGAAGTACCCAACGGTGCTCCTCAAATTAAACGCGAGCCTTTAACAACGACATACTCGATATCGATGACTTATACTGTGTACTTGCAAGTGGCTATCTACTTGTATCGAGCGTACGTCAAGTTGTTAAGATACACGAAGCACCCCAGGTTTAAACTACCGCTGAAATATCCATAGCTCATCAGGGGCGTCTGCAGGGGTTCCTGAGCCGATAGCATATAACACTCAGTTAGCATCCCTCTTTCACACAGTTAGTAGCGTTCATTGGCTTCTCCAACCCATGATGCAAACTCATAAACGATCATGGCGCCCCCTATCATCTCATACTTCTACTCCCATCTAATCCTCAAGCTGCCCGTCCCCAATAAATCCTTCACAGGTTCAACAGTAATCGTGACAGGCGCAAACTCAGGCTTAGGTCTAGAAGCGGCACGCCACTTCGCACGACTAGACGCATCAAAAGTAATCCTCGCAGTCCGCGATCCAAACAAAGGGGCCGCAGCCAAGACCTCCATACTCGCATCATCCGGTAAAGACTCAAGCGTAATCGAGGTATAGGAACTAGACCTCGCCAGCAGCATCTCCGTCCGGTCCTTCGCAGCGCGCGCAAACAACCTCGAGAGACTAGACATAGTCGTGCAAAATGCCGGAGTGCTTACACACGACTTCGAGCGAGTCGAAACCAACGAGCGGACGATAACAGTGAACGTTATCAACACGTTCCTCCTTGCCCTGCTCCTGCTCCCAAAACTGCGGGGAACTTCCACCGAGCTCAACAAGGAGGTGGTGATGACCTTCACCGGCTCATTGGTGCACTGGCTCGCGAGTTTCCCGGAGCGAAACAGCGCTAGCATCTTGGAAGCATTGGCGGATAAAGACAAGGCAGACATGAGGCAAAGGTAACGATACCCCGAGGTAGAATTAAACAGGGCTCGCTAACTAAGGTTTCCTCATATAGATATCCGCTATCCAAACTACTAGAGCTCATGGCATTCCGCGAGCTAAGCGAAACCATAAAACAGTCCTCCAAGCCCGGAAAAATCGTAACATCCATGGTCAACCCCGGCTCCGTGTTAACAGGGCTAGACCGAGAAGGACATGGACTCCGCGGTCTCATCTGGTCAGTATATGTCCGAGCGATCGGGCGAACAGCAGAAGAGGGCTCAAGGACGCTCGTGCACGCTGCGCAGGGTGGACGAGACACACACGGGCAGTACTTGGATGACTGCAAAGTCGGCAGGTGAGAACTACTAGATCCCTGACCCCTTCTCACGAGCTTGGGCTAACGGTACACTTACACAGGACGTCGGATTTCGTCAATAGTGAAGCAGGGCGTGACGCGCAGAAGAAGTTCTGGGGAGAGCTTATTGCTTTGCTGGAAGATATAGAGGGAGGGGTCACGCAGAATCTCTGATGACTTACTTCCGGTACTCTTGATACAGCTTTTTAAAGCCTACACTCCTTGGCCAAGAAAGATAGATACCCAACTTACGTCCGACTGCTTTAGTTTATCTTTTACGGGTTGGCAGTGATAAATCATTATGACTGTCAAGTCCATTTCTCGTATAGGGAATATGAACACTGAACTATGCTGAGAGAAATCAATGACCATGAAGCTTGAAGGGTGATTCTTAACACTACGCCAATTTTACTCTCACTGTCCTAGAATATTATGTAGAATTTGAGGGCCCACGTAGCTTCTCTCGTCTTTTAAACCTACTCGCAATGAAGTAAGTCAATGTTATGTGCACTGTATATCTTTGCGCTAACTATAGTGATCAATGCCTTTTTTTGAATTGTTTTATGGTTATATGTATAGCTACCCTAGCGATTGACCCAAATTGTTCCTTTTGAACCTTCGTCGCCCTCCTGTGCTTCTGTTTTGCATATCAGGTAATGGTCGACAATTTCCGAAACTCCTAACCACTCTATTGACTGGCAAGAGTAAACGCTGTGGTGATTTGAAACTCAAAGCCGAAGTGGAGATACCGATTGAGACACGCCATAAAACGAATATTGAATATCAAGGCCTCAACTTATTACCACCCTAGGCCATTTTGCTTTTTACTCCCATGCCATCAATCAATTTTGACTGCCGAAGTGTGGGAAGCCCCCCGCTTTTCGTGTATATTGGGGGTATCATAAAATCAATGCCTTAAAACACCTCGATGCACTGTCCCAAACGCCTTTGCCAAAAATGCCAAGAATATCATGTCAAAAAATAATATAGGCCGTGAATAAGACGGAGCGCGGGGCCACACTGGGACCCACGCGTCGCTAAGCATCTTCAACCATATTTAGCAGCTGATGGCTTTAGCAGTGACATTATCTGATGCAAATGGAGAGCAATCTTGCATGTGTTGAATATTGTGATATTGGCTTCGGTCAGGGACTGGTCCGCTTGAAACCGCCTCGCTTGAACCTTTGCCTCGACTGTAATGGGCTTTCCCAGGACTCTGCATCGAATACTCATATGTACCATCGTATGAGGCGCTGATGAGAGTACCGTCCTTCAACTGAGGACTAGACTGCTTGGAGCCATTGAACTACAATGACCGAGCTGTTAGTTATACTGAAACAACGAAGTATGTTGACGTAGGTGTCAGGATCCATGGGCGACCAGGTAGGCGTTCATTATGTACGTACAAAGCAATACTTGTTGAGAATCTCCTCGTATGAGGCGGAGGCGATGCTGGAAGACGGTAAAGAGGCCGCTCCAGGACTTGGGGCGAGCACGGTTGTATAAGCCGACACTGCAGCTGATTGCTGGATTGTCGATGATTCGAGCTGTGGACCACTGCTTTGTGAGCGAGATATATCTGGGCGTGTAGCTGAGTCGGAAATATTTTTCTGGTGTGCCTTCATGTACAAAATATCGTTTTGCCGAGGACTTGAGTTTGGACTTCTCTGGGCTTGCTTGGCTGCGCTAAGCGAAGCACCAAAATCATAGCGATTAGCAAATGCGACACCACTAGGAGTCGATAGTCGGCCCGGCAAATTGTCACTAGGAAGACTCGGAGTCGATTTAGAACTCTTGAGCCGCAGACTAGTGGATTCAGACTCGCCAAGGAATTCGTGAAGAGGCTGATCATTGACCGCGTTTGAGCTGTTTCCAAAGTCATCCGAGGGGCCCACAGGCATGGACCTAGGACGAGCAACTGTCGAGGGGTTTGTTCGACGATTGCTACGAGGTAGCGCTGGCCGTGAAGAGGCTCCTTGTGTACCCCTCTTTCCATTTTGAGGGAGAAACTTTTTGCGAAAGTCGACTTGGAAATTGAGATTGCCGTTATTGTCCCAATATTCAAGCCCGTTTACGGTATACCGGATGCAGAAAAAAAGTGTTTTGGCCTCGAGATTAGCTATATCAGATAACTTGATGCTAAACTGGAAGCGATCATGACCAATTTCATTTTCTTCCGGCCGGATTTCGTGATGGTACTCAGCACCAACCTCGGATGTCGTCTTCCAGTAGTCGAATGTAAATCTGCAAACAACAGATTTTTGGAAGGCCAGGTTAGCCACAGAGACAAACCCGATCAAGGACTTCTGGTCTGGTGACATCCACACTCTTTCCAACCGGACAGGCTGACCCTTTCGGATGAGGGTTTCAGCAGGAGGATTGTGCATCACTATCTCCCATTCGTAAGGTGGTGCTAAACGTACTCCTTGCTTGTCACCCGGCTTAAACGGGTACTCGGTGTCACTATCGTAATTGTCAACAGGCGATGAGCCATTGCTGACTGCAAGTGGTCTGTCAACTTGCAAGAAATGGCGGACATGTTCTAGGTGCGAATCGAAGTGAACAACTTTGGAAAACGTAGGAGTTCCCGGCATGCTTGATGGCCGTCGCAGATGTGCAGGTCGTAGTGCAGGTCGTACCAGTTCACCAGACTTTTTTCTTACCATCGGAGGTTTTTTGCCCTCGTCCTGCTCCGAGCTCTCCTCTGACGAACTTAGAGACGCATCGGCGGTTTTAGAAAGATAGAGATTGGTATCAGTATTGGACCTAGAGTGAGACTTCGTACGTCGTTCTCTCAGTGCAGTTGTGTCGATAACAGGCCGCGGTGTTGTCTCAATCAGTCGATCGATCTGGGACAGAGGCAGCAGTGAGCGGGCAGATGTTTCTGGGGTTGGTGAGCCGATTCGACACTGCGGTAACGCACTGATCGCCTCTTTCAGCTCTTTGTTGTTCTCAATTTCTCTCGCCCTCTCTTCTAGGTCTGTGACCCCCTCATCTTCACTAGAGGATTCTGGAGGCGAGATAATCGCCCCTGGAGGCATTATCTTAGCGTCAGCTATAGGGGGCGGGGATTGGCGGACAGCAGATGACTGATTAGCTGCCATCTCTTTCAGGTTATCTGAGGTACCGGGAGGCGTTATATCCGGAGTCGATCCATGATTGGGAGCTGTTATGGCAGTTAGAGGGGTGGCGGAAATAGAGCGACGATGTCTGGTAAGATACGAGGCCGATCGTGGTAATGAAGGTCTCGGCTGAGTCGTACTACCGAAGTTGAATGAAGACCGCCGGCTAGCGTCTGGCGAACTTGGCGCTGAGGTAGGGGGCGAGCAGTGGGAGGGAGGCGTATAAGGCATTCCCAAGGATATGGGTTGCCGGACGACACAAGGTGATGGGAGGAGAGCGGAAAAGTGGAAATCGGCGATGATAACACTGTTGGGCTTAGGGAGAATAGGTCTGGTACGAGGGAAGCAGGGGAATAGGATCGTCTGCCAGACTTCGTACCACGGCTCGGATCTGGAAGCACCACTGACGGCAGCAACGACCTTCTGTGCGGAAAGGGTGTTTGGGTCTTTGTAAGAGCCTAGGAAGGAGGAGAGTTGTATTAGCATGTTTCCACAACATAAACAATTCCATGATATGAGAAAACTAAATAAATGAAACGCAATCAAAATTGCCAAAGTTCTGCCTGCTCAAACGATAGGCTGCGCACAGAGCAATTGGAGTTGTGAAGGTCGTGTAAAGTAGTGATATGTGGGCATCGTGAGGATTTTATGATGGATAGCAGGCAGCAACCAGGCCCGTGGTTGAGATAGGAATGCGATCCAGGTAGCAATCAAATCCACCATCTAAAGCTCGCGAGGTTGTCACAGGCGACGGCGCCTGGAATGACGCCTCACATTTCTCCGTGATCCTGAATCCCCGAACTCCCGATCCCCACGTGGCACGCAGTGCGGATGTCTCAACTGATGAACGATACAGGTCTCGAAGTAGGGGTAGATGTGCATATATAGCCGGCTTAAAAAAAGGCAAACTTACTTGCAAGTGTATAAAGACGGTCACTTGATGACGATGCAGGTAAGGCTTAGTTAATGAAGAAGTCGGAGGGAGGCCAGAAAACCGTGGGGTTGATTTGAGATGAATACAATGGCAATATTCCAGCAACAATGCAAACAAGCTCTCTCAAAGGCACAGTCCAGATGCTCAGTCTCAACAACGCAGAGGAAGATTTCCCCCGAAAACCAGCAACGAGGCGAGGAACAATTAAGACGAAGTAATATTCAACTTCGTCACGCAATAGAGGGCGAGGGTATTCCGGCAAAGGCGCAAAACCAGGACCAACGACAGGCAGCGAACGTCGCAAAAGGAGGGGTCGAGACTCCTGACAATGCCGGGTCGTTTGCGCACGCACAAAGGGAGTGGTCGCTTCACCTTGCGTTCTGCGGCTGCGTATTGCCGGAGAGGAAGGATGATAAAGGAAGTTTGGGATGGGCCAAGTTACATGAGATGGGATGGTCTCCAGCACCTACACTATCTGAGTCAGCGTCTCAATTGCGCCATTCCATGTCTCTCGTCCGACCAGGTGCATGAACATTTGTAAGAAAGAGTAGATAGAGGCAACGTACATGCAAATAGCGAACCAACCAGCTACGGAGTCTTTGCCCTGGATGTGCGATTAGGTGACGACATGCGGGAGGATGGACCGTGTGGCAAAGGAATTAATGAGCGATAAGCAGAGGCGACTTGCACACAGACCCCGATGATAATCAATAATCAAGGCGAAGGGATATCTGGATGCTAATACAATCCTAAGCCTGCTTTCCAAGGTGACGATGTAGGTTGGGAGGTTTGGTAGCCAACAAAACCTGGCGGAAGGATGAACGGCAGCACGGCGAGAGGCTACCTACTAATACCAAGCGAGAGTGGTGAAAGGGATTTCAGCGAGATACAGGCATGTAGAGAGGGCACTGTATGTCGAGCGCAGCGCATACTATACTGTAAGCGGCGCCGTGGGAGTGGAGGCGCGAGCGACGCTACACCAACCGGGGAGTACTTAGACTGGAAGTATTCCCAGCATGCACCACGCCTTTGCGGGTTAGCAAGGTGGGCGCTACGCCTCCATCCCTTGGCTGCATGTAACCAACCCTCATGTACTGCACTGCACTACTGCCTCATGCATGCATGTCAAGTCAACCGGCCGTTGGCGCTAGGACGTGCCAAGGATGAAGCACTGTTTCCCACCAAGTGGCACAGGAGACGCTCTCGTAGTCACGCACTGTGTTTTGTCAAATAAGGTTTTCTAGTACCTACTCGCTGCTGCTATGAGCACCTATTCCTACTACACAGGAACCATGAAGCAGTTCGTTCGATGAATGCGACAGTGTTATCCGCTTCGGATGGCTGAGCTCATGCGAGTGGTCATTCATTGAGCATAGAAGCTGGAGATCCAGGTCTGTTTGTTACCTGTAGAATCCAGGTGTTTCAGATCATGGACAGTTTCCGGCCTTGAAAGTCTGCTCAATAATCATGGCTTCTACCAGTGCCGCTATTGCTTCCTTAGTGTTAATTGTCTCTTCCTACGTAGGTTAGTAGGTAGTGTAGTAAGTAGTGTTGAAGGTCCGGGATACCGGTATCTTACTTATACGCAGTACAGGGGGTAGTGTACTGTAACCATCGGATCGAAAATTCACCACCACCCTGGCATATTTCCTGGACGCTTACACTGTACTGTACTATCTCCGTAATGACATAGCTACAGTAGCTGCCGGCTATCCATATTCGCACTGTCTAGTGGACGACCTAGCTTTGTTAAGCTTGCTCGCGTAGAAAAGTTGTTCAGGCGCTGCGGTTTGCGCTTTGCGCTGCGATCAGTGTAGCCAAATACATTTCAGCTTCACACTCAATGATGTTATTTCAGTGTACAAAGTTATCCGATACATTTTGTATTACAACTGTTAAATACCCAATATACACCTCAAATATGTTTATAACTGCTACAGAATCTTGTAGTAGACCGAATTGTTTCTTCTCTGTATACTTTGCCTTGGCTGCTCTTGTATTATACACATATTCACTTCTTATAATCTTTGGTTTCCATCTAAACATTCCGAACTTCGTCTTCAGATCTCCAAGCCTACTATCATATTAAACTTAGCCATGCCAAGATGTGAAGCTAATTGCAACTGCAGAAGCTAAGTGAGTCTTATAGTTACCACATAGTCGGGCGTAGAATCCTGGAAATCGCGAGAGTGGCACAATATGAAGCCATTCCCAAAACCTGCATGCGGTCTGTTCTATAAAAGGGGGGCCTAGATAGTGTGCCCTCATATCAGCGTTGAATTACTGTACTGTGCATTTGCACTAAAGGTGGATGGATACCTGGAGGGGAGGGAAGCACGCGAGGCTGTTTTAGGATGTCATGACGTAGGGAGAGGGGAATATGCTCCAGTCACAAAAAAATAAAGAAAATTCTCAACATACTTCATACTGTATTAACAAGGATGCCCAGAAGCATGCCCTATGCTTACATTTATATAGGAAGTTATACGGTATGGAGTGTTACCAACCAGGACAACTTGGAGGCTTTGACCTTCTGAGAGACCAAGTGAAGTGTAGTGCTATCTAATATCCGGTATGCCGCGCGTCTCGGCTGCGCAATGCAAAGCAACGCCATATGCGAATAAATCTATATGATTCGGACCTGCCCAGCACATACTTAGTACCTGGTAGGCGCATAAAGTAAGTAGAGTGGCGTGCGGCAGATGTGCCAGTAGCGATAGGAGCAGGGTGAGCAAGGAGGAGGAGGGGGGAGGAATACTGCATCAGAAATGAGGCTTCCGGTCTACGCTGTACTTCCATGTAGCCGTTCTCTTCTCGCATATTCGTCTATTATCACGAAGCGAGCCAATTGAAATGCGACTTCAGGTACCGCCAGTCAGCACCGACAAGGTCGTCAAAGGCGCCATCTCGCGCCGCTTTGTCTAAACGAGACCCCATTTCTCAGATAGAGTTAGTCGGTGGCTGCCACGAGATAAACCGCACCATATCATACCACGGTACCACACCCTAACCACAATAGCCACACTGCACTACATTGCAAGGTCAAGAATAGAGATAGCCAATGAAAATTTCTCTTGCAGTTTGACGACCCTGGTCCCTTAGAAAGCATGCCGGTCCCCTTATATCCAATAGGATCTTCATGTTGCGATACGAACTTTACAATAATTGCAGCTTGCCCTCCAAGAATTCGTAGAGCTGGCGAAAAATATTGGCGACAACGAACCACGGCAGGAGTTCAACTAGATCAGTAAAGCATATACTCATGATCAGCCAATCATGGGCGATTTCCGTTACAACTTGCCAACACCCCCCGTATTTATCGGGGTTCAACTACTGCGAATCATACACGCGTTTATTTAGCCATACATTAGCACAATTTATCGAGGGGAGGCACACGCTGGTGTTAGTTGCAGTATCGGATGCAACACTAATGCCTCTATGCTTCTCCGATGCCTACTCAGTACTTAAACGGTGTAATTCCCCCTCCATCTGAGAAAGGGGTGTTCGAAGTATTTACATACAGCAAAGCGGAAAATTCCGTACATTCCTACACTTTGAGGAACATCTCACGAGTCGCTAACGAGAACCGAGATAGACTAACTGTGAAAGCCGGCAAGTAGTGCAGTCTGAGACGGGGTGGCTTCTTAATAGTCAACTTAGTATCAACTATAAAATTGGTGTAATTCCGTTGCTCGATTCATGGAAAACGATGGGCAACGTTGTTTTTATTCATGAATTACATAGTATCAGAAAGTGACCTTTGCCTCACTGGATACGGGTGGAGTCGTCCAACACCATGAACGTTCGTTGCGTCAAAAGAGGAACTCTTTGTCCTGAGTCAGTCGATCCCCGCGACCCCCGGACGTTGGACTCCAGCTCAACAATCTCTGGAGAATCTGGAGATAGTTCTTCAGAAGGGGCACTCCATCTTGACGCTAAGCTATGGGGATGGAGCAAAGAATGAAGAGATGGGTCGGCATCGAGAGTTCAGTGTTATATAACCTTGCAGAGTCCGTGCGTTTCCATTTACACTACATATATGAAAGTGGTTCTTGACTGTATATAAATACTATCTGCATTACAGTAGTGTATCGTTGTCTCTTTAGAACTAGGTAGTCGAATCCTGGCTGCTTCGGTCAAGGGAAGAGCCTCCTCTTACGAGTGTACTACACGTGCATGGGTTGTTTGGTTAGGAGCTTGGCGGCAAGAAAATATCACTGGCTGAGACTACTCAGTATCGTCGTGCGAACCACAATAGGTTAGGTACCTAATACGTCTAGTTTACGTAGATACCACACTGTGCTGTGTAAAACTCCACATGAGCAACTCAAGGATGGCACGGTCCTGAAGCACCATACTTATAAGATAACTTAGTAATGGCGCGATACCACAGACTAGATTTTGGCCCTGGCAATTGAGATTTTGATTGGACAAGGAGACAAAAATCCCTGCTTACATAGTAGATAGCAAATACCTAGTGATGGCGGGGCATGAAGCTATCGGTATCTCTTCCTCTTACTACGAAGTCTACCACCGCTATCCGCTCATCACCGGCGATAAACGACCGCAATGCATCTCAATGTAGTATTCTCATTACAAGACTCAGGTGCGAGATATAATGAGTTATGCTAATATTATTAAATCGGTGTTTTCATCTACACCGGAAGTTGAGGACACACTCCACCTCATAGAAAACGAACATACCTACATATTCGATACATATCGTTCATCCTGGCCTCAGGGGGTTTGCGTACGTTGCAGTAGAAGTGTTGCAAATTTTTGTGAAACGAACAAACGGCAGCCGAGAGATGAAGTTCACTTATCATCCAAAGCAGATTGTAAGATCTGCGCGATACACATCTGGCCAGACCAGAGACTAGGAGTTCAAGCGTGAGTCCCAGGTGGCCTAGACCACCCATATCCCTGGCCGCTAAACCCCAACCAGATCTCTTGACATCTCATATAAAAGGCTGGCCATCCATCGATGCCATCTATTACATTGAAAATTCTTTCCCGGATCTTGGTATCGTGCGATCCCAGCAATTGGCATTAATACGCGCAGTGATGGCGACAGATTTCATCGCTACCACACAGACGAGATAATATCGCACCATGCCGATTTTATGTGCGGCAACTGTAGTGATAAGGATGACAAATGGCACCACCGGTGGCGAACACCAGAGATATCAAAGCTGATACGGAGTCCGACAACGGCCCTCCTTTACAATTAAGATCGGGTTGGCCTGCCTTGCCGCCCGTTACCAACGAACTAGTCAGGGGAGAGACAAGCAACTCGGCACATCCTCCAGCTTGAAAAATATCTTGTCAGGCCGTCCTGAGACCCAATAAACCCTTTGAGTGTGAGGATAAGGTCGATGATGGAGGGTAGACGAGGGGAAGTTGGCGCTTCCTAGTGCGATCGACATAGACGATTACCCTTTAGCGCCTCACCGGTCGGTCCCAACATGTACGAAAGCAACCCTATGCTGCGTCTAAACCTATCTGTCGAGTTTTAGCCTTCAAGGGTTGCTGTCAAGAAAATATAATCAAGCAGTCCCTTCATGCAACGTTATAGGTATACTAAAACGAAGTCGGTCGTCTTGTTTTCATAGCCATGGCGATCGTATGCTATTAGGTACGGTAGGCTCAGGGCAGTGTAACATAATATTGAATAGATAACGTCCCCTCCTCAGTCGATCGAGTAACAAAAGTTGATCAAGTTGCATCTTTCGCGTTTTAGAGAGGACACGATGCCGAGAGGTCCTATCTAGAATCCGAACGCCGCCGTGGTTTAAAAATCCTTCGTGGCGTACCGATCTCGTCACCAACATACGACTTCTTGATCCTCCACGCACATTGTGCTTGTTCAAATACACCACTATTCAGACTACACCAATAGTGTTGCATAACGCCAGAGAGGACCGATGGCGATGTGCCTTTGGGGCACTTCAGAACAGGGCTAAGAAACTGTCTTGCATACGTGCATGCAGATTTCAATACACTCCTGCATGTAGTACCTTTGTACCTATAAAAAACCACGGTTAGCGGCACTTTTCCGGCACTGTATTTATAATACAGTTTTTTTGTGAAAACTGCATACTGTCAGAAAGAAACCTCAATAGCATGTACTTCGCCAAGAGATATTAAGTCCTACCCGTTTTCTTATCAGCCCTCCGAGAGCTAACTCCGAGTTGCATGCTAAACTTACCGATTCCGGTAACAAGCGTTTTTACCGAAAAATAATACTGTATGTAGGCAGTTATGACTGTGTTTTTGGACATGATTACTACCAATTGTTACTTCCAATCGCTACTACCATCAACTTTAGCGATACATGTCTAGATATTGGCGAGAAGCGACGGGGAATTTGGGTGGTCAAGGCTCTGCATGATACCGGCATCCCGAGTTGCCCCTCCAAGAGCAATTTACCGGATTCGGAGAAGTCAATAATTCATAATGTTGACGTCATATTGAAATCATCTTTACAAAAGCTTAGTATCAGCCACATAATCATTAAACGGACACATATCGTCCGCTCCCTAACTATCGTACGTGCAGCGGAACTTGTTGGGATAATAATTTCTGTAAGATCAGTCTGAATCTTTTTGGGAGTTTCAGCAACATTAGGTTGTTAGCTATAATCTGAGAGAAAAACGAGCAATAACAATCTTGTTGTTACTACTCAAACAAGGAGGCTCAACGCCGATTCACTCTTCTCATAACTTAAGCTAGTTATCTGAAGTCTTGAGTCAAGAAATTATTAAGCCAATTACATCTGCTCAGCAGATGCAAATAGGTGGCACCCTGATCGACGTCTACTTTATGTCGGTAGGGCCCTAAGTTCGGATTTTAGAACCACAAGAATGGGACCAATGCAATTGTGAGTATGTAGATACCGGTGCTAATGTCGAGAGGGTGTGATCGCCTATCTTAAACTTCTACGTTACAGAACTTGCTCGTGCTAGTAGTTGTGATACCTGTTGCAAGACACCGAACACGTCAACTTTCAAGATCTTGAAGCCAGCATAGTAAGACGTATAGCAAGCAGCTAAGAAGGTGAGTCAAGATCACATTAGCAGCCATGTACCACTTCGGTGACTTCCACGGCGGATATCTTTACCCGCATCTCACAGCTTCTTGGGTCGTGTGAAAACGCTAGCGAAGGTACTTACACTCCAAGTCGCAGCGTTCAGTCACGCCCTTTGAGGCATACGTACGCAAACTAAACTGCCGTGCCGGTCACCAGGTCTAACTAGAGAGAGCGAAGTGTAACTACGAAGCACCATAGCGGGTCGAACCAGACGAAAGAAGGTAGAAAGTGTAGGCGGACTCTTCGTAGGCGACTCCCTAAATTAATAGGTGCACTAACTCAGGCTCATAGCCTACCATTGGGTACGACGTCTCCCGCATGAAATAACAAGGGGTATTTGGGAACGTACCTGGAGAAGTCCCCGTATGAATTTTGATTGGACAGATATCCCCGTGTAATAACATGTTTAAGAACTATAACTCACTTAGCAGACAGCCGAATCTACCCGCATACTACTCTAGTAAACAGTTTGAGGGTAACATGCCACATAATAGATAACCTGACCATATACCGGTACACCATTACTGCCATAACGGCATACTCTATCAAAACAATGATCAGTTAACAGCTCTATTAATCACCTCATATATCAAGCTGCTTATCGAGCAGCGGGATGATGCATATCAAGACATCGGCAGTGAAGTATATGGATATCAGTGTATGGCTTTATCAAACAGAAAACAATATGTTTCATATTGTATTCATTACATAAGAGGGCTAATTAATCATCGTGATATAGGTTGATAGCCGATCTTGTGCCTACCCTAATCATCTTGGCTAGACACATTAGCAACCAGATCTATATAGTGATATAGACAGTATGCACTGTATAATGCTGCGGTGCCCACATATGGACTTTGCGGACTTCCTATTTTGGAGAGAAAAGGGCTACGCGAACCAATCATAATTGAGTCCAAAGTTTAAAAAGATAAACGGCTGGCCCAAGCTCGACTTACCCGGCAAGCGAGCGGTCAGCTATTGGCCCAGACAAGTAAGCCTTTGTTTATTGGCTTTGTTGCTGCCTTCAAGACTCGCCTAGTACGGTATTGCGGATGGCGGACAGCTGCATTAGCAGACCTGGTGGAGATAACTTGAATTGCGTGCAGGTCAGATAGGGATGTTAATTGGCTTTTCAGGATATCTCGTAGGGCAAAATCAAGGCCACGTGAATCTGCAAAGGGATAATTCCGCCTATTCACCGGTTACTTGTGTATTGTTGCATACAAGGCAACACAGCCTCATGTTCTAGCTCGTCTCGTTTAGTCTAGGCAGGGGAATAGCTGCGTGAGGGGAAAGACAAAAAAACAACAAGGTCAAGGGAGCGAGGTAGCGGTAGATCGCTCTCTTAATATTGGTTTCTTACATAATCTACCAGCATACTCCAGACTCCAAACGGGTGATCAGACTCAATGATGATGAGTATATCTTGAGAACGCAGCAAAGAACCCTGCATTTTATTTGAGCGGCACCGGCATCTCCGCGAAATACCTATTGTACACTACGACCACGTCGTTCTCTGTCATTCCCGAAAGCTCCTTCGGTCGCTCGGATTACTTTCCTGAGCGTGAAGAGCGGATAGAGATTGGAGAGATCTGCAATGTTTCATACAGGAGATGAGGAGCTCGTACCATTGAGACATGGTATTCCGTACGTACGCGCTCCCTAACTGCATACTACCGTAGGTCTTTGCCCAAAGGAAAACTCGATGTGCCACATGATGGGGTTTTGTGAATCCCATGCATCAATCCCCGCAGAAAGAAATCGGCATCTTGCGGCTGGGGAGAGATATGTCCGTGGTGTAGCAACGAGGCGTCCATGATTGAGCCTTTGTTCTTTTAACTGTTCTCTACTCTACTAGGTATCGTACGAGGCTGTAGCGTGTTGTAGGTGGTGTGGCAGCTCTGGCTTCTTGAGCAGTCTACTTATTTTGGTATAGCTTCAAAACTACATACATGTATGTATGCCTGTACATACCTATGTGCATCTACACTAAGTACGCTCCTGGAAGTGTCCACTGCTCGGAGACTCAATGCTCACCTCATTTAGTATACGAAGTATGGTCGCAAACTAGTACCAACGGCAGAAACGGCAGAAAATTTCCCTTTAATTTGCGGGATCTCTACTGGAATCTTCGAGGGAATTTATTGTTAGGTAGGCGCCGCAGGAAGCAACTTGCGACAGGGCATCAGCATTGTGGGCGGGCTGCAGCACTCAAAACTTCGTGGGCATCGGACTTTCTGGTGGTAGATCGTTCTTAGTTACACAACATCTCTCGATCACTACACTTCTTGGCAGAGCTACTGGCGGGGCTAACGCCTTCGGCTTCAGCGGACGCTGCGCTAGAACAAGGAGAGATCGTCGCCAGCTCCCCGGGACGTTTCTTGCTTAGAGGAGGCATGCAAGTCTCATACTGCTATGCACTCCTGCTTTTGATATTACTTTTAGGCAAACGACGATGGATTCACACGGTACACGAGTTTGTGCGGTTCACCCACGTTGGACCAAGTATACGAGTATGACGAAGTGAATACTGAAAGACGTGCGATAAGAGGTATTACAAAGGTAACGACGCGAGAATCTAGATTGCCATATCTCTATTCACTCTCGATAATTCTCATGGGGCAAAAGCTACCAATACTGCTGGGCACATCATGATTCATATGAGTAAGCCTTAATAGTGCAATACCCGTGGGGAAGTTTATATGCCATGGATAGAACCATGGGGAGTTGACACAAGTTTGTGGGGGTTCTCCTCTCGCTTGGCATCTTAATAGCTATCTCCAACCAGGCTTTGGTGCGCATCTGATATCAGCAGTTATGTATTACGCAGCGATGAGAGTACCTTATGAGAAGCGCCATATCCACTACAGTATACAGTAGGTAAGGATGTGAAGCGATTTTCAGGAACAACGGCACTGTACACACCACAGTAATAGCGAGCTAACCGAATATCCGAATATCCCTAGTAATCTCCAGTGACATGGACAGGAAACATGCCAGGGCAGTTTCAGGTATGCGCCGTAACATTATTATTAGTATAGATGACGAGGTCCAGGCTTCAGTACGGAGTATCCCTTGAAGCACTCGTATACGATGATGGAACGATCAAACTCCGGTATTTCTGGTGAGTTTAAGAAGCTAGTGGTGCTAACAGCGAATTACAAGGGTATCTTTTGCGCGCGACGCCTTAACCAACAATCATTATCTCCTATCGCATCATCATCACTGAAGCCATTTATTCCTTGACAAGATACCGTAGTTCGGTGGGGGTCCTAAGCTAACATCATAATTACACTTAATAATGTATGAATTTTGTTATAGCATGTCCGGCTGACCTTGCTGGCGTCCATGTTGCGTGTGTTCTCCTTGGCTCGCAACTTATTCCGAGCTCCGGCACCGTCTCGGATTGACGATGCCGGCGACCCATTGCATTGGTACACAGATGTTGACGCCGCCGAGCCACAGCTGACGACCGGGCTTTGAAGCCCGCATAACATATCAAGACATGTGACCAGCCTGCTCAGCCGAACTCGGCTCGAACTGCTCTGTGATAAGCTGACCGCATCCCAAGGAACTCCTGACCGCTCAGCGTGCGCGGGGGTTGCTGCTTTCGCCTGGAAAGAATGCTCCGCAGATTGTTACTTTGAGCCACCGGTGGCTGATTAGCGGCGACTTGGGATTGGACGTGCTCGCCTGATCTTGGTACGATACTCTCTGCACAGACGCCAAGCGACACACGAGGTTCACGAAAACATGCCGTGGCTTACTTGCGGCGCTGCATAGCTGATTCACCGGAGTTAGCCGGTGACACCTCCAGAGTCGAAAACGAAGAAGTCAACTTGGACCGTTGGTACGGTCATGGTAGGATCTTGTTCGCGCTATAAGACCACTCTCAGTCTCTACAAGCCACTGTGGCAGCGACGCAGCGACGCAGCTTACCATCCGGCAACGATAAATAGGTATTATTGTCTGCGAGTGTGGGTACCACAGCTGTACCAAACAATGATGAGCACTCAGCTTCTACTACGTCCCCCGTGACACAGGCGTTGAAATAGCACCAGCCTCACGACACCGTCCAAGCTCCCTCCAGGCTAGCACCTTGTACATACTTAGTAGACAAAGTGTTTGCCTTGATACTTAGTACGCCACTTAGCCTGGTAGCGGACTTCAAAGGTTTTATGTAGCTTGGACGGAAGGGATTCCATTGCTCCTCGATCCAATCATGAAGCTCTACAGCTTACTGGAACCAGTAGAATGCTACCAGAGCTCCGATATCCTAGGCCATTTGCGTCGGGTACATGCATTATGTCACTACTCTGCGCCCAATTGGTCTTCATACTTGCCACAAATACGTACGACTTCTACAGACAGTGTAGCCCACGACAAAACCTATACGACTTACGTTGCCACTATAACTTCACTGTGTATGGAATAGTAGCAGAAAAGGGGGACGTCTATCGCATCGAGGTCAACATCCTAATGTCATCGCTGACGCTATCAATGTACCGCTGTTGATGTTACAGTATTTAGTGTGTATCGTATGACAAAAGTTGTCGTTGTCGTGGCCGTCGGTGGCAAGAACGTTCCCCCCCGTCTTCGTAAAGCCCCTAACCTTTTCCCCGTGGGAGATATGCCGTGTAACTCCAACCCCGGCCAAGTCTCGGACTCAACGAAACACCGAGAATTCGATCACGAATCACATCGAATTTCTCGGTTCATGTCGAGAACTGCTATATAACCTTCGCTCGCCAAGGTATGCCGGCGCGAAAGATCGACACTAAGGGGTGTACCGAAACGTACAAGCTCGCCATACATGTGTATCGTAAAAGTATGTAACTTCCCTCACTGCCCATCATGCCGGGCTAGAATCTCCCCCGGCCACACACACCGTCTGCAAGTGTCTAACCTTCAAAGATGAGTCTGGACCGATGAGTAGCTTACTTCTCCTCCTCAAAAGCTCCGGAGTTTGCCATGTCGCTCCCAGCTCAACAGGGTTGTTCTAGCAGTCAAACCTTTGAACGGGCATATCGCGATATGAGTTGGCCGCCTACCGGTCTGCATGATATCTGGGAGCA
This sequence comes from Xylaria venustula, assembly GCA_022578775.1. Lineage (NCBI taxonomy): Eukaryota > Fungi > Ascomycota > Sordariomycetes > Xylariales > Xylariaceae > Xylaria > Xylaria venustula. The sequence continues at coordinate 347,113 of MU389333.1, read as the reverse complement.
AACGTGGTCTTTGGTTAAATGCGAACAACTTAAGCAGTCGTAGGGGCATTGGCCCTTTTATTTGCCCGCCCCCATTCCACGATGAGCCAATAGCAAGGAATATTACTACACCAAATTGATATTGAACTCTCACCGAGATAAATGACCGAGAGTGTATCACTTCAACCGCTGTCTCATATTGCTTATACTGCGGTCAGAAGCGATGGCTTTGTTTCATCCTTTTCCTCATATGATTCGCAGCGTAGATGCTAAGGAAGATCCAGAACCCTGACTTAGCTAGAGGGCATGCATGCCAACTATTACCACTCTAGTAGCAGTATCGCCACTCAAACTGTATACAATGATTACTTGCTCGCTTTTCATACCCTTGCGGTCTAACTAGTGTCACGTCAACCTGTAATACTCTGGCTCGGATCAGGTTGTATCACTAATAATGCAAGGTAGCCATAGCGTGCGAAGCCATAGTCCTTTCGTGTGACGACGGTAGATATGCTCGGATGAAAGTTACCCTTGGGATTCGGATATACCGGACAATGATGCTGCCTGAGCTGAGTTAGTAGCCCAACGCAGGAAATGGCAGCGCATCTGCCGAACGAATATCTCATGCGTCTAAACGGCCCGAGGAGCTCATTCGCCTTGCAGCAGGTCTAAGATCATCAAGGATAACCACATGCGAAAGGAAATGATACTTGAGAAAACTGGCCGCAGAAGACTGAAGGCAGGATTTTAGCACGATATCGAGCCCTTAAACATGGAACTGGCTAGCTGGTGACATTACATAAAGAATTTGCTGTTATCCCAGGAAATCCAAGAGACATATTGAAACCTAATTTGCAGCCCATTACCCTTCTTGCAGCTGATCCTTGCTCGGGGTCTTCTTGATTTCGCCACCTAGATAGCCGATACCTGATGTAGAGAATATTCCTGTAGATATCACGTTGCGTAGTATATGTTACGTAGAAGAGTATTATATAGGCATGTGAAGTAGGTCTGATACGAGGTTAAGGGACCTCAATGAAATCATCAAGAACACAGTATAGTATTTTCCAGCCTGTTTATTGATCATATACACCTTTAATGGTCATAGCAAGACTAGATGGTGATCAGACCGCAGCGACGGTTTTATGGTAGGTGTAAATCAAATAGCTCATGCCAAAAGTATACAAGATTCTGATGTGAATTTGACTTCCTTAGTATCATTCGATTCTCTCGAGTATTGTTTCCGGTCAGACCTGTTCTTCATCGTCTGTACATGCCCCCTGTTACTGCTGAGAGCGATGTCCTTGCAAGCAAAAGTAAAGAGTTTATCTCATTGCATTGAAGATTACGTTCGTATATCATGGTAGCCTGAATTATCCTGCTCTGACAAACTATGCGTGTAGTGTAAGGACTTTCAATTTCTCCTCCTCTTCTTCTTTCTCGTACAATTCGATAACTCTATCAAGCGACTGACTTCGAGAATGAATAAGGAGACATATTTGAAATCAGAAACAACTGTTACCGGATCGGTGATAAGGATATATTCTGATTCGAATTTGATAATCGCGCGTCTGAAATTTTTTGTGCTGCAGCTTTAAGGTCTGCATATACATGACTCCGGCCGGGACCGCACACGACTTATCCGAGTCCTACAGTAGAGAGATATTGCCCAGAACCAACGAGGAGATCGACAGTGTATCAAACTACTCATTCTCCCTTATAACTTTGGTATTCGAAAAGTTTTCGTCCCTGTTGGAAAAGCTGTGAACTGGCTTCTCGCGTATACCCACGAGATTCGGCAATTTTCACTAGTCTTGGTACGCACCGCCTTGTTGGCCAGTACTAGAAGACTATTAGTGTTTTCAATAGTAGGCATTTCTACAAGTCTTCTAATACTGCAACCGCTGGGGAAATGCTATACCCTATAGGTTGTCTATACTATAACGTGAACTCTTATAATGCTACTAATAAGAGCTATTTCAAAGTCGAATTCACCTTTATAGAGTTACAAATAAATGGGAATTCCAGATTTGAATTTAGACAGCTGAATATTCACCAAATATACGTGAGCTAACCCCTCTTATCGTCGAGTAATGGATATATCAAACGGGTCATCCGATATCAAGAATAGTGTCTTCTGATTACGACTCTAATACAATCGGCTCTGTCCCGGTCAGATTGTCCAGGGTTGGTTGCATGAGTGTAAGTTTCCTGCCCTGCCGGCGCTCGACGGGCCATTTAGTATCCGTTCAGCCTGGAATCCAGGATATCTCAAGTGTATACTTTCACTGTTACCAGTATAATGCTTACGCTTAGGTTTCTAGGTGCCATGCGAGAGGAAGATAAAAGCCCAGATGAATTGATGCACCATAGAGCTGTCATGACTGTAAACTCACAAACTGTGAGATCTGACCGGAAACTGCGAAATCTGGATTTTCACCCCTTCTCACTTTGATCTCTGGCTCATACAGATCGCCGACAGAACTTAATGCATCTCACATCTCTAAAGGCCAAGTCAATGCTTTTGATTCAGGATCGCATGTCCCGACAAATTCAAGAAACGCATTGGTGAGCTGGGCGCGTGCATTCGTTCAGATACGGGATGAGCTGAACATGTTTGCCCGCTGCCTTGCCAACGTCAAGGTTTGATATCTTGAAATTATGACAGCTGAAATTGTTAGTGACGCGTCTGGGACGAATTCCAAGGAAAAGAATTCTTTAAATACGGGTTGTAAATTCGTAGAAGCGGTAGGTTCTACAGGGTAGAAACTCAGCCTATATCTTGGGAATGCCATGAGATCAGCAGAGTTCGGATTACTTTCAATCTTATCTGTCATATCCTCCCCCTTAAACTCAATTCATCTTCAACAACCGTATCCTGAACATCGAAAAGCTCTCAAGGATACTGTTGAGAACTGCTAATCTTCGTCTTTCACTTCCAACGCTTGCTATATATTATTCTCATCATGAGGCGCATACGCGAAATGCTTCTGGTACTCGTTGGGGTAGTAGTTGCTGCCGCCGCCTTCAATGGGTTTCCAGATAGACAGAGAGAAGATTACGACGAACTCAACTTTGGAGGTGATCGATTTCGCCAGGGCTATGGTCCTCATGGTTTCCATCCCTTCGGTCTCGGCGGCCCAGGTCACTTCGGAGGACCAAAAGAATTCAAGCACGATACAACTGAGCCCGGTAATACAGCTTACAAGACGACGACCACTTCGACGACTAGTCCTACAACGAGCTCTAAAACGAGCTCCAAAACAAGCTCTAAGTCTAGCTCTAAAACCAGCTCTAAGACCAGCTCCAAACATAGCTCCAAGATGAGCTCCAAAACCGGCTCTAAAAGGACAGGTACCGTTGACACTCTTGTTACCACCGATACAGCCCGTAGCCCTACCGGTGCGACCTGGGGGACAACCGCTACCCACTATAGCCCTTCTGCAACATTTTCTATAAATATGGACTTTGAAGGGTCTGCTGATAATTCACCAGAGGGTCAAAACAACAGTCAAGACGAGCTCCCTCCTTTGAACTTCGGTAAAGCGGGCACAGGACTCAGCCAGTCGGATGGCTCAAATAGGGGCTCAGTAGCCGAAACTGTGACTAGCACGTCTACGACTACCTCCACAGAGCTCCTAGGAGGAAATGACGGTCCTGAGGAGGGAGGCTCCAGCATTGACCAAATCGCCACAACTACCACTGTCGCTAGCTCTAGCTTCACACACGCTTCTCCATCTACGCCATCTTCAACCTCCACTGATACCCCTACTTTTACCGCTGTTAATGAGCGTCGAGGCTTCGATCATGGTGCATTCGGGGGAGGATGGCAGAACGGTGGCTGGAATACAGGTGCTAAACATGGAGGTGGCGAGAATGGGCATGGAGGTGGTAATACAGGTGGTCATTCAGGTGGTAGACATGGGAATGGTGACCATAACGGTGGAGGATATGGTAACGGCCAAGGAGGCGGAAATTGGCACGATGGCCAAGGATCTAGTAGCGTGGTAAGTTACTATTCTCTCACCAGAAATGCAGAGCCCAAGCTCACGACAGATAATAGGGTCATTATCATCACTCACATTATTGCGAGCCCACCGGCATTCCCGTTTGCCAGGAAACTATGACTATGACATCGGTTTCCACCAGTACCAGCACTACTACCACTACTAGCACCTCTACCACAACAAGTACGGTAACAGCGACAGTCTCTGTTACTGTTCAGGATGATGGCTGGGGAAACTGGGGAAACCACCGAGCGGGTTAGTAGATGATGGGCCTATGTCTTCTCAGGAATCACTTTCATTATTATCAACATATACCAAGACCCCTTTAAAGAAAGTGATACTGATACTTTCTACTGTAGTATGTGAAGCCCTATCAGATTGCGACGGTTCATGAATATATAGGCGGGATAGGCGCCAACCCACCAATCTATACTTTTGAAATGCTTTAGTCTTATCTGCTAACGAGTATTATCAGACGTATATAAAGCATGATACCCAATATGTGACGTAAGTAACTTTTCAATTCAATGATCTTCTAATCCTCTGTGCGCGAACTCCTTGATGAGATTAAGGTTCGCGACGGTAAGTGTCAATGAACTCGATAGGGTTGATGCTGATTTGTCTATTAGTAAGAAATACACTTCTACAATCGTGAGCCACTAATATCCAAGTGTCGGAAAACTCATACCTAACATTGATCAGACGGTCAGCCATTCTTACACAACTACTGCGACAGCTACTGTCACCGCCACTGCCACTGCGACAGCAACAGCAACAGCAACAGCAACAGCAACAGCAACAGCAACTGCTACTGCTACAGCAACTAAAACTGCAACTAAAACTGCAACTAACACTGCAACTGCAACTAAGACTTCAACTAAAACTAAAACTACAACTAAAACTAAAACTAAAAAAGAGACGGAAATCGAGAAGGTGAGTATACTGAAGATCTTGTTTCAGTCTCTGTAATTCCATACGAGACGTAGAAAATATATATATAAACGTGATTCTAATCTAATTTCTCAGTCCACATACACAGCAACGGGGACGAAAACTCTGTCTCTGAGTCCCATCACAAAAACTAATACAAAAACCAAAACGAAGACGATCACCAACTCGGCCACGGTCTCAGAATTGGCGTCGACAGTTACAGTTACAGCTACTCAAAGTGCACCGAGTAAGAAGACGAGCACGTCGACTTCAACAAGTACAACTACTGTCACATCTGTAGTTACTTCAACATGTATTTCAGCCCCATGATAGTAACAACTAAAGATCTCAGTAAAGCTAATATAAAGTTTTTAGTCAGTACTAGCACTTCAACGGCGACCAGTACCTTCAGCAGCCCCTCAAGCACAACGACCACGACTCTTACGCTCACTGTGAGCTCTTCGATTGCTCCAAGCACTCTCACTTCCACAGTAACAAGCACAAATTTTGGAAGCACATCAACTTTTACCAGTACAGTGACGTATACTAGCTCAGGAAGTACGTCGACAGTCACTGATACGGTGACCAATACCAGTTCTGGGAGTACTGTAACAGTCACTAGCACAGTTACAAGCACCAATTCTGGGAGCACTACCACTGCCACTGTTACTGATACGGTCTCAAACAACGGAGCCGCAAGTACTGCGACTCTCACTAGTACAGTCACGAACACGAACTATGGAAGTACTACAACAGTTACGGATACAGTCACAAGAAGCAGTACTGAAACAAGCAGTAACACTGTTAGTACTACGACAGTCACTAACCCTGGGAGTACAACAACGTACACTAGCACTATCACAAGAACGAAATCCAAGACTGCAAGCACGGATGCTTCTACGGCTGCTGGAGTCGTGACTAGGGCCGTGACAACTGTCACCGAAACAAGTTCTGGTTCTCGAGTTCGGAGAACTTTAACAGCCACCCGCACGAAGAGCATCACAACGACCACATCTACCACTTCGACCTCGTCAACATCATCGTCAACATTGGCGAAACCCCCTGCAACCAATGTAGTTGTCACTTCAACCTCGTCAACCTCGTCAACTTCGTCAAAGACATCGACAGACCTCCCCGCTGGCAGCGCGGTCGTGACGACCATTACGACGACAAGCTATGGCTCCCGAGGGCCAACAACCATCACCACTACGAGTACAAACTCCGTGACCGCAGTGACAGTGGTCGTCTCGGACGTAGAGAACACCACCACTAGCAAGAAGAGCACCTCCACCAAGACGAGTAGTACCAAGAAAGAGACCAGCTCCAACTCTGGTAAGACAACTAGCTCTGCCAAAACGACTAGCTCTAAGAAGACAAATAGCTCTACGAAAACGACGGCTACCACAAGTGGCTCAGGCTCAACAAAGGCAAGCAGTAGTTCGACGAACACGGCGAGCACGACGAACACGAGTAACAAGAGTAAAAGCAGTACAACTCAGACAAGCAGCAGCAGCAGCACCGCGACAGCCACCAGCACAAATACGACGAGCAGGCCGTCCGGGACAGCGACGTACAGCCTTACGAGCGTGACGACGCTAACAACAACAAGCACGGATTCCTCTGGCGTCGTGTCCACCGTGACGATGACGAGCACATCCGTCTCGACGGCGACGGTGACCATATCGAATACGTCCGGGCGGACGAGCGCCGCCGATACCACTGGCCCGTCAGACGACAAAGATGACACCGGGACGCTCTTGCAGGCGCCTCACAGGCTTTTGGTGGGGGGATGTGCCGTAGTCATCATCGGCTTGGGATACATCTGATCATCGTCACTGTCTGCTTTTCCTCTTCAGATGTCTCCGACTGTTCATACGAGTCACACGAGCTTCGGCTGCATTTATTCATCGATGCGTGCAGTCAATCCCCTATTTTCCCATTCATTCCTTATTCATATATGTTATCCTACCGGTACTTTGCTTCGAGACTATGGCATATTCATACGAACAGTATGGGTTAGGATTTATCGCGGCGAGTTTCTTCGGCAGATTGGACAAAATTATATAGGAGTCGCATGATCTTATTATCATTATTATAGAGCACCAAGCTATTGCTTCATTGTTTGGCGTTGATTTTGGGGGGTTGGACTTGGTAAAATGCCGATTGAAATTTCGGAGAGACCACTTTCGGCTGGGAAAATTAATACGCATACTTAAAAGAGGTGATTATTAGGAGAATACGGACGTCACATATAAAGAAATGTTACGTAATTTCAATCAAATTCGTAGGTGTCCTTTTTACCGACTACGACTTGGATTCGAATGCGCCGTACCCCAGGCATTTCCTCGACTACCAGGATAGTAGCTACTTTTAATCTAGACTTACTACTATAGGTGCTAAGTGCTAGTAGTTATACTGTGATTCTTAAATGAAAGAAAGGCTTATGTAGCACGTCTCAGTAGCTGGTGACTGTTACCAAGTGTAATTCAAGTCGGTCGTGACCTGAGCCAGTGTTGACAAGTCAAGCTATAACGCCAAGTCTAACCTCGACCCAATGTTTACTTACCATCTCCCTTGATCCTACTATTTGCTGGCAAGTTCTAATATCCCGCAAGACACAAAGGAAGAAAAGTTAGACAGACGACACCCCCGCGCCATACGATGATGCCATACTATCGGATAAGAGGCGCACTAGAACCCGGCCTGCCCGGCGCAAAGATAAGACATTTGAGATGCCTGCCTATTCGAGAAATGGTGATCCGCAGCTCGCACTCCCGCTTTGGCAAGGGTCTGCCCGGCAATAACGCCATAGAACGCGGGAAGTGTGTGTTCAGTCAAGCATACCTTACTTAGCACTTATGTAGGATAGACTCACGCACGCTACACACAGTACGGTCAAGATAGCGTAGCATCCAAATGCTTGTTTTTGAGACTACTGCAGATAATACTGTCTGTTAGTGGAGAGAAGAAGTAGGTACTCCGAGTACACGATAGTAGGTAGGTACTAGGTAGAGTCGGTCTATCTATATCTAAGGTATGCTGTTTGAGAGGAAGAGCGATATGCATTGCCCTCAAGTTGACTTGACACGGGAAGAGCTTCCCATGTCGCATAACGTCGAAGTAAGTATCCGTAGCTTACTTACAGCATATACTAGAGACGTATACGAAAATGACGAAGTGACGATCGCTACATATCTCCAAGGTAGTAAACATACCTAGTGCACTGTGAACGACGAGACCGGGGCCCCAAGTCAACATCCAGGGTCTTGAGTTGGGGACAATTGATTATTTATAAAGACAAAGAACATCTCTAGAGCGCAATTGGGCCCCCCTTCCCTCTTTTTTTTCTTTCCTTCATCCGTTTCCCCTTCAAGCTATCTCCGCTAGATAGCTAGGATCGTGAACAGGAAGCCGAGGTTAAGCGCGTAGCTCACACACTCACAATGGCCTCGTTCGCGCGCAGCCTGCTCGCCCTCGCGGCGACAGCGAGCCTGGCGACAGCTCAGTTTGTTAAGGAGCCGACGGATCTGAAGCGCGTCATCGGCCACTACAACATCCCTGTGCGGTACAAGGAGGTACCGACGGGCATCTGCGAGCTGGATCCGAAGGTGAAGAGCTACTCAGGGTACGCAGACGTCGGGGCTGACCAGCATATCTTCTTCTGGTTCTTCGAAGCGCGCGAGGTCGATCCTAAAGAAGCGCCTCTGACGGTATGGATCAACGGCGGGCCCGGTTCAAGCTCCATGATCGGGCTGTTCGAGGAATTGGGACCCTGCCGCGTCGACCCGGACGGCAACGTCTTCAGCAACCCGTACTCGTGGTCTAATGTCAGCAACATGATCTTCATCGACCAGCCGAGCCAAGTCGGTTTCTCGTACTCGTACCCTGTCCCCGCGTATACTAGTAATAGTGGCAACCTCGTGGTCCTCCCAGACGAAGTCTGCCCAGACTATGCTCCTGAGGACTCCTGCGGCACGTACGCGTACCCCAACACCACACTGACGGCCAATTCGACGGCTGCCGCGGCGCCGAACTTCTGGAAGACGCTGCAAGGGTTCATGGGGGCGTTTCCGCAGTACGCGCGCAGCGGGTTCCACTTCGCGACGGAGAGCTATGGTGGTCATTACGGGCCCATCTTCAACAAGTATATCGAGGACCAGAATAAGAATCTCCCATATGGTGCTAAGAGGATTCAGTTGGAGACTGTGCTGATCGGTAATGGATGGTGAGTTGAAAAACAATCCCGGTAACTAAAGCACCCCGAACGTTAGGAGTAGTTTTTGAAGCTCGTTAGAAGGAGGGTATAGAAGATGAACTTGAATACTGACTGACCTCTTCTCCACCACAGGTATGACCCGTATGTTCAATATCAAGCATGTAAGTTCTCCTTGATCTGAAGTGCTCCAAAAGGCAATGAGTTTGCTCTGGCTCACTCTCATACAACCCCCTCAATAAACCCAAGTGATTAATCGACTGACTGAAACTTGAAAAGACTACAATTTCACCGTTTACCCCGGAAACACATACGACTACGCGCCATTCGACAAATCAAACGCAGATATGTTCTACAACAACCTGTACGGGAAAGGCAACTGTTTGGACCGTCTGCAAACCTGTAAGGACACAGGCGACAACACAATTGTAAGTAGCAGCGTCTTATTTCATCACCAGTAAATGAATAGAAGGGGAAAAAACCGAAAAAAAAGAAGAAAAAAAAAACATGAAGACGAAAAGAATTAAAGCTAGATCACTGACCTAACCCGCAACAAAAACAGTGCAGACTAGCCGACAATTTCTGCGCCTACATGGTCGAATCCGTCTACGACGACGTGCTCGGCCGGGACGAATACGATGTCCGTGAGCTAACGCCCGATCCATTTCCTTATGGGTTTTACACAAGCTACCTCAATACACCCAAAGTGCAGTCCGCGATCGGGGCATTCATAAATTTCACGGGCTACAACGCGGTAGGCGACGCCTTCGACAGCACCGGAGACGACGGCCGCGAAGACGGGACGGTAGAAGCCGTGCGGGCCCTCGTAGCAAAGGGACTGACAGTTGGTCTCTACGCCGGCGACGCAGACTACAACTGCAACTGGCTCGGCGGCGAAGTCATCTCTAATGCCGTGAACGCCCCGGGATTCGCGGGAGCGGGGTACGTAGATGTGCAGACGAGCGACGGTGTCGTGCACGGACAGACGAGACAGAGCGGAAAGTTCTCCTTTACGCGGATTTACGAGTCGGGGCACGAAGTCCCCTTCTACCAACCCCTGGCTTCCCTCGAGTACTTCTCGCGCGCCATCAAGGGCTTCGACATCGAGACGGGGAAACATGCTGTTAGCGCGGGATATCGGACTAAAGGTCCGCTGAAGAGTACTTATCGAGAGGGCAATGGGACTGTGCAGTTCAGCGTCACGCCGGCGAATCTCACGTACGACCCTACGACGAACAAGCCCGGTGCGCCGTGGTCGACGACGAGCGCGAAGGAGCAGCAGGCGAGGATGGTGAAGAGGAGTTTCACCGGTCTGAGGGGTGTTGGGGGTCGTCCTCGTCCTCGTCCGCAATCGCGATTTCGGTTTCGGTAAATGGGATGGATTTTGGTGGTGATTAATGAAGGATGAAGAAATCGCTGAAGAAGTATGGGGAGGTTATGAGAGACGCTTACGATGAATGACGAAGATTCAAAAAAGAAAGAGACAAAGAAAGGTCGAGCATGATTTGAATAGTGGTTTTGAATATACATTCACTTGATATTCTTGTGATAATGTATTAATGCTGTCATTTCTGCTCAGTCTCGGTTGCTGCCGTTAATAGTACCTAGTCTGTTGCTTATGGTTATTCGATGATTCTACTTGGACTCCCTATTAACTGGACGTGATATTTATTAAATCCTTTTGCTTCACCTGGCAATCCTTATCCAACCGGCTTCCCACCACACACCCCAAATTAGTCAATTAATATATACCAAAACATTTAAAAAGCCGTTCCAGACTATAATTAAATTTGTAAATAAATCCTAGGCTCATTTTTCAATTCTCTACTTATCCAGCAGTTGCACTGTAACAGAATGGGATTAACTCCGGCTCGGCCCTAGCTACTTACTTAGATTGAGATTGATAGGGGACCTTGGTTGGATGCAGCCCTAGCAACCGGATCGGCGGGGTACGGTCCCACTATAAGTCGTGCAGCCCGACGCTTTTCTCATCTATGTACAAAACACGTACCTGTAGCTGGTATCATCGGCGCTTGTTGACTCACTAAGAAAATAAAAATTCTCTACCTACTGGCATTTCAACCGCACTGCAAATACCGTACCCTTAGACATGCAAGTAGTTTGCCCCAACAACGCTGGTTTCTGAGTGGTCGACTACATGACGCTGCTTTCAGCCCACACCTTCTCTTTCGCTTCTTGTGCTGCTGCTTCGTTTAGTAGACAATCGCGCTTGGCCCAGCCTTTGCGACGCAACTTTAATTTATTCTCATTACCCCGCCAAAAATCCCACCACCCCTTCCCACTCCAGCACTACTACTACCAGCACGGCTCCTACCAGCACTGCTCCTACCATCACTGCTCCTACCATCACCACCACCAAAGCTATCGTCAAGATCAACATCGACGTGACCATCACTGCTACTCTCACCACTCTCCCCACCGGCCTTGCTGTGTGCGCCCTTCTGCCGTTCCATTCCTCCCAACATTGTCGAGTCTGCAAACCCGCACAGCCACCACCACCATGGCCGCTGCCGACGCAGATACTCAGCTGTCTACCCGGTTACAGCTGGGCTCTCTCGACGACTATCCCAACTGCTATCCCGAGATAAACCCCGTGGATATCTACCGGGCACACATAACCTCCATCCTCCACAAGATCACCGGCGTCGACAGCACCATCATCTACAATGCGCTCCAGTGGACCTTGTCTCTGGACAAGGGTGACTTGGTCCTCGCCATCCCCGCCCTGAGGGTCAAGGGCAAGCCCAACGAGCTCGGTCAGAAGTGGCTAGAGGATGTACGTCTTGGCGCTTGAACACGCCTCTCCTTTACTACTTGAACTGACATATCGCTTTCTAGTGGCCCGAATCCCCCCTCGTCGAAAAACCCGTCTGCGTCGGCCCCTTTCTACCCTTTTTCTTCAAGCCTGGGCCCCTCAAAGAAGCCCTCATTACAACCGCTCGAAAGCTGGGACGAGACTTTGGCGGAAACAAGGCGAATGGTCTCAAGGACCTGAGCGATCCTTCAAAGGGCAAGAAGCGTATTATTGTCGAATTCTCTAGTCCAAATGTCAGATGCGCCCCCGGTTTCCCCTTGATATTCATTCAACTGACCTGTCGTATTGGTTGAGAAAAATGCTAACCTCTCGCATAGATCGCCAAGCCTTTCCATGCTGGCCACCTGCGAAGTACCATTATCGGAGGTTTCCTGAGTAATCTGTACACCGCCGCGGGGTGGGATGTTGTTCGCATCAACTATCTCGGCGATTGGGGGAAACAGTATGGTATCCTGGCGGTCGGGTTCGAGAGGCATGGCAACGAGGAGGCCTTGGCTCGGGACCCCATCAATCATCTTTTCGAGATTTACGTCAAGGCGAACAAGGAGATAGCTGACGAGAAGGAAGAAAGCGAGAAATTACAGAAAGAAGGCAAAACAGTCGAGGCTCAAGCCGTTCTCGACAATGGTACCGACGAAAAGGCCCGCCGCTACTTTAAGTTGATGGTGGATGGTGATGAGAAAGCCCTGGCTCTGTGGAAGCGCTTCCGAGACCTCAGCATCAATCGATACAAGGAAACCTACAAGCGGCTTAATATTCAGTTCGAAGAGTATTCGGGCGAGAGTCAGGTGCCAGAAGAAGCTATGAATGAAGCAGTCAAAGAATTGCAAGAAAAAGGTATCGCTGAAGAGTCGAATGGTGCACTCATTGTCGACTTTAGCAAGCATGTGCCAGGAAAAGCTGGCAAGGCGCTAGAGAAACCCATCGTTCGAAGGAAAGACGGCACTGCCCTCTACATCACTCGCGATATTAGCGAACTGCTTAACCGCGAGGAGAAGTACCACTTCGACCATATGATATACGTCATAGCTTCGCAGCAGGATCTACACGCCAAACAATTCTTCAAGATTGTCGAGTTGATGGGCCATAAAGAACTCGCCGCCAAGGTACAGCACATCAACTTCGGCTTGGTCCTAGGCATGAGTACGCGAAAGGGTACTGTCAGATTTTTGGATGATATCCTTCGGGATGTCGGCGACTATATGCATGACGTTATGAGGAAGAACAAGGACAAGTACGAGCAGGTTGAGAATCCCGACGCGGTTGCCGATATTCTTGGCATCAGCGCGGTGATGTGTCAAGATATGGCCGGCAAGAGGTCCGTATTCACACCTCGTCTAACAAAAAATCCCAGATTTCATTGGCGTTGACAATATCTCCCAGGATCAACAATTACCAGTTCGACATGGCCGTCATGACCTCGTTTGAGGGCGACACAGGCCCTTACCTCCAATACTCTCACGCTCGGTTATGTTCGATTACCCGCAAGGCCGCCCTGAGTGAAGAAGAAATTGCGTCGGCCGACCTATCTCTGCTTATAGAGGACCACGCTGTTAATCTTGTCCGGGTCTTATCACAATGGCCCGACGTTGTACAGAACACGCTCCGCACTCTGTGAGTTTTCGTGCTCTCCTTAACGCGCATGCCTCTCTAATGATATATCTAGTGAGCCTACGACTGTTTTGACCTACCTGTTCAAGATGACCCATGTCTTAAATTCGAGCTACGACCATCTAAGGATCGTAGGGCGAGAGCCGGGTCTCATGAAAGCTCGCATGGCCTTGTATGATACGGCTCGTATCGTCCTCAGCAACGGCATGCGTTTGCTGGGACTGACACCTGTTGAGAGGTAAGAGGTTCCCATCAAATCTAACGTATAGATGTACTTACCTCGTGGCAGGATGTAAACGCCTTATCCTTGTAGAGTAAGATGATGTATCACCTACGATAAGTAAGAAAGTACAACCGACTCGCCAGGGCTGGATCATGCAACAATATATTGACTTCCTGTCTTGGTAAATACGAAAGTCCGCAATCTGCGCCAGAGCTAGGTCGCGACTCGAGCATGCATTAGAGAAGCTGACGGATTTCGGGTGTCACAAGGATTGTGGAACAATCACTGAGCCACCAGTACGTGGGTATTGAGGACTGATAGAAAATGTCCAGTAGACACATGAATAAAACGTGAGTCCGCTGTGGCTCCAATTCATCATGGAAAGCCGCTAATCTCTGAATTTAAAGCCATAGCAAGTGTATCGCTTGAGCCTCGTGTGCATATACCTAACATTTCACGTGTTTGGACCCCAGGCCTCACGTTTCTCGGGCCGCTATCTAACGAGCCGGTCCCAGCGTCCTACTCTAGCTGTGCTTCTCTATTTATTACTCGGGCCTCTCCGTGCTTCTTGCTGCGCCTTGCATTTTCCGAACAAGGTAAAGCCGGGATCTTAACGGCTTTTGTAGTGTGGACGGAGGGCGGCGTATAGGTTATCCCCCACCATGGAATCAACCTCGTTACTCCGTTCAGCCTACAACCTCGTTATTCGCCCAGTAAATCAATAGTATCGCAAAGTGTGCTTTTATTGGACGAAGGCAGCTCGAATTCTCATTGGAGCCTCGCCAATTCGCGCTGGCGAGAGAATGGAGCCGCCTCCCACGTGCACATCCGACAATCCAACTATGCTTTCTCAGCCCCGAAACGTGCAGATGGCCGGAATGGATGGCTCGCACCAGAGAACACAGGTCAATACAAACAAGCGCCGCGGGCTTGGCGAGAAAAATATTTCGAGCTGTGATCATGATATGTCAAACACAAGAGGCAGGCAGCCTCTTTTCTAATGAAAGTGGACCGTTTCTTTCGACTACCATCGCGATCGACTACAAAAATAGATACTACTTGAGACATAGCCTCCGCATTCACATCGACTAGGTTATTCACTAGCAACTTCTGTACATGTCTTGGCCGCATATGTTCAACTGATCTTGTGGCCCGATCTAAGTTTCTGGTAATGATACGAGATGGAGCAATCGCCACTGCCGATGTCATTATTGCATCGGAATCGTCCTGATGTAATGTGTAGCTCACGTCGGCCCTTCGCTCTCTACTTTCGCCGCGAAGATCATGGCTTCCTGATAGCATAAGAAACAGACAACCTCTACGACACCTGCAGAGTGTTACACAGCGACGGGCTAACCCTTGCGACGCCAGTTATCGGGACTTTGACAAGGAACTGAAGTCGATTCGCTTTAACTTTTCGGAACAAGCATACAACCTTGCAACCCTAGTAATAGTAAAGCCTCGGAAGTGCTCCCCGATAGGAAGACATACCAGTATCCCGATTTCAGTTTGATATCAAGCCAGTCTCAATTTAGCAGTATGGGTCGATATTTTCTCCAGCTATGACTTTCCAAGTAAGATATTTTCACCGGTCAATGCTACCGA
Organism: Xylaria venustula; assembly: GCA_022578775.1. Taxonomy (NCBI): domain Eukaryota; kingdom Fungi; phylum Ascomycota; class Sordariomycetes; order Xylariales; family Xylariaceae; genus Xylaria; species Xylaria venustula. Next base: position 331,709 of record MU389333.1, on the reverse strand, counting down.
CTTGACTATGCCCTTGTCTATATCTCGTGTGGTGTACACAACATCGCGATATAATGAGTCTCGCGACCAGTCAATGCATAGGTGAAATCATGTCATTGCCCTCACATCACAAGCAAAAGCATACAGCTGATTCCTGCAGAGAGAAATCTTGCTCAATATCCTGGCCGTTCACCTTTTTGCCACCCCTGCCGTATTTACCTCATGGCTCTATGGGATCCTTGAGTGCCGCGGCACCTTTGCATGCAGTAAACTTTCGTCGTCTGGACCAGTTCGGAACTAACTTCGAAAGGACGCTTTCATAAGCACGTACCTTGATAACGGAATCATAGTTTATGTTATAAGAACCATCTGATACCTCTGACTCCGGAGCTACTCTACCCGGTAGACCAGGAGCATATCGGCATATGGCCTATCATAAGCCCATATGTCCGTACATTAGTCCATTGGAGTGATTACCATGGCTATAATCTTCCTCCTAGCATTAGGATTTGTCGGATTGCTATATTATGTCTTATGGTTAAGGGTTGCTAGTAGGAGGATTCCTCCTGGCGCGAAACCTCTGCCAGGTCCCAAGTGTAAGTACCCCTATCTCACCTGTCATATGCCTCACGACTTAGTCTTTCTGGCCGCGCGTCACTAACACCCACAGCCTACCCAATCGTGGGTCGGATACATGACGTACCTGCTGAGGTATCATGGATGAAATTTTATGAATGGAGTAAGGAATATGGGCCAATATATCAAACCGAGGTCTTTGGCACTGTTCACGTCTGGATCTCTTCTGAACAAGTCGCCCACGACCTTCTCTCCCGACGCGCCGCCATTTACTCGGACCGCCCTCAGATCCCTAATCTCCCCGACAACCGAACGAAAGGAGACTATCTAGCTCTAACAGGTCACAACGGTATATTTCCTGGCATCATTGAGTCGGAAATGGTCATTTACTTATTAAGTCTATTTAGATGTATGGAAGCGCCAGCGGAAATTGGCTCAGCAATTGATGAACGCCAATGCATCGTTGCACGATTATCCTAGAAAGGAGCGCGATCGATTCCTCTATCTCCTTTCGACCGACCCGTCGCAATATCGCGAATACATTGAGCAGTTTACATCTCGTACCGTAGCCCGATTAACATGGGGAAGCCCGCATTCGGCGGATCGGCTCCGTGTTACAACGGCCGGACTCCTCGTAACGATTTCGCCGGCCGGAGCGTTACCCAATCTGATCTCATGGCTAATGTACCTCCCGACATTTCTGAGTCCCTGGCAGAAAGAAGAAAATGCACGCCATGCGATGGAGGCTCAACTCCTGAAGGACAATGTTCAATATGCGCATGACCGCATCGGCGACGGCACCGTCCAGCCAAGCTTTATCCGCACCTTTATTGAGGATACCGGCCTTCCGGAATGCAAGTCAGAGGGTATCAGTGAAGTCGAGGCCTCGTATGTTATCGGACAAATGGCCATTGCCGGGGCATTAACTATCGGTAGCCCCATCCAGAGCTTCCTCTTGGCAATGCTGCATTATCCCAAATGGCAGAGGAAGCTCCAGAACGAGATCGATTTGGTATGCGAGGGCGCTTGTCCTCAGTGGGAGGATAGGAAAAAGCTGCCCATCCTGCGCGCTTGCGTCAAGGAAGTCATTCGGTGGAGGCCTCCTGTGCCGACAGGTACGTGAACAACATATGGCAAACGGGTGAAGTAGAGAGATGATTCGCGGGTCATTTCGGTACATGATCTCAATCAGTGCTGACATGCCACATTGTAGGGATCCCTCATGCGATCGAACAAGACGATGTGTATAACGGTTATTTTATTCCCGCGGGCGCCACCATCCACGCCCTAGAATGGTAAGTCTACGTGCTTCACATAAGCATTTCCTTACCCCTATAAGCACAAAAAAAAAAAAAAAACTGACGTAAGCCAGGGCGATGACACGAGACAAAAGAACATACCCCGACCCCGACGCCTTCAACCCAGCCCGCTGGTTTGAACCACAATACCCGACTTACAAGGAGCCATTAACAAAATATCCCAATCTCAACGGTTTTAGCCAGTTCGGCTTCGGACGACGGACGTGCCAGGGCATCCCGCTCGTCGAGCAGGACTTGTACCTCGCCATGGGCGGCATCGCCTGGGCCCTCGACATACGGAAGAAAAGACGGCCGGATGGGAGTCAGGTCCCTGTTCACTGGAATGATTACACACCGCTGCTTATTGCTAAGCCTTGCCCGTTTGAGTTTGATGCGGTTGTTCGCGGGGAGGAGAAGAGGGAGATGCTTAGACAGATGTGGGAGGATGGGAAGGGCGAGGAGTAAGTTATTCTACTATCATTATCAGTCTTCTACACTCTTCCCATGCGGGGGCTCCCTTATTGTTACCGCCTTACAATTCTTTAACAACCGCTAACTTCAGACCCTACAGTGATATTCTGAAAGAAAATCAATCCATACCCCCAAAGCTCCAACAGCATATGGCTTCCGGCGAAGACGAAGCTACGTGGAAAACAGAGGCCAAGGTTGATAATGATACGCCACCTATCGACGACGGCTTGAGTGATCGGGGCAGCGATACTAGTGGTCCGACGCACTTGTCTTCTTCCACATGTCAATCTGACTCCGACGCGTGCGAGACGGAGCAATTCAGTGTTTTTGCGTGACGGATCGTTCTATTCTTTGATTTTGTTTCCACTCATATACTGATTCGTCCATCCATTCATTCATTCATGCTATATATCCGTGTTTTATACATATACATTATGCATATGTACACATACCTTCATTTCTGGCGGCAGGGGCCTTGTTGATTAATTTTGGGATTATTAGCAGACAAGCAGGAATTTTATCTGTTCATTTGTAAAAAAAACAGAGGCACAGTGTGCTGTGGTAATAGTGTATCAGCAGTTCGTTGCTGTAAGCGACGTGTGCATATTGGATAGGTACTGTTACTGGTGCTGGTGTTTCTCTTAAGGAATATTTGATGAAATAATCACAGTATACATTGCCATATCTGCTTCTTTTAACGAGTTCTTGATAATAATGCGAATCTAGTCTTGCTAAAGGTTACCGGGCACTGTTTAATTCTAACTCTAATTCTGATTCTGATAATAGCTGCTTACGAAATCTATGTCTGAATCATCCTGTCTCGATACAGTGATGTCTTTAGGCATAATCACAATTCATAGAACATGTCAAGGCTGCTTAGGTTACCGGCAACTATAGAAAGGATAACTAAGCCTATAGCGATTTGAGAGTTGGGTCTCTTTCACGAGTTGACTTGCATTATCGCGAGATCTCCTGCGCCTTGAGCTAGAGTCCATGTCACTGTGCTTCTGACTACTGTTGACCGCAGTTCTGTTGGGTATTCATCCAATGCACGAGCTAAAGAATGAGCATCGTATTTTTAAGGATAGTGTGAAAATTTCATGCGTGCTAATGTTATTAGCCAGGTTTTCTGGGAAACCATACATAGCATCAACATACTACATGTGCCTCTACGGGTGGGATTACTGTATAGATGGCAGGAGATGACCTGAGGATGACTGGTATGAAAAATCAAGAGTACATGAAAGAGTAGGATATACCTTTATTGTACATGATGCGTGATGCATGATATCTATATGGTGTATGAGGGCCGGCCCTCACTATTTTCTCCTTCTCTCTACCCGTAAAGCGCCGTATGCGAGAAATTACATCTCCTCATCCTCTCCCTCGTATAAGCACGTGTAACCCACGTGGGCTTCGACAATGCTATGCTATATAATGTATGTCGAGTCTGGAACCCGTCCGCTCTTCTAGTGCATACCACCTGCGCCGTGATTGAAAATGCAATTCTGCCTGTAGTAGCAAAGTATATCCCCAGATCTTAATATGGTGAAACGCCTGCTTTGAATGCCCCCTGTCCCTGCCCCTGTCTAATGAGTGCGTATGCGTGCCTACACCTTGTTTTCTTCAAGAGAATCAACCAGCATAGCTCGATAAAAGAAATTCAGTGTTGTTCTCAATACCATCCCGATCGAACTCTCGTGCCGTGATAATGTCGTCGCGATGCAAAGAATCCTCGATACGGCGTGACCCACGCAGAGAAAGAAGAAGGTTTCCTGTACTTTTTACCTTCCGATCCAGTAAGCGGGACTCAACTCCTGGCGCGTGATAGCCTCGGCGATCTCGGCATCGCTCATGCTCTCTTGCCCATTGAGCGCGTACCAGGGCGCCGCCTCGTCGCCGAAGAGGTAGTACATGTCCCCCAGCGGCACGGCGGGCGAGAAGGCGAGCGCCACGCCCATACTGCTCAAGCTCCCCGTCCACATCTGCCGCAGCTGCAGCCACACCAGCTCGCGCTGGGCCGCGGTCAGGGAGCGCGCGAGGTAGAAGACCGGGGTGTACGTCTTGTCGGCGCGTGGCGTGAATTTGGCCCGGAACGCGCCCGTGCTCGTACCGGTGCCGTCGTCTAGGGGTCGCAGGTGTTTCCCGTTTAACGAGAAGTAGTCGGTGCAGCCGCCACATGGCTTTGAGGAGAGCAGCATCGCGTCGACGAGGGGATACGCCCCTGGTGAGTCGAAGCTTTGGAAGTATGCTAGTAGCAGGTTCTCTTCTGCGTGGTGGCCTTGCGGTGTGCTGTGTGCGGCTGTCCAGAGATCTGTCTCGCCGTTGCTGAAGAGGAGGGAGGTGCAGAGATCTAGGTGGTAGTCGCCGCTTGTGCGTAGGCCGCTGCGTACGTATTGGAGGAGTGTTATTACGCGGGCTAGGTGGCGGTTTGATAATGATACCGGGTTGCCGCTCTTGTCTTTTATGCGGAATGTAGGGAGCTCGATGAAGATGAATTGAGGCATGGTGTTGATATTTGCTCTCGTGTTGTTGCTGCCGTTGCACGCTCTACCTCTATGTTGATGGTTGTCCTATATTGTTGATATCGTTTGTTTAAGGGGGGAACTCCCAAGTGCTATTATGATATCTTCTTGAGCTCTTGATTAAACCTCTCCTTTGTTTGTGTTTTGTTTCTCCTTAATATTTCGTGACAGGCGCATTATCTTATATGAACTCCTTCGATGATGATATGAAGCTATCCTTTAAGAGAAGAACAACTGTCCGTATCGTGATCTCGTGCATAACAATTTTGACTTTCCAATTGTCCTGTTCACCAGCTCATCCAACGACAGACGGGATATCCGTCTGAATGGCTGCTGACTTCGTGTCTAATTTTGACAAGACGGAGACACTGATTCTGAAGGAAAACGTCATTACGGAACTGGGATATTGCTACCCGGAACTAACAAAGAGGTCTCCAACGTCTCAAGATGTGATGTCGTCTCCTATTCCATATCGGGATATGACACATCACCGGCCCGGCTCCTTCAGCCCTACAACCCCAAGCCCGATAACTTGGGTCATTGAGCCTCATCTCGCCACCTACTCCGTAGCGTCTCTATGTTATATGAGGTCAGCGAGGGACGGATAAGCCATGGTTCTTACAGGGGAGCCACATGGGCGATAGGAAGCTTGAGTGGAAGGCTTGAAGATAGAGAAGTAGCCTATCATATCGTGATATCCCAGGAAGATTCTGCTCTCCTTGACACTCTTTACTACGAATTACGAAATCTCACAAGCCTGGACAGCTTGAGAATGGTTTTTCTAATTCTACTGAGGGAATCGGTCCGTTCATAGACCTGGGGGGCAGTGTTCCGCTTGTAGGCTAATAAGGGCATCACTTTTCAGCTGTTATGGACAGGAGATTTAGATAACATGGCCTTATGACTGGGTATGAAAAATAGCGTTCTGACAAGACCCGTTCAGCGAAGACTACCGAAATCATTTGAAGTGGATAATAAATGGTTTGTAGGATTCCGGACTACGGGCGGCCGCATCCATTTGAATACATTTTTAGACGACATTTAAAAAAACACGTGCACGGCTTCTGAATTTATACTATTAATGGGTCATTGGTCAATGTTAGCTAAACCTTTGTAAGCTATTCATAGTCCTTCTTTCGCGTTAACGCCTTTCAGGCCCGGGTAAGGATTTTCCAATGTCGATTTTCGAGCTATCACCGGCTTAAGTATGGATAGTGATCGTGCTGAGGTCATCATTTTGCTAGCATGTGCCGCAAACTTGCTTACTTCGCATAAATTGTGATTACAGCCAATCATTCCTTTGCCAAGAGAGGCTTGGCACAACCATGTTACCAATTTCAGACCTCTTGTCGCCTATTTAAGTATTCAGCAATGCAACTGCTGATTGGACACGTCGTCATAATTATCTGATGCTTGATTGGAGAGATGGGAACGGGAAATAAATAGATTTAAACCTTGCCAGGCGCAGATTCTACGGATCGATCCCGTCGTTTGTCGGCCGCAATTAAATAGGTCTTGCAGAGAGGTTTTTGAGTCCTCGTAAGTTTGATGATGGGGGTTTAACACGAGCTTCGCTAAGGATTTCCCATATAGGTAGGTGAAGTTCGACATCTTTGTTTTACAACATTTCCGGGTAGCAGTCTTATATACGATAATTACAGGTTGATAGAACACGTATCGGGATCCTCGCGTTGTTGCCGCGGTGCATGGATTGTCGATTTACCTAATTGCAAACCTGACCGTTGAAGCTCCTCTATCTTTGCAGTTGTTGGCCAGAGGCAATGGTCTTGAGTCCCGTCGTGTGCATCTACATCATGTGGCCGTAATAATCCCGTAAGCATGGGTAGAGATGGTTTTCACTCGTTAAATAAAAGTGAAAGGTCAGCTATCACGGAGACGGGTGGGCTTGTAAATACCATCGTGAAGCGTACACAGTCCAACCATGGTATATTGTAACTATGCTATGTTTGGCTCACTATTGGGACTGAGCTGCGACCAACTTTGTTGATAATATACGAAAAGGTTCTCTCCTATAATCAATTCTATTCTATGACATGTAATTCAATCTCCAGTTTCAACAGGATAATCATTTTTGCCAAACGACCTGCTATTTCCTCTTTCGTATGGCCATCTCACAAGACCGGATGTGCACCTTGTACCATAACTTTGACAATAGTATTCATACTTAAGACACCCGCCATATGTATGCCCCAGACCATGCTAGAGAGTAAACCTGAAAGCGGGATGGTCGTCGCCCATATTCTGCACTTCTTCGGTGGGCCGAGAAAGCCTATAGTCTCTCCCGCCAGCCTCACGTTTACGGTTCTCAAGCACTAAACCAATCAACATCACCGTAGCAGAGATACCACCAAGCCAGGTAAAACCCAGCGAAGTGCCATAGCCGGTCCAATACCTTGGTGCCTCTCGATCAACGAAGATATTCGATGCGACAAGTCCAACGAAACCGCCAATGGTAATCTGGATAGCACTGCCAATTGCGCGCTTATAATGGCCCGCAATATTGTTCGCTAGCCAGGTGATCGCCATAGGGGTGGAGATGGCACCTCCGATGCACGCGAAGAACAGCGCGCCATACTTGATTTCACGACTTAGGCCGTCCTGGCCGAGGAGGATTCCATAGCCGGCTGTAGCGATTACACAACCAAGAATGATGAAGCCGTAACGGTGTCTGCATCGATCCGAAAGCCACGACATAGAAACCATAGCCACAGCCGCCGTAAGGTATACAGGGATACTGTGCACCTGTGCTTGGCGCGCTTTCCAACCGAACTCGACGAGGATTGTCGGCATGAAAAACACGAGGGAGTAATTCGTTACACCCACGCCTAGGAACATTAGCGATCCGACCCAGATCTTCCAGTCGCGGAAGATGAGTTTGCAGGCGTGCTTATTTAGTGTATCCACTGTCATCCTAGGGGGTTAGCCATCGAAATCCATAACAGAGAAAAAGAAAGGGCAGCGATGCTGAGGGAATTCTGCATACTACGGAATTGCTCTAGACCATCTTCCGCAAGGATCCGCTTCAACAGGGCCTTCTCTTCGGTGCTCAGAAAGCGAGCCTGCTCGGGCCAATCCGCGATTATGAATACGGCGATCAGCGCAATGAAGGCTGTCGCCGCGCCCTCGATAATAAAAATCCAGCGCCAGGCACGGATATTGTAGTATCCGTCTAGTTCGGCGATGGCATACGCGAGAAGCTATAAGCGCCAAGAGAAAGGGGAAACAGTCAGTCTGTTGGCCAAGATAAATGAATAAACGCATTATCAACCATAATTGGAAAAAATCAGTAAATGGAGTGGGAAAAGGGGCAGACCAGCGAGTCTTTCTTTTATTCTCTATTCTTTTTTTCTCCCCGTTGTCTTAGTTGTGACTTACTCCACCAAAAGCGCTGGCGAAAATCACGGAGGAAAAAAACAAGCTCGTGCGAAATTGGAGCTGGTGTCGTCTGTAGTACATGGACGTCATATAAATAACACCGGGAATGACGCCTGACTCCAGTGCGCCGAGAAGAACGCGGAGGACGACAAGCTGTGGGTAGGTCTTGATAAATCCCATGGACATATTCACAATTCCCCACCCAAACATAAGAGTCGAGAAATATAAGGCTATTCTTAGGTTAGTTTGATAACTCATAATTATCTCAGTGCACAGTGATGTGTCTAATGGTTTTAGTTTTCTAGGTGTAATGAATACTTACACGGCCGCACTCTTTTGATGATAAGGTTGCTGGGAATCTCTAGGAGGGTGTGGGGGATGAAGAAGACCTGAACAAAATATCAATACCACAGTGGCACCATCTTAAAAAGGTACATAACCTACGAAAAGAGCAATATTGTACCGATTCCCATACAGGTTCAGGTCTTCATTGAGGCCCTGTATGCGTGCATTGCTGATATTGATGCGGTCCAAGAACGAAAGTCCAAACAGTACCCACAGGATAGGGTAGATGCGGAGATCGAGCTTCCAGAGAAGACGTCTCGCAGCGCGGGGATCGATCGCATCTCTGGTGCAGGGTCTTCCATCTTCATGACTTCCATCCACAGCGGCGACTGTAGAGATCTCATTAGCGCCAGGATCCTTATCGAGCTGAGAATCCGATGAATGTTTCTCTGGATGAATAGTCTTTGCCATTCCCTTATAAGCGGCGAGACGCAACAGGCTGTTAGTTGTGGTGTTACGGGACGACTCTAGAAAGGGGTATATCAACTGTCAGGCTCGATTATCTCTCCTCTGACTTTGAAGTAATAACGAAAAAGAAAAGTATACAGCAGTAAGATTATTTGATGCTGGACTACAATAGTGAGTTACTAAGAGAGGGAAAGCGGGAAAGCTTGAAGGTTTGCTGGACAGTAGGTTTCCGGGGCAAATGCTTTTCCAGGAAGTTTTCATGCAATATACTAAGGTAAGAATAACTAAGCATAGTTGATAGATAGGGACATGCATTGATAACCAACCCACGACAATAGGAAGCAACTGGGAATGGGGACTTTATATATGTTATTTTACAACAGCAGGTTTTCCCCTTTAGCTATACGATTACGCCACACCAACGTCAAATCCCCAAGCTAAATCTCTCCGATACGCGAACGGCAATCAACAAAGACAAGATCCCTCATGGAGAAGCGAGGTATGGTAAGAACATCACTTTTCATTACTTCTCTTCTGGACAGAATTGTATCCGATTAGGTAAAGTAGACAGTTGATTAGGCAGGTGTGCCCTGCAATACATGTTTCGAATTTCTTTTTCTTCGTTCTGTGCTACATAAGTTAGATAAGTTGATTCTCAGTCTAGAGGAGTCTTTGCCTTCTAGCCGCCCTCGTTTTCTTAACAATGGATTGTTCTCCTATTCACAATTCGTTCGTTTATTATCCCTCACTTGCTGCTAAGCAAATTCCAGCCTGGGATCGTGCATAGAGGCAACGAATCACGGCGAGTCGGAGGTCAGATGCTATGTTGGTTGCTTTTTCTGTAGTCGTATCTTCCGCATTCTACCCGTAGTTTGCAGATCAAGGCTTGCTTGGCGACGTGAGACACTAGCCTATTTGATTATCAGAGTTGAGGTTTGAGACGGTGTGCCCAACCACCGTCAAATTATGGGTATCGCTGCACCGGTGCAGGCATTGAGTGGCTGAGACAGACCTCTATCACGTCTTAGACCGAGAAGCTGGTATTGGTGTAGCAAGATGTGATCGTCTTTATGTGGCTGGCAAATGCAACAGCCGCTCAATCAGCATTGTGAAAGCTCTGAAAAGATTTCTAAATGTCGAGAACCTTTAATACCTTGTTATTTTATCTCTGTTGATAGTATTTGTGCTACAATGGATGAAACCTTGGCCCTCGGATCTGCGTCCTGTAATCGCCGACTCCGTTGATTCGTAAGTGTTGTAGGTGGCGCTGGTCACATAACAACGCTAGTGGAATCACTCACAAAATCATTAGCTGTCGAAATACGAAGGAGCATCATAAGTCTTATTTCAAAGGTCTAGTGTTGACTTAGATTTGAACCTTAAAAAATCTCATTAAGGCCATAGCTGGTAGAACTAAGCATAAAATTGGTTGTTTAGTTGGCTAGTTGTAAAATCGCCCCTGCAGTAAGATGAAGTCGTTATACGTACCTAAGTGAAGTAAGTTTGAAGACAGAGAGAAACAGAATCGGCCCATAGATAAATACTATAAATTCACGATATCTACGATGTACAAAACTCGGCTTGTACCGAATGCCAAATCAGTCCACAATCTAGATGGACTGGACAAAGACGGCAAGTTCGAATCGTTCCATGGAATTTGCCGCATGTTACTATAGTTTGTCTTACACTAATGGATACTGTCTAGGTCTGGAGTGTCACACGTTGTGTAGCTTTCCGTGATTCTACCACTTATATTATGTACATTGAATCATTGTATCACCCATGACTGCACAATATGTCAAACTGCCCGTCAAAATCACAGCTACGCACTCCTCCTTAGCCAACTAGGTGACTGATCCAAGGTCTTGAGATATCGAGGCGAAAGTTGTGGCGCTATCTCCGAAATCATAGACACAACTAGCTCGATCCAATATCATGTATCTCACGGGCTGGCTTCATCCGGTCTCAGTAATAGTCTAAGCACAAGCTAAAATATGGGAGGCGAGGGGGGATGTTTTCACTCGCAGTACGTAGAGAAGATTGACTAATTTATCCTATAACTGAGGAAATGTAGCACACCGCCCGCCCGCCTACCCCCTCTTTTGTATGTACCACGAACTACCTGTTGTACCCCATTCGATATTGACTGGGCGAAGCACAGGAAAGCAATAGCATGAGTTCCCCCAGGATATTACACCCCAGTAACTCGCTTCTGAATTTACCTGGTCATAGATTTCACTGTCATGGTCCACACTATAGCTATCCAAACTTGGTCAGGGTTGGCACAGAGGACGATCACATATGCTTCATCCCAGCTCAAACACCAACGGCCTCCTCTCTTCGTGTTCACACCCAACCGATATAGCGAGGTTTCTGAAAGAAAAGGGAAAGTTACTATGGTCATCCGATTAACTTGCGCCTTCGCGAGGTAATTAGCTGCTTGCGGGGTTGGTGAGACAAAATAACAGGCCAAGCCCAGACGTCTGCCAACACTGAAGTTGGTCTCTTAGCTCATTCAGTCATATTATCCTTCGATCCCTCATTCGCTACTTCTCCAAATCACCCTTATTTTTCATCACATCTCAGCTCACAAGCCTTGATCAGCCCTTACCACACCTGTATTCATTCAAAACTGATAAAAGTATATCTCATCTCCCAAGGACAATTACAGCTCTGACCTCGACGACGAATTATATCTGAAGGCTGTCAATTCTCCTCACAGGGGTAGTCCTTGTCTGTTTCTCGCACCACGGTTGGTCATAATAGTATCAGGGGAATCCTATGAGGAGCCACTCAGACTCTCCGACGACATGGGAGTAATAAATCCAATGGGTGGTCCAGACGTCAACGCCTCATCAGGTGACAACGGCCCTATAATATACATTCCGGCATGGGTATTCGCCTTTCTCTGTCCTATAATCGTGGGCACCAGAATTTGGTCAAGGCAGAGAGCGGGTGGACGATTGGGAGCAGATGATTACACAATCATAATATCCCTTGTAAGCACATATCAAGCCTATATGCGCAGGGATTAGGAGTCTAACGGCCGGTATTAACTGTGTCCAGGCTTTTGCGATGGCGACAGACATTCTCAATGTATGGGGCTGTTATTACGGCTATGGGAAACACGCTGCAACTTTGACAGAACATGAACGATATGAGGCTTTCAAGGTGAGTATGAGAGAACTATTGAATATTATTATTAGTGTCGTGGCGCTCATATACTTCGTAGTCCTTTTATATCACACAGATTACATACAAAACGTCTATAAACCTCACCAAATCATCGATTCTGCTGCTATATCTGCGAATCTTCCACGGCATCAAGTGGTTCAGGCGAACCTGTCTCGTCGTACTCACCCTCGTCGCTCTTTATTGTATCGCCGTAATTCTAGTCACGGTGTTCCAATGCATTCCCGTCGCCGCAGCGTTCGACAAGACGATCACCGACAAAATATGCATCAACAACGGGCATTTCTGGTTTGCCAACGTCGGCTTTTCAATCGCGTCTGACATCATTATTCTGATCATTCCGATGCCACTTGTTTATGCGCTTCAAATCCCTCGCGTGCAGAAAGGCGCACTGATTTTTGTGTTCACTCTCGGGGCATTGTGAGCCGGCATTCTTTATCTCCTAAGATTTATACATTCACTAATTATTAACTAGTGTTGTGATCACGTCTTGTCTACGAGCCACCACCTTAAATCTTCAAGCGAAAAGCCATGACCCGCTCTACGATGTCGCTTCGACCATGTGGACAGTAATCGAGATGAATGTGGCTATTATATGCGCCTGTCTTCCGCAAATCCGTCCACTCATGGTCAAGCTATTTCCCAACATCATGCCCGCCTCCAACGCTTCGAGAGACAGGCCGAGCCCAAAGGTAACGCTTGGTAGCAGTATTCTGAAGTCATATGGAAGTCCTCAACAGTCGAGCGATGAGGGTGGCAGATGGCTGAGGATCGAGTGTCAGGATGGCATCAACCTAACAAGCATCCGCAAAGGAGAAACATTTTCCCGAGCACCATCGGCCCCTGAAGATACAGATACCGAGACGGGCATTCAAAAGACTGTGGGGTATAGTGTGGAATATTCGAAATACAGAAAGGACTCCTGGATTTGAGAGTGTGTCCGCAGGAGCATTAGCCATTAATATATTGAGTTCTTAATCTCAACCTTACTGCTATCTGCTTTTTGATTCATGCTAAGAGAATATGGAGCGCAATATATCATTCCCCGGATGTAACCTTTTCAGCTTTTTGTAGCCGATCGCATCGTTTCTCCGCATTAATACTTGCCTGATCGGATCGCTCCGACACTGAATTCACTCGCTTCGCAATTAATCTATACGGTCACTGTCAATCACACAAGTTTGATTCTCTGCTTCGAAATGGCGACTGCTGTCAGTGAAGACTTTAGTAGCCCACAATCGATACTCTACTTTCCCCTTGATCACACGCGCCCTCAAATCAGACTCATCAAGATCCTACCCCACGACGATGCCGATAACGAACAAATTTCATGCCGGCTTGAAACAGTAGAATTGTCGGAAGATATCCGTTACGCCGCGCTATCTTATGTATGGGGTGACCCCCAAGTTACAGAAGGAATCATAGTCAATGGCATCAAGCTATCCGTGACCATCAATCTCGCCTCGGCATTACAACACTTCAGGAAGTCTGGGTTTCCACACAATCAGAGAACTAAAGACGTACAGTATCTATGGGCCGATGCTATATGCATCAACCAAGACGACAGCGCTATTTTAGAGAGAAATCACCAGGTAGCCCTCATGGGCAAAATATATAAAAAAGCAACATCGGTTCTTTCATGGCTTGGACCACCTGGTTCTGACCGTCTGGACAGGACCCTTTCAATTATTCATAATATCATACAAGTGATTGGTGGAGGACCGGAGAATTCAGGAACCCAAATAAACAGCGAAAATATATATGCTGGGATCCAATGGCTAAAATCTATTCTACCTACTATCAGCGATGGTAATGTGCCTGCAGAGTGGCTATCCCTCGGCGCTCTACAGAGAAACGTATATTGGAATAGGCTGTGGATTGTACAAGAAATGGTCTTGGCCATATCACCTTCGGATCATTGGTTCATTTGTGGTGACGCATCTGTTACTTTTCAGCAACTCAGACTTTTCAGCCGCGCTCGCGATTCTATCGATAAATTATCTTTTCCCGGCGGTGAGGAATACGCACCTCAGGAATGGAAAAATTGGTTATATCTCGCAAAATTAAATCCGAACCTCAAAGCTCGTATATAATTTATTAATCTTCTACAAACACAAAACGAGTCTTCACCTCAGATCCGTCTATCTCTATTCATGGCCGCATGCCTACTGGCCCAGATCTGTCTAGCCAGCCAGCCCCACGATTTCGTCTATGGCTTGCTAGGGATGATTCCTAACCATAACATCAAGCCAGATTATACAAAGTCGGTGAGGGAAGTCTACCTTAATGCTTTTCTAGATGATGTGGTCTTACTATGGGATTGTGTCTTGCGTCTATCAGGTCGCGGTTTTAACAAGACCAACGGGCACAACCTACCGTCATAGTTGCCAAATCTTAGCCAACTCTACGGAACGGGTGTCCCTCTCATGGACCTATCAAAGATTAATGTGCCCATACTAGGTACCCAGGTAGTGTCTCGAGCTCAAGTTACGACCGACAACGCGCTCCGAATTGATGGTGTGGTCTGCGATCGTGTTGAGCTTGTCAAAGAACTCAAATTCAGCCGTGGCGATCTCGTTCATAATGCGAGAATATTAGATCGGCTTTGCATTGAATACCTTGCTGAGTTCTTTGGCGTCTTTGAGACTTCGTGCATGGCACTAGGACGGGAGCAGGAGTGGAGGCCTGGGCAGATAGCTGCAACAATCTCGGGAAGACGGCCATTAGAGGCTTTGTGGGATGTCCTGTATCGGTGGGAAAGGGGCTCTATCCGCACGGTATCCAGACGTCCTTGCGGATATTCGGGTCCAGACCTTTCTCCTGCGGCTCGGTGCTTCTTTAGCAGATTGTGGCTTGATTTTCTGCTGACTGAAGATGAGCAATGTGAAGTACTGAGGCGGCTTAATCCTCCGACCGGTATGATATTGAGCTATTATTTTACAGCTGTGTTTCGCCGGTATAGCATTTACCTCGGAGATAAACTGGTCTGCTCAGTTTGAGGTAGACAGGATAGATTTTCACCAAGCCTTAGTTGGAGCAACAGAGACAAGCTTGTTCAAGACTGACAAAGGCTATCTAGGAATAGAGCCATCTGGCATAAAGCAAGGAGATGTGGTATGCGCTATAAACCCATGCTCAATTCCCTTGCTTCTAAGGAAAGCCGTGTCACCGGATGGGGAATCAAATTGGGAACACATTGGGCCCGGCTATGTCCTAGGGATATCTGATGGCGAGCTCCATGACGGAGTTATCAATGGGAAACTAGAAATTCAAACATTTGAAATACAGTGAAGGGATTTTTGGCCTTGAAGTACACGTCCTCGTTTTGGCCTCTCACTCTGATGAGACTCGTCCTTTCGTCTAAGTGGATTGTAGGTTTAAGAGCCTACAATCTTGGTGAAGAGGAAATAGGGAAACGCCAAAGCATCCAGAAGCCTGAAAAGGCTGAGTGCTCAATCATCAAACCGCGAGGCACTGTGCTGCCAATTCAACTCGGCCTTAAGATCCCTAAACCAAAACTTCCTCTTCCTCCACACTCTCTGCCCTCCGCTCCCGAAATTTCTGTTCGACGGCGCTGCTTTCCTCCTGACCAACCGGTTCAAAAAATAGTACACTAAGACCAATCTGTCGCCTCGTGCCGCTCTCTACCCAACTCTCTTGCTTGTTCCTTACAATCGCGAAAGCTCTCTGCCATTCAATGCCGCCAACATCATATCGCTGGATATACCAGCCCTTATCCCCTAGCTGGGCAGCAATCTCGCTCCTCTGGTGTTCTACGCACATAGTAATAGTAAACCCCGTTCCCGTTCATTCGCCTAACCGGTATCCCATACACGTCCAATCGGTCGCATTCAGCCAGATCTCTACCCTCGTGTCATTCTGAGAGAATGCTCGTCTCGAGAGTACGGGCGGCTGATTCCAGGCGTACGGGGTCGTCAGCGTCGGGCGCCGTATAATACACCTGGAGCGAGGGGCGAGAGATTGCCGAGACCAGGCGGGACCGGAAGCTTGTACAGCGCGTATGTTAAGCCGCCATGACGGAGAACTTCAGCGAATACCAAGTGAAATAGTCTGTCAGGGGGTGGGTGTCCAATTAAATCGATGTTGATATTAAGCTATGATTCGGGTCTCGCCAGATTCATGTTTCTTATATAAAACATATGCACAATGAGAGGTATTCCTACCTTCAATGTTGATTTACCTATGCTTCTGACTGCTATTTTAGCTATACCTAATACGTTTTCAATGGGTACAAGCAGGGATTAACAATCAATGAGGGTTTAGAGTACCGATACCTCTGTTTTAATTCAATTTCCCTGGGGCCAAAGTTACCCACTACAACTTCATCAGCCAAAGGGATACCTAGGTATGTTCACTGTAGTAGGTACCTCGGAAACATGTAGACGGGTACCGATCATAAGATGAGACGAAAATGAGACGAACAGGTACGTCCGTCCATACATATTGAAGTCAGCGAGCCGTCGAGAATCTGAAACGGAATGGAAATTGTCTGCATCTCGAACAGCTTGTTGGATTCCAAGTTGGGGGGGATTGGTATAGGGAGGTAGGTAAGTAGGTACCTAGGTAGGTATGTACTTCAGCAGATGCACATGTGATACACACTAAAATACCCAACCAGAACCCCAGGCCAGCGGACTTGATGTCAGCGCTCTGTCTCAAAACCTGCACTAGCTCCACCTACGAGTGCCAAGATGTAACTAATGCGCCTCCTCGGGTGGGGTGTGTGGCCTGTCCTCGACAGAACACTCGCAGCTTTCTGCCCATGTGGGTACCTACATGTAAACTCCACCTCATCATCATCATCATCGTCGGAGCTCTTATCTTTCGCGATCTTGATTTCCTCCTACCCGCGCACACCATCACACTCTTCCTTTATTTTCTAGCCCATACCCCCTCGGCCTCGCACAATTCTGTGCGTCATCGCGTTTTTGCGTGCGTGTCTAGGGGCTGCTATAATTGCCCAATTGCTAATCTGGACCACTGCTGGCTCGGTTTGTTGTCACTGTCCTTCCTTGTCTTGCTGGTCTTGATCATCCACCCCATGTGCGCTCGCTCCGGATGCAACACAACACCATCGCATCACAGTACTCCATCGCAACTTGATGAGCGCGACACGATCAACAAGGAAATCAACAAGGAACAAAGAGCAAACCCGACATCTACTTTGAAGAAGACGCATACGTCCCCGCTTACCACTGCTGGAACTGAGTCTGTCCTGTCGCACCCCTAGACTGTCGCCCTGCTATGGCCGCCACCATGAATGGCAAGCAGCAAGCCCAGACAAACGGCTCCCTCAAGGGTTCCAAGGCCCTCAACGGCGTGAATGGGTCGGCCGTACCCATTGCATCGCGGAGGAGTACACCCCCAAGAAAACGAAGAGGCTTCTTTGCTCGGTCCTCTAGTGCTGTTGCTAGGTGCGCGTCTCGACCCCAACTTGATAAATCCCGCCCGTGACTAACTGTGATGCCTATGCTGTCCCGTCCATCCAGACTTCTGACATGGTACACTATCATCACCTTATTATTCCGATGTCCTTCAACGCCCGATGACTACAACGAGACGTCTCCGAAAATTTGCAAACCGTATTTATACACCAAATATGCTGTCACGCCATACGTAAGCCCTTACTACGATGCCTACGCCGCCCCTTATGTCGACCTAGCTCGTCCTTACTACGATACCCTTGATCGCAACGTCATCACCCCGGGTCGTTCCTATGCCGTCAAATACGGAGGACCGCGTGTTGCCCAGGCTCAGGCTTATGGTCATGCCCAGTGGGAGAAGAGTGTACAGCCACAAATTCTCAAGTACCAGGCCATAGCCAAGACACAATATGACCACACTATTTCTCCCCATGTTGAGAAGGCCTCGACCACTATTGCACCTTACTATGACATCGCTCGGACAAATGCCCTACAAACATACCACGAAATTCTCGTACCAACCTACGCCTTTGTCCATCCTTACGCTAGTCATAGCTATGATGTTGCTTACGACCTCACTAAGAATACCGTCATTCCTTCGACGGTTTGGGCGTGGAATAAGACATATGCCTTCCTTGATTCCGCCGTCTGGCCCCACTTACGGGATGTCTATGTCCTGAAGGTAGAGCCACAACTCGTTCGCATCGGTGAGAGGCTGGGCCGGTACAATGAAAAGAAGTCCAAGCCCTCCGTGGACGAAAACACGCCGTAAGTAGTGCCTCAAACCTGCTTGATATGACGTGAACTGATCATTTTAGCACTGTGGCGAAATCTACATTCATCAAGCCCACCTCATCCGTCACACCCACCACTGCTTCAGCCACAGAGTCTACTCAAACCGCATCGCAGGTTCCTGACATTGAACAACCCAGTCAATCTGAAGTCCTTGTTGACACTCAATCTAAACCCAATGAAACACCAAAGACGAAGGAGGAAATTCGCGAGCTGGCCGCCAAGACTGTTGCAGAAGACCTGGAGTTATGGCAGGGGAAATTTTCTCAAGTTGTTGAAGAAGGCGCTGCTGAAATTGAGGACCGTGTGGATGAGATCTCAGCACGCATGATCGAACACCACGCTAACACTATGGGGAAGTCCCTCGTAGCCCAGCTTGAGGCGTTAGTCCAGTCGGAACTTGATGGCCTGAAACAGGCCATTCTTCGCATTTTGGAGAGCAATAGCGGTGACTCCAGGGTTACAGATGAGAAGGTTACCGCTGCCGTTCGTGGTGCTGGTCTGAAAATTAAGAACAAAGCCCAAGACATCCGCAACTGGCGTCAAAGCTATGAACAAGAGACCGAAATCGCCGTCACTAAGGCTGCCGAGGAGCATTTCAACATTCTTGAGCAGACACGTGATCTAGCGCTTCAGAAGATTGGTATGAAATGGGCTTGGATGGATGGTGTCACTTACAAAGACTGGCAGAAATATCACCAACTAAGGGCTCGTTTTGACGAGTGGACAGAAGACCTTAAACGCCTCATCACTACCCACCCTGGTCTTGCTGAAGCACAGACGGCAGGCACTGATATCGAGGATGAAGGCATGGCCGTTGCTCATGAGGCAGCAGTCGAGCTTGGCAGGTTGAAGCAAGTAGCGGCATGGAAGGCTACAGCTGAGGATTTTACAGATGATTTCGACAGCAGTACGACGCAGTTAGCCGCCGAGGCAGCCGAGAAGCGGATTGCCGCTGCGGCCGAATCGGCACGTCTAGCAGCTGAAGAGGCTGCTGAAAAAGTCAAGACAGGTGCGGAAGCTGCACGTGAATCACTCGGTGAAGCTGTGTCTAATGTACTGCCAACGCAAGACGGTACGACGAGTTCGCTTGATGTAGACACTGAGGAAGATCTTGATACATCTGCCTTGCCCCCGATGGAAAGCTTGACAGCCGAGCCGACTGAAAGTGCCACCGGTCTTGGGTCTGGATCTAGGTCTTCAACACGCGAGTCCGAGACCCCGAGTTCCATAAATGATGCCACAAGCGCAGCTGAACCTGTAGAGTCTCTACCCAGCTCAGATCCAATCGATGGACCGGAACAGATGGAAGAGACGATCCTAGAATCTCCCGACTTGCCGATTCATTCAATCAATGAGGAAGCCACTCCGACGAGTGTGAAATCAGTACCATTTGGAGCAGCAGCTGAATCCGTACCTACCCGAAAACCTATTTTGGACGACGATGTATATTCTTCGGCGTCAAGTGTGCTGTCGGTAGCTCAATCTGATGTTCCCGCCAGCATCACGTCTGCTGCTCAATCTGCCTATACAGTCGCACTTGCTGGCGCCGCTGATCAGTATTCTCAGGCGATGTCAGCTATATCTGTCCAAATCTCAGGCGAGCCCAAACCTGTCCACGAGGAGATGTTCACCTCGGTGTCCAGTGGATATTTCAGTGCGATAGCCGCGGCTAACTCGCGACTCAGCGAGGCTATGACAGCAGCATCCGAAGGTCTTTATGGTACTCCAACCACCAAGTGGATACCAGATGTTGTACCGACAGCTCCTTCAATTGATTGGGAACGAATACAGTCCATTGCACAGCAAAAATATCAAGATTCCATCAACTGGGCCTCTGAACAGTATGACTCGGCCAAGATTGCAGTTGGCGCAGCCGAACCCACCCCAAGTACTTATCTCGAGGCAGCGGAAAAAAAAACCGAAAAACTTCTGGACCAAGCTAAGCACAACTACTATGCTGGTGTGGGTCTTGCTCACGCTCGCTACTCTGAGTTCTTATCTGCAGCTTCTACGGCTGTGAGTTCTCTGACTGCTACACCTACGCCAACAAATATTCAGGAGTCAGCATCGTCGGCTGTGTCTGTGGCCAGCGAAGCCGTAGAGTCGGCAGCATCATCTGTCACTGACCTAGCTGGAGATGCGAAAGATGTTATCGATGAGACTTGGGATCTGGTGGTTAGTCGTGTGAGCTCTCAAATTTACGGTGCCCCTACACCGACACCGTGGTACGAAAACCTGTACGCTGCCGCCGGTGATTACGCCTCTCAAGCTGGCGACTCTGCCGCGTCTGCTACTGAGGCTGTTGCTGAGCAGATATCCGCTGCCTCATCTTTAGCTGAAGAGTACGCTGCTTCTGCTAACTCGGCAGCTTCTTCGCAATACGTCGTTGTCAGCTCTCTCGTTTCCGAGCTGATAGTTGGCAAAGAGCCCAGTTATACCGAGTCTGTATATCAGCGACTCGCTCATGCCTACACGACAGGACTTTCCTCGGCGTCGAGTATCGCTAGTGCTGCATCAGCCACAGCTGTCAGCGCAGCAGGCTATGTTAGCGATGCTGCAAGCTCCGGCATAGAGGCAGCTAGTGAAAATATTGCAGCGGCAACAGACAAAATTAAGGACACAGTGGATCATATCAAGGACGAGCTGTAAATAGGCGTTGTGGCAGCTGGTCCCCCGTAGCAAGAATTGGAGGATATTCCAATACCTTAGAGAACGACACGCTACCCCAAATAACCCGATGTATCAACACGCTGCTACGACTATAGCACAGACGATCTCATCAATTTTTCTAATTACATCTCACTCTTTCAGCAAGCTCACATATACCCTAAGCGACTCTATTCTGTTCTGTGGAACTTTTCCGCTTATTTACTAAATGACATGTGAAGGAGGACGAATCGGACGTGCTACTTGGCTGGTCAACACAACGGCGCTGCCAGCGAGCTCGAAGACGTATCGGTCTTCGGCAACGGATTCCATTCGATCTTGGACCGTTGCTTGCGTCTCTGGTCGCAGCCATTAATCCCGCTAGGGACGGTGGGGAAGATGGTGGGACAGGGCGGGCGTAGATAAGGACATAATACAGTATCTCGCGGGCAGAGGAATCGGTTGGGGTTGTACAATTTACATGTATCAAGTATGGAGCTTCATATCAAATGATATATATGAATAACACTTTTTTTTTTTCCTTTTTTTCCTTTTTTTTTTTTTTTTTTTTTTTAAGTTATTTCCTGCTTGTCTTAGTTTGAATTCCTGGAATTTTAAAACTGTCTCGAATGCGATATGATCTTAAATGCCGCGATGATTATGGATACGTTTTTTTCTCTGTCTAGCTGCATGTTTCGGCATTGAAGACATTGAAGGTCAAAACACTCGACGTCAAGCCAACCAGTTTGACGAAGCCATGCAGATAGGTATGCATCTATTGCCTGAGCTTCCACACCATGACCCAATGACGACACCGAAGTCAGACCTCTGGGCCACTGTATACCCTAGTTGCATATTCATACATTTCCTACTCGACCTCTTCAGCCAATCAGACTAGGAATTCATATGTCAGCTCACCTTAAAAGTAGGGCGCAGTCCACTCAAGACGTACGTCATTGGTGTAGTTACTGGGCTGTCTGTCAACCTTTTACGAGATCTACACTACCTATGTACTCCTACGAATCTACAGGTAAGTAAACTTCTGTAATTTTAAATCCTCGGTCTTAACTTCAGGTGTTACAAGCAGGCTTATGCAGACAAACGATTTTTCCTCGTATCTTCAGGTCAACTTGAATAAGTTTAGAAGCGCGGTTGGCTAGCTCTAGGAATGGAGACCAAAAAAAAAAACAAAAAAAAGAGAAAAAAAGAAAAAAAGAAAAGAAAGAAAAAGAAAAAAAAGGCAAACTTGTACTTATTAAAGGCTGCATTGTAACGTTTCCATAACCTTTAAAGGAACACAACTTGGAAGGTTGTGGTGTGTGCATTACGTCAACGTAGATAGGCTAATGAAGCCACACTCTACATACATACATATACATGTAGGTAAGATCCTTGAATTCCCAGGTACTCGCGCATGAACCTCTGCTCACCTTCCACACAAAGCATTGCAGATTGCAGAATATGCTACTTACAGCCGGATTCTACCAAGGACCTGAAGCATGATACTTGATTTACTTGTTGGGACCAAGATCGTATCACTATTGGGATGAAGGCTACCTACTGCCATTGGATTGCCGGCAGAGATGGAGTTGGTAGTACTCAAGTGTGTGCCTAAAGAGGCCTAACCAATTGCGGGAAAGATGTTGTTTATAAGAAGGCCCAAGATTCATGATGGCAGCAGTACACTACCTAGCGCAAACTGATGGCAGCAAAAAATTGAAATGACAGGGGCTTACTTACTAGATAGATAGAAGCGTCTAGGAACCCTCAGTTCGTGATATATATATATAAGATTTGCTGTTATTTCTAACTTCTAAGTCCCTCGAATAACATATTTTTGTGGTGTAGGAGCTACGTACCCTGAGTAGGAACTTTAGGTAGTGGTGGACGGTACGGAGTTCGGCAGTGGCTTACAAGAATAGAAGTACCAGCGACCATGAAACTTATAAGCGCTGTCGACAGCCTCTATGTACTAGGTACCGGTAGATTGCTGGGGCACGGCCCAGGACATCGTGTACCTACCTAGGTACACCCGCACTCTCGCTCAGCCGCCACCTGCTTCCGTGCTCCAAAGGCCCCTAGAGCGTCCCAGAGTGCCACATCTGCCAAGACCCTTACTGCACCCAATTGCCACAGAGGCACATCATCAATCACAACTCCCGCCTCCCGCCTCCCACCTCTCACCTCTCACCTCCCACTCAACAATTCACCCTGACATCGACATCGGCGTCGACATCGCCAACCCTTCTCACCCGCCATAATATAGAGATACCTGGGCGGCATTACCCGTCGTTACTTTCTTTACCAACCGATCCCCGGAGTAGCCGCCAGCGTAGGCGCTCGTCGCCGGAACCGGATCGGGTCGCCTTGAACATACCTACTTACATAACTCGGAACGCCTCGTGCTTGGGCCCCGACTCCTCCCTTGCCTTGCGTCGCAAAGACCCGGGGTTTCAAGACCTGCTCACGAGACTCTGCTGTCTCCTCCATCTCATTCGTTCATTCGCTCGTTAGTTCGTGCGTGTGTTCCCATCGCACCCCGACCATCCCGCTGGCTCATGGTCCCGACACCTGCACTGTAGCCCTGAGGGCATCCCCCGCAGCAGTTCATATAAGAAGACACCCACCCACAGTTTTCCATCGACTTGGTGCGTGTTCTGTGCACGAGTTTGTAGACGATGGATGACCAAACCGCGAGGCTGGAGGGTGCCGACGACTTCGTCAATCCTCAACAACGCCCCGCCACACGAACAGACGTCAAGAACAGCACAATAGCCTCGGGCGATTCCTGGACTGACGCTGGCCCAGTGGACGTTGACACCTGTCGCATATGTCGCTGCGAGGCCACCGACGATGAGCCGCTCTTCTTCCCGTGCAAGTGTAGTGGTAGTATAAAATATGTCCACCAAGACTGCCTAATGGAGTGGCTGTCGCATTCTCAGAAGAAGCACTGCGAGCTGTGCAAGACCGCGTTCCGCTTCACCAAACTCTACTCTCCCGACATGCCCAAGCACTTACCTTTCCATATATTCGTCCATCACATGACCAGATACTTGATTCGGAACGTTCTTGTCTGGCTCAGGGCCGCCTTGGTTACCAGCGTATGGCTTGGCTGGCTGCCGTACCTGATGCGATCGATATGGTCGTTCTTATTCTGGATTAGTGACGAGGGCTTGGGAGGCACTGCGAGTTTGCTTGATTCTCGCGGTATGACTGCGACCCAAGTAGCCTACACCCTATCGACTATGACAGGTACAACGATGTGCCCATCGACGCCCCTCTTAGCTGCCACCACCACACCCGCTTCTGTCGGCAGTGTTATAGATCAGCTTCCAACATCCATCATCAAGACCGTGACTAAGTCTACCAACGTAAGCACCACTCATTCATGGCTGCGCATGTTATTTGGTCTGCCAGCCCAGCCTCCGATCTCAATCTTGGAACATTTCAACAGTGTTAATGCGACGCTCTTTCACGGGATGACCAAGTCGACTCTTTCCGGCTCCCGGCGATCTCTACTGAGTGAGGTTGGTTTCTTGAATCGCATGACGGGGAATCCGGCAGTCAACAGAATTATCATACATGTGCTCGAGGGGCAAATTATTACACTTCTTGCGATTATCTGTTTCATCTTGATTATTCTGGTTCGTGACTATGTTGTTCAGCAACAGCCTGAAATCAATATGCGCGCTGCGTTCGCTGCTGTTGAGGAAGCTGAAAACGACATGGCCCCTGCACCCCCTCCACCGCAGGCACCACAAGCACAAGAAGATCGACAGGCACAGGCACAGCCACCTCTTCCGCATCTCGACATCCCAGTAAACGATCATGAGTGGGAGGATGAGGAGAAAGAAGACGAGGAAAATACCGACCAATCTGATGATGACCACTTGGCAATGACTGCACAAGACGAACCTAGGGGTCTGCGACCGACTGAGCCCATACCCGATATAATTCGTCCCAACTTACGCCAGAGGCCTATTGCGGGGATGGGAAGACGTCCGATATTGAACATACCCGATCAAATCCAAACCAGTCGTGGAAACTCACCAGTATCGCCAAGGAGTCCCAGAGGATTTGATGAAGGCCAACCTGGATTTTTGCGCGAGCCAAGTCCATTAGGGGTGGATAGGAGGGACACGTCTTCGGGACCAAATATAATCCGCGATTACATGCGTATATATCGGGCTGCTGAAGGAGATGATGACAAGATTCGCGAGATTATCCGGCAGGAAGGCCTTGACGAAGCTCGATTCGGTCGTTTGTTACGTAAACGCTCCCCATCACCTTCATCGATGGTAGCCGAGAAGGACTTAAGTGATAGCTCGAGTTGGACTTGGGCTGGGTCTGGGTCTGACGACGGTCATGATGAAGAGACGTCTGATACTATTCCCCTGGACAAAGGCAAGGGCAAGGCTGATGACATCGGCCATAATCGGCCACCATCTCCCGCCAGTCCGTCTGCTTCAACTTCGCGGCCAAGGGCTATATCTGACGGACCACCGCCACCTGGATCGATAAATCCCCTTGCAAATAACAGCTGGTCTTTTTCCAACCTGCCCTCCGATCCCACTCCACGAGTCCAAGACCGTGATCCTGACATATTCAGATTTGAGACTACAACGGAGGTTGAGAGTAGTTTGGTGGACGAATTGAACGCAAAGTCGACAGAGCCGTCGATAGCTAGTAATAGTCCTGTTGTTCTTTCTTCGGATGGCCAGTTCCGTGTTCATTCGCCGTCGCCCTCAGAAAGTAGCGTGACAGCCAATCCAGTGGACTTGGCCAACGAAATACCTAGCTATCCAACTCAAACAATCGTGGCCGGAGATGAAGGAGACACGACCATAGCTGTTCGTGGTCCGGATGTGGACGCTCGACGTATCATGGCACCACCGCAGCAACCGAACACAATTGTTGATCGGGTGGCTGATTTTATGTGGGGCGACGTTCCCCCTGCCGATGCCGATGGTGCAGATCAGGAAGCAGTGGATATATTTGGTGATAATCAGAACCCCCCGTTTATGCACGGTGGTCATGATGGTGAAAATGACGAAGCAGCTGAGGAAGAGCAGATGGCACCAGACGTCGTAGAGGCCGCTGTCGCTGCTGGGCTTGACCCGGAGGCCGTGGAAGATGCTGAAGATTTTGACGGTATCATGGAGTTGATAGGCATGCGCGGTCCGATAGCTGGCCTCTTCCAAAACGCTGTCTTCTGCGCATTTCTCGTGTCAATCTCCATCTTCCTTGGCATATTCGTTCCCTACAATATAGGGCGAGTAGCAGCCTGGATTCTAGCCAATCCCGCCCACCTCCTCAAAATCTTGTTCAACTTCGCCAAACTCGTTCAAGATATTGCGCTTCTCGCCGTTGGCTATACATGTTCCTTTTTATTCAATATAATCGAAGCGTTCAGGCTTGTCTTGGGAGCAAATTACGGCAGACAGGTCTTGCGTACCTTACGGCTGGATGCGAAATTGATTACCGCCAGTTCTCTGGACAGAATAGCGGATAGCTTCGTATCCGATATGCCTCTCTTGTTCTTGTCCACTAGCGAGATGCGTAACTTTTCGGCCCTCAGCCACCAATCTCTTCTCGATCTCAAGAGCAATATACGTTTTTGTACATTGACAATCGGGAACGTTCTTCTGTATATTTTCGGTGGTGACTATCTGGTCAAATGGCCGAAAGCTCTGGAATTTATGATGGCTCTCGGTACCACCTTGACCACCTCTCCGAGTATTCTGTCTCGCACAAGTTTGCATCCTAGCACCTGGATAATTGATATTAGCTTCCCAGCGGCAGCTCCGCCCCCCGATGCCACCCTTGCATACTGGGGTGCTCAAGACCGAAGCTGGGCGATTCTCCTCGGCTATGCATCCCTTACACTACTGGCTGCGCTCTATCTTAGTAGGGGAACCACGTTCGCGACAGGGCAGGCCGCTCAAGAATGGGAGGCATCCATCATTGATGCTCTCAACCAGGCAAGTGGCGTGATGAAGGTAATTCTCATCATTAGTATTGAGATGCTGGTTTTCCCACTCCACTGTGGCCTCCTTTTGGACATCGCTCTGCTTCCGCTCTTCGAACATACGACCCTGAAATCACGCCTGCTGTTCGCCTACAACTACCCTTTAACGTCCATGTTTGTGCACTGGTTTATCGGTACCGGTTACATGTTTCACTTTGCGCTCTTCGTCTCTATGTGCCGAAAAATCATGCGGAAAGGAGTTTTATGTTTGTGGTCTCCTCATCCTTGGCTCTTACCGTGTGCATACTAACTTAGTGACAGATTTCATCCGGGATCCCGATGATCCAGAGTTTCACCCTGTTCGTGATGTCCTGGAGCGAAACGTAACTACCCAGCTCCGCAAGATTTTGTTCTCGGCCTTAGTTTATGGAGCTCTCGTTGTGGTGTGTCTCGGTGGCGTCGTTTGGGGCCTCTCTATCACGTTGCCGACTGTGCTGCCAATTCACTACACCTACAACGAACCAGTGCTAGAATTTCCCGTCGATCTCCTCTTCTGTAACTTCCTCATGCCGTTGGCCGTCAAGTTTTTCAAACCCAGTGATGGTTTGCACACGATGTATACCTGGTGGTTCCGCCAATGTGCATCCGCATTAAGACTGACATGGTTTCTATTCGGGGAACGACGAGTAGAGGAAGAAGGGAAGCTCGTAGGAGACGGTAGTTCCGGCTCCCACAAACTGTTATGGCGCAAGCCTTTCCTCGGGGTTAATGCTAAATCTGAGGTGGTTCCCAAAAGTTGGAGGGACTACTTCAGTGACGGCGAATCGAAGCCAGGATCGAAGATATCCAGAGAAGAGATGCGAAGCTTGCACGATCAAAAGCAGCTACTCGTTGACTCTGGAAAATTAATACCCGACGGCCAGTTTGTTCTTTCACCTGCTTCAGATCAGGCGAAAATAAGCAAAGGACAGTCAGTATTCACGAACATCACCGAATACGAAATGGAGCAGAGTTTCGAGATGGAAGCGGATCGACCCGACTTGGACCCTCATGTAGACAATCCGTTCCAGGTTGTGTACATTCCACCGTGGTTCCGGGCCCGCGTCTCCGTATTTATCTTCTCCATCTGGATTTTTGCCGCTATAACGGGAGTGGGTTCTACAATTCTGCCACTAACCCTCGGGCGACGCATATTCAAAGCCCTTGTGCCTTCGCACATCCGCACAAACGATATATATGCATTCAGTATAGGCGTCTATGTTCTCAGCTCTGCCAGCTATCTCGTGTTCCATCTACATTCTGCATATGATGGGGTTCGGGAAGGGGCCAAGTCCCTCGTGAACTCCGTGCTTGACCGTCATGCGTTGCAACGACTTGTCCGTTTAGCCTATCGGACAGCTAAGTTAGTCTATGCATATAGCATGCTTCTCATGGTCTTCCCCATTTTGATCACTGCCCTGGTCGAAATGTACGTCCTCATCCCTCTGCATACATATATGGGAACCGAAGGTGCATTGCGTCTCGACAATGGTCCAAACGGACACACCGTTCGGATCATACAAGCCTGGACACTCGGTATTCTCTATCTCAAACTAGGGTCGCGGGCTCTGACCCTTTATGGCGGACGGCCTTCACATGCCGTACGGGCTGTCTTGCGCCAGGGTTGGCTCGAGCCCGACGTAGGTGTGCTAACCCGCGCCTTCGTGATACCCGGTCTTGTCGCCTCTGCAATCATGTTACTGATGCCCCCCGTATTCGCGTGGGCGACATTGAGCTGGGCCGTCGACAATACCACTGAAATCTCCTACGAGATGCAAGTCTCCGCCTACAGACTCGCTTACCCGCTGACTGCGCTGTTTTCGGCCTCCTTATTCATGCTGCGGAGGCTTCTCCGCATCTTCGAGGGCTGGCAGATCCGCATCCGTGACGAGGCGTATCTTATGGGGGAACGCCTCCACAATTTCACGGGAACGGCGGCCAAGGCTACGGCTTGGAGGGGGAGTACGAGAATGTAAAAATAGTATAAGCCGAGCAAACATAAAGTGTTGAGATTATCATGTTGATATTTTCTGCGAGCATGCATTCTAGACATGATAGTTAGTATAGAATATGAGAATTATTATGATGAATTGTACACATTGAGATATGGACTCGCGCTTGAAAATGATAAATCCAATGATAATTAAGTGAATGAAGAAGGGTCCTGGTCGAAGATATATACATTTTCATTCACCATTCTGTTATTCATAGATAATTGTAATGTACATGCCTGTGTCTCCTCAATCTTCGTTTGACTCCTAAAATAGTGTGTGAGTCCTATTACTGCGAAGTGAAAATCCAGCTAAGTTCATCTTCAGCATATATTCTTCTTAGGAGCGTAATGTTGTATCAGCCATAAACTTTATATCATCATCGCTCAAAGCAAATTTGAACCGTCACGTCAGCTCTCAGTCTGTGAGAAAAGGAGCACTCGAAGCTTCCAAATCACGATTCTATTTTCGTCTCATACACTCTCACCAACTAAAGTATTTATAACGCTCGAGGTAAGGCCTAGCTCAGGGTTCATGAGAATTCATGTTATCGCCCGCTCCTTCGTTATCTACCCTTTTCTATTCAAGTATATTATTTTCTTGGTTCTTGGGTATCTGGTAGACCCGGTCCTTTCGTGAAGGGAGGTACAACTTCGACATCAGTGAACAAAACGAATCGCTTATCCACTATCTTATATACCAAAAGTATCAGTAATACTACAAACTATCATGTCCCACGAGGAACAATCATTCGGGCGGCCTCTACTGGCAACAACTCTGATAGCAATCTGTAGTCCATCCATTGCGCTCATCAGCCCATGCTATGGAATTCCAGTCTACCACATGATATTCGATACACCGTACCTATGAACACTCTTGCTTGCAATCCTTCCGTCTTCATTGAAATTGGCTGTGGATGCGGTTAGCCGGGGCGCATTGGGAACATATTCGGTATCGCTTCGATAATATTTCCTACGGCAATATCAGGAGCCTCCCCCTCAGGAGCCTCCGCCCGATGATTTCCGGCCCTCTCACGTGAGCTCGCGTCCCTCCTCACCTGCCGGCTTCGGCGGCGGGATGCAGCACGAACACTGGCCATGTATGAGCCATGCGGTTCTGATCGGCCGGGTCGGGTCGGATTTACGTTCTTTAAGTCATAAGAACCGTCATATATTGCCTGAATATATTGATTGATATTCGCAGGTCTTGGAGGTTGGGCAGGTTGATCGACTTGGGCTACCTCGGGGGCCTGAGGGGCTGGGGCCATAGCACCATCCAGATTTGGTGGCAAAATTCGATTTTGGCTCTTGCGCGATGCCATAGACATGGCTATCGGCGATTTTCTTCGATATTCTTCACCGAAGCTGTATGTCCATAAAGCGAACCCTACCACAACAACCGAGGCCGCACAAAGAGTGGAAGAAGCCCCAGCGTAATTCATCAACTCGTCCTCTTTGCCAATTCTAGTATAAAGAGGGATAGCAATGGGTGTAACAAATCCGGCCAGCAGATCTCGAGCCATGGAGTTCCCACCTGTTGCCGAGGCCGCCCAGGGACCGTACGCCGCCACCAGGTAGTCGGTGGTGCCCATATATATGGAGTAGTTGGCAATACCGACCATTACCGTTCCAATCATGCTGAAGATCCAATGACCCTGGTTCTCCGGCCCATCGGTTGTAACAGCAAAGAGCAAGAGGCCACCAGGTAGTAAAAATGCCAAGTATATCATCAGCTTGAGCCTCAACTCGAACTGTGCATAGTCATCGAGGGGGCGCTCGTCTCGCACTCGCTGTCCAAGTTGAAAGGTGGGAATAAAACATGCCCATGCAATCAAGTAGCCAATTGCGAAGGGGATAAAGGCGAGACCATTCTGCCAGCTATTAAAATGCCATTGTTTGTAGATGAGGGACATGGACTGAATCTGCATGAAGATGACCGCGTCGGACAGTCCTGAAAGCAGGGACAAGAAAAAGACGATCTTTTCAGTAAAGAGAATATGAAATGCTCGAAAAAAATTGTGTGCAAGGTCGCAAAATTGTCTAGGCTGTCTCAACCGAGTCAACTCTCCGGGGCCATATATGTTAGGGTCGATACCAGTCTTTCTACGCTCCCTTGCAATACTGTCCATCACGACATTGATTCGCGTTTCCGGCACTGTGAATAAGTGAAGCAACTGGACGGCAAACCCAAAGACGATTTGGATCCAAGCGCACCAGCGCCAGATCTTGTGCGGAGGTAACAACTCGACAAATCCTCCAATAATTGGACCGAGAACTGAGCCAAAAACGGATGAGAAGATTCTAGTGCAATTTGAAGGAATCAGCTGTTCTTTCTCATCAGTGCACACAGGGTAGAGTTGCGGGCAAGGCGACCTACACGAAAGCAACAGCATGTTGCTGGTCATCGGCTTCATACATGTCGGCAATCATACCCAGAGTCACACTGCCGCCAGCAGTTGATAGTCCACCCAAGGCCCTGCAAACGAGGACCCACGGAAGGTCGGGAGCCAAGGCAACGGGAACAGCGAAAAAATTGACGAGAAGCATGGAAACTTGTAGAGTGAATTTTCGGCCGATATCCTCGGAGCAGGGAGCCCATAGCTCACAACCGACAGCGTAAGTGATTAAAAAGATCATAGCACCGCTTCTGGCTGCGAGTTCAGTTACATTGAACTCGTTAGACATGTCGGTAATGCCACTGCTGTAGAGCGAGGTGTTGAGGTTCATTGATGTTTGCACGAGGGCGATAACGAACAAGATCCACCATTTCTTTCGTCTCGAATAGCTAAAGCCTAGCTCGTCCATACAATCGGTCTCCTGTAGCTGTCGTGTGTCGTCATGTTCCCGAACCGATTCTTTCTCGGCATCAGGAGCACCATCGGCCTGGGCTATATCGGCCCGGGCTTCGACCTCAGGAGAGGGAGTGGGGGGAGCATTGGAGTTTGGGGGGCTCATCTCAATGTAATCAATATCTGGATCGTATTCGCTGTTCTCTTGCGCCATCGTGCTTCGGCTCGAGCCGTCAATCAAGGTCTCAACATCTGAGCTATGTCCACCGTTCTCCTCCTCGGTCTTCGGGGTTTCGACCGACTCGTTGGCAGGGTCGTCAATGTGCACCGGCACAATCTCGTCATGGTTCTCTTCCATTGTGCGGTGAGAGGGTGTCACGGCAATTGTAACGGGTCCGGGTTGGTAGCCAGTCTGCATGTAATATTATTGAGCAAAAAGAAACAGAAAAGAGCAAAGTACGTCTATTGTAAGAGAATTCTACGTGGTTTTGGCAGATGTGTCTTTGCCTAGCTGATGGATAATTGGATGATAGTCCAGTGATGAGGGGAGATGAGCGGTGTTCGGAAAGTGAGAGAGAGTGGCGAAGAAAGATCTGAGGGAAGTAGCTACACGAAGATGACTAGTACGTGTGTATACTCGGGAGAAGTCACTCGGGGTTTCCCCTTTTATCAAGACGGCACCAATCTACTTTCCCTACCTACATGTACTCACACTTGCCCAACAAGTAGATATCTGGCTGGTCCTTCCAGTTTGTGTAGGCCGTCATGTCATATACCTTGAATCTCACAGTACATTATTCATAGGCACATTCGAGCACGAGAAACGCGTTTGAGTGAACGTCAATCTGAATCCAGATAGTGTAAGTATGGAAGATGATGATTGAGAACTATAGGTATGCCAATAAATTTTCCTTTTGAATTTCCTTCCTTATAAATCTGATATGAAGCCATGAGAGACAGGCTGCTACTGGGCACGTTTGATAATAACCTTGGAAGTCCATATCTGTAGGTAATTTCAATAAGTTAGCCAAATCTACATCACTGTTACCTCTTTTAAACCTCAGAAGCCCACTAGGTTTGCAATAAACAACTGGAATAGACACGACGTCATCCCGCCATGACACACCCCTGCTATACCGCTGATCCCCCGGAGCTAAGGTGTCGCCTAACCCTGGCACCAATACAATTACCGATGAGGCTCTGTCGAATCGTTAACCTCTCCTGAGATCGTTTCTCTCAGACCCTCAATTTCCTTGGACTTAATCGCGTGAACTATCTTACAGTCCATAGTTTCACATTTCAACATTTCAATGTTGAGTGCGCTGTAAAGTACGGGCTAGAACCTCTCTCGTCTCTAATTGCGTTTCAATTCTAGACTAATACGCAATGTAGATAAAATCGGGAGGAGATCGGACGTTGAAAAGCTGATGTGGAAAACTTGGAATGCCCAGCAACGTGAAGGGAAACCGCTGTATACCAGAATTTGATACTATTTCGTTCAAGAGCATATCTTGTGAGAGTTTTAGTTTTGTTAGTCTGTAAAGGCCCTTTTAGGGGGGTTGTGGCATTTTACGCACATGATGGTATGGTGAATCTTGTACGTCTCCTACATAGGGATAAACAAACCACTAGTTCTTAGCGGCTTTCTCTTGTGTTTTAAATGAGAATCCTGTATAAACACCTCATCGGAGGGAATTGTTGACAGTGGCCATAATACGACGCGCAGGAGAACATTTCCAATATCTCCTTTTTGCCTCCCCCTCTCCCTTTATATATATATATATATATATGAAAGACTCAGTGAGAAATTTGGGTGAGGGTCTCGATCAGTCATCTTCCTGCATCTATTTGAACATCGTCTGACAACATACGTTAATATAGGTAATGGGCTTAGAAGCTCGATTGTAGGGGTTGTGTTTAATATCGTTCTTTATTCTAGCGAGGTTCATAGGTACTTGGATAACAAACATCCAATCCCACATTCACGTCGCGTAAGAACCAGAGCGCGTATTAACTTGAAGATCCTCAATATCAAACACGAACCCGACATATTAGGCCGCACAGCTCTATCAATTACAGCCTCAAACACCCTCAACGTCACCCATCAAGAACTACACTCTACAACAACCATGTCGCAACCGTCCACAACGAACCAAGGCCTTCTAGCCAACCTAGTAGCAAGGGTCATTTTCGCCTCCCTAGGCATCTTACTATGCTGGGTACCTCTCCGCTTCCTCCTCCGCAACGGGGAGTTCGCGGTAGTGGTGCTAATCATCGACGTCACCATAATGAACATATTCACCATCCTCAACTCGATCATCTGGCACGACGATAACTGGAGCACGTGGTGGGATGGCACTGGTCTCTGCGATATCGAGGTGTATCTATCAGGACCTCTGCAGACAATCTACGCTGCCTCGATCTTCACCGTCATGTACCATCTTGCGCAGCAAGTCAAGGTCACTGGGGTTGGACGCGACCGGCGCCTGAAGATTCGACGCAATTTTATTCAGGCTGCTATTATCTTTCCTGTTCCTGTTGTCCAGCTCTTATTCACGTATTTTGATCTAGCGCAGCGGTACATCATCGGTACTCTCGTTGGCTGCTCTGCTGTTTATGATAGTAGCTGGCCGAAGACGCTGGTGTTTGATGCTCCTCCGGCTGTGTTCGCTGTGTTGTCTGTTCCTTATGCCAGTACGTGTCATTTTTCCTTGTCATCATAAGTGAATGATTCGTCTTACCCGTGACCAGGACTAACATATCTATTCCTAGTCCTCCTCTGGCGGCGATACCACGCAATCACGAAACAGGCACAAGGTATCTTCAAATCAAATAGCCAAGCCTCAATACGAGCGAGTCGTACGCGCCTACGACTCTACAACATGTCACTATCGATCCTGGTGATCTATCTCCCCGTCATGATATACTACTTCATCAGCAACATCCGCGACACGCTCACCTCATACAAGAAATACGACTACAACAGAATGCGTTGGTCAGCCACGCCCTATCCGTGGGACACTATCCTGTTCGTCCCGTCATGGATGATCCCGTCGTCTGTAATGAATCAACCCTGGATCCCCATCGCCACTACCGTCGCCATTGTGGCGTTCTTCGGCATGACGACTGAGGCTCTGCAGATGTACCGCCGATACGCAGAGTATGTCGGACTGGGGAGATGTTTTCGAAGGTTCAGGCCGAGAAGCGCTCTTCCCAGCCCGGTCGATGAGAGCGGAGAGACTCGCGAGAGTGGGAAAACGCTTCTGCCGGATCCTGCTAGGGATTTCCCTGGGTATCAGTAAGTCACCATCAGATACCTCACCATCCTGATACTAGCACTAATCATCACGCGATCCCTCAGTCCACAGCAAGACTTGGTCCTCCCCTCAATCGAGCAACCAGAAGAAGCACGAACCACAGAACCGCACCCCTTCAGGACACCAATCCACCATCATTCGCGAACACCACTGACGACACCCCCAATCATACCCCCACGCTTCTCCTCCCTGCGCCCAACCTTCGCCTTCCGAACACCAACACTGCAATCAATCAAGCGCATCGTGACCAACTGGAGCAGCCCCCGAAGCAACGAGACGAGCAACGCGACAACGGGGAACCTAACCGAGTCCAGCCGTGTTAATTCCATCCCCATGCTCCCCATACATAACACAGCTAACACAGCCGCACGTCGAAGCGCAGATGTGGCGTCGCCGTTTTCGGTGCGGCGGTCTCCTGTTGAGAGAGGCGCTGGTGCTGTTCGCGGTTTCGAGTACCCGCGGCCGGTGAGCAGATTGCAAGTGCGCATCCCCATTTCGCAGGAGCGAACGCCTTCGGGCTCGGGTGGGTATAGTGATGGTAGCCAGACGGATCGAGGAGAGACGCAGGGGTTTCCGCGCGAGGTCACGCTGAATAGTCTCTGTACGACGAGCGATGCTCGAAGTCAGTCTTCCGGAGGTCGGGATATTCGTAATTGGGCTGGTATTGCGAGGTGAATTCTGTTTTGGGGAGGTATTGTCAGGATGGTGGTGTTCTGAATTCGTGTGTTGTCGGGGAAATGGGTGTTTGGTGTAGTGCGTTAAGTCTCCTTTATATGAATGTCCAGGAGAGAGTTTTCGTTCTCACGTTTATGAGAGGATATAGGCTCAAGACTCATACAGCCTGTCTACTTCCTATCTTAATATGCTGCCTTTGAATTAATAACTTGATAATTACGGATCGCAAGTCTATTTCAAGAGAAGCCATTATAGCCTTTAACTAGTTGCCTCGAGAAGGACTCTTCATCCCCCTTGCAACGAAGTCTCTCGATTATATCTTCAAATAGGTGATAGACATCAACCCAGCACCACGACCTACCATGCATCCTCATTCCTTCATCAATAACAGCCCACTGTCAAAAGAACAATCTCCACAACCAGCCAGGACCTCAATAAGAATAGAGAGCCCCTACCCGCAATACGAACCATGCCTAAATTACCATATATATTAAAACACCACGAATAACCCAGAGCCTAAGGGAAGACCGGCCACCCATTGAGACGTGGCGCAATTAGCGGCACGGACCGCTATGCATAACCCTCATTATCAAACGGATATGGGGAAATGGAGGCTCCTGCGCCATGCATGCGGACAAAATTAGACACTGGCATGATCAAGAGTGTCAATTGGCATAAGGGTCTGTCTGAAGTGGGATAATTACGAAAAGGAGGATGAAGAACCTCCCTCCCCACCCAAAAAGCGAAAAGAAGTTGTTGGCTGTGCGCAGACACCGTCGGCCGAATCTTCTAGTGTAGGTACCTATACCAAAGCAACTTGACATTGATTATCATGTTTCACTCTACCCATCACCGAATCTTCACGGGTAACTACGCAACACACTCTATAAATGCTTTAATGTTTACTACCTCATAGACACATCTTTCTAGACGCGCTGTATATGTGCTGTACTACTCTCTCTTACTTATTGTTGAGCCATTCAAAAAGTATGCCATTCACAATGGATTAAAAGCTATCGTTGGTATTTGAGGGCTACTAAGTGTTTTATTTCTTGAATTTCTTGTCTCTTCATAGAGTACAGATAGACATTCGAGTGTGAAGAATACAAATAAATTACAAGGCGAGACGCATCAACGTCTCGTATGCCTACCTTCCTTTATCAGGAAGCAATAGCAGAGCTTTAATACATGCGCGGCAGGAGAATTATGTCTTAAGTGATAATAAATATGGACTTTGGGGGTATCGTCGTAAACTCGTCATACAGCTCCCGGAAAGAGCCACGTGAAATTATAAATGTAATGCAAAGTGAATAAGGGAGGGGCAGAGAAGGGAAGAAATGATCATGGCTATGCTGCAGCTGAAGCAACAAATTCGGACGGCGCTGGGCCAGATCTTGAACCTGGCTCACTCGTTGAGACAGAGACCTCGGGATTGGGAATTTGAAAATCGAGCTGCACGTGCATTAGTATGAATTTCCGAGGAATGGTAATACTCGAGGTTGTCTTACGCTCATGTAACCTGTCCGTCTCAATGATATGATCTTCGGGGCCACAGCACCCTCTTCCGAGCCTATTGTTTTCTCCATCTCAGCGTTCCACTTTTCAATCCACATCTCCAGCTCTTTCAACTTCGTCTTAGCATTTGTCAGGCCTATGTCTTCCCAGAGCCAAGCGGTAAGCACTCCAAGCACTCCATCGAGCACATTCCTCCAATTATATGGGTTGAAAGTGGGAATTAATGACCCGTTGAGCTTCTCGATGACTCGCCGGAATTCTCTTTCTGATATGCCGGCTGGATCCAGTATCTCTGGGTACATGTTTGAGAAGGCGGGTGCTAAATCACCAGCTATCAACCAATCTCGTCGGATACGAATGATACGGGTTGTGTTGTACTCGGCTGAATCGACAGGCACGTAGGGATTTAGATGCGGGAAACAAGGATGTTGAGGGCCCCATTCATCACCCAGGCCTGGTTGATCGGGGTCGCCAACGATGGACGAATTACTGGAAGATATGGCCGATCCGATTCCACCTGGTAGAGATACATTCGAGGGTCTACCAGGTTGCTGACCAAGCGTAGCCGGCCCTCGCTCTAGGTCAGTAGACAGACCTCTTGGAGGATTTTGTTCGGTCGGCGACGACATAACTGCCTTCCCTTTTCCTTTGTCGATCTTGCGACCAGGCTGATCTGTGTCTTGAGGATGCGCAAGACCAAAACTTACGGCTTGAGCCGCGCCTGCTTCTGTTACGCTGCTTTTACGGAAATTCCTGACAATCGATTTGCTTTTCGGATCAAGTTCGGGACGGCCGGATTCAAGATCGACTTCAAATGACGCGTCAAGTGGTCGTCTGGTATCATAGGAAAGCTGGACTGAGCTGGGAATGCTAATCCTCTTTCCTTCGTTCAGTCGTTCCTCGATCTGGAAACTCGACCGGGTAGGAGTCGGATATCGGCTTTGCCTTTGTTCAGGGAGGGTCAAAAGCGGATAATCACCTGCACCGGTTACAGCCTTATCATCAACGACACGACCACCGTCGAGAGCGGGATGGTTGACTGGGATAGCGGGGGGAAGAGGCGTTGAGGGCCGTCGCTTGCGAGCAGACCGGGTGTAGACGGCCGGAGGAGGTCTCGGAGTAGAATTGGTAGGGTTCCAAAGACGGCCAGGTGGGCCAATGGTCGGAGGGAGGTGATCTCCTGCTTCAGAGCGACGAGCGGCTCGGTTGCGAAATGGCGGAGGTAGAAGACGGTTCGACTGGCCAGGTCTCGAGCGCTGGGCGTTCTGATGGGTGGTGTAGTGGCGGAGGCGATGCGATGGGGAGCGTGTCAAGCTAATCGTGGGTTCGACGACAGGACGGAAATTGTCGTCAGGATTGTCCGGGTGCTTTAGCTGCTGTGATGAGACGACGACGTTTGCTTTGTCTTTTACGGTGGCCGATGCGAATTTCTCGGGTCGGATTGTGGCGTGGGAAGCCGTTGGGAGGACGGGGGTTTGGCCAAAGCCGCCGCAACGGCTGAACTTGCAGCAGCGCTGTGTTCAAGCAGCACCTTGTGTGTGTCTCGTATTCTGCTGGCGAGTCGCTCGTCGTGATGCGACGGGCCGTTTCGTCGTGACGGAGTACGGGTAGAGCGAAGATCGCGTCTGGTGATGGAGGCGCTCAGGGGAGATGATAGAAAGAGATTGGCCGAGTTCATGCACGCCGGGATTGGGTCCTCGAGCACCGGCATTGCCGCTGGCCTATTGGACAGAGCAGCCAGGTGGCCAGCGGGTGTCCACAGTCGTTTTGCAGTGCCGGGGCCTACCCGTATTACTACTTCTGCAGCCGGGTGGAGACGACTCAGTAGACTAAGAAAGAAAGCAGCATGCTTTGCGACTTTTCAAACAGCATCTAACCGCAGCGTCTCATTCCCTTGCAAGCAGCCACGTCGTCGGGAGGGGGCAATGGTGAATGAGGAAGAGTAATTAATAGAAGGGCCCAGGGTGCGGGTGTGTGTTTGTTTGTTTGTAGTGTATAGAATTGATGTAATTGTTCAGTGGGAGGTCCTGGCCTCTTGTATAACTTCTGCGGGTCGGACTGACCGGGTATTGAGATTTTTTTTCGTTGGTCTTGAAATGAGGGCCCTGTTATTTGGAGCGACGTGGTGATATGGCTACCAGAGTTATGGCCGTAAGAAAAGGGGCATGTATACCTAATATACACTAGGTATACAATAGTTGGGACGATGTTGGAACCCGTCTAGACATGTGATGTGTGTAATGTGTAATCCAGTTGGCAATGATTGAGAAAGAATCGACGTGGCCGGTCACTTGTGTTTTTTACATTCCTGAGGGGGGCAAAGGGATAAGGAGGGAGTGCATGAAAATGAAGACTCGGTGGTCTTGTGTGGATACCACAAGTACATGTAGAAATGCAGGAAAGAAAAGATCGTGAGAAAAATAAGGAGCAATTGTCGAAGAGAACCGATAGGAAGGTAAAGGCAAGAAAAAAGATGGGCACGCAAGTTATACCAGGCAAGGTCATACAGGTCCAAGACAAGACCAGACAGCCTCAAACGCTCATCTTTAGTATATATACAATCTGTGTTACTAAATAGAGTACCTGGTAGAGTAAGTATGTAGGTAGGTAGCCATGAAGAATCCATCCAACCTGTCGTCATCGTGCCTGACAAGCCGAAGCCACACGAAATATCCGGGATGACGGCGCACTACACTACCTAAGTAAGTAGGTACCTTATTGTAGGTACCTACTACGATAGCACAGTACCTGCACAATTGGTACTGTAATAAAATGGCTTTAAATTGATTCATGTTGTAGCATGATTTTGCCTTGACGCACGGTAACCCAGAGAGTCCAGACAGAAGCTTTAGCCCAAGTCATGGAAGATTTTGTGCAGTAATTAGAGTAAGTAGGGCACGAGGTATAGGCTTCTAGCTAGTACAGGTATAAGCCCCCCGAGCCCCCCTGTCGGACTAGCCCCAGTGCAGGGCTTTTCCTGGAAAGAGCCATTTGGACCTGCATTACGCTCATCCGCGCGACCAACTGCTCGGGACGGCACCAATGGCCGTTCTGTGCCGCCTCTGTCGCCCCCAATTGGCGTCATCCTCGTCTCGCCCTCCCACACTTCCGACACCCAATGGAATGAGGAATGAGACCACCTGAGGTGCAACGAGGCAAATACTCCCCAAATATTCCCTTTTTAACCGCTGATCTCAGCTCTCGTCAGTTCAGACAGGCGACCATTCATCCGTGGCAGTGTGACGAAGCCTCAGCGTGCGACTCCTGAGGACGGACTGCAATTCTTGCCAAATTGGTGTGTGTCATGGTTCACGGACGGTCTGGTCCTCCTACTGTTTTTGCATGACGCGGCGGGGCTGGCACAATATCGCTACGTGCCTCGTTTGAAAATAGTTCTATTTGTAACTGACAGGACCAGGGCCCCCGGGCCTGAGAGCAGAGATGCCGAATACCTAAATGGCCACAAATTGCAGCCGCAATTAAGAAGCCTAGACATCTACCTATGTATACCAGCACTAGATGCTGAGACTATTATTGACTGGCGTCTGAGCTGAGAATGCACTATAGAAAGGCCCGGCATCCAATTAAGACGGAGCTACACATCATAGATTCCGATGTCCTTTGCCCCGACGCTCGAATACTTTTGTCAATAGTCGGCCACATGCCCACTGCCTTGTTTTGGCCCCTCACTCTTTTTTGCTCCTTCAGGATACAAAGGGGACAGAAAAAGATGCCCTTCACACTTTTGCCACACAACTTAGCCTTCCTATAAACTCACATTGGATCGTCTTGTCATCTTCTCGGCTCCGATATAGTCAGTGCGCCCTAACCATCGTCGGCTGAGCCGGGATTGAAATAGACAAGTTGCCTCATTTGAAGCGGCGAGTCGGTGTTTCTATGTCTCACGTAGATCAGTTTAGGGATAGAAGCTGGCACGATGGCGGGGGGATTAATGCAATAGGTATCTCCTGGGGCTGGCTGGCTGAACAAGCTCTTAGCAGAGGACGACACCAACTTACTAGTGATTAGATGTGTTTGTAATAATGCTGAAAATAAACAATTTCAGATTAAAACCCTCTCGAAGGTATATGAGTAGATGACATCCCAACGGGCCGACCCAACTTACAGTACCTACCTCAATCTACACATCATGCGCTAAGCATTTAGGGTCTAGACACCGGACAGAAGACCGGCTGGAATGTGTACAGTGGGTCGCTGCTACGGTGATGGATCGCATTTAGTGTAAGTCGGTGACGTAGTCAAGCGCCATGGGGATACCTACCTTGCTTCAATAACTACCCGAGCTACCTTTACCTCTATTTCTACAGTTCTGTGGATAGATAGTTTAGAGATCTCGCACTACATGCTTAGGTACTCTATGTATATGGCCAATGGAATTAGTATGCTGTGGTGCGATAGTCATCTTAGAATCGAGTTCGATGATCATTCGCTTGCAGCTCTGTGTATTGTATCATTGGTCTAGGTTAGGTAGGCTAA
Source organism: Xylaria venustula (assembly GCA_022578775.1). Classification (NCBI taxonomy): domain Eukaryota; kingdom Fungi; phylum Ascomycota; class Sordariomycetes; order Xylariales; family Xylariaceae; genus Xylaria; species Xylaria venustula. The sequence goes on along the minus strand of MU389333.1, from coordinate 289,844 downwards.
GAGGAATGTAAGTACTGTAAGTGCCAGTTCTTCGCTTAGCTGACTGCTGCTGCTTCATGCACCACCTTAGGTAACTTTAACCACCACAATAACTCCTTGTCTTGCTTGCCCAACTGCTCTCATCCCTGCACACTTTCAAATCCTTCCTTTAGAATTCCTCGTCGCAAGACACGACACAACACGACGCTTCCCTCGAGGATCGCCAAGGCGTCTTTGTGCTCTCTCATATGTAGGGCTGTGCGGTGTCCCGAGGCTGTCTTCCGCCTATACATCCCCTCCCACAAAGCTGCCTTGCACCCCGGCCACCTTCCCGCAATCCTCAGATCATATTACTGTAGGATCGTGTGCATGCGCCGAGGATTGATGGCAGACGTATGAACTGATGCGGTCCGTTTCCAATCTCGAAATTAGCCATGGCCGATGAGAGCTACGCCTCGGCCTCCACGACAACCGTCAATGCTACTGGTGTTACGAGCCCTACCAACCCCGCCGCCGATGAACCTCTCTCTCCGAGTCATGCGCCTCCGCCAGAATTCCCTTTCCGAAGGGCAGCGACCCTGGGTCAACCCTCGCAGCTGCGTCGCCGTCTGAACGGGACCCATCCACCGTCCACCGCCGAGAACAATGCCGCCTTTACCAACCTTCGCCGACGCAGCTCCACCTACTCGGACTATATCGAGACAAGTGCCGACGAGCTGCTGAATCCCAGCAAGTCGAACACGGAGACTGAGCAGAAGTCGCTATTCGTCTACATCCCACTTACGTTTGCCTTGCTGCCTGCTATAGCCGGCCTGTTCTTCGAGAACGGATCTGCCTTTTTCACCGACCTGATTCTTCTTACCTTGGCTGCCGTCTTTTTACACTGGTCAGTAACGCAGCCATGGGACTGGTATCATTCGGCCCAGCAGATACGTGTCGCTCAAGATGATGTCTTGTCAGAATCAGTGTTCGACTCGGACAGCGACCTCGAGTCGACGGCTCCTTCGGCAATTACCGCATTAGAGGACGTCCCCGAAGAGAATGGAAAAGAAAAGGAGACCGCAGCCAAGGCTGAAGATTCTCCAGTCGTCAGAAACTCTAGATGGGAAGCGCGACAGAGAGCTGCTGTTAAGGAGCTTTACATCCATGAAATAACGGCTTTGGCATGGTCTTTTGTTTTTCCATTGCTGGCTGCCTACCTACTACATACCATTAGGGGACAATTGTCGCGGCCATCCGAAGGCTTGGTGTCTGATTACAATCTCACCATATTCATCTGCGCTGCGGAGGTGCGTCCGGTCGCGCACTTGATCCGGATGCTGCAAATGCGCACATTATATATACAAACCATTGTCGCAGAGAATCCGCACACCCGGAAGGCCGTCACTAGTGAGCAAATACAAGCGTTACAGGATCGGTTAAATGAACTCGAAACGGGCAACATTCCCAAAGAATCATCCCTGAGTACTGTTGTCCATCATGAAGAGTCACAGAAGCTGGCTGAGTCCATTGTCGGACGGGAAATGCGCAAAAATGTTCAACCAGAGCTTGAAGCCCTGAACCGCGCCATGCGCCGATACGAAAAGAAACTTAATCTCCTGGCTAATCAGACCGATAATAAGATAGAGTACATCGAATATCGGCTCAATGACGCCATTGCGCTCGCTGCCGTTGCCGCGAAGAATAGTAATTCCCAACGGACGCTCGCGCGTTGGCTTGTAGACAGAACGACTACCCTGATCATGCTCCCACTACAAGCGGTGGGTGCTGTGTTGACGTTCCCGTTCCGAACCGCGTCGACTTTGTTTCGTTGGAAGGAACAACAAGCGCCGGAGAAGCCGCATCGTTCCCAAAGAAGTGGAAAACTACCTGCGCAAGGCAGGAATGGCCCTGATCGCGTGCCCACGCGGGTCACGCGCAGATAGAACTGCCATCGCGCGTATTATGATCGTCATACGACCACGAGCTGGCTTTATTTGGGCAAGAGATACCATGATTATTTCTGTTTCCCAGGGTTTCTCCCTATTTTCCTCCCTCCTTTTGTCGCGGTAACAATATGTTTTAGCATAGCCATGCGTGTATGGATATGGTCAAGGTTATTTTCAAGGCGGCGTTGGCATTGTGACGGTCAATGGTGGCCGGTACCCTTTCGAATGAATGGAGGAGAGTTCAAAAAGAACGAAATGAATTGGGTCTCAGGTACTCATCACAATCACTATCAAAACCTCAATCCATGCCTCCTGAAAAGGACGGCGAAAGAGAAGAGAAGACATATTGTATTACTATATGCATACATTATTATCATCATACATTTACATTGATTACTCAAAATGTCTCTTCTCACGGAACCCATGGGTACTGTTTTTATGTGCTACGCCGGACTCGTTTGACTAGCTGCAACATCTCAAATTCACTTCAATTAACTTCTTGATGCATTACTGGTAGACAATTTCAGGTATACTACGGACGGGATATTTATTTGTAAGTATCACCTTTCCTATGGATATATCGCGCATTTCAGTAACAGCATCGGTTTGGTAGTCTGATCTCGTATGAATGAGACGTTTGTAAGTTCTGGTGTTACTGCTGCTGGCGCAGTTTACGTAGAACACCGACCATTATAAGCTCTCAGCAAATCTAACTTGAAACTTGCCCTACGTATTGTGAATATTGGTTGGTACAATTGATCCTAAGAGGCAGATAGTAAAGTAGAATTCGACCCTCAATAGCGTGGACTATTGGTGATCTATGACGCAGCTACCAATGGTAGCCTACGCTACTGTGTCCATCACATCCACAGACTTACAACGTGAGCTATCGAGTGAGTTGGGTTCAAGTCCGAAAAGTAAGTACTATTGCCATCTCCATATGATTCATTTCATTCTTACATACCTAGTTACTCGCTTGCTGAGCCGACTCAACCGAGCTGCGGTGAAGGAAGGGATGTTGTCTCGCGGTCACGATTCAACCTGGTTACGGGGAGTTTTGAGAATCGGCGGTTCTTCATGTGCAATACAGTTAGTTTTCTTCCGCGACAACGCATTACCAACCTCAACCAAGGCTTGCATTAGGGGGCGTTTCTGTCACGCGAGGAAAAATGGGGACTGGAGAAGACGATTTCCGGGTACCAGGTAATCGTGTCCCCATTTTTATTTATTATTTCTTTCCTGCTGTGCATTGGAAGTCGTAGGTAGGTAGTAGCGTCGAAATGACGGACGCGACGCCGTGCAGTACGGCGTGACACGACAGGAAAATGTGTAGGTACGTATGTATGTACACGCATGCTTCCGTTTTCGTAATCCGTTATACGAACGCAACGAGCGAGGGGATGGAACGAACGAAAAGCCCGTTTTCCTCACCAGAGGTACGGTAAGTGTGTTCGTTCTGCCTCTGTGAAAACCCGGCGTTACACTACGTACTTACGTTATGCTATGGACACGACTTGCTAAGTTTGTTGGTGACGGTGATTTAGTTTGATCGATTTTTGTTATGCAATTTCTTGATTTATCCGTTTCCTTGTTTTTTTCTTCTATTTTGCGCGCTATGGGAAAGCTAACATAACGCAGATGCTAAGTTAGTAGCTAGCTTAGAAGTTATGTCTTACAGCCTTGTTTTTCAACTTGTTAGTGTAGACCAAGCGGAAACTTCAGGTGGCTAACAAGAAAAGCGTTTCTTCGAAGAGATTGTAAGTATTCTATCTAGTCCGGGTACATGCGATACTGAGCTTGTGAGGGTATCCGTGTTGGCCAAGCTTGTTAAAGTTTCCCGGACGCGTAGCGTGGGCAAGCTCATTTATAAAGCTATGCCGCAATCGTGAGGATGAGACAAATGCGCTGTAGGTAAGGTAAGGATGGAGCGGGAACGGCAACGCGGAGTATGGGAGCTAAGCGTTGACTACGCCTATTCCGGGCGTGTCTGGGAGGGATGGAGGGGTGGGGATCGGTCACGGCTGATCGCACACGGAATTTAATTAAACTATTCTGGTAGCGTGTGATAGTCAGTCCATAACACTTCAGGTCTGCTCAGGACCAGGACGAATCACTCCGGATTTGGTAAAAATCGCGATGGTTTTTGGGTCGTTCGCGACGAGCGTGAATCAGGCTGCTAACTAGTCTATATATTTATTCGTTATCGGTGATTAAAAGGAAAGCCAAACAGAAAGTAGAAAAATGAGAGACAGAGGTTGTCTACGGAATGTTGAGCTTATGTAGATGTAATCGGGACGATTCTTATCTGCAAAAAGCAATGGTACAAGCGATCAGCCCGAGATGTGCGTTGTCGTGGGTAGTGTGTGTGCACACCACAACAACTACAGCGGTTAACAGTGGTATACTGTAGAGACGTTATTAGTAGGTAGTCATCACGGCATCCTGGAACTGAAACCCTGCGTGAGGTGCAGATTGAACCACGTATATCCAAAGAACGACAGCTAGTATACGCGGCCAGGATAAAATTCTCCAGGCGAGCTTCATGGGTAGCGTCGCGTTGTTACCGCGACGTGTGTGTGTGTTCCACTCGTATTCTGATGCGGAATAGTGTGTTAGAGCATGCACACTGACATGTACAGAACCGAATTCAATAAATAACAAGATGCAAGATGATGGGATCGTGAATGAGACCAGCAGATCGCCGCACCAAGAACTGACTGAACTGACGGGAGATTGACGCGGGTGTTATGAGTAACTAACGACGCAGAACGGATTGCGACATGTCTTACTTTATCCTTGACGACCGTTTGGCATACCGGCCCAGACCATCTCTCTATCTGATGTGGCGTTTATTTTATAGATATTAGTCCATGAGCTTCAGAGATAGTGTGCGGTACATGAATTTGTAAACGGTCAGACCCCTCAGACCCCGCCAGTCTGCCCTGAGACGAGGCTCAGGCCATACGGCGATGATAAATCGGGGACATGAACATGGAATAAAAAGTTACAGGTGGTAGCGTGGCACGCGCATAACGCCTTAAAATATGCGTATATAACGACGTGTACAGACGCTAGATCTACCCACGGTTGTGTTCTCGCGCCATCTAAGACAGGGGCTTGACAGGGGCTTTAATGACGAAGTGAAATTCAGCCAATCACAGCGCGCAAGAGCGGCAGGATTGCCCAATCCGGAAGTGGACTTATTCGGTGGGGTGACATGGAGTCGATCGGGTACCCGGCCCACCCTAGCAATGCGCTAGACAGCTCAAAGTGAGGACGACCTAGCTGGATGCGACACTAGATGTCCTCTGCCCCTGGCTTGGCCTCCCTCTTCTTCGGCACATTATGTTACTTCTACTCTATCTGGGCTAGTCAGACAACCTGGGCAACCTGCAGGTCTGCCTTGGGTGCTGGGCCCTGACAGGAAAAGAGAGACACAAGAGGACAGTTCCGGTAAAAGCCCCTCTGAGAATGATGCGGCAGATGGGGGGGCCAGGCCGTCTTACGGGACAATACCGTTCGGGGGGAAGTCCGGCGTGCATCAAAAGCTGTCCATAGATCCAACGTATCCAGCCTCGTTGTCCAATAGCACTAAGCCAGCGTCGTTGCTAATCTCCCACGACCCAACCACAATGCAGCTACAGCGTTCGTGCGAGCGCCTAGCGACTAGGTTGGCCGTCCATGTAGAGGTGCGCCGTCGTCACTCTTGCTCGCTCGCTCGCTCGCCCAGCCGTTCGCGAGATTGTGGGACGGGCGAATGCGGAAGGAAAAGACGAACATGGCGGCCATGCCAAGCCACGCAACTGACAAAGGGCTAATGGCTGGTTCCGCCGGGCAGAGCATGCCGCGCTCGATGGACGAAAAGCAAATACCATGTCGAGAGCAGTCAGCTAGCCGAGCTAGCTAATGCTGAGCTGTGCCCATGTAGTGTACGTGGTTTTTACGTGGGTACTAGATATACACTACCGACGCTATGTATGTCGAGATCTAGGTACCAGTATATGGAGATCGAAGTGGGAGCTTATCGCGTAGTGTGATTCTCTTTTCCTGACAGGCCGCCAGCTCTCTCTCTCGCTTCGGGTCTGCTCCCATCTCACTTACTCTCTGTAGCTCTCTTGCTACGGTTTCATACCGAGCTCCTCCGCATAGACCCTATATCGTAAACAGGCTCTCGCTTGAATACATGGCTCTCGTTTCAAGGACCTCGTACCTTGGTATTGTTTGATCTTCTTGTCTTCCGCTGGAACGTTCGATAATCCCAGTCGGTCACACTGCATCCAATAACACTGCCCTCACTACCGGATCCTATGGGCAGCTCTCGTTTTCTTCAGACCGCCAATTCGTTACCGCCGTCTCTCGTTTATCTCCCCTTTGGCTTTCGACTTCTGCCTGTAGCCGCTCCCGACTGCTACCTTGCCGGCTAGCAAGCCTCAGGACATACCGCCTCGTGGCTAGGTCGCCTCGAACCAGCCGTTTCGTCGTAGAACAGAGCCTCTCGTCTCGAGACTCTCTGTCCCACTATCAACTTGAAAGCATTGTGAGGTCTATGGTTGAGACTCGTGATTGTTGAACAGCACTTCGACCATGTCTTGTTGCGAGTACTAAAGCTATAGATATTCAAGCTCTGCCAGGGACCAAGAGTTCCTTTATATACCCAGGCTACCTGTTTTATCCATACGTGGGGTGCCTACGATTCCCCGATCGTCACCATGCTTGCACGATGGAGCTATGTTTGGGCTTTGCTCTTCTTGGTCCTACATCTTCAGGGTGTAGTCGCGAGTCCTCTCCAAGCTCTGCGACGAGATGATGCTACGCCCACTATCACGACAGCATCGACGACGACCACAGCTTCGAGCAAAGGGGATAATGTCGGGACATCGTCGGAGACTGTGGATGGTACCAAAACAGCAAAAACGACGGTTACTAAGTCAACCACAGCCATAGCCACCTCGACCACCACTTTTCCTTCAGCTATCAATGGGAATAGCCCTAACCATAACAATAGTTCCTTAGCAACTCCCAGTCAGTTCACATACATTATTTTTAGATAATCAAATGATGAGAAGCTGACACTTGACTCTGTTATTTCAGGTCCTATTCCAGCTGGCCAGCTCCCCCTGACTCCCCGACTTACACCAGGATGGGGGGTCGCCGGTGCTCTTCTTTTGATAAGTGGTATCGCGTATACCTTGATCGGCATCAAGAACGCCTGGCTATATACTTCTTTCTCGGCGGCGTTCCTCTCGGCCCTGAGTGTTACAGTCCTGATCGTATACGTGATGACCCCGCCAGTATCAGACGCAATCCAGGGGGGATATGTAGTAGCGGCTGTTGTGACCGGCCTCATCCTGGGTGGCGTCTCTATAATATTCCGCGAAATCACGGAAGGCCTTGGATGCCTGTTGGGAGGGTTTTGCGTCTCGATGTGGTTATTGACCCTAAAGGCTGGCGGCTTGCTCCCTTCAACGGTACCTAAAGTTATTTTCATCGCCGCCTTCACAGTTGGTAGCTATGGATTTTACTTCAGTCGCTATACTAGGCCATACGCCCAGATGGGTCTGATGTCGTTTGCTGGTGCGACTGTGACAGTCATTGGCATCGATTGTTTTAGCCGGGCGGGTTTGAAAGAATTTTGGGCCTATATTTGGAACCTGAACAAGGGGCTTTTTCCATACGCCGCCAACACTTATCCTTTAACCAAAGGTATTCGTGTTGAGATCGCACTCACTGTGGTCTTCACGATTGTAGGCATCATTTCGCAGCTGAAACTTTGGCGGGTTATACAAGAGCGCAGGGCAAAGAAGGCCGAGGAGCAAGCCGAGGAGCAACAGAAACGCGACGAAGAAGAAACCAGTCGGGGCTTGAAGCTAGAGGCTCAAAATGCAAGAGAACGCCGACAATGGGAGGCAATCTATGGCGACCAGCCTCCACGAAGCATAACCGGGTCAGAAGACTCAGGGGTAGAGGACGTGGATGACGAGAAAACGAAGAAACGTCGCATTAGCCAAAACGTTGTTCGACAGATTGATTCGGATGAAGATCATATTGAGATGATTGAACTTCCGAGTCCTAACGCCACGAGCTCACCTGATCCTTCAAAGTCTGCGGATGATGCGCTAATGATGACGAAAAAAAAGGATGACACCAGGGTCACGACAGTTACAGTTGCAAAAGATGACGATGGGCCAACCCCAAACAATGACGTAACATCAACACCCGAGCCGAATAAAAATGCCTGGGTTGTCAACGGCCATAGCGAAGCGCGACCAAGTTCAATAATATCTTCGGCAATTCACCAAATGCCCTCAACAACGCCTGGGCCGGAAATTACTCCCCTTCCATTCAAGGTCCCTGACGGATCGGATGGAAATGAGAGTCGTTCGTCAATTGCCACCTATGCCGACGAAGATGATGGAGAATATGTGCTTAGCGAGGATCCTTCTAGATTGTCATCCGCTAAACGGCTTTCAGCGAGCTCGGGAAAGATCCTAAAAGCCCTGTCTCTACGGTCAGCCCCTTCTCAAACATCAAAACGAAAGACGGGGGAGTTCGGGGCACAGCTGTCTCCAAGATGGGCAGAAAGCACGGAAGAACTTATGGAAAATACGAAGCGCCACAGTGATGCGTTATCTATTGCTGCTACTATTGACGGCTTAAGTCAAGACGATGACAGCTATGAGTCGGATACGAGAAGCGAAGACGAGCAAGTTGCCGTACCCGCAGTTGCCCTGGATTTGGGTGGAAATAGCGCGAAGCCCGATAATGCGGATAAGGAGGGCAATGGTAAATCGAGATTAAAGCCTCCACATTCTGGACGGCGTCTCAATGCTCGACCAACCTCATCCGCCGAGACAGTCGGCACCGATATCCTTGATCCTTCAGTGTTGGGTTCGACTTCGGGCGACTTGTCGAAACGGAGCAGCTTGGATCCCAGTACAAAAAGGACGGAAAGCACTAACGGAAACAGCAATCCAACAGAATTGACCGGTATAGAAGAGACCTCCGAAGATTTGGTGGAACCAAAATCGGCGGTTCCTTCGATTACTTCCACAAATAGGAGCCTCACTAAAGACCGCCTACCTCCGGCCTTAACTCGTGTCGCGTTGTCTTATAGAACAAATGAATGGGCAAAGCACTTAAGCGCAGCAGAACCTCCTCAAGTAGAACAAGTACAGTTGGATGACAACACTGACAGCCAGAGTGATGAGAAGGATGAAGTCGAGGCTCCTGCGCCGGTTCATATTGAGGAGCTACAACAGACTGCCGAGAGTGGTATTCGCCCAGTCGCGATTGCACGATCTTCTAGCGCACCAAATCTACCTCAACCTCCCTTCCCTGCAAGTCGTTCCGCATCTCAGCCAAAGGCACATATCCCCGCCACCTTAGCTATCCTCACAAGCGCGAGCTCGGGGGGTGAAGATCAAGCGGTGATAGGAAAGCCCCCATCACCAAACTTACCCCAGGCGGGCCACAGTTTCAGGAATAAGAGACAAAGGAACTCGAGTGAAGTGTATAACCAGCCAATCCAAGAGGAAGCTGGCAACGAACTCTCCATTGGACAGCCGGCCTCATCAGACGAGGAGGGCACTTCCACCCTAAATTCGACCCCTCCATCACCCACTGCACTTGCGCCTATACCAGGAGTGGTGTCCTACTCCAGCCCGCAAACACTTCTGGGCAAGCGTGAGATGTTCTTGCGCAACAAATCTCAGTCACAGCTACTCACTGCATCGCCAATCCAAGAAACGCCCGAGCCTATGACCAGATCGACTAGTCAAATGACCTTACCATATGGTTATGCTACTCAACCTTCAATAACTCAAGATATCGATGATATCCCATTGAGTCAACGAAAGGAGATCATGCGTCAAAACAGCAGGCTCTCAGTGAATTCAGTCAACTCCAACACTGGTCCGCCTAAGCGAATTAGTTCGTCAAGCGCAGCCCAGCTCCCCACGTTCAGTCCCCCACCCCGTGTCCCAACCATCACAGCCGGCTCCTCCAACTTCGACTCACACCAGCCACAACGACACGCTCAAGTCGTGTCACCCGCGGTACGCGATGCTCGCCTCTCCCATTTCCGGCAGTCCGTCGCTGCCGATCTGCGAGCACCTGTAGTCCAGAAGTCAGCGCGCGAAGCAGCTCTACGCATGTCAACCTCGTCAACGTCTTTGGCAGGTCCGTCGGCAAATGCTGAGGTTACCAGGGCAATCGAATTGCAACGCAATATGCTGATGTCGCAACGGGAACAGGAGGCGCAGAGGAGAGAGATGGAACGCTGGGAAAAGGAACGCAATGAGCGCGCCTTCGCGGAGATGATGCAGCGTGGCGATCTCCTGGATGCACATCGTGAGGCTCTGCGGAGGATGCAGGGTGGGGTCAAACATGAATAACGGGAATCCTGTCTCATTATCTACCTCCGTACCTTACATTCTACTCTCGACTATACGTTAATCAGCACCGGTGCAAGTCATTGGTGACTGGGATGTGCTGGAATCGTACACTAAAACGATATATGGTATGTACGGAATGGCTACGCAGGCGATCAAGCTGGGTAGAGGACGGATACTCGGCGTGACTTGGGTGTTTTATCCGGCATGACATAAGGCTATGGAACAACGTTCTTCTCTGCCTGCTTCATTTCTTACAGTCTTTGGGAAACTCTTGGATAGAAGGTTTTTGGACGGGTTTTCCCTTTTTCTTTTTCTTTTACTCTTCCTCTTCTTTAGCTCTTGATACCCTGCATTCTGCACTTTCTTGGCATCAAACCTTTACCATACGTCAGGCGATACTCTTACAAGGATGGGAATTCGTTTTCTATGCTTGGTCGAGATTACTTTTTATGGGATGATATAAACATCCCTAGTACATTCATTGACTCGCCCATCTTGTCATTAGCTTGTGTGATCAAGCTGGCAGCTGATGTTGGCTGCATATCATACCATTCCATTCTTCTATTGTTTAATATATAATCCTATTCCCTTTTGATATTTTTTTGAAGTAGGTAGGTAAGTAGCTAGGTAGTAAAATTGGTTAGATAGGTCGGAAGACACATGGCGGAAATGAAAAGTTGGATGGGAAGGTATTTGGACGGATCCGAATTGGGGTGGGGATAGGGTGATTTGGATTGGGTTGGATTGGAATAGGTAGAGAATAAGGAATTACAGTGCTACACTTATTGCCTCGATGCTTGCTTGACAGCCTTCTTTCAACACCATTGCAACGCATAACAAGCCTGCCAACCTGCCTTATGGTGATCAGTGGCTCCTATTCTGCCGTTTCATCCAGATGGTGTTCAGGCAACGCAGTAAAGGACCTCGTAGCACAATCATGAGACCTCGCCATTCTATAATGTTCGATGTCAGACATAGCCACTCGTGTGGGTTGTCCCAAACGACGATTCGACAGACCATTGTCAGAATCTCGTACAAGATCTTGTAATATGTGACCGCCCACTCGTGATGAACGAAGTTTTACCTACGACTGCCTCCCAAAAGGTATGAAATATGCTCTATAGGCCAATTGGATATCCCAAAGTACGTCACAGTGTATATGATCGGCCGTGCATACAGGGGGTATTTTTATGTTCGGACTATACTTCTTGGAATAGGTAAGTGATGGTGAAGGAATCGCGTGACACGAAAAACTTCTCCTCACTCAATAGTATAAATAGTTTTCAAGGACTTCATGATGAGGCTCAGTCTAACATTAGTCCTTATTACGTTACGGTCAACGCACAGCTGACTTCGCTTCTGGTGGCACGGTTCTGACAGTTGGCTCGATGTGCGCGCTGGTTCGTTTACGCTACTGCGTGCATTTCATGTTGGGCTTACGGTCAGATGAGGGTGTGTCGCCAATGAGACACGAAGAAATCACAATGTTTAATCGAGGGCAACGGACAACTTCACCAAATAGTTCTAGTCTTCAGACTCTTTGATGTTGTTTTGGTTGCAGTTCCATGTTGAACTGCATCCCGACACTTCGGATCGCTAGTCACAAGGTGACAATGATTACGGATTACGACGACGCCTGACTATACAGGCCACGATGGCCTGCCTCTGCTTACGAAGTTTTGATCGAAGAGGGGATGGAAAAGTGGTGACAGGTTTTCCAGTATAAATCGAGTCCTTGGAGAACAACAGATGATTATCTTTACAACCAACATTGATATCGTACACTGCACATTTCAACCCAACGACCGAAATACATCAGAAGCAACTGCCACGTCTCTTTACAATGAGCGAATCCGCTGAAAATGGCCCAGCTCCGATGGAATACGAGTACATCGTCATCGGTTCGGGTCCAGGAGGCGGTCCGCTTGCCGCAAACCTGGCCCGCCGCGGCCACAGCGTCCTTCTCCTCGAAGCCGGTGACGACCAAGGACAAAACTTGAACCAGAAGATCCCCTTTTTCTGGCCTGAAGCCTCAGAGGACCCATCCATGCGATGGGACTTCTTCGTAAAGCATTACTCGGATGACAAGCAGGCAGCCAAGGATCCCAAGATGGTCTGGGACACTCCCGATGGCCTAATCTACGTCGGCCTGGACCCTCCTGAGGGGTCGACGCAGAAGGGTATCTGGTATCCCCGAGCCGGAACTCTTGGTGGGTGTGCTGGTCATAATGCCTGTGTCGCTGTCCTGCCGCACGACTCGGACTGGAAGTACATTGCTAAGATCACGGGTGACGAGTCGTGGGCGCCGGAGGAGATGCGCAAGTACTATGAGCGCAGTATGTGCACACTGGATTCATTTTCTTTCATTTCAAGTAATCCGAGGACTCCCATTCTGTCTTGGGGACACGCATCGGGATCATCATATTCACCTAGAAGAGTAACTGCTGACTCCAGCGAACGTAGTCGAGCGCTGCCACTACCTCCCCAAGGGCACACCCGGCCACGGCTTTGACGGCTGGCTAGAGACCGATACGTCGGACCCCGTCGCCGTGACTAGTAGTGAGCCCATCGTGCGCTCGGCCATCGACGTAATCGGTCTTGCCCCGGACGCGGCGACGCGGGGTCCCACTAAGGGCATCGCGCCGGACCTAAACGCTATCGGAGGCCAGAGAGCCGACGGCGTATACCAGTTCGCGCTCACCATGAGCCATGATGGGCGGCGTAGCGGTGCGCGGAACTACCTGGTGGCGACGTCGAATGCGCGGAACCCGGACGGGACTAGGAAGTACCCGCTGCACATCAAGGTAGGTTTGAGAGTCCTTGATTCATTTTTTTTTTGAAATTTTCAATGCTCTTAGAACTAGAATAATTCCATTGGAAGGACATATACTAACTCCCATTCCCTACGTCCAAGACTCGGTGCTTCGCAACCAAGTTGCTCTTCGCGCAGCAGTGCAAAGGAAGCAAACCGCGAGCTATCGGGGTTGAATACTTCGAGGGCGAGAGCTTATACAAGGCGGACCCGCGGTACGATGCACGGCGCGCAGGCGTGCGCAAGCAGGTGACCGCGTCGCGTGAGGTGATTGTGGCCGGCGGCACGTTCAACACGCCGCAGCTGTTAATGCTCAGTGGGATCGGTCCACGCGTGGAGCTAGAGAGACTTGACATTCCCGTCGTCGTCGACCTCCCAGGCGTGGGGTCCAACCTGCAGGACAACTACGAGATGTCCGTGGTCGGGCGCAGCCCGGAGGCATACTCGGTCTTGAAGGGGACCGGGGGCGGTGGACCCGCGGATCCGTTCCTGGCGCAGTGGGTTCGGGGTTCCGGGCTCTATAAAGGGGACGGTGTCTCATTGACAGTCCTTAAGAAGTCGGAGTACTCAGAGGAGGAGGACCTTGTTTTGTTTGGTTTGCAGGGGGTTTTCACGGGTTTCTATCCGGGTTTCTCTAAGGCTGTGCTTGGGGATGCTCATGAGTGGACGTGGGATGTGCTCCAGTTCCGGCCGCATAATTCCTCGGGCACTATTCGTCTTAGGTCTAGCGACCCGTTCGATATCCCGGAGATCAACTTTGAGTACTTTGCTCCGGGGCCAAAGAGTAATAGTGAGGACGCGGAGAAGAGCAGCGCGGTAAGTAATGACACGAACACCATCAATGACCCAGAGCGCGATTTAAGCGCCATAACCGAAGGCGTCGAGTTAGCACGGGAGATCCTAAAGGGTGTAGCAGCACCAGTAGGACCGTTCGCAGAAGTGACGCCGCCCGCGACCGCGACCACAGCGCACGACATCAAAGCGGCGATCAGGGCCCAGGCATTCGGGCACCACGCGGCAAGTACGTGCCGGATCGGCGCGGCCGACGACGACATGGCTTGTCTGGACTCGCGGTTCCGGGTGCGCGGGGTGGATTCGCTGCGCGTTGTCGATGCCTCTGTGTTCCCGCGCGCTGTCGGCACCTTTCCTACGCTGCCGCTGTACTGCGTCAGCGAGAAAGCGTGCGATGTGATCCTTGAGGACGTCGACGCCGCTGATGAGCACACGAGGCACGGGGATGGCGTTGTGCTTGACGGGGTCCGTGACCGTGAGGTCATTGTTGAGGACGCTTGGGCTAATGAGATTGTGCGGCATCAGGTTGAGCTGAATGCTATTGGGGACGAAAAGCGTTCAGGCGACTACTTCGCTTGATCCTGGTTCGTGATCAGGAGAAAGCTCGGCGGGTAAGAGAGACGAGTTTCGTTGTTATTAGAGGGTATAGGGATCTTCTCCATTCTGCTGTTATGCTTTTTTCTTCGCACCCTTTTTTCTTCGCCCCTTGGCGCTTTTCGCTTATTGTTTGAATATATTCATTAGATCATAATTATTGAATTTTTTCATTGAAAGGCTAGAGTTGTACATTTTTGTTCACGTGGTAATAATCCAGAAAAGCTAACCGTTACCATTGCATTCAGTAGAGAGATAGAGTAGACGAAGCAGAATCAAAGAAGGAAAAGGGGCTGTTGTCTTAAATAAATTGTATTTTCATGGCATATGAGATCTGGCTTCCAATATATTCTATTAGTAAGTAAGTACAAGGCTATTTCTTGATTCAAACTGATTTTATGACTGTTAGATGAAAGAAATGATATGAGAGAGACTCGACTGTCGACCCATGCTCTGATGTATCAACCCGTGCTGATATTCCTGTGTCCGAATTTCCAAATGAACAGGTCTTATACCGATAAAGTAATGGCAGTGAACACATCGTAATAGTTACCCGCATCAGTTTCAATATGAGACAAAGTTAAGTCTCATGAAAATAAACTCAGGGGCAATTCTCTATAGCGAATTCTACACAGTTAAATCATAAAATCGCCAGCATTAACCAACAAGCTCTGAATCGTATCAACCGTCGTCCTCTCAATACCAGTCCATTTGATGCCCAGAACCTCAGTGGCCCGCGCATTACTAAAGCCAGGTATCACAGCCCCATGCCCACCACCCGGGGCATCCTCGGACGGAAGGACGTCGACTAGTTCTGGGAAATGAGTGCGCGCCGCGGTCGCAATGTCGCGGTTACAAAAGTTACCAGAGGCGCAGAAAAAGCGCTGCCCACCTGCCTGGGGCGTTTCAATGGCCGCGACGTGTGCAAGCGCAACATCGCGCACATGAACGAACACGTTCACGCCGATGCTAGGCAAGATCTCGTAGCGCCACTTGCCTTGCATGAGCTCCATGAAGCGTCTGTTGGAGGTGTTGATGGGCCCAGCGCCGGGAGCCACAGGCCCGAAAACGAGGGGTGGACAGATAGTCACGAGGTCGAATGGGGGTGTCTCTTCCTCCATGAAACTCCAAGCTGCGCGTTCGGCGAGCGTCTTGGAGGCGCGGTAGGCTGTGCCTTTGTCGCCGCTTTTGACGCCCTCGTCGTACGTCACGGGGTTCCAGTCATCTTCGGTGAAGATCTTGTTTGGGTCTTTTAGACCGGCTTCGGAGAGGATGGCTACGAAGGAACTGGTGACCACGACGCGTTTCACGCTGGGGGCGTGTTCCTTGATCGCTTTTAGGATCGAGCTTGTCCCTGTTATGGCGGGGTCTAGAATTTCCGTCTTGGCGTCGGTGAAGTTGAAATGAAAGGGTGAGGCGGCTAAGCTCAGACTCTCAGTGGTGTTTGTCAAGGTGGGCTTGGTTTATGTGCATCACTAGCATGCATGGATCAACACTCACTGTGAAGCACAAAGTCGAGGTCAGGAATCTTCACAGCCTCGTTGAAGGCGCCCTGTTGCGCGATGTCGGGGACGATAACGAAGGAGATGTTGGCATTAGGATGCACCTTGCGGATCGATGAGGCTTTCTCCTCTGTTCTCACAGTAGCAATAACTTCGTAACCTCGTTGAATAAGGAGGTCAAGGATGTGCACTAAAACCAAAGGATGAAGATGAAAACATGAGCGAAATTGTCAAATTGTTCTAGACCAACATACAAGGGAAACGTACTGGCAATAAAGCCCGAGCCACCTGCTTGCGCTGATCAACATGCGATAACTAAAGAATTCTCGACAATTTACTCACCTGTGAGAAGAACTTTGGCCATACTGGGATAATCTAAGTTCTTCGTGGGGTTCGAAATCTATCGATGTGAATAAAAATACTACTAACAGGGAAGCAGAAACATGGAAGATGAAAAGTAATAAAGAAAGAAATAGACCTTGCTTTGGAAAGGCTACTTATATATATATATCTATAAGTCTAGACGAACAAATCGAATATGATGACCTCCGAAGACCGGCAGGGATTTTCTGTAACTATACTGTACATGGATAATACATGCTGACAACAGCCGAATAGCGCCACCAGAGCCATAAGAGTGTTATTCACAATTTGGGCACAGGGGCGCAATCTACTATTATTAGTCCATGAATCGGCGCAAACCGCTGTCGATTTGGTTCACAACATTATTACTCGACCAAGCATCCCAAGCCGCACAAGTTTCGGTTAGGACACCCGGAATCTCAGTGCGAGCAGGGATATCATATGGTCGCTCGAGAATATTGATATAGAAGCCCGCGCTGACATGCCATGCGACGTGGCAGTGGAACGGCCAGACGCCAGGGTTGTCCGTCTCGAACTGCACGACAAGGTGTCCGCTGGGCGGCAACAGGTGCGTGTCTCCGCGTGGCGGGTTGTCAACGTTGTCGATTGTGCCATCCCAAGACCCGGGGCCCGCAGACAGGACCTGGAAGTCATGCCCGTGTAAGTGAAGAGGGTGCGCAAAGGTGAGGTTATAGAAGGCCGGGTTCGACTTGTCGACCTTCTGATTCTCCCAGACAATTCGCACAACTTTAGAGTCTCCCGTGCTGTAGACGTTCCACTCCGGGCTATCAGGATAGCTGAAATTACCCTCACCGGCTAGTTTGAGGATGGGCATGTTATAGTTTCCTCGGAAGGTCTGGTTGTTCATGAGGTAGGCTTCGTGACCGGTGGCGTTTACCGAATCAGTTACTTGAATAGTGTAGGTTAGGTCTGCGGGCCTAGCAGGCACAGCTTTCAGGGGTGTTGTAAGGTTCAAGGCCTCGTTGGCACATTTTAGACGGTCCTCGCTGAAAGACTGTGCCTGGCTGTTTGGTTGGATCCCAGCGGGCGTCTTCTCGTATGAGATTCTCGCGAAACCGTGGGGCTGGTAGGACAGGGCGCAACGGGGTGATAGGAGGTTGCGCATCCAGTAGGCCTTTTTAGCGGCGGTTTCTTTCTTGCTGTGGACGATAATATCAGCTCTTTGACCAACCTTTGATTGAAATATTAGCTAAATTCATTTAAATGACGCCGTTTATCTTTTTACTTACACCGAGAGTCACCACATTTGTCTTAAATGGTTCAATGGGGATAAAATCGGAGGAGATGACTGTTAGCTCATGCTCGTCTATGCTGAAATACTGTAAACCCGCCGATCCTCCATTGATAACCCGCAGGAGGTGGTCCTTTCCAGATTTAAAGGAAAATTCAGAGACACCAGCGTTGCTCTTGCAGGGTGTTCCATCAGTCACAACCGAACAATCAAAGTTGTTCTTCCCATTAATGAGATTGTTGTTTGAGATGGCAGGCTTTCTATCAGTGCCATTGCCCATGATACCGGCGACAAGAGTTAAATAATCAGTATGAAACCCTGGAAATTGTGGTAAGCCTTGGCTTTCGACATGGAAATTGCCGAAAACTTACAGTCGTTTAGCAGCACTGGGCCGAGATCGTAGTCGTATTGTTGTGACTTCGGACCGTAGAAAACCATGGGCCCTGCTACGCCGCCTGAGATCTGGGCCGAGTAATGCGAATGATAGAAGCTGGTGCCCACATGATCTGCACGGAATCGATATGTGAAGTTTGATCCCGGAGCTATTGGGCATTGCGATACTTGACGGGCTGAGTTAACATCCAAAGGCACTTAGACGACCCTTGAGAGCACCTACCACTAGGGACACCATCGTACCAGGGGGTTTCTCGCTGTCTGAGGCCGTGCCAGTGCAGTGCAGTTCCTTCTTCCGGTCCGATGATGGAATTTGTGACGGTGATCTCGACCCAGTCGCCCCAGTTGGCTTCTATTAAAGGAGCAGGATACTGGCCGTTAACGACAAGCATCTCCTTCTGATAGCCATCTGGAGAGAGGGTTGCTCTAGCGACGTTCAGGTTGTAATACCGGGTGACTCCAGTATCAGGCGTTGGTTGGTGACTAACGTCACCATCATATGAGATGTTGCCCCAAGGGCTTCCGTTGACGAGAGGCTGAGTTGGTTAGTAGAAGCACACTTCATATGAGTACGGGACCGGTCACACAACTCACAGTTTCTCCTAGGAAGTCTGGCAGTACAACACCATTTATTGGGCTTCCAAATAACAGCAACACGCCGAAAACTGATTTCCAAGATACCAAAGCCATTTTAGGGCCGCGAGGAGGCTATTTCGTCGGGATATAGACACAGCTAGCTTGCTCGTCATACACTCAAAAGGCCTGTTGATCTGAAGACTCTATACTGGTGTTTAAATACATGACATATTATGGACCTTTGCGCCATCTATGGAATACCATGAGCGCTGAAAAGCCTCTTCTAATCCCAGTACGCATCTGGGTCACTACAGACCAGGCTAAAAGATACTATTCCTATCCAGAATCCGCCGGAGCTAATATCTAGGATTTTTTGAGTCGTATAACTGAGTACATAGCTCTCGCCTCGTCAATTTCAAATCCTAAATGACTCTTAGAGGTCTCGTGCCAGTTCAACATGGTATAACGAGTTCATGGGTACAACAAATATTGAATCGATATGAAAAGAGGCTGACACTGAAGGATTTAGTTGGGACAACCGTGAAGAGAAGGTCAAAGTTATTATTGTATAGCCACGGGGTTCGCCGAGAGAGTTCTGAAGGAATCGACTGGCGTCGCTGAATCACCATATCCGTCCATATGACCGATAGGACACCCAAGCGACCGCGTAATAATCATAAGCGGCTGAAATAAATACTAACTTTTCATGCAACACAACCAACAGGACGTATTTTTTATCTACATGTGTCCAACACAGGATTATGAAGTAAGTAGCATGTACGCGCGGGCCTGTTCCGCAAAATTTTTCTTTTCAGCTAAGGGATTCATAATCTGAAGACATTATGTCAGCAGTGCGGAATTGCGGCACAGGTCTGTTCCGCTCTCCTGACCAATTGCTTCGTTATGTCTTAGATGATTGATAATCTCCAGGGGTACAATTCTGTGTTGTCTGAGTTATTAAATAGAGAAAATCTCTTGACATCTGCTATGCCAGCAGTACACTCATCGATTCATCACTACACTCGCATTACAAGCTACCTCCTCGAATTCATCGTTTACACACTCACGTATAACTATTCACAATGGACGCCAATGCCTACACCACGCCCTTCATGCTCACCAAGAGCATCAAACGAGACGTGTACGATGCTATAAACCCGTCCAAGAACACTGAGCTGCAAGCAAGCGGCAAAGTTGTTCTAATTACTGGTGGCGGCGGCGGTATTGGTTTTGTAAGCTAATCACTCTCCTACCCATGTCTCAACGCCACATCTACTAACACCTCGCCCTTAGGCAACTGCAAAGGCGTGGGATGCCGCTGGTGCCAAGGGAATCATCCTGCTAGGCCGCACTAAAGCAGTGCTGGACAAAGCCGTCCAGGACCTCAAAGCTAAGACTAAAATCATTGTAGTGGTAGCAGACATTACTGTGCTCACTGATGTGGAGTCAGCCTTCAAACAGGCGACTGAAGCGTTCGGACATGTGGATGTCGTTGTCAATACGTCGTCGACAGATAGCACCGGCCCGATCGGTGGCATTGCACCAGCTGAGTGGTGGAAAGCCTTCGAGGTTAACGTCAAAGGCGCCTTCAACGTCTCCCACACTTTCATCGCCTCGACGGGAGGTAAAGGAACTATCATCAACCTCACGACGCTGAGCGCGAGCTTCCTGTTCCCGGGAACATCGGCCTACTCTATTTCGAAACTTGCCCTCATCAAACTAGGCGAGCACCTCGATACCGAACACCCTGACCTCCGCGTCTTTTCTGTGCACCCTGGTGTTGTAGAACAGCAGGATGGGCGTGGTGTTCTTATTGAGGCCTTCAAGCCCTTTGCTAAGGACACGCCTGCACTTACGGGTTCCTTGACCCTTTGGCTGTCTACACAGAAGGCTGATTTTTTGAAGGGAGGGTACATTCACTCGAATTGGGATGTTGAGGAGCTGGAGCAGCACAAGATTGAGATTACGGAGAAAAAGCTCGTCAAGCTTGGATTCATCAACGGTCAGTTGCAACCTGGTGGTTACCCATGGTCATCTTAGGAACTCTGTATAGGGCGTGTAGTCTAGGCGTCTATCGAGATATATTGAATTGTTAGAGAATGATACACTATAAGTCTACACCATAATTGATAACCCTTTCCATCTTTTTTTGTGCCTCAAGCTGCTTCACAATTTTCCAACGCAGTTATCATTTAAACCACTTTGAGATTCCGAATGTCGTCTAATTACCCCAAATTGCTCAATCTTCATAACTTATACGCCCCTGACTGTAGACAGCAAGTGACACGACTTGTCTGAGATTCTGTAATAACTATACAACCATCTCCCAACGAACTGGCGGTCTTCATTCTGCGCCGATATCGCATCAGATACTGTGAAAAGAATTTTCGCGTATCACGAGGCTTATTTTAGGCTGTTCGCTGACCGTATCATGGTAGCCTAATTCTCGAAGCTGCGCCGCTTGTACGACTGGAAGTTAGAAAATGGTCGAGTAATATGTAGCATGGTAGTAGAGCATTGCCCTTGTTGTCGCAGATAATGCGAGTCTTACCAGTAACCTGTCGAGTAGCAACAACCCAACCCAAAATAATCAACTTCTTGGTCGGCTTCATTTTGCAATTTCAACCAGCCCACCTGCGAAGGCTACAGTCGATAAGCCCTACGGTCAACACACCTGGAACCAGCACCACTATCACGCAAAACCATTCCGCTATTGCGGGAAATTCGACAACAGAACTTTAAACCCCCTCGGTCTCATTTCTGCAAAAGGCCTACAGCTAACAGACCTTTAACCTTTAGTCATTTAGACATTCTCCAGCAGGGGTCCTACAAATCCTAAGAAGCGGATTGGACTTGAGTCTCGGATACTAGAACAATCGTTCTCTGTCTGAGCTGATTGACATTATGATCCGCTAGATTCACATGCATTCTGATGCAGAGTAGCAGACCTCTTTGATTATGAGTTATGAGCATTAGGTCTTGAGGCGTCAGCATGTCAGCGGTTCTTTGTGACGAATATGGCGTATTGTAGCGAGATCTGACATACGCAGGATACATGCTGAACGCAGGCCTCGGTAATACTTACCCACGTAAGACGTTCCAAGTACATCTTTCGGCGTTATTGGAAATTCTTTCCGTTGAAACTATTCAGCCCTTGCTTATCTAGGACAGAATTGACGGAGGTTGGCGGTTTGTAAATAGACTGTATGTATGTATAGCTTCGGAAATTTAAGGGGGAAGCGGTTCAGAGCACTTCTAGACTAGTCGGGGATTTAGTGCCGCCGGTGTACTATGGTTAATTGAGACTGTATACAAGTATCTGGCGAAGTGCCTCATGATATCGGACGCATCAAGGGATTTCTGAAACGGTGAAATATCTACTGCTCTCGGTGGACTATAATCAATTGAGACAGATTTAAGCCTCGGACGGAATCTTAATAGCAGCCAGCCTCATTCGGGTTCCGACCTGAAACATAACTGACTAAATGGAGTCAAAAGGCGCAGCAGTAAGTCAGACCGCTTTATGTTGTACAACAAGTAACATTTTTTTCCGAGCCAGGCCAAGAATGACAAATTTAAAATATGACTCTTGCCAAGAGGTTAAGGGCTATCTTATACCCTCAATAGTCTAATCACATGGTGGCCAGACAGCGATGTCGAGATACAACATCGCCTCTGATCTCCTAACATATGATGTATGATCGTGATATTAGCTTCAGGCCTAGGCACTGTGTGATCAGGTATCTTTCTATGCAAAAGTTTCAATATTCATAGCATTAATTTCCAGTCAGCTATGTAACAGATAGAAGTACATAACACGTAATAGTCAATATCAAGAATTACGGAATAGAAAATTGACTTGAACTTATGAGAAATAACTAGAATGTTCAAGTCAGTCAACCCAAATTAGAAATTTATTTTACCTGTGTTATACGCTGTAGAGAAACAAATTTCGCTGGACTAAATCTTTTTCATTAATTGCCAACTCAAACATGTCGTCAATCTCATCGATAGTCCCCTTACCCGATGAGAGGCTGGCGAATCTTCAGACCATCTCACTGCACAAGCTCCAGTCTTGCTCAAAATCAGAGCACCGCGTCCTTTTGCAAACCTGTATCGACGATGGCTTCTTCTACCTCGATCTCACTCACCCAGATCACAAACCCCTTCTCGGTGAAGTCGACACCGTCTTCAGGTTGTCTAAGAGACTCTTCGATTACCCACACGATATCAAGAACCTCTTTGATGTTGACGCTGTCTCAGAATTTAAGGTGAATGGCTATAAGCCTAAAGGTAGAAATGTGGTCGCTAAGAACGGCAGAGCTGATGGCTTTGAGAGTTGGGTGGTAAGTCACAAGCACTTCCTACCGATAAGTTCCTACACTCTGCAACGAATTAAGACAAAAGGGGAATGCCATTGACAATACTGTTCCTTAAAAGGTTCCCCGTAACGGAGTCCTCCAAATATCGCAAGAAAGTTTCCCTCATCCTCCGGAGATAGCCACTCACATGGCATCCCTCCGCAGACTAATGGCGGGCCTAGGTTCCGCCGCCCACACGATCTTAGACTCTCTATCCGACTCCTTATCTGTCCCTGCGGGTAGACGGCTCGAGGACTTCCAGCGCCAGGAGAAACCCTCACCAGACATCCTTCGCCTATTAAAGTATCATGCGGACAGTGATACGTCCTGTGTGCCCCAAACGCCACACACGGACCTTGGCAGCCTGACCTTTGTTTTTGCGTCAACCCCCGGGCTTCAGGTCTTGCCGGTGGGCAAAGGGCCTGCGGCATACGATGAGGCCGACTGGAAATACGTCGCGCCGCGTGCGGGACATGCCGTAGTCAACATCGGGGATTGCATAAGCATGATGACTGGCGGCTTGCTGAAGAGTGCGCTGCACCGCGTGGGGCCAGTGGCGGGATATTCTATGCCGGAGCGATACAGTCTTGCTTACTTGATGCGGCCTGAGGATCAGACTGTACTCCGTCCGCTAGATAGCCCCCTGATTCCGCAGCCCGAGTTGGGCGAGGTACTGACTAGTGGGGAGTGGATTCGGCGAAAGTTTAAGGCGCTCAGGGGAACGCAGGACGCGGAAAGTTTAGATGGAATTTTGACTGGTGGACGAGGTGTCATGACATAAATTTGTATCTATTGACCTTTAAACCGGGATGTTGATATGCGACGAGATATTAGGGCGATGAATCACTAAGAGGTGCTTTTACTGCCATCACTGGTTCTAACTAGGTCATGTAAGCAGATATGTAGACAGATGATGAATTAATGTCGGCTAAACTGTCTCGATTGCAACAGTTACCGAAATTTCCACGTGCGTTGTGCCCCTAGACATCCAGTAGTTGAGGGTTTCATTTCATTTATTGTCCGAAAACACAGAGAAATTTTATAATAAACCTCAGTCAAAGTGACATTGAACTAATAAGACTGTGAGAGGTTGTTTCGAAGACGCCTGATTCCTAACTCAAGCTTTAGAAAAGACAAGCATTTAGATTATCACTGTTGGTATCCAATAGACCCATAATCACCGGTGTAGAGGCTTCTATATTGGCTATTGTCTAATGTCTAAAGCATCATGCCGAAAAGAGGAAAATAAATACCAAACACTCATACAAGCTCTACCGCCAATTCATCCGTATTAATAGTCATCTGAGCCTTCTCGTTCTCGTTCTCAAACGCAACCATATCATTCACTATAGGTTTACTGCCCACAGCACTGCTAGACTGTAGTGATCGCCGCTGCCTGACAGCATGAGCTAGCAGATCAAGCAAACTCTCCGTCTCTTCCCATCCTATGCACCCGTCCGTGATGCTGACCCCGTATTTCAAGGCCTCGCATGCCCCATTCTCAGGAACATCTTGGCGCCCTAAATAATTAGACAAGAGAGTCAGTAATCAAGTTTATAATAGGAATAATACGACGCAGACTCTAGACTTACCTTCATGAATATTGCTCTCCAGCATAACCCCCGCAATAGGGGCCCCTGCAGCAATCTGATCAGATAGACAGCTAGCCACAGAGCCCTGATTACGGTAGTCCTTCATAGAGTTCCCATGGCTACAGTCAACTACGAGTCGTGAAGCCCCCCCCAGCTTGGAGAATCTCCCTCTCCGCTCTCTGAACTTCTTCAGGTCCAAAATTAGGTCCATTGCTACCACCTCTTAGGATGACAAAGGTATCCGCGTTGCCGGTGCTAATGTGGCAGTCCAATCGCCCCTCGTCGTTTATTCCGACAACAGTGTGTGGCCGTGACGCCGACTTGATGGCATCGACAGCGGACTTGAAGGTTCCGTCTGTGCCGTTCTTGAAGCCGATAGGCATGGGCATGTCGCTGGCCATCTCGCGGTGCGTCTGACTTTCTGTCGTACGCGCGCCGATAACGCCGAGCGTCACCACATCATGAAGGAAGTTGGCAAGTAACGGATTTAGGAGCTCCGTGGCGACGGGCAGACCTAGTTTGGCTACGTCTAGCATGATCTTTCGGGAAGCATGTATGCCTTTGTTGAGGTTGCGCCCGTCGCTAGGAAATGAGGGGTGTTTCGAGACCTGGGCATGATCAGGGTCATGAATGAGCCCCTTCCAGCCTATAGTAGACCGCGGCTTCTCTACGTAGACTCTCATGGCAATGAAGAGCTCGCGTTGGTGTCGCTTTGCTGCTTCTGCGAGTCTCATGGCGTACTCCAGGGCCTCCTTTTGGTCATGGATGCTACAGGGTCCCACGACGACCAGGAGGCGGTCATCAGGGCTAGAGCGGGATAGCAGACGGCGGACAGCATGACGATTCAGCTGTAGGGCCCGTAGCGTGGCTCTATCCTATACATTTTGCGTGAGTCAGTAGAATCGGTAATTACCTGGTGCTCTAACTGCGTACCACTGGGAAAGAAGACTTAACGCCTTTAGGGGAGACCAGGAGCTCGCGTTGTTGTTCTATGGCCGCTGTCATGGTTGTTTTGTGTATAGAATAATATCGACAATTCTTTTACATGTGTACACTGACCAAACAACGATGCTTTAATCTTTTCCTGTTCTGGCCGATATTTCTGCCTTCGCTACAGCATCAGCATAAAAGCCGGCATCATAATCGACCATCGGTCAATATACCATCAGACATCCGTTTCAGCCGCGTCATTAGCTTCGATCAAGCCAGGAGCTTCCTTCAAGAAGTACAGATACATAGACAGCCGATGAACACTAACAGCATCAACTCGAGCTTCACCGTATTCTATGAAGAGATCAGCAAGGCATATGAAACTCATCCCCTTAATCGAGCAGAGGCGCCAGGGTTTACAGACAAGACCAATATGTCGTGTCCACCGAGCCCTGCATCGATGACTTACTAGACTCTTCAAATTCCCATTGAAGCATTCCATGTGTCGCAACTCATTGGGTACGCGAGCTCGCTATCGTCGTTGCCTTTCAAAGTTTTGACGTGAGATTACTCCCTAATTCTTATCAAGCCAATCACGGCGATATGATGCTGACCGCCGGTGCGGTGCGGCCGTAAGACCAACAACCACCATACATCACACGTCAGACTTTAATGAGACTCTCGGTCTTGCATTTTTAGCTTCCATGGAAGCGATAACTTGGAGTTCCAGACCGCGCAAACGGAAGTAGTTGCTCATCTTAGTAACCCCGGCATCGGCTGGTCCATTTGTTACAAACTAGTGAACGGAACGCTCATATTCCGAGTCACGGTGAATGATCAGATGGAGATCTACACCTATGCGGCGTACATAAGGATTTACCGTGTTACTTTGAACCGGTGTCCGCTGTCAAGATAGAGGCGATATCAATCATCTCCCTTAAGTCTGACATAACCTTGAGAGTAGTCCAGGCTTTTCATCTCCTTGCACATAACCATGCCTAACACACTTGTTTCTCAACCTCCACCAGTCGCGCAGGCCACTGACATCGCCAGTGATTCAGAGTATTGGTGGCGCACTAGCGGTCGTGATGTCGCCCGCATGCTGGATGAGGCAGGATACGCAGACGAAGTCAAACGTCGGTTCTTAGCCTATTATCGAGAGACTCTATGTCCCAGTCTTGGCGTGAAGCCTTCGCCAGCATCGGCAAAGAGCGGGCTAGGCTGGGATGGCACACCCTTTGAATATAGCTTCGAGCTCAAAAGCTCAAAAGCCTCCGAGTCGGTGCGATTCGCTGTTGACTTTGCTGATCTATCACCTCCTGGCGATACTTCGGGAAATCCGCTGGATTTGACACGCGCACAAAAAGTTGTTCAGTCTTTAGCAGGCCGAACGGCTGACTTTGACGACTTGTGGTACCGCTCGCTCGTCGAGTTCTTCGACCAGTCATACCATTCCAAGCAAGAGCAATATGAGATCGTCTCCAAGGTTGGCCATCAAACCCCATTGGTGGTTGGCTTCGACCTGCACTCCCGCTTGTCCCCGGAGCCTGAAACTATTCCGGCAATGGGAAAAGTTTACTTCCCGCCCTGCCACTACGCCGTAGCGGAGGGAATCACGCGATGGGATGCCGTCTATCGTGCCATTCATCAGCTCCCCGACATCAAATCATTCCCCAATGTACTCAAATCTCTCGATATCATCAAAGAGTATCTTGAGACCAAGCCCGCAAGTTGGAAGGATGGTGCGCGCTACCTGGCCACCGACCTAGTAGCTCCAGGCCAGGCACGCCTCAAGATCTACTTGCGCTACCCCGGAGAGTCGTTTGACGAGATCTGGGACTACTACACACTCGGAGGGCGCATATCTGCCTTAGAAGCCGACAAGACGCTCTTCCGCGATCTCATCGAGCTCACAGGTCCCGGCAGCACTGGGACAGCCGGGAACGGTGACGGGACTAACGGCCACCTTGATTACACCAACTTCCGCCGCAAGATGACGTGCGTCTACTTCTCCCTTTCGCCCAACAACCCGACACCAGCGCCAAAGATCGGCATCTACCCAGCCAACGTCGCGGCTAATGATGCCGTCGTCGCGCGGGGACTCGATGCCTGGCTGCAGAAGTACAAGTGGCCGTTGCCTAGCAAGAGTATAGAGCAACAGCTTGAGAGCGTCTTGTGAGTTTTATTCACTCTAATTTTGTGGCCCCCTTTCTTGTATATGTACCTATGCCGAGGATTTGATGCTGACTCGTTTTCGCGTGCAGCTCGCACCGCCGACCCGAGGAGAAGACTGGTCTATTTACCTTCATTAGCGTGGGGAGGAAGGAAGATCCAACGAAGAAGGATTTGAGTATGCAGATTTACCTGACGCCGGAGCTGTACTCGCATCCTCGCACCTTGATATAGAAAATAACCAAATTACATAATAGCGCAGGTACAGATTCGGCGGCGATGCACGCAAATCGCATCGCGTTCTCCTACTATATGAGATCAATTATGAATCGGTGTAGAGGATAAATGTGATCATGTCCCTAGCAGCATTTAAAATGATAGACGTAGAACGGCGTAAGTGCCCTCTAGCGATGAAATAAGCGAAAATATAAATAGAACCGCTGAAACCAAACAATAAACGATGAAGCCGGGTACTGTTTGCTAGACCGCGCTATCGTCTGTTCTTCCTATACTCTCAACAAATTAGCGGTAAAATATTGTGAATGGTGAAGACGGACAGCATAGTACCAGAACGTGGAGTCCTCCGGTGACGACGGATATGAACCGTTGGTGATGACATGAAAACACTTATCGCTGCGACGACAGCTGTCTCTAGAAACGCCACGTATAATAAGCAGGCGGAGCTGACTATAGCTATATAAATCGAGACTTGCCCGCAATTGACTGCTTTTCTTTTTCCTCGCCAACTTTATCCTGGACTGAGCCTCAGTTTATCAAATTTGAGGAAGGCGTCATAATATTCCGAGGACAACAACAGCCTTCCTGCACAGCGATCTCAACCCCTTTATCATCACTTTAGTACACGATATCAGTGAGTTCAAACAGCTCAAGTTGCCATAGAGATTATGGCAGAGTCGATCAAAGCAATACAGACTCTAGACGAGCTGCTCCGTCAGCGCGCCATAGACGATGATCAGACGCCTCTCATAGCGTTCCCCAAAACTCGCACAAGCGCCACCGATTTCGAGCCCATAACAGGCGCGGCTCTTGACCGGTTCGTTGACGGCGCGGCGAAGAGCTTGATACACAGGGGCCTCGTCGCAACTGTGAGTAAAGGAAAATGGGGGGGAGGCTTTGCATTCCATCTTTCCCTCCCAGTATTACTGCCTTCGCTCGAATGTAATCTCTAACAATAAGCTTCTCAGGCGGAAGAAATCGTTGTAGGGATCTGCGCTCCGACGGATTTAGACTACATCGTCAACATATTCGCCCTCATCAGGCTTGGCTATACCGTCTTCCAGCTATCACCGCGGCTCTCGCCGACTGCCATCAAGGAGTTGCTGGAGCCACTGCAGCCTCCAGAGCGCCGCATACTTTTCTTTGCGCCAGGACATACGAATCTCAACCTCGACTCCCTCGGCGACTTACAGCTCCACGAACAGATCCAGCGCAGCGAGTACGATGATCCCGCCCATGCGAAAACCCCGGCGTTTCACCGTGACGGCGTTGACGCACCAGCACAGCATCACCGACGCTGTCTCATTCTCCACAGTTCAGGCTCAACTGGTCTCCCGAAACCAATCGACTACACCCACAGCAAGCTGATGGCAGCCGGGATCTACGCTCAGGACGCGACAGCCTTCACTACCATGCCATTCTCTCACGCATTCAGCATGATGTCCTACATGCAGTCCATCCACAAGCGGCGCACCATATACGCCATGAGCGGCTACGTTCCACAGACCCACGACACCGTGACTGCCGCTATAAAAGCTGCGAGCTCTGACATCGTGTGGACCGTGCCGTACGTAATCAAGCTGCTAGCTGAGAAGGCCGATGGCATCGAAGCAATCAGAGGCTGCCGGTTCGTAAGCAGCGGGGGCAGCAAGCTCCCCGACGAGCTGGGCGATCTATTGACTGCTGCAGGCGTGCATGTAGGCATGAATTTCGGGTCGTGAGCTTACCCCTCTCTCATACCATCTCATATGCCGAGGGTGCTAAAATTTTAAGTCAGGACTGAAGCCGGCCTCATCCTGAGCTCAGCATACAGACCGCGGGAGGACAAGGCATGGAACTACCTCCGACCCCCTCCCCACGCCGCCCCTTACGTCACATTCAAGCCCATTAGCACCGCCAACGGTAAGCAGCAATATGAGTGCGTGGTACTTGATGGCCACCGGACCAAAACTATTAGCAACTCGTCGGATCCGCCCAATTCATGGCATACGAGCGATCTTTTCGAGCCACACCCCCACTTACCCAACGCGTGGAAGTTCATCGGCAGGGCCGACGACCGGATTACGCTCATCACGGGTGAGAAGGTGCTTCCTTTGCCTATCGAGGGCCGCATTGTTGGGCACCCATATGTTCGCCAGGCCGTCGTCTTCGGCATCGACCGCGAGGTGCCTGGGCTCTTGCTCTTCAGAGCCCCTGGCCCAGCAACAGGCCTCTCAGACACAGCATTTTTGGAAGAGGTATGGCCGTCAATCGAGCTGGCGAACGCGCAAGCGGAAGCGTTCTCGCAGATCACGAGGGAGATGGTCGCCGTCATAGCGGAAGACGTGGAATGTCCACTTACGGATAAGAGTTCCATCAAGCGCGGGTTCGTGTACCGGGAGTTTGCGGACGTCATAGACGCCACGTACCGGGCGGCTAGCATGGCGGACGAGAAGATATCGTCGCTGGCACTGACCGTGCCCGAGCTCGAGGACTGGATTTTGCGCGTGGTTGGGGAAACGCTTGATAGCGCTATCGATGTCAAAACGGACTTTTTCTCCGTCGGCATGGATAGCCTCAAGGCTATCCAGCTACGAGGACTGATTCTCCGGAATATCGATCTTGGGGGACGGGAATCGGAGTGCGGATCGATGATAGCGTATGACTGTGGGAATGCAGAGCGGCTGGCACGGAAGCTCTGGGCGATTCGAATGGGGCGAGATCTTGAGGATGATGAGCATGAGCACAGCAGCGTTGCAAACCGCATTGACGCCTATGTTGACAAGTATTCCACATTGATAAGCGGCCATGTCCAATCTCGGCCCACCGGTCCAAGCAGCAAGACTGCATCCATTGTAAGTTTACCCTGTAGCTGAATCTAAGTCGCGATCCCTGCGATGATCCCTGCGAAACGATCTGTTGCGAGATTATCCATTTAACGTACTGATTCCCCTAAGCTCCTAACCGGGGCCACCGGCTTCCTAGGTGCACACCTTCTCGCTGCTCTGGAAGCATCAGCCAATGTGTCCACCATATACGCCCTCATAAGACGCCCAGACAGAAGCGGTGCCCCGGGCACCGCCAAGGAACGACTCCAAGATTCTTTGCGAAACAAAGGTTTCGATGCATCACTTCGAAAGATCGTCCCCCTTTACCATGATCTGGCAGATGCGAGGTTCGCCCTAGAACAGGCAGATCGATACACCGAGCTAAGTACCCAAGTCACGCACGTCATCCACTGCGCCTGGCCGGTCAACTTCGCCATTCCGCTACAAGCCTTCGAGCCCCAATTCGAAGGTCTCAAGAACCTCCTGGCCTTCTGCGCCGCATCGCCACGACGCCCATCTCTGTTCTTCTGTTCATCCGTCAGCGTAGCGACGGCGGCAGAAAAAGAAATCATCCCCTCGGCCCCAATATCGGTATCGAAATGGTGCGGCCCCCACGGCTACGCGCAGTCGAAACTAGTAGGCGAGCGCATGATTGAACGAGTCGCGCGCTCCGGTGCCGTGCCTGGGGCGAAGGTACTGCGCATAGGGCAGATCACGCCGGGTCGTCGCCGCGGTACTAAGTTGTGGAACCCTTCTGAGGCGACGCCGCTCATGATTCGAGCTGCGTCCACCGCTTCGGAGGTTGGCGCGCTGCCTGTGTTTCCTGGGGGCTCGAATCGTGATCTCTGCAGCTGGATCGAGGCCGACACGCTCGCAGATACGATCCTCGACATTGCCGGAATCACGGTCACCTCCTCATCCGCGAACGCGGCCGCTGAGGAACAGGAGAAAGGAAAGATAGAGAATGGGAGGCGTTTCGAGTATCACGAGCAGCAGCTCGTGTATAATCTCGTAAACCCTTGTCCATTCTCCTGGAGGAACGATTTGCTGCCTAGTCTGCGCCGCTGTGGACTTGACTTTGAAGTTGTGCCGTGGGCCGAGTGGCTTGTGCGTCTCGAGGATAGTACGCGCGACGCGACTGTCAATCCAAGCCGGAAGCTGTTGGAATTCTGGAGGAGAATGGGGGATGATAGTGACAAAGAAGGTGGCGGCGGTGGGATCACATGTGATACGACAGCTGCTCAGGCAATGAGTCCTGCTTTGAGAGATGCCTCGAGGGTCGTGGACGGTTTGCTTCTTGAGCAGATTGTTGAAGCCTGGGGGTTTTCACAGGCAAGGGAGTCATAGTCTTTGCTACGAGAATTCGGATGACGATACACGCGCTGTTAAGAATTGCTTGCTTCAAGTTTGGATTTTATGGCTCTATCATACAGCACCACCCTCTGGGCTTGTGTTTGTTGCTGCGTGTCACATTGAGATGTCAAGCTTATGATGGTTAGTGTAGAGACTGCCGGTTCTGGGTCATACTATTAAAAAAGCTGCTGCTGCACGAGGTTTGTTGAAGCATAACTGAATCATCCAGGGGAAGCCAACACAGCACAGATGTAGCTGGCGAGGTCATGTAGGCTACGTGCCGTATCGCCCTCTTACCGTTGCCTTGGGCCAAGAAGTTAGCGTTCGATCGGTTCCGATTCCCAAAGTACGTGCGGTCCGTGAACGAGTGAGCGGTGTCAAGTGACACTGGGAGAATCAGTGTTACGTGCGCTGAATACGAGTTGCATGTCTCGGTGATGTCTATACGCGTCCCACACGCTGAAGTTCGAGTTTCAGTGCTATTAGCCAATTCTCTCGTAAGACCATTCAACACCCGCTTAACGAAGACATCGAGGCGAAATGTCGGGGGTAACACAAGGGTCTCGCGTTCATGCCACTGCCCATCAGAGTCATGAGTTCAGATTGTACAACAGTTCGCCTGTGTCGACGTGTAGCAGCCACGTGTAACCTCGCCCCCAGAAGAAGTTGAGATGGCGTGAGTCATGTCGGCGATTTGGAGCACGAGCAGGCGGTTCCCGGGTGTCGTGACTCGTCTCCGACGCGTCCTGGGAGCCATTGAACAGTCTAACAGGCCTGTCGCCGCTCAAATCATCGAATATGGCCTTCTACCCTCGGCCATTCATGCACACAGTAACGTGGTGGGCTCAGGATGCTATCATCTGCTAAGTTGTCCGGATCAGGAATCAGCATACAGCCATTTTGATGTGATGATGCTCTGCGACTAACCAAACAAACCGTAAAAGGAGATTGGTAAAGTACACCTCGATCCATAGAATCACGTGATCCACTTAAAAAGTTACGTGTTTAACATAAGAATCCCTACTATTTAACCAGAATATAACGATTTTTATGTTTGTGGTTAATCTACCTAGATTTACCTCGATTGATACAGTCCCCTAGGGGGTATGGTCACTTAGGTGGCCCTGGCCACCTTGGCTAGCCTAGCCAGCCTGGCCACCCTAGCCACTCTAGCCACCTTAGCCACCTAGTCACCTGACCTAGCCTAGCCCTAGCGTAGCCTATATAACCTTGGCCTGTGGCCCTTGGCCACGGCCACCCTCCGTACTCAATATTATCTTTCTACCACTACGCAACCTTTACATCGATGTATGATTTGATTGATAGGCTGACGCGAACTGAGATATTGATTTAGATAGCATGATGTGAAACAGGGCATAAGGGAGTTGCCGAATTAATTGACTGCGGTCGAAAGATCACCGCAGAAGAAAAAAAATAGAAACAGAGAAAGAAAGAAAAGAACGGAACAAAAGTAAGAAACCCCGTCTTTTCAGAAGCTACAACGCTTACACATGAGAAGTGAGGACTGCTACCGGAGGACGAAAAAATATATCAACCCTTTGGTGCATAACGATGCGGAGTAAGGGTATAGGTGGACGCTGTAAACACTGTAAACGCTTTTCGTATTGGTACTGAGGTCTTGCATGGCTCTAGGATTGAACTTAAAAGATATAACTTGTCGCCATTCGGCGCGAAGGGGCCGATGCAAGTAGAGCGGCGTTGTTGCCTTTAATCTTATGCATCGAACCTGACTTAAAAGGGAGAAATAGAGTTTAAAATCAGTGGACAGGGTGAGGAATTGTGGTTAACAAGTTATTGAGAGGAATCCAACAAGACTATGAACTGTATGGGAAGAATTAAGCTAGTTGGCCAACTCGTGTCCATATGATATATCCATAGCACAGGCTGCAAGTTCCATCTTCTTATCATAAGGAATAGGTTTCTTTTTGCTTTAGAAAGAAAGTCTCCGACGAACCCTCAACAGATTAATAGTATTGGAGGACCCGTATAACTTGTATGGCTTACTTCCAAACCAGCGGGCAACGCATTAATACCTCCGTCCTCCAGTCCCCCCGACTCCAGTGCAGGGCTTGGTGCGGTTTCGCATCTAAAAGTCGTTACCTACAACAGGTTTCTATTGCCTTCATGATAAATGCCGAAGAAATCATTTACAATGTCAGCCGACGTGGAGCTGGCCACATCTGCAGTCTATAATTCCGATATCACATCTTCCAGGGAACGACAAGGGGAAATGCGACGAGATCGAGACTTTGATTTCCCAAGCCGGTGCCCTCGTACAGAAGATGCCCCAAGTTGCACACCTTCGTTCTCTAAAATGGGGCTCAGGGATATGCCTGCGCGTTAATGTATCGTATAGACAGAGGCTATGCTTCCATCACATGGAGCGGAACTTGGCTGCTAGAGTTGACTCCTCCTGTAGTTGAGGCATTGCAACTCGCTACCTTAGAGCTGCCGTTTTCCGAATCTCAAGTTAAAGTAGAGTGTAAAATTTTTAAGAAGAGAATCAACGGCCCTGGAGATGAAATCTATCATCTTAGATTTCCCTACCAAGTTATTGAGCCTGCAGCACTTTGGCAAATCCGGAGAGAAGTATTCTAACCAATCCTTGACCGTTGAATGGCACAACTTCTAGCACATCAAAATATTAAATGGCAATTGGGGCAAAAACTCGCTTAAAGAGATAGCAATGGATGATTTATGATTGGCACCTTAGGTATAGTATTCTGTCCAACGGTATGAGGTTCACGGTTTTACTAACGCAGATCGTTGGAAGGGTGCAATATAAACTTATGTAAAACTTTGTAAATCTAACACATATATTCTATTTGCCATGAAGTCTTTTGTGAGGCATTCTAAAATTTGCAGGCCGTCTGGACCCAAATATACTTGATGTTACATTACCATTTGCTATTGTTCTAGGTATATGCATCAGGATTTCTTATGTGGGATGGATGATGATATAATGTGAACCAGCCAAACAATACAACAGAGAGCAGAATCCAACAAACAAGCCGGGCACTGGTCATGTTTTATTGTTGGTCAAGTAGCAATATACACACATATGGGCCTAACTTAAACTGGGACAGTGTCGTTTGCCAAAAATAACCCAATAGCATCGATTCACAAATATACCCCAGGTACAGTAGATACTTTGGGCAGAGCAACTATGTGAGGCAGGTGCTAGGCACCCAACATATAGGTATAGCTTACCTGTACTGTAGAGTGTAGCGTATGAGCTCCATCCCTTCTACATATATAGTCAATCCATACAGTCCATCATCCAGTGCCTCACAAACAATGTATGTACCGTTACCCGTAATATGGATTACATTTACCACCAGAGAAAAATCATAAATGATCATGTAACACTTTGTCTTACATCCCTACCTTGTACATGTCGCAAACGTACAATGCAGGCGATACCTGGGCCAATGCAGCAAACAAAATCATTACAGACATGAAACACATCTCCCTCGATCCCTCTTAGGCCAATGATTGTTGATAGCAATCATCACCAAAAGATCACTAGGCAGCACGATACCTAACACATTGAGCAGGCCAAACAGTGAGGTATCGTGAAAACAAGTGCTGCAGGCCCATGGTATCTAGGCTGGACCGAGCTTGAGCAATCCATGGCGGCAGTGGCGCTAAGCCCAAACTACCCTTAGTAAGTACTCCAGCTGGTAGAACCTAAAAGGTCCACCCACCACCCTCGGGTACCTCCATCTGTCCATAGACACTTCCTCCCCTCCACTTAGGCCTCAGTAGTACACACTGCTGCCCCGCCACTGTCAGTAGGCACCTTAGGGAGCGAGGAGCAAACCTGAGCAACTGCCTGTTGGCTTGTCTATATGTACCTACCTAACCTATCACGGTTATTCCTCAGAGAGCTTTGTCCATTCAGCCTTTCCGCTTTTCTCTCTCCACCTCCTTCACCTCGTCCCGGCTTCCTGGCATCTATTATATATACGTTTGTTGCCTGAAATCTCCCATTGAAACAATACAGTGTTCTTCATTCAACAGCTTCCCGCCTGTTCGACCCTATTCCAGGTAGGTACTTGCTTGCACTGTGGCTCTTACTTTCCTTTCTCGCACCCCACCTTACCTTCTCTATAAATCAACGTCTCCTGCGCTGCTGCACCTTACCTTACCCCAACACCGCCTTGCACATCTATCCATCTACCATCTACCATCTACCACTTTCCACTTCCACATCTCACTTCCACACTTCTCCATATCCACCCATCCATATTTTCATCTGCTCAACCGTCATATCGCATTATTGCACCTATCATTCCTCACGTTTGGAGCGTTAGGTTCTTACTCATACATCGCTAGAGTACCGTGATAGATACCCGACTTCCCGGCTCACTACCGTATTCGCCACAATGTCTGCCGAAAACGGTCCCATCATGATCAACCTCCAGAGCAATGACAACCATGTCATTCCAGTTGGTACGTTTGCAGCCCAATTGTTCCGTTCGCTTCGCACCTGTGCCGACTGCTACCGTCACTCGGACAGTCTTCGTGGATGCCATTTTGAAGCCATGACTAACGTGCTCCACTCTTCAGAGAAGCAAGTTGCGGAGAGGTC
This sequence comes from Xylaria venustula, assembly GCA_022578775.1. Lineage (NCBI taxonomy): Eukaryota > Fungi > Ascomycota > Sordariomycetes > Xylariales > Xylariaceae > Xylaria > Xylaria venustula. The sequence goes on along the minus strand of MU389333.1, from coordinate 253,193 downwards.
TTTGCTCATCAAGAACCTCATGGAAGATCTAGGAGAGGCTGCTATCTCCCAGGTTGTTCCTATTCCCAACGTAAGTTCAACCATATATACACCCGCGACGATGTTCACTTTTGCTAACACCTTCCGCCTCTGCTATAGGTAACAGAGCCTGTGCTTCGGAAGGTCATAGAATGGTGCGAACACCACCGCAACGACCCTCCCTCAACCAACGACGACGAGTCCGATAACCGTAAGAAGACAACAGACATTGATGAGTGGGACCAGAAATTCATGCAGGTCGACCAGGAAATGTTGTTCGAGATCATCCTCGTGCGTAGAATATTCCCCAAGCTCTGTATCTGTTGTCCAGGCTTGCTAACCCCGTACTTTTCCCCAGGCTTCGAACTACTTGGACATTAAGCCGCTTCTTGACGTTGGCTGTAAGACTGTTGCGAATATGATCAAGGGCAAATCCCCCGAGGAGATCCGGAAAACTTTCAACATCACAAACGACTTCACACCAGAGGAAGAGGAACAGATCCGACGCGAGAACGAGTGGGCTGAGGACCGTTAGGAATCACTAATGATCGCCGCAGCATGATTCAGCTATTGCTGTGTCCCGAATTCGCAGCTGGCCATCATCTCCTCTGATCAAACGATACCCCAGTCTGAATTGAACATGGAACCCACTCCGGGGGAGTCGTCGCCACAGACGACATAGCTATTCACATGTACGAGTCCGGGTCTAGATCTAACGCACTCAATTACACGCATTCATCCTTCGGCGTTTGTTTGGAATGTCTTTGGCAAGGGCGTTTTTGGGGGTGATTGACGGGAGATCCTGGTGCAAGGCCTGTTTATCCGTCAGTGGATGGTGGACTTGCAGTTCTGCATCTCATTTTTAACGATAGATGAACGGGTTTCCTAGTAATCTTTCATGATGATGCGTACAACAACAAACATAGCCTGTAGTTACAGCAGCAGGAGTAGTCAGCAAATTGAAGACTACCTTCTAGTGGATTTTACTGCATGCCTATATCGTCCCAACCTCTTGCAATCTGAGCAACAAAAATCCCGAGATTTCTTAGATGTGTCAAAGTCGTACAGCGATTACATGCAAAATTTAACTATTGTATACTGGTTGGTATATACTACTTTTCTCTCCTGTCTCTCTGCCTCCACCTATCTTTCAATTAGCATGAGAATCTAGAAAACTCAGGTAAGTTCCCCAAGTCGGTAAGTTAGCTAGCCTCATGAGAAGAAGAATAACCCCCACTGTTCTATTACCTTCCCGTTCTGTTGTGGTTTCGTGGAAAGTTGGATGTTATGTGAAAGTTTTATAGTTCACATTATTTTCGCCGGTCAAGCAGCTAGAGGTGGGAGTCGATAAGTTGACCTGGGGTGAGTGGCTGCGCCGTGTAGATTCCTGAATTTAATAGATTATGGTGTTCTCAGATGTGTAGTATCTTTGGTTTTGGGGATGGATTAGGTGATGTGGAACACCTGGTTCAATAACAGTCAGAGCAGCTCACCCCAGGCATATACATCGCATGACCACCCCAGGAGAGGGACTCGAGTCCCGAGGCAGGATTTCACAGGTCATATCTATTGTTGTCAACCAATCAAAATCAGTCCTGGGCAAATCAGTCCAGCATCAAGCTTTGCAGAGCACATAGAGCACGTAATGACCCGGCTTCATTGTTTACTGTGTTCGCAACTTTGTTTTCATTTCCCCATATGACCGGTATCATGCAGATCTTAAATGACAGAAAAAGTCCCTGAAGAAACCCGATTTCGCCAACGACACACGACAAGTCCTCGCTTACTCCCTTCATCGACCGGCTTTTTTCTCATCTTGTCATTGTCCATCTGCCAGCGGCAAGAGAAAATAGGCGTCGCCGTTGTTGTAGGCGAATATGGCTATTCCCACCACTCTGCTATCTTTTCTCATGTCGTTTGATTCATTGGCTTCGTCGCGCGTAAGATTCGATGGATGATGGGTTGGGAGTCGTTCAGTCCATTTGCAAAGAGTCCAAAGCTGGCAAGGTTGTGCGATCGATGTAGGCAGAACAAGAATATTGGGCATTTAGATGCCGAGACGGGTCTTGCGCCAGTGACGTCGCTTGGCGTTGTACCTGGTGCATATATTAGTCTCGACAGGCCGTGTGATATGGAGGTGATAAATATCTCGAAGACGAAAAAGTTGGGATGAATGTGGTGTCTCGAGAGGGAGTCCTGGTCGTACCTAATGGTGTTTCCGGTTCGGAGGCGAATCCATTGAGGGATGGGGCGGTTCTGCTTCTGCGCCTTGGCGAGCTTCTGCTTCGTCCGGAAAGACTTGTGGCTCTGTAGTTGAAGACAAAATCGTCAGCTCTGAAGTCTCAATTTCTCCAAGTCGCTGGAATCAATCGCGTTTGTCACGCCCCAGCCCGCACTGAGCGGGGTTAGGATATACAGAAAGGCAACGACATTTCCGTGGGGTCGAATATCGAAGATGTTGTGTACATACCGGCATCTTGACTGCTACCTGCTGGTCGAAATGTCGAGAGGTGTTGGTGATGTCTTCTTGAAGGAGGAAGAGAAGGGAGGGAAGGGTGGTGGAGTAGCCGGTCAAATCAGTCACTATGGCAGAATAGCGGGCCCGTGAATTTTGGCTGCGCGAGGGTTTTGCAGCCCCGATTGGGAGTTGTGGGCAAATCTTCGGTTGATTTGATTGTGTAGGGTGGATCCTCCAGTTTCGATAAGGCTGGCAGTTGTTCTCCCAGTTCTGTCACATGATGTTGCAGCAATTCAGACGATAAAGACCCGAGCTAAGATAACGAAGTCGCCGATAGAAGCCTGGCAGATTACCTCATCAGCTCTCGAATGCCCCAGCAGGACAAATCTGGATAATTAACACCAACAACGGCGGGCCGCCAAGGTAGCGGCGCATTTAAAGTCCCTTGTCAGTACCTAATCAATCACCCAGTGCCGAATCGCGAATCACTGTTAATCGAACACCCCTGGAACTGGGCGGCCTCTGGGGACTTGGACCTTCAACAATTAATTATCTAAGGCCCTGGATCCAAGATTCAACCAAAAAAAGATCGTTCTGGACGAATTCTCGCGCGCAACCCTCGAACCACGGCCCCTTCGACCGCCAAAGCACCAACAGCCACGTGTAGTGTATATACCCACGCCGCTCCCGCTCCAACACAAGTCAGCTGCAGCCTTTCTCTGCATCTTATCTAGGTATCTGCCGTTGGGGGCGCAATCTAGATTCGCCATAGCCCCTTTCTCCCGGTCGCTTACTTAGTAGGAGCCGACAACGATCTGAGTCCTGCTGTAATCGCGTGGCGCGGTCCTACACCTCTCTCGTCGTCCATCCCTTCCGACGCCTCTAACGCCGACCGAGTTGTCGTACTACATACACGATGGGTCAAAGTGTATCATGGCTGTCCGGCCTGATCTGGGCGAAGAAGGAGATCAGAATATTGATTTTAGGTTTGGTATGCTGAGACCCTCGTTAGAACCACGATTTATACCGCCTAGTATGACGGGCGCTAATGGTCTCGTTGTCGAAATGTAGGATAACGCCGGAAAGACGACACTCCTCTACAGACTCAAAGTTAGTCATCCTCCCGTCATGCTCGTTGTGGCATTTCAACGCAGGGCGCATCATCCCTGTTCCGCCTGTTCCCTAACGGTTCGACAAACAAAACAACAAAGACAACTAACTTGATTACTTGCAGATAGGCGAAGTTGTTACAACCATCCCAACGATAGGCTTCAATGTGGAATCGGTATCCTACAAGAACCTCAATTTCGATGTATGGGATCTGGGCGGACAGACGTCTATCCGGCCTTATTGGCGGTGCTACTACGCGAATACCGCTGCCGTGATCTTCGTCGTCGACAGTACCGATATCGAGCGTCTACAGACAGCCGCAGATGAGTTGGCCGCCATGCTGAACGAGGAAGAGCTGAAGGATGCTGCACTGCTCGTCTTCGCCAACAAGCAAGATCAACCTGGCGCTAAGGGCGCAGGCGAGATATCCGAGGCTTTGAGGCTGGGTGAACTACGAGATCGGAACTGGAGTATCGTTGCATGCTCTGCCGTCGATGGCAGTGGTGTTAACGAAGGAATGGACTGGCTGGTGGTAAGTTGCTTTTGCTTGTGTAACTTAGGAATTCCACAAATGGATGATATCATGTCTAACATTTCTACAGCAAACCGTCAATCAAGATTAAGGGTAAAACAACCTGCCCACCTCACCGATACACCAAGTGTAACGCTTGTACAACATGGACGGCATCCAGCAATGCACGTCTCAACAAACTATGCTACTTGCCATTTTCGATCTTTCCACCACATTTTGTACGTACGTTTTGGGTAGATCTCCACCTCTTAATGACCATCCGAGAGGATCGCACAAATGGAGAGCATAAGAGGAGTAAAGGCGCATGCTGTCACTACCAGACGTAGAAGGGTACGGTCGTTTGATAAAGACTTTTTAAGGACTGTTAAATTGGCGCAGAGGACCTTGTTCATAATGGGCGGAGATGGGGGTTATTTAGTTATCACGAGAGAGCCACCATTGGCGGAAATGCTCATTTCCTGCCCTGGTCGACGACACCTGATGAGAAATGGGAACAAGTCCGAGACTCCTGGCTCAGTAGACGAGCATCGATATACACACAGACAGACTATGGGCTACGAAGCTCTAATAATACGTCCTAAGACGCTAATGCTATATTACATCCGAAATATCTAATAACGAACCGTGCTCATATCTATCTTACAGTGTCCGAAACCGACCAGCAGCTGGCATTCTACAGTACCAGCGCCCTGTTTTCTCCGTTTATTCCAATCCCGCCAGAATGATTATCCTAGCGAGCTTACCGGCCTGAAGTTTATCGAACCCTTTCTTTGCGGCCTTGGCTAAATAACAGGGCTGTCGATGAAAGGCACGTACTGCTGCGCGCATGTAGTGTTGGTCGGTGGAACTACGCCTTGAAGATATGCCTGGACATGTCCAAAATAACAGTCTGATCCTCCCTGGTAAACGACCGTATGCTGCATTCGAGAGAACAAAGTAAGCTTAGACTCTTGTCTAGAACAATCACATACTTAAATTTCACAAGAAAAAACTTACACCAACGCCTTCTTGTAGGAGAAGCACCGATCCCGGAAATCGAGAATTCATCAAGCGCGCCCTGCGAGGGGGTGGAGTTAGTTAGCTGGCAAAATTACGGATGAAGATAAAATTTATTTGGCTGAGATGGACGTACGATTTTAATGGCGTTAGGGGATCGATGGTGTTACTCGTGAATAGGATCGGGAAGGAGGTTGGCTTGTCTAGTCCTAATTTTGGGTCTGTTTGGAAAGAAACTGGTTAGTATTTTGCGTTTTATGTGGATGCTTGTTTACTTTTCCGAAGATGAGGACACGACAATGAGGAAAAGACGGAGAAAAGACGAGAGAGGAGAGAGAGAGAGAAAAGGCAACCTACCTTCAACCACCAGGCTATCAGGCAATTCCGGCCGCGCCGCCGTACACAAGATAGTTTCCACGAAGATGGGCCAGATATCACCGAGGTATTTGCTCCCCGAAGCCGAGAACTCAACGAAATCCCTCCATTCCTCGAGAGTAGCAAGCTTGTTCCTCGTATAGGAATCGGCGCATCGGATGACGGTGCCGGCATCAGACGGAATAGCCAAGCTACTATCAAACAGACCCGCAAGAGCAGACGCATTCCCTCCCTCGAACTGGTGCAGGATGTCCGCCACGCCCGGGAACAACGCGATGGGTGTGTACACAGCGTTCATGAAAAGCGCCTTGAGGTCTGAATACGTAACCAGTGCAGGTACATCTTGACTTTCGGCTCCACTTAGGACGACCGGGTGGTTCTGCAGCTGGGCGATAATGGCATCTAGTCTAGCTGTGATGTTCGCCGGCGTGGGACCCCAGAAAGAACACGCGTCGGGCCCCGCGGAATGGCATAGGCTTGAGAATTGTGCTATGGTGGCGTCCATTTGATCGACGCTGTCCCGCCAGTTGTTGGAGTAGTACTGCTCTGCGTTCATGATGCCGTCGAGGATTAATCTTCCTATCCGATCGGGGAACATGGAGGCGAAGGTGGTGCCTATTACCGACCCGTAACTGCCGGCATACGCCCACAATTGCGCCTCCGAGGGCTTTTTACCGGATACTTCGGCCTCGGCTTCGATGAAGGTGAGGAGGTCGTGCGCTACTGCTGGTGTGGTCACGTAGTAACCGTGAGGCGACCCGTTTTCAACAGCGGCGTTGCACCATTCTCCGAAGATGGAGGCTGAATAGTACTGCTCTTCAAGCGAGGGTGTTGAGACGTTGGTCGTGCCTGTGACGTGCAGTCGGTTGAAGGCTGCTCGTGCTTCTGCGTCTCCGGAGAAGCAGTCGAGGCTTGGGCCGCTGTTGTTCACGCCGCGGGGGTCGAAGGAGACGAAGTTGTATTGCTCTCCTAGGACTTCCCCGATCACGCTTCGGAGTGAAAGGAGGAGATCCACGCCGGAACCACCCGGACCGCCTAGCGAAGGTGTCAGTCTAGTCGCACGCATGGAAGTTTGGATAGTTTTGTATGAGATATCTTACCAGGGATGAGAAGAATGCTCTGAGACTCGGCGGTGGCATTCTTGCCGGCTAGTTTAACGAAGGCGATTGGTGTCGTGCCGATGCTTGTGTTTGAATAATCCAGAGGAACTTCCAGTTTTGAACATGTTAAGTCGTCGAAACAGGGTGCCCATGTGAGGTTGGTTGATGGTTTGATCTGAATGGCGAGTTAGAAAGTTCGAGGGGGTTAGAAGATGTGGCTCGGCAAAGTTTAACACTCACATTGTCAAATCCATTGCCGGTGCTAGAATTCTGGCAACTTGCAGCTGTGCAACCTAAGCCTGCGAGAATGAGGCTATTCACAATTCGTTTCATGATTATTGCCGGAATGTTTCTCTTTGAGCTTCTCTCAAGTCGCCTGCAAGCAAGTGGTGATATCCATCATTCCAGTCGACAGCGATGATATCAGGTAAATATTTATACAAGTTGAAGTTTCAAAACGCATGACGATCAAGTGCCAGTTTGAATTATCCGGTTCCTCTAGGAGCCTCATTCTTCGTATCCATCTCACGATAATTATTGCACATAACTCTTAGTCCTCAGCTTGTACGAACTAGCCAATCAGCATCATCTTGATGCCCCAGGTTCAACTATTAAACTTCTCGCCCTAGCTGTCTTGTGGATCTGCCCATACGAGCGGACCAATCAGTGGCTACGCTCGGATGTTGATCGTAGGGGTTTGGGCTTGTCCTAGTTAGTTCGCATTTATTTGGTCTCTAACTCAGCCTCTTTCCTTTGTACCCTGCCCTTTTCCTACCAATCATTGATATGAGCTGTTCGATGTATGTCAAATATTCCGTTCCTCATCGCATTGAGTTATCTATTTTAAATGTTCTAATAAGCTGACTTTTGTGATGCTTAACTATGCAACCCCTGACCGTGACTGGGACTCTCCTTTCTTGGCGTCCCACTTGTACGAACAAGCCAATCATCATCAATCATAAAGCGCACTAGGTTAGTCTCTATTAAGACTTTTCCTAATTTGTCTCTATTTCTAGGCTTCCTTTTTTGTACCGTCCGTCGTTTCTTTTAGATATAAGGTGACCATTGCAAAGGATATGGGAAGATGACTTCCCCGTTGGTGTACGAACAGACGAATGAACAGTCCTCCTGAGATTTGATCAGTATCTGGTATCATTTGTTCGGTGAAACATTTGCAGCATGTAACTGACGGCTTCTAGCCCCGGAATTATCCTGTGCCTAAAATAGCGCTTGCTTCAAATCTTGGCCAGCTAACATCGACGGTGATGGATGAGACTAGGAACGAGAACACCAAGACAGCCAATCAAGCTTGGAGAAAAAAGTCTCGCAAGTTCGCACCAAAATCAAGACTAGGCTGTAAGACTTGCAAGTGAGTCTAGACTCTGTGTACCATTATTTTGCGATCAACTATGTTTGTGAAATTTGTAAACTGACACTCAGGTTCGGTACACCTCTCAGGATAAGACGAATAAAATGCGATCTAGCTCGGCCTTCATGCGTGAAATGCCAGTCCACAGGTCGCACTTGTGATGGCTACAGTGAACCGCCACCCGTCTTAAAAACCGAGATTGACTCAAGTCATTGTCGTAATGAGAAGGCCAACAGAGCTGAGAGCTGCGACAGTCACCACACTGGCACCACGATCAGTGCGCATCAGCCAGAGCAATGGCACGCGAAATACCAAGGCCTTATCTTGCAGCCTCTTGGCCCCTTTATGATCCTGCCGGTGACTGTATCAGGCCAGACAGAGGCAATGTGTTTCTTCGAGTATATCTCGATCAAGCTTCTAAACGAATACCATCCCTGCGAATCATGGCGAAAGACTCTCATGTACTTCTCCCAAACAGTGCCGTCGGTGCGGTATGCTGCCATGGCTCTGGCTTTGATCCACCGGAACCAGCTGGGCCGCGAATATGGTGACCGTGTGCACCAAATACCCTTGAAAGGCTGGTCACCGGATAAGGCTGCCTTACTTTACTATAATCGGGCCATCCAACTTCTTCTGAACCAGGAAGCTGGGGATGGTACTCAAGTAACTGCCATCACCCTCTTGGTGTGCTATCTCTTCACCTGCTTTGATCATCTGGCGGGTAACTACGTGCAAGCAATGAAGCATCTACGCGGAGGCGTCGAGCTCGCTCGCAACCTTGACGAGGCGAAATTACGAAACGACGACAAGAAGTATAATACACACGTCGATACTCTTATGCGCCTTGTTACAAGACAGATCCGCCGTCTCGACATGCAGGCCGTAGCGTTCCTGACCGATTGGACACCCGTTGATATGAATGAGACGCTTATGCCTCTTCATCATCCAACCTCCTGCACTGCCTTCCGGGACCCCAATCAAGCCGCCGATCATCTCCATACACTCGTCGCGAGAGTAATGAGACTGCGCATCACGGGGAAACAAACGTATTTAACAGGTGAGACGCTGCCGTTACCTTCATTCAAGGATATCATTCTCGGGCAATTAGAAGCATGGTCAAATCTCTTTGAAAACATGCTACGGAAAGGCAACTCCCATGAATTTGCAGACTCTGAGACTTACCCGCTCATATCACTGTTACGTCTACAACATACGGTTATATGGACTCTGCTCAGCAGCTACGGACCAGGCAGGGAAATGGAATATGACAATTTTCTGCCCCAGTTTCGGCAATGCGTGGCGCTAGCAGACGAGGTAGCGGCGGCGCACGAACGGTACGCCGGGTCGTTACAGCAGACGTTCACCCCCGAGGTCGGAATTATCCCTGTGCTTTACATGGTCGGAGCCAAATGCCGGGATCCCGGGGTTCGACGCGAGGTCTTGAGGATCTTGCGACGGCAGCCTATGAGGGAGGCGGTTTGGGATAGCATCTCTGCTGCTAGGGTCGTTGAGCGGATGATGGAGATTGAAGAAGGTGGAGCAGCAGAAGATGGGGAAAGCATAGTATGCATGGAACAGATTACTGTGTCGCAGAGGATCGAGGAATTGTTTTGGGAACATGTTGTCAGTGCCGGGAGGCTGGAGGTTACTTTTACGTTCTGTGAGCAGGAGGGAACGCATTTCGAGACTCTGATGATATAACAGAAAAAAAGTTTCATCGCGAATAGATAGTAGGCTGATGTACGCTGTACGGAACTCAATAGAGACTGACGTTTCGTCTAGAACAAGGAACAAATAGTCAGCAAGGGGTTTTATCATCAAAGATCATATGTGTCGTATTAATAGCCGGTAAAAGGTCATCATCTGCTTTTGCTTCTCTGTTGTTAGACACTTCGTTCTAACACTACACTACTTCGTAAGAGTAATAGCTTCGTTCGGGAGGACGGGGGCCGTCTTTTGTTGATGGGAGCTAGTTGGACAAGCTGCATTAGTCTCTAGGACACCATTTTCCTAATACAGCAACATCTTTCATTTCCCGGTTACCATCCCCGTCCGTTGTATGAACTCTCGAGAAAGAGTGCTTCATCAAACTGGTATTTTCGATCGATAGTTCTGACCGTTGAAACACGTGTGAATGGAGGGTATGTTGACAGGTTCTGAAGCTGGAACTTGTTGGTCTAATTTCTAATTGGTCAATGATTTACGAACATTACCACACGAGCACACCAGCATCTCATGTGATGATGTACTAAGCCTTATTAGTGGGTGCCGTACCATACTTAACGTGAAGCTGATCTCTTGGCATCCGAGGCATCCCAGAAGGATCAGCAAAAGAGTGTTCAGTAAATCTGAAACCGAAGTTCTAGTTACTGGAAATAAGTCGGGAAATAAGCCAGGAAAGCATGCTATTGGGTAGATCTTCCGTGCCTTGTCAGGGTCCTATATCCACTTCTGCGTGATATGTCATATTATGTCTTCAATATGACTCAGAAAATTGGTCAATCATTTGATGTTGGTAGATACATAGGGTATTGACGGTCCGGGGCGGCTGAAAAAACATGTATCAATGGACATGAGCTATGTACATGCCGTATTCTTTTCATGTTTCTTGTATTGGTCGACTCATCCATCAAAAGTCATTCTTTTCAAAGTGTCGCCGTTGAAATTGTTTCTCTTGCTCACTCTTGACACGACGGCGAATCATTTTCTGACCTACCTTACTTACCATCATTATGCTAAGACCAATCTTTCTCGCCTCGTTATTGGCGCTCGCGACATATTTGTATCTGAAGCTACGTCATAAACGCTTTAATCAATATGCCTCACTGCCACAGCTCCAATCCAGTCTCCTATGGGGTCACTTGAAAACTGTTAATGACTACGCTCGGCACGGCGAAGCAGACCGCCATCCTGGTGACTACCCATGTAGCTCTCAACAGGGGATTCGCATCTTATTCTAATCCATTGATATTTAGATATGGCCTTGGCCGACATGCATCAAGCCTTGGGCAGGCCGCCACTGATGTTCGTCGACCTTCGGCCTCTGAACCACCCTATATTGGTCGTCACAAATCACGAAATCGCTGAGCAGGTGTCTAAGGCTTCGACTCTGTTCCCAACTAGTGTGCCCAAGTCCTCTTTCAAGTACCTTGAGCATCTAATTGGTCCGACCTCCATCCTTAGCTGGGAGGGAGATGACTGGAAGAAGCTCCGTAAGAGGTTCAACCCGGGCTTTGCTCCGCAGCATCTGAATACCCTCCTACCATGTATCTTAGACAAGACACTGCCTTTCATATCGCATCTCGATCGCTTTGCACATACCCAGGAGGAGTTCCCCCTAGTGCCTTTCATAGTCAACTTGACGGTGGACATAATTGGCTCTGTAGCCATGGACGTCGATCTTGAGGCCCAACAGCTGGATTCGTCTAATCAAGGCGAGCTCGTTCGGGTCTACAGCGAACTACTCACGACGTACAATGACGACAAGGCAGATTTTCCCTGGTGGTTTGCCCCAATAACCGAAATAAAACGTCGTCAACTAGGCAAGCAGATCGATGCGCTCATTAAGGATATCATCCACCGCAAATTTGCCGAGCGGCGCGAAGACCTCTCTTCCAGTGACCAGTCACGGAGTATCCTCGCTCTGAGCCTGGGCGATACTGAATCCCTTACGCCAGAGCTAGTGGATGTAACGTGCGATCAGCTGAAGACCTTCTTTTTCGCTGGCCACGACACCACGAGCGTGACTCTCGCCTGGGTATTCTACGAGCTGTCTCTCAACCCTTCCACATTAGCCGCTGTAAGAGCCGAGCTCGACAGTCTGCTGGGTACGGACGCCAGCCCAGAAGCCATACACGCCAGACTCTTGTCTCCCGATGGCGCAGCTCTGGTACAGCAAATGACGTACGTGTCTGCAGTTATCAAAGAGACGCTGCGGCTGCATCCGCCAGCTGCTACGGGTCGCTTCGCGAAATCCGGGACGGGCTTCACGGTACGCACATCAGAGGGCCAAGAGTATTGCTTAGACGGAATGATCCTTTATAACTGCCCAGCCATAATACATCGCGATCAATCTGTCTATGGAGATTCGGTAGATCGATTCGTTCCAGAGCGCTGGTTGGGCGAAAGTGAAGGAGGCGGAATACCAGCTACTGCCTGGAGGCCCTTCGAACGTGGCCCTCGGAATTGCATTGGCCAGGAATTTGCGTTGATCGAGGCACGTGTGATTATTGCCTACGCGGCTCGCCGGTATGACTTTACTAAGGTTGGCCTTGGTGAGGTCTCGCGTGATGGAGGTGGTCGCCTAATGAAAGATGCCAATGGCGATTACCAGATTAAATCTCCCCTGTACAGTGTAAGTCTCATCACGTTAGTATGTAATTGGTTTGAGATCTTCTTAATGCTAATATTAATGGACCCAGACTCGCCAGGTCACGGCTAAGCCTGTCGACGGAATGAAAGTGAAAGTGAAATTGGCGGCCACGGCAAATTAACAAAACATCACTTACAAGGACCGATCACCTTTCATCGCATCGGCCGTTCTGCCTCTCTTCACTCGTCAACATTGATGGCTGATCCTTCACGACGACAAACCAAGCTGTCAAAGACCCGGTGGCCCTGGGCGATGACAATATGTTTATCAACCAATCCGTCACCTTAGAGTTGAGTTAATGATTAGTCAGCCTGGATAGCGACAGCTCAGTAGAGGCCCTTTGTAGTATACCGACTATTGTCTCCACTGCTCAGAAAGGTCATCATGGGGCCGTAACGGTCAAAGAGAACGCGAACTGTACTATAATTCTATAGCGAACCCCCCTCCTTCTTGACCAACACTGGCCTGGAAACATCCTAAGCACTCCATTTCAATAAGTCAGCATCGCTATGCTACGTAAAACGTAAATATGTTAACCTGCGTGGCCTGAATCGCCTTGTCCAAGACAGTCTGTATTATGTCGAGACCCGTAGCCCATAGTATCTTTCAGTGCGTAAATTCTATCTTTTAAGCCTCCTTGAGCCGCGTAGACGGACCGTACGAAATATTGTCTTCGTTCTCTTAATTAAGAGGGTAAATCCACTGCCTCCGACTTTTACTGCACCATCCTCCAGTCTGAGTGTTTGTCTGTCGGATCCAGAATTTGCACTTCTCAACTCCGAGTGATAGTCAGGGAGTTGTGTCGTGATAAAAGAGTCATCCACCTCGTATCCTGTAGAAGCAATTGCTCTCACTCTATCGAGAATCTCGTCCGGGCCCAAATGATGCTGGTTGGTGTTGATAAATTCAATGAATGCATCGAAAGTATCCTCAAGCATGTCCTTGCTTGAGGGCCCTTTCATCTGCACGCACGAAATAAGCCACCTAATCATATCCGGATCAATGAAGGGTTTCTCTAAGCAGGAGCGCATAATATCAGCAATGTCTGTCTCTTCCATGGACAAGACTTTAAGCTCAACAAAAGTTCTTAGGCCGCGCCTCAAAGCTTGAAAGACAAATCTTTGATCGCTTTCAGATCGTGACACATCATCCGGTAGTAGGCTAGCCATAGCATCGCAGCCCTCTAACATGATCTTGTTTATTGTATGAGAGTCAACCCCATCTTTCTGAGCGTTTCCAGCGAATATCGCGAGGACCTTTACACCAGGTTTGCAACTCTTGAATTCTGACGCCGCAAGGCGCTTGATAGAGAGGATTAAAGCATTGCAAAATCGAAGCCATGTACATCGACGTTCGGATTCTGGTCGCTCTGTGAGAGTTGTAATAGTTCCTGACACAATAAAGTCTCGGACTGATCGGTGAAGAAAATCCACCTCCGGCTGCACATAATCCTGCGAACAAGTAATATCTACCTCTCGGATAGGATTGGGAATCTCAAGTAGTCCTTTACACCACGCATCAAGGTTTCGTTGCATGATGTCCTGACGCTGTAGAAACTCTGGTAGACAGATAGGAAGAGAGGCTTCCTGAGCGATGAGTTCGGGACTCTCATTGATATCTCCTAGGAAACTATAGTAAATCATTGGAAGAGAATATTCGCAAGAGAGAGACATTTGGAATATTTGTGCTGTTTGTGATTGATAGACCTTCGGGACCGAATCGAGCATGTGTTGAAAAAAATGCTCAAGGGTATCTGGGAAACTATTCAGACGCTGCTGCATGACGCTGAGAGTGTCATTGTATGTAAGTCCATCTAAGAGCTCGCGAACAACCAGGAAAACCCACAAAAATACGCCTTGAGATTTTTCAACAACGCTGTTGACCAGGGAAGCGTAATTGGAATCCTTCGAGATAAGTTTCTCATACTGGTTGTGTGTCAAGAATCTGTCTGTGACATAAGATCTGATATCTTCTCGGTTTAAATCCTCTAATTTGAGACATTGGTTGATGTCTCCACCAAATGCATCCATGAAAACAGTCCATGGTCTGCTCGAAACGCATAGTTTGACACGAGGGGCGGCCCCTAGTTTTTGTATGGCATTTATCAAATCCTGATGGTCTTGAGTATACTGAGCTTTATATTCGTCTAGCCCATCGATGATGAAGAAGAACTTATTTTCACTTTGGCTCAACATGCTACTCAGAATCTCTGTCAGCTGGCGAAATAGCCACCCTTCTTTCTTGAGCCTCTCTAGTACAAGCTGAGTAGAATCCTTTGTAGTAGACATTCGCATTAAGCTGTGTTTGACATAGATGGCAAGTTCAGGGCATTGTCGCAATATTTCGAATATTAGGGATCGCAGGAGTCCCTCCTGTGATTTCTGGAGGTCTGTACCGGAATTCCAGAAGTAGAATCTTCCTGTGACAAGTTTCTGTGATCCGGACCAGCATCGTAAATCCTCTAGAGTAGTCGGATGATGGCTTATAAGCTTCATCAGCGTTGATTTACCCGATCCTGCCTTGCCGCGGATCCAAAAGATTCCATTTCCACTCCGGAGCCAGTTCGGGAACCCAATTGTCGTCTTTCCATCGGGCAAGATGTCGCGAAACACCCACTCGAAAGTTTTCGCATGGGCTTCAGAAATCTGTTCTTCTCGAGCAGAAAACCTGTCGAAGTGGAACAGTTTAATAATCTCTTGGCCGTCTGCTACTGAATTTATGCCTTGTGACAAAGCTGAGATCTTGCTTGTGTAGCTAGGTAGGCTTTGTGATATGGTATGAAAGTCCCCGATAGCTAAGCGCTCAAAATCCAGACCAATAGCTTTCTCGTAGTGCTCGTGCTGATCATTATGCTGATACTCGCTGGTCGTATTTATGGCATGAAATGCGCCGAGAAGGTCGGTCCGTAGCTTCTTGAGTTCTCTATCATTATTTAGTTGTAATTGATCGCTTTTGCTTTGTAAGGTTTGTATATCTGTCGAGAGGGCCGCTATATCACTTCTACAGTTGAAAGATAATGATTAATCTCAGCAGCAAGGAGCTGTAAGGGGTGGAAGAGAATGCTCACATACTTGATTTGAAACTGGATATGCAGAGTCATCTGCGTCTGTAGCCTTTTAATACTGCTCGTGATGGATGTAAGGACATCTTGATTCCGAACTTCTTTTACAGCAAGCAGGAAGCTCTTCCATTTCGTCTTCTTTCCCCTGATCTTGAGATCATCTAGTATGATGAGTATATCATTTGAAACCTCCTTGGCACTTTGAGCAAGCTTCTTCAAGCCCTCATCTCCTGGGCCATTAGACACCGTAATCAACTCGCTCAGTCGTATCAGGTTGTTAGCGACATCTTGAAGGACTAAACTGTGGGGACTTGAACGATGTGCCGACTTGTACAACGTTCTAGCATTCGTGATAAGCTTGCTAACAAAGTCGATAACTTGAATAATGTTGCTTGCCAAGCCCAAGGCCTCCAGTGATGCCATTATGAGTCAGGTGAAGAACCATCAACGTATTTTGCCGCCACGAAGGCGAAATTATAGGAAATTGAGCTGAGCGGTGCGAGGTTACTCGTTCTTATGGTTATGATTGATGCCCGAGTGCCAGCGTATGTTATTCTGCCTTAGAATTCACCTCATGCTTGGCACCTTATGGTTGCTTTATTTTTATGCACGAATCCATTCTTTTCCTTCCGTGGCCCAATCAACATCCGATATCCACCCAGGGCGCTGCCTGGTTGGTGTGATATGCATACTGTCCCTGGAAACGGCAGTGCCTGACTATGGCTAGCTTTGAATTTCCACGCCACAGATCAGACCCTGAGATGCTGGCCGGAATATTACATTCTGGGCGTGCTCGGGGACGTGACGGGTAACAGGCTGCCTAAACAGGTCACTGTCTTCAAAATCACGTGCCAGTGGCGAGTCAGAGTGTGCTAAAAAGAGTACTGGATATCTATTGTGCAAAATGCTGGTACTACAATACCACCAGCAGAAGGCAAGTCTTCGACTTGGGAGCAATACATTGAGAACCTCTCAGACACCGCATTCAACCTCACAGGCTAAAAACGTCAAATATTAGCCATAAATCCTATTCTCATTGTATACTGTTTGCCCATAAAGAGCCCAAGGAGCGCAGCCGTGATGAACGTCATGATCTGAGTAGGTGAAGAAATATTTGTTTCGTCTCGAAAGGCTCTTAAATGGCTTTGTAGATACCATGTTTCTGGTAATACGAGAGTCTCTTTGTAGCGTTGTAAGACCGTGTTACTCCATCAACGATAATTTTCCGTAATTAGATCAATACTATGTGTCAAAGCCTCATATTTACAGATTTCTGTGCATCCTTCTCGTTATGTGGAGAGCTGAAATCGACATGTGTCATTTCACGACAAGAGAACTGAGCGCTTTCATGCATAAACACGTACTGTATTTCCGCAATGGATTCATGACTATTGTCAGCCCTTGATAAATATTGTGTTTATTTCTCTCTCTCCCACTTCCTATTATTAGTATGAAAGATATTCACTTTGGCTTATGAAGAGGATTGCGTAAGAGGTGTACCGGTTTTGACCAGATCTCGGAGCTTCGTAACTTGCCATTCTAATCCAACTGGCACCAAATAAGTACTATGGACGCTTGTATACATTTATCTTAATCCAGGCTATCAAGGATAACTTAAATTTCTCTTTAGTTTATATTTCTTAGCCTTATACATAAATTGCTCTATGGGCTTAAGCATGTAATGGCATGGCATATGGCTATCGGTACCTCCTAGGTTTGCGACGGGGTATAAGCTGCTCATATATGATATACCTCTAGCATTATACTTTGCCAACATAAAAATAAGCCGATACAGAAGTCGGCATAAGAGTATGGCATAATTGTATAAAGTTCCAAACTACCTCCTACAGAAACCTGCACAAGATGAACGTCACCAGTAAGAAGTAATAAGCTTATAGCAGGCCAGATGTGATTACTACGAATCTTATTTTCCGTGGGCTACCTCACAGGCCATTGATCAGCTTAATAAGCTTGACAAACGGTTTTCTTTGAGCATCATGAAATGCCAAACCCCTATTTTGTGTCCCATCTATTGTAGTAGTCAGGTTTACATCACTGATGCCACTGTCGCCAATCTATCATTCACTCTTTTCCTGGGTATGGTTGGTCGCGGGCCGATTATTCTGAGTTCTAGTTTAAGTATACTATATATAAAATCTTTCCTTGTTGATCTCTATTTAGTATGTAATCCTGGTTCCTTAAAAACGAAGCTCTCTAAGCTACCAGGCCATTGCTGAATAATCCGTCGTTTCCCGTAGACGTTGGCGGCGAAGTGGAAAACATGGCGTTCATCTTGATATTATTTATCCTGGTGCAATTATTAGTGAGTACTGGTATTTCTGGTTTGATACTGTATGCCTCTGTATCTACACATAAATAGAAAAGAGAGTAGTCTCATTATAGCTGGTCTATCTAGGTAGTGCTGTAGTGTATACTAGCGTAGAGGATGATTACTATGAAGGTCATGATCGATGATCCACCACGTGGCAGGGATCGTGTCCGCTGACAGGGGACGGCGCTTTACTTGTCCAGGGGCACGAGCAGCGCCCGGCAGGCAATTCAGGGAGCTCGTGCAGTTCTCTAGAGTCCAGCGCAAGTATCGGGCCTTTTGGCGTACACTAAATTTGGCATCACCAATGATCCCATCGGCACCTTCGGAATAGAGATGGACGCTAGAGAGAATCCTCACTATGAGTCTTAGGTAGTCCTCAAGGATATTACGCTAGAACCTTGACAGAACCTTGACGGAAGTCGGGATTTGAGGGTGAAAAACTACTGTAAATAGGCAGTGTATGTATCTTCCCTAAACTCTAACGGTTGCGCAATTAAGATCTCCCTCTAGGATACAACACCTACAGTAGATCTCTGGATGCCATCGATGAATGGTCCCAGCCAGAATACACAACGTTCTGGATCTAACAAATCGCTCACAGATAGACTGGTAGCGCCTACACGTAATGATTTTCTAATACACGACAAACCAATCAGGACTCTGAGCTGCGTCGCTTTGCCAGTGTCATACTGAATTATAGTAGTATGTTATGCCAGGGGAGTTTAGCGTCTGACACGTTTTAGCTTGGAGGCTAAATTCGCGCTGCGGCACAAGAGTAAGCTTAAATGATGAAGCATGTACAGTATGCATGTGGTACAGGCCAGGCTTTAGGCGACTTGGCGATGAGTACACATAGTCGAGAGTGTAATCTAGCAGCGACATTCAGGATTGCCATCCTGATCGTATCAAAAATGCATAGCTATATCATAGCGTAGTATTCAGTACAAACAGGAGTCCTAGCCGAGGTTTACAGAACATACCATGTTAAGTAGCTGTGTCTGGCTGGTCGAATGGCATGTTTAGCGCGCTATTCCTAGGTCAAATTCAACGGCTCACTCCCTACATATACTATGTATGTGTGTATCCTATCATCATGCGAGAGAGAGATTGTTGAATAAAAAAAGACGTCTTAAGTTTCAATGTAGTACAAGGTATAAGAAATATAGCAATATACAATATGCAGGCACGCAAAGTTGGTAAGCCCAACTATGGATAGTTATTATTTGAATCTCCGGAATCGGGAGCAGACGGCCCATTACTCCTGGTATTATAGATGTGTCCTTGGCGACGAAATTGAGATACTTAGATGCAAGTCTGGTACGACACCGATCTCATATCTTAGTATAGATGCTAAGTCGCTGATTATCTAAACGAACGATTGAACAATACACGTCAGTCTTGAGCAAAAACTTACCATGCACCAAAAAGATGCAAGTCATTCTCCTCATAGCGGGACGGCCCGGATCACCTACACTACACCTCGGTTAGTTTCTTTATCGCGCGCGTCCAGGTATCATGGCATCATGCTCTACCGAAAACCCTGGAGTCATAACATCTACTCTAGTATAGTTAAAGGTTTCGGAACAAATTACCATGGCGCGATAGCGCTTGAATTTGAGACTCATACCATCCTTCCCGCGACTGGCGGCAGAGTGACCAAGATATCCACCTTGCATGTACGAATTCAAGGCGGTTACCTTGCGAAATCTGCATTTACCTACAGGAAAGATGGGTCAATTGATTACCACCATGCCCACTCATGAGCGGGGAAATCATGGGTGAATTGTTTGAGGGTACTGCACGGTGAGGCACCGGTGGTGTGATCGTGGAGTATTTGGCCCAGACTATGAAGATAATGAGCTTAACTTAAAGCCCAACTTGCGGCCAAGCAGTCAAACCATGTGGTATTAAGTAAGTACCAGAGCATATTTACTTTGGCGCCCCGATTTGAAATAATTCCCCACGCGGCGTCGCCGTAGTTCGGCTGCCTTAGTGTTCGCGAAGCCAGTGTATTGCAAGAATCTATCTACTTAGTCTACGCCCGTTCACCTCAGCGATGGAACATAACGCAAGATTTCAATTAGGCAGGTCTGCTCGGTTAACGTTGATGCAAGCAGGGTCACTTACGTTACATTCGTCGTCCAATTAGGACTTCGCCTCATAATATATGGGTTGTGCTAGTGCGAGTTGATGTTATCGGCAATAGATCCCGAATAACTCCCTAAGGATTAGCCAGTTTTGCCTGCAACGATGGTAGTGTATCTAGATCCCCATCCCCAATTCCGCACTGCTCAGTCCAGTCAGTCAGCTTATCGCAGTTATGTTACAGCTGGGTATGCCAAGACTTGGCATATGCTAGACCTACCCTGTAATAGTGTAGTTGTCAGTATACCTACCGGCTTCTTCTTATAGCCATTTGTGCCAGGGGGCCCGTTGTCCTTTTAGGATTGAAACTAACTTTAAGACCGTTTCACTTCGCACATACCCTCCCTTTATACTACTCTGCCGCTTACTTGAAAATTAATAGCTTGGCTAGTGATTGACCAACGGTTTCCCTACACTAGAATAGTATACATATAATTACCGTGGCACTGTGAGCCTCGTTGATGTGGGCTGAATGGACTAGCTCAAGGTGGGCCAAATACGTGGCTCTTACTCAGGACCTACCGTATATGTAGTAACCTCAATGATCTAATAAAGAGTCTACGTTTTACAGGAGTCAAACCTCAGCTCATGAGGGCGTTTAAGAACCTATGGCTGGTCTATCCTTGCAGGAATAATGGAGCCTTTGGCTTCAAAAGAGCCGTGCTAGGTGGCTGCTTCGTCCCGACATTCCCTGACAGAAATCAGACTGCAAGGAACTTAACAACAGGTTTTCGCGCTTCACTTACACTGACTGCCGATTACGTAGCCGATCGAATCATGCTACATGGCTACGGTACCGGTACTTATCCCCATAATCCCACACCAAGTAAGACGTAGGTGTGCCCAAAGAGTGCAAGCAGGGGTTGCCTTTTCCCCTTCTCTACACTACACTACTGTCCACTATTCCGCAGCTCACACTACATCAGAAGCAGGAAACCCCCACATCAAAAACCGTCCAGATCCTAGCTATGTGTTTGGACCCCATTCTTGTCCTTCGAGGAATCAGCTGGTGGATTCAATGCCTGGTAGTCAAGCCGTAATAAGTAAGCTTTAGAGCTTAATTGGACCTTAAGGGTATTAGACCAGCCCAAAGCCCGAAGCTACATACCCTCAGCTGAGACTGATTCTACACAACACTTGTGGCAGAAACAAACTTGCCACTCTACAACTACCTATCATACCTCAGGCGTGTGGAGCGACCTTGAAAGTCACAAAGATAGTCATCGAACTTGGATTTAGGAGGGAGCTCGGCTAACAACCGGCTAAGGTAGTCGACTAGTCACACTCCCTCATCACCGCCTTCACACGCGCACTCCATCCCATAATCATGAACAACGTCTCCCGTCACATAGCTTGTAAACTATGTCGCGACAGAAAAGTGCGGTGTGACGGCGGTCAGCCCTCGTGCGAGAAGTGTCGGCGGTCCGGCGAGACATGTATCTATGTGCCGACTCACAAGCCCACAAAAGCCGACTTGGCGCAGACCATCGAGAGTTTACAGGAGCGATTAGGTACTAAATCCATGTTTGTCAGGAGCGACTTGCCGAGAGACTGACGTGAAACCAACGCAGATAAAGCAGAAGCCTACATATTAACACATAGCAACACGAATAAACCTGGTGTTGCTACTACTCCCAATGAGCAACTTCCAATCGCCACGCCGAACTCGACGATCGGGGTCGAGTATCCGGACTTCAACTTGCAGATGCCGACGACGATGTCGGCGGGAGACCACTTCATGTCCGCCGGGGTTCACGGCATATCGTCGACCCCGTTCTCGCACCACTCACTAGCAATGTCACCAGAGAATCTGGAGAGCGACTACATGAACTACATACATAGCCCACACATGAGCATACCCAACGACCCCTCTCATTTTCAGATGGACGACCTAAGACGAATAGACGAGATGTCAGGACCCAGCACCACCCCGTCCTCGTACCGGCGGGAGAGCGTCTACTCGCACAGGCAGATGCCCAGCCTGCGGGAAGTCAGGATAGTGAACGGGTCCTCCACAGCCACGACGTCGCCGCCGCCATCGCCGAGCGGGCGGGGCTACAGGGCCGACGACGCTAACCACATCCTGGCCGAGCTCACGGCCTTCGGCATGGCCGTGTTCAACACGCAGGCCGAGATCGCCGGCATCTCCTCCGTCGTGGCCGAGTACCTGGAGTGGATGCGCAAGGCGCCGCCGATGGCGAACGGGCAGGGATCGTCCCCGAAGGCGAACCCGGCCGTGCTGGAGACGCTGGAGACGCGGGTGCGCGAGCTGAACGCCCTGGCTAACTCGAGACACATGGAGGCCTGGAGACAGTCGTTCAACAGGCTGGAGAGGTTACCGGGGGTCGGCGCGATGCTGAACCTGTTCGATAACGAGATGCAGAGGCGCAGTGGGGAGACGGCTGAGTTCTTCCATACTAACTACGACATATGTTCACCGCTGAACGAGCAGCTTATGCGGAAGGAATGATCCGTCCACGCTACGACGATCACGATTACGATACACACTATGATTCGTTATAGATATATCTATAGATGGATATATCGCAACTAAGACATCGTCGTCAACTGCTTTGACAGAACGACATTGCATCTTGTATTGTATATAAGGCTGGCCACGAATTTCTAGCGTGCGCCTACCGCAGAGACATTGGAGTTTGGGGTTGTGTTTTGGACTGGGCTCTGCATGTAGATCGACATAGAGATTCGATTTAGACCAAATGATTCAAATTTACCGTTTCGGTATTACCCATGAGCCCCCCTTTTCCGTCACAAATCGATTGATGTAGCTTCGGTCACGGCATCATCGTATTAGTGATAGGCTATACACCTCGCCGATTAGTCCTGTCTCTCACGCAAACACGTGGGTGTCGACTTTAACTTTCTCATCCATCCGCTTGAGAAGTGGGACGACGTTGGCGGTGAAGGTTTCGAAATCGTGCAATTAGCTCAGCACTTATGCTGTGCCACCCACCCCTCATCCCCTTAAGGCCTGTGCTTTGATCATTAAGTGTCCGAATACGTACACCTGCCGACAGACCTGCTTTCGGGCTTTACCCGAGAGTCGCTTACATGCTCGGCTACTTACCTGCCTCACCTACCTTGCCCTGAATGCATCGAACCTGCACCTGGCTGCGGCGCCCTGGTTGGACAGCATCTGAGTCCTGCATATCTACCCTTACCTCTTCACCGTCACGTGTAGGGCGCTCAGACGATGTTGGCTATTACACATGAAGCGAGTCTTACTGATGACGAATCACGCGAGTATAGACGTCGACTTATAGGATGGAGAAGTGCGGGATTGATCGATACAAGTACCGACATATCGGACCAAAAAATCTAGATTCAATGATCATTAATCAGTCGATATCTATCTATCTAGTGCTTGTCAGCACTGCTATTACTCATCTAGTATCGATAGCGAGATACGCTCTAAGTTAGTTGCCTTGCCGAAAGCTGCATGAGACTCAGAAGAACATGGTGAGCCTGGAGGTTTCCTGCATATGTGACCATGTTCTGTCACCTTATCAGTCAGCGAATGCAACGCCGTTACGGCGAGGCTCGCGTGGCTCTGATAACGCGGCCGAACTATGTCGTAGGTAATCAAGGACTATACAGACACTATGATACCTACTCATACCTACTCCTTCACGCTGAAATGTTAGTCTGCTAATGTTGTCTATATCAGAGGAATGTCGTTATATTTTTCAAATCCGTAGACACTACTACGTAAATCCAAAATGAGAGGTATGGTTGAGTATTCCTAGGTTATATTCGCGCCTGCATGCTAAAAAATTAGGATAAATCACGAGGTGAATTAGTAGACGTACACGCTGATGTCATTCTTCACTATTGTGTTACCTAGCCGCATTAGTCGATAACAGTCAGTCTGGATTAGTCTTTAAAAGAGAACGCCGTAAATGTAGTGCTTTACCGGGTTGACAAGCATGAGTTCCAATACCTGGGGATATGGTTGGCTCTCGAAGAAAGGAGAGATGCTAGCATCATGTATAAACCTAGCAGGTGGACCCCTAGAATGCATCTGTCCAGTTAAACCAGGCAATACCGATGCAGAGCCCCTATTGAGTATGTTGCATATATTGGGCAGGCATATGCCTGACCGTTTAGGGGTCGGTTTTCCTGTCTGTTGGTGACAGTTGCTTTCGTTTTCCCGGTATAGTTCTTCCGGAACGTCAATATGCAGTTCCGTTGCAGGTTTCCCCCGTGCGAGGCGTACATGTGGCGGCCTCGAAAACGCCATACATAAAAGTAGTAAGTTATCTAGCTCGCGGCTCTCTGGATTACTCGTATCTATGCAGCACAGCATCCTTCCCATGCGGCTTTGTGTTTAGCGCTTATCTTGTGCCGCAGTGTTGCTTTGCTATTCGCGGTATATGTCGATGGAATTGAAATACAGCGTCGGCAAGATAACAAATACTATCACATGGACTAGGCCAGGCCGTTGACGATGTCGACGTGTGGCGTCGAGAAGCAAACCTCGTGATCAGCATGCAGGTTAACTGATGGCTTTTGTCGTTCTTACTGGATATCTGATAAGAGCGGGTGTAAGTGGAAGGATTCTTCCTGCTTTTGCTTCCTGCTTGCTTCGTTAAGCCGGTTTAAGCTGCCCGAATCGGAAAATGTAGATGGGATAATTATGCAGGCAATGTAGGCAGCCAGTCTGATGAGGGAGAAGAGTAATGGTCTGGCATGTTGATCGTTTCTCGTTATTCTTGGTTATCCGCCGTCCGCCCGGTTCCGACGCCACGCCGTTTGGAGGATATCGGATTGTCAGACTCTGGGTCGCGGATCCGGATCGACGGGTATTTTAATTCCGTGGCCATTATCTCATCCCTCTTATATCTCCCTCACATCCCCTCCCGTATTTTTCTTTGCCGCTGTCGATGAGGCTGTGTCGACGTGGTCAGGACTTCGCAGATATATTCAACTCGTTCCAGTTAGATGTAAAGTAAATCAGTAACTGTCCTTGAGCGGGAGTCGCAGGCTATTTAATAGTCGTTGAAACTAGCAGTCGGGTGAAAAAATCATGTCTCGGGCCGGGAAAGAGGGGCATCATCGGCGTGACACACCGGGCTAATTCTATTTCATCCACCGTGTTTTGCTTCTAGTGTTTTTTTTTTTTTTTTTTAAAAAAAAAAAAAAAAAAAAAAAAAAAAAAAAAAAAAAAGCTAAAGTCAACCTGACTTGAAAGTTAATATTCCCACATGTGTATCGAAATTAACATGGCCGGATTTGGTTTGGTACGAAGGCATTCATATACACAGATCTCATGCGCGCAATGCCGTGACCGGACCGGACCGAACCGACCGAGATTTCCCATCTGTGACCATCCCATGGCCAGACGCTAGCCTGCTTGTGGTGTTTTGGGGTACTGTCTTCGACTTTTCAGCTGTCGGTGCCTCTATAAAGTCATTCTCCCATTTCTCATCTCTGAACGCAACAGTTTTATGTTTTATACTATATAACTGGTATATAAACAATATAGGTAGGACATATTGAAATAGTAAGAATAGCTCATTTCAGATCCACAACCGCTCTCTATTTTCCTGTCCATCTTAGTCGACTTGTAGTGTGGTTCCCTCGGGCCGAGCTTACTTGAATAGAGCCCAGATTAATTGTTACATAGGTTAGGTATGTTTGGCCTGGACCTTAAGGATAGACCCAGCTGTTTGGTATTGGGGTCAATTGGTGTGCACGATGTTCGTGCATTGTGCCTCCAACTGTAGTGGCGGGATGTTTCATCCCTTGTGCAACTATCTGAGTCGGCATTGTTGACGATAAAGCCTTACAGATGGCGGCCCAAGACATAATGGCGGCGTCAGCCCTCGGCGTGGCCCATGATCTAATTAGTGTACCGAACTGTTGGATACTTGATTGGGAAAAAAAAAAATCGCTGTCTCGCCCATCCCTCTCCCATTGAGAGGAGGGGATGATGTCTTTTGCACAAAGTGGAAGATGTAAGTTGAGGAGGACTTATACCTAGGTAGAGCCCAACTATTCGATGCTAAGACCTACTTATATACTTGATATTATAGGTATAATAGATACCTAATTCATCCGAAGCTTAATGTCTTTCTTTGCCTGTTGCCGTCAGTGAATGGAACTTTAAGTTTTGGCTTAGGTATGAGCATACCCTGTAGGTACCTTCTAGGTTAGGCAATTACCTAAATGCGTTAGCGTTCCGTTGTTTTGGAGCAGAGGACCGACTGCTCGATAAGATAAGCCGGTCGCAGGCGCCGAAAGACTAAAAATTATACGTAGACGGCTCATCAATAGTCACATTCACGCACGTACTGTAGTTACATTCAACATCGATGATAAACCAAAGCAGACAATGACAACGGACATTGTCACTGTTCAGGAGACTCGATGAAGAGCAAACATGCGGGCATCACCATCTATAGCAACTGGAAGAAGACGCCCGTCGCTAGGAAACTCGTCTCTAAGAAAGCTCTCTGTGAGCCGCTCGCATCCATCAGAAAAGAGATAAACATAAACTTCCCCTTGCCCAAGCGAGAGCTCTTCACCTCAAGTGACAAGAACGAAAAATTCTCCGTCATCGCAGTCCTGCGTGCGACTCGTGCCGATCAGATCAGGAACGCCCGCTTCATCCTCCTCCGCTCCGACGCTGACCCTCTCAAGAGACGGACGACGACGACGACGACGACGACACATTTCTTAAAACCTGCGGCCATCACGCCCAACTTCGCCCTCAAGATGCTGAACTACGTGCAGATCGTCGCGACGCCCACCGCCGACACCCCCGGCACATCCCTCCTGATGCATTTCGACAACCAGCGCTATGTCTTCGGCCACGCCGCCGAGGGCACCCAGCGCGCCTTCGTCCAGCGCAAGATACCCCTCAGTCGCCTCGAGAACGTCTTCCTGTCCGGTCCTATCAACTGGCAGGTAGCTGGCGGCCTGCTGGGCCTGGTCCTCACCGTCGCAGATGTCGTCGCCATGTCTGCCATGAACACGGACGCGAACGCGAGCGCCAGTCAGAAGAGGAAGGCTGCCGCCACCCCTCCTTTGCGCTTCAAGATCCACGCCGGCAAGAACCTCTCCCATCTCCTCGCCACCTCGCGCCGCTTTATCTTCCGGAAGGGGCTTCCTCTCGACCCCTGCGAAGTACGTTCCGACCCCCGTCTATCACAGGGAGACGTTATCGCTACCGACCCGGACTGGCAAGACGCGAACATCAATGTATGGTACATGCCTGTCCAGTCAGATAGGGAAGAATCGCCTGTCACCGGCTCGCGGAAGCGGAGTCATGATGAATTCAGGGAGCGTACTGCAACAAGCCCCAAGAGCCCGGTGACTACGGAGCCCGAAGACAGCTATGAGATCGCCAGAAGCGTAGTAGGGCACATGTTTGACTCTGATTGGACACCTGATGCACTTGTTGAGACGACATTGCATCAGGCCAAGCTACCTGCGAAACTCTTTGTGCGCAATCAAAAGGGCCATTTGCAGGTATATACCGGCCCTCTGCCTGGTGGAGACGACGACGTTCCTGATATCCCCGTCCTGGTTCGCAAGCCGTGGCCTGGCGCCAATATTGCAGAGCTCCCCCAGACAGAGCCATCCAAGCAATCTATGTGCTACATTGTCAAAGGACACGACAGGCGGGGCAAATTTAATCCTCAAGAAGCCGAGCGATTGGGTGTTGCCAAGCTGGATTACCGTCACCTTACAAACCGGCAAAGTGTTAAAGGCAAGGACGGGAATCTCGTCACCCCGGAAATGGTGCTTGGTGAGACCGTTGCTGGTAGCGGCTTCGCTGTTGTTGATCTGCCGGATATTTCATATATTGATTCCTTGGTCAACCGAGCCGAGTGGAACAGTCCCCAGATAATGAGTGGCATTCACGCTGTTTTCTGGATTTTAGGACGTGATGTTGTCAACGATACACGGTTGCAAGCCTTCATGAAAAAAATGGACTCGGTCAAGCATATCGTGACCTCTGCGGATACCTCTCCAAACATGATCGCCCTGGAATCCGTAGCTGTACTGGCTTACAAGCTTCGATGTATTGATTCCGACCGTTTCCCTCTACCCACCCACAGCAATGTGTCCTCGCTTACGGGGACTACTCCCTCCGGCTCACCCGCATATGAGATCGGCCGTGTTGGGAAAACTATACAATTTGCTCCGCGATATGAACATCAAGATGATAAAGTAGTGCCATTTGCAGACATTGAGAAGCTAGCGCGAACAGATTTGGACCAAGAAGTCCTGGATATGGCTGATCGAGCAAGAAAAAGAGTTGACGACCCTGACTTCATAGCAAAGGTGGAGAAGGTAGAAGCAGACATCCCCAACAAAGATACCGAAATTATCACCCTTGGTACTGGCTCTGCACTTCCTTCTAAGTATCGTAACGTTTCCGCTACCCTGGTTCGCGTTCCAGGCTATGGAAACTACCTGTTCGATGCGGGCGAAAACACCCTCGGTCAAATGCGCCGTGTCCTTGGTGATGAGCTCCCTGCGGTCCTTCGAGGTCTCAAGGTCATCTGGATTAGTCATCTCCATGCCGATCATCACCTGGGTACCGCTTCGGTCATCAAAGCATGGCACCAGGAGACAATGAAGTCCGATCCATCAGCAAAACTTGCTGTCTCTTCTCACAGTCACATGCTTGATTGGCTACAGGAATATGCGCAGGTGGAAGATTTTGGGTTTGACCGCCTCGTTCGTATCCCTTTCTATAGGGATGGAAACCAAATTGCCCGTCCACACGAATTTAGCGAGGAGGAAACCAAGCAGTTTGGTGTGAAAAAAATCGAGGCATGCTGGGTTGAGCACTGCTATGGGGCACTGGCAACAGCTTTTACCTTTGCCTCCGGATTAAAAGTAGCATATTCGGGCGACTGCCGCCCCAGCAATGCCTTCGTGCAAATCGGTCAAGGCACAACAATACTCATACACGAAAGCACATTTGAAGATGAATTACAAGGAGATGCAATCGCCAAGAAGCATTCGACCATGTCGGAAGCCATTAACATTGGCCGGAAAATGGGCGCGAGAAGAATTCTTCTTACCCATTTCTCCCAGAGATATCAGAAATTAGCTAATATAGAAGAGCAGCTGGAAATTCAACCCGACGCCGAAAACGAAGACAAGGCTAAAACTGATGTGGTTATTCTCGTTGCATTTGATTATATGAGAGTCAAGCTGGGAGAGTTCAGGCACGCGCAAGCATTCCTGCCCGCTATACAGAAGTTGTTGGAAAAGGAGAGCAGCGAATAGTGATGCACATCACTCTCTACAACGATTGCTGTGGGGTTTCAACCCTCTTGCCTGAGTATTGAACAATTGCATGATTGTTGTATACGTATTGGTGGCATGTCCTGATTCAATGCCGCCAATAAGCAAATGTATCAATAAATATAGAGTCCAGGAAATTAACTAATAACCAAGGAGTCAATTGCGATATTATTCAACACTTTCTATTTTGGAAGAAGATGAGAGGAGTACTGGCGATGATGCGGATAGTGCGTTCTTGAAGACTTTCAGGGCTTCGCTACTAAGTCCAATTACCTGCGTCATGAATATGCGAAATGCCTGGCAGACGGTCCATTCCAATATATGGTCAGCACGACAGTCTGTGTATTGTCTTAACGAGGTCTGGCCTGTCTATCAAAGCTACCTACTCCAACTGTCTCAATGGAAAGCAGCGTCAAACAACTGCTTCAGCTGAGGCGGGACATCTCGATACGGTTCCAGCTTACCCTCCAGCAACAGCCCGCGCAGCGTAGTCTTCTGATAACCCTCGACCTCCCAGATATCCTTGCCAAGGTTCGGGATGAAATCCCCCGCACCCCACGCCCTGCGGCAGTACCAGGACAGCGCCGTCCGCGCATCGTTCTTGAGGGCATTCTCGATCTCCGCGTCGGCTTTCGCGAGCGAGTGCACGAACTTCTGCGGCTCCGACCCGTGCTTCTCCGCCAGCACGGCGGCGATCTCGGCCCCTGTCGCCTGCAGCTCTGAGATGGCGATGTCGCGCCCTGCGAGCTGTGATGCGGGCGTCTTGGCGAATATCGAGGCGTGTGCTGCGGCTACGTAGTTTCGGGTGCTGTTTTCGCTGTTTAGCTGGCGAACGCCTTCTCTCTCTCTCTTTATAAGTGAGAAATGGTTTATGTGATTTATGGGACTTACCAGAGCGCAAGTTTCTGATTGGCACTGTCACCCGTGAAGATGATTTTATTCTTGTAAGGATCGATGCCCAAGATTCTGTTGGGCGAAAACCCCCCAATATCAGCACAATTCCCACAAAAAGCGTAAACATATTGCCTGAAATTTTGCATCTCACTCACGGGAAAGAAATGGCGGACTCGGTAAATGCCCCGACCAGCACCACTGCCGTGGGGATACCGGCTGCCTTGGCAGCGTCCTCGACTTCCTGCTTGGCTTTGTTCACGGGGATCGTAAGGCCCTGCGCATCGACGCGGAACGCGAGATCAGACGGCACGAAGAGCTTAACGCTCGTGCTAGGGATGGCTTTCACGAAGCCGTGCTGCTTGGCAACTGCCTCCCGCCCAGCAAATGACCTGTGCTTTAATATCAGCAAGACCGCCCATCACGCTTTGATAGTGTAGATAATGAAACGATGGGAAGGGCTCGTATTGTGCCACTTACAGAACGATGTCGATGTCTCGCAGAGCTGGAATGAGGGTTTGCGGGTTGTCGAGATCTACTTCTGCCGCGGTCACCCCGGTCGGCAGAGAGGATACGTCGGAGCCCGCGCGGTGAAGCACTTTGATCGGGGCCCCTGTGGCTGCGAGCGCGGCGAGGACGGGCGAGCCGACCCATCCTCGATGTCCGTATATAGCGATGCGATTGAATGACATTGTCTATAACGCCAGTTATTGTTATATATGTGTGTTAGCGACTTAAGTAATTGCGTCTTGCTTCTTGCTTCTTGCTTTAGCTTGATGCACCCAATTGAGCAAAGGCTGAACTGTAGATATATACTCCTTTCTCCATTGTATAGTATTCCCATCTTGAAAAATCGGACAAGTTACGGAATCCGCGAGCCGGGGCTCTTCCATGTCTCGATTCCACATCGGGACGGCATGATTCCAAACTCTCGGTACTCGCTGTCGCGTCGAGTCCGACGCAGTGGAGAGACTATATGCAACCTAATTGCCAGCCTCGCGCACCTCATTGGAAGAAATGCTTGGCGCCCACCTTCTCTTGCTACCCCTGAAATGGCGTTAGTTGGGAGGAGTGCTTTGGTACGAAAGATTCCCCACTCACATGAATGACTCTTACCGGTGAAGACCCTAATTTGAATAGCATGACTAAGCGCTGTAGGGCTGAGCCGCTGAGGTGCAGGAAAGCTTGATGTTTGTTTCAGGCTGTGTTGCTTTTTTTGTATGCAGGGGTTTGGAATCATGTAATAGCCTATTGACAGTGATATTTATCTAGGACGTTGTTTGTTGTACTCTACCTTTTTTTTCGGTGCGCTGTTTTACGTTATTATTCATATGCTGCTACTTATACCGGGGTCCAGGAGATGAGAATGATTGGGGCTATAACGCTGTTCACCTCGGAGTCTCCTATTTTTCCCCTTTACAATTAAGCACGAGTCCTGAGACAGTTGTTATTCCTGAGTTTCTAAAGTCGCAGACGACACAACAATGCAATAAACCGCTTACCATTCATTTTGTACAGTGTGCTCGGATGCCGAGGATAGCGTATCTTGGGTGTGATGCAATTCATCTTTAACCCATGAGATGTTCTCCAGAATCATGATTG
Source organism: Xylaria venustula (assembly GCA_022578775.1). Classification (NCBI taxonomy): domain Eukaryota; kingdom Fungi; phylum Ascomycota; class Sordariomycetes; order Xylariales; family Xylariaceae; genus Xylaria; species Xylaria venustula. The sequence goes on along the minus strand of MU389333.1, from coordinate 221,544 downwards.
TTACGAGCCCAGCGGTGGCTCGGTGTTTTCCTCCACTGGTTCTACACTCCTATACCCATTCCGCGACCTAGACTCATGACCATGGTCGTCGACATTTCCTCCCTCAAGGTGTTCCTCCTCGTCATTAGATTCAGACCTGGGTGTGGCACTGCCTTTATCCAAGCTCAGCCAGTCGACTTTGGCGTGTTGCAGATATTTAGGTAGTGGTGCTGCGCCGTGTGTGTCTTGCGGTTGCACCGAAACGTTCAGGATAGTACCGTGGGTAACACGCAGGATAGTTGAGAAATCGCCATCGTAGCTTGCGCCGTTCACACTAAGCGCCATGCTCCCTAGAGCCAGCGCCAATCCGGTGGCAAATATGGCAATTCCATACGATATCCACAGTTTGGCTGGCGCATAGGAGTAGACAGACTTGAGGTTGGTAAAGGTAACATTTGCTGGAGGGGGACTATAAATGGATTTTGGGTTTGGCCTGTGTACAATGTCTTGGGTTAATTATTGGAAGGATTGTACAGTATGTCCGAATCTCGGGGTGCCAAAGCTTGATGAGTAGGTAGGAAAATAAATAGCGAAGACTTACTGCAAGGCATCTGAGCTCATTAAACTGATAGTAAGGTTGCTGAATATCTCCTCCATAGCACGCGTCAGGGACAATTGAGGAGCTGATTGCATCGATTTGGCCCAGTTCGATAGTTCCGAACTATAGGTGTTGTTGTAAGCATTAAATATATCTGGGAGAGATTTGTTGTAACCCTCTGGTCGTGGTGATAGGTATTGAAGTTGCATCGTGTCTGTAAGTATTGTTGAAAATATGTTCGAATTAACGTTTAGGCTCTCAAGATCTTTGTCCCGCGACACTGAGCCCGACATAGTCTGACTAAATGCATCCACTATTGCAGTATAGGACAACCTTGGTAACAAACTTGAGTCAAACCCGCATGGATCTGCCCCTGGCGGTGGTAGATCTGCTAGTAATAGATCGCACGTGGAATTGCTGGTCGGGTCAGGTCCAAGCACATAAGCCACGGTTGCAACAGCATTCAAACGATCGACACTCTGAGTAATGCTCTGCACTCCAGACTGGAAAGTGAACTCAACATTATACGAGGCATTATGCAGATCGCATTGGAAGAAAGTCGCATTATCAATGTGTGTAAACGGTGGCCTATAATCGCTGAGGGTAGATCCACAAGGGTTTTCCTCAATCCCCGGCAGCAAGGCCATGTACAAAGGCGTGAATGGGCCTACTGGGAAGTCTTTGATAAACTGGTAATCACTTGTAAGGGGAGGATTCAGCAGTGCAGCCAAGGTGTTATTGTTGACGAAGGGGGTGACTATAGGTTCGGTACCCAGAGGTTCACTGATATTGGCGAACGGAGACCAGCAGAGATAAATGGCAGGATATAGCAGGCAGTTAGGGCCGTTGCTATACCCAGTCACGTTGGACAGAAACGGATTGGTCCAAAGCCATGCAGCTATGTTTGGTTCGACTTGAGCTTGAACACTGACATCCATAGGTCCGCAGCTCAGTGATGGTCCGTAGAAACTCAAAGACCAGCTAGAGTTTTCGGCTGGAGGTGTGATAGGCAGAATGTTCCCTTGAGCTGCCACAGCAGAAGCAATCTTTTGTACTTCAATACTGGGGCCATTGTACGCGAAAACGCCATACGGAGGAGATGTTGAGGTCAAACTTAAATCTGCAACATAGTCGAACCTCGTAAAGTCAAGGTTAGGCACAATGTGCAGGGTCGAGTAATGATCCGTGATCAAAATGACTGACAGAGTACCTGGGGGTAGAACGAATGCGATTGGTAATAGCCTGATAGGTAACCCTTAGCTCATATGTATATTGCGAAGCATGACTATGGAAAAATGCATACCAAGACACCAAAGCTACGAGAAGTAGCAAAGGTTGTTTTAACCATACTGACACTCTACCAAGATTAAAGAGGTTTGAAAGAACAGAGAACATGGAGTCTAGATCTCCTAGCGTGTTTTGTTTCGTAGGCTGCCTAGCAGCCCTCCAAAACAACTGAAGGTAAGCTATTGTCGAAGCGTATACCAGTAGGGCCCTGACAATGAACGTGAAGGAGGTGCCGACAGCATTTGTGAATTGCTGACTCGTGATTTCAACACCTAGAATTTGTTGGTTGACATCCGCTGCCGTGCCGTCGAGATGAAAATAATATAGATGATGGCCCAGCGCGATAAGAATCCCGCCGAGCCAGGCGCCGATCATCAAGGCTGGGGGCAACCAGTATATCGCAGAGAGTTGGGCCATATTATTACTGTAAACTTTGTTTGGGAGGCAGGGGAGAGGAGAAACGGAGAGCCGTTGAACGGGCTCTGTACGATACCGTACGTCAAACAGCCGCGTGGATAGAAAACAGTCTATCTATTGCTTGTTTCAAAGGAGGAGAGGTATTGTACGTAGCTGAAATTTTACTCAATTGAAGAGATTGAGTGCGGCTATGTTGATTGTCATACATTAATATCCTTCTGAACTGCCAAGGACAAGCTAGCTAATTATAGAGCCAGAAGGCCAATGCATATGCGAGACCATAACCAACAGCCCTACGCCCCTTTCTGGCCCCTGGAGTTCTCACAGCTAGCGTTGCACATAGGTGAAATAACATCTTGTTTCACCAGTAATCAGTTGAGCCAAGCCATGTAAGATAAGCGCTTGGAAATTATTTCTAAGCTAGATGCGAATTGGATTAAAGGGTATTTTTGATGAGAAAAGCTGGTGTGGCATTTGGTTGAAAGGTCTGACCTACAACCCCCCTTCCCCCCTCTAACCCCTACATACTTCCACCCCTATATATAGTGTCATTAGCTTAACTAAACCTTATATGATCTGGGTTTGAAGATAAGCGAGCTTTAAATCGTGAAGTTCAGGCATATCAATTGCCTGACTTTGACTAGGCGATGCTGTAGTCTTCCCGCAGTCTTCCCGTGTTTGTGTTTCTCCTCGCTCAATTACATGTGAGTGAAACGTTGAAAGGTCATTTTCATACTGGCGTCAGCTAATACTCAATCGCGGGGCTATCATGGCTTATGTCATCATCTTATATTGTGTTAGGTAATTGATGGGTCTTTTCGTTTCATTATCTTGACTTGAGATTTTCAGTGATGAGATTAAAACCTGATGTAGGGAACAGCGGTTGATAGGCTTATGAGATGAGAACACAATCCACATGATACAACCCATAATTTTGTTCATTTTCGTACAGCTCTAATGCATGGATGGCTCTTCATCTGCTCACCAGCATTCCTTCAAGTTTTTAAACCGACTCCCACTCAAAGCTCACTGTATACGATTTAGAAGACGTGTAAACAGTAGCTTGTGTCGAGCCTGTCGGTACCACACTTGCGTAGAAAGTTGTTCCGCCGTTATAAGCAAGCTTCCCAGAAACAGCCTAGATTTTTCCTATGTCAACAAAACCCGTAACGGTTAAATAATACAAAAGTATGAGGGCACTCACACTGAACACGGTTGCGCTGACCCCTGAGCCACAACTAAACGTACCGCTGACGATGCCACAGGTGCCCTTAGAAGACTTGAGCGTGAAACCGGAGCCTAATCAGAAGCGGTGTTAGTTTACTAATTGCCTTTCACACAAAAAAGAAGTGTATTGCTTACCCGACGCAGTAGCAGTGTATGTCGCACAAGTCCCTGTTGTATACCACGTGCCTGCAGAGATGAGACATCCATCTTCGTTTCCGTTATAGTACGCATTGAGATAACTGTCAAGGTTGTTGTTAGACAGATGGTCAACTCAGAAGTTGGAAGATGACATCTTCATTGTGTGGCCACTAGATAGAGACGTACCCTGATCCGGAAAACGTTCCCGTTGCAGTGCTTGTAGCCGAGGTAGTCTGATGAAATCCAGCCCATGTTAGTATGCTCAGTGCTGTGTCTTATACCACATTCTGTCTGCACGGGTTGTATGCACAGGTATTTTCTCCCCGTCTAAATCAGAGATTGACATATTACTTACTGCAAGATGTTAGTACGAGTGTCTTGAATGGTGAAGGTTTGGATTTTACATACCAGTCTTAGTACTCGTAGCAGTTTTCGTAGTACTAGTTGGGGCAGTGGTGGCACCGCTCTTAGGGAGGTACTTGATACCGCTGCTAGGACAGTTCGAGGAGTCGCCAACTATTCGTTATTAGTAACGGCTCTAGGACATTTCGTCATATAGAAAGGTGAACATGGGGCTTCATGGATCGAGACAGAACCCAGTATTTCGCTCGTTTGATTTGCCGTAACTTACCGATCGTCGATGGCACGAAATCAGCGTTCGCTAAAGGTCCGTTCACGAAGAATCCGTAATAGACTTGGTACAACTCGCTATTATCGCACAAGATAACCGCTGCTGATCCAGTGACCTTCAGCAGTGCTGCTTGTATTTGGGAGGAAGTGTAGGTCTTTGAACTTGAAGGGGTAATGCCGGCTGCACTTAGAGCACTGTAGGTATCCAGTGTCTGAAACAGATCAACAACAATCTGGAAGAAGTCTGCGGCTTCTTGTCCTGTCGTATAGCTCGAATAGCAATCCGGATCAAGCGTACTAACGCAGGTCCCGTGAGTTGACCACTCGTGTTCCCAGAATTCCTCGGTGGTTTCGTCATTGCTTTGCCAGTATGTTTGCATATAAGACACGAGCGACGACTTTCCATTATTTTGGAGAATGGTCGTTATATCGGTATATGCGCGTGAAGAGTCACAATTCTCTGAATAAGTCCCATCGCAATTATCCGGCCATAGCCCGTGAATTGTCCAAGAGTTGCTCGGGCCGGTAACCGGGTCTGTATCCCAGAACTGTGTCTGAAGGAATTGGCCACCGGGTTTGTTCACGCAGCACGAGCTGACAGAGGAAGAGCTAGCAGACGAGGAGCAACTCTCAACCGTGCTTGAGCACGTAGCGCGCTCGGTGAGTGAGAGGGCACTAGCTATCGGCACAGCCGCAAGGGCTAGTGAAGTGAATCTGAAAGCCATCGTTGACAGACGTCTTTCAGGTCACGCGGGAAGATGCGAAAAGGGAATGGGTGCCAAGCAGGATAGGCACTGGTGAGAGAAGCGAAGCATCTTGGCGCAAATTCATCGAAGCCACTTTCTGGTACTTATACAACCTCATGCCGTATGAAATCCAGCGACGAACAAGCCCGTTATCGCGCACATTAAACCCAGGGCTAAGTAGCATAACAGTCCACCTGCCAATCCAAGACCGAAGCCTACGCGGCCAGGGAGCACTAGTATTCAGCGCATGATGCAACGGATTAGAGCTTCCGGATTCGGAAGGTTATATAACGACAGCGTAGTGTAGCAGCTGGCCTGGATCTAGGGACTGGGGCTTCGGTTCGTTAAGTCTCCATACTATAAGTAAGCGACGAATTAACCGCATTTCCTAGGCTTCCCTTCCCCACACACGATGACCACTTTGTCGAGCGAGCTACCTCACTGGGCGGCAGATATAGGGCATTGTGGGCTGTTATTCCGTCTCAGGCCAATAAGAATTCTCAACGTGAACATGTTTTAGTTTCCTAAAACAAGTTCATCTCCAACTCGCTATCTGCAATCTTGGCCGTCAGCAAATAGGATAGAGAAAACGTAGTACCTCGAAACTGGCGCTTTTTAATCCACCCCGTGCTAGTGTTTTAATATTTCGTTGGCGCACAGAACGCTGGCCTGGAAGATGCGAGATCGCTTTCATTAAGTAGTTGATTTTCAAATATTATGCCTCTCCCTACACTCCTTACCAATGCAAGCTCCACCTATGTCGCAACATCTTCTTGCCCGAGTACTTTATCAAATTAGGAGTCAGTGCGACTTATAAGTTGTGAGTCTAACTTATTGTTACGATTTGAATGTCGCGAATTGCGGCCTCCATATCTTCTTTCTCTTTATCGTGATATCTGAATATCAATTACAATTGGATGTTCATATGGAAACGGAAATAAAGGAGATAAGCCCTGTGAGGATACTATCCTTGTAATTCACCCTGTTCTGCCAGCAAAAACTGTGATCCACACCTTTTCAACATTTCCTAGCTGAATGAGACTATTTGTAGGACGTTTCTCACTCTCTTCTTTAACCAGATAGCATTGACTGCTAGCTACTCCTATTATCTATTTCGGCGCAGTTCCCACAATGAAATGCAACTTTCAAAAGCAAGTTTGAGGAGGTTATGTGATCCCTATATCGTGATATACATTGTAGCAGTTGCATCCTAATACCAAAACTTACTAGGTCTATAGGAGGTACTCTTAAGTGGCTTACTCAATGAAGAAAGCGGAATGGCATTACTCCAACGCACCACTAGGATTCGGTTTAACTCCTGGCCGTTGCTGGTGACACTTGAACAGGTCAGTCAGCCGTATCAGATTACAAAAAGTGCCTTAAATGATAGACTTTGAGAAGGTTCTGGATCGCGGTAGATAGCATTTCGGCCATATCCGAACAGGGTGTGAAGCTGCGACGCCGGTGTCCGCCGTTTAGCATTTAGATCTACAGACCAGAAAACATACACTATAGTAGATTGAGAAACCAAACAGCCTGTAACGACTCTAATGAAGTACATGTTACAGGTGAAACTAGAGGATAATCGTGTGAGAAGTGCGTACTATTGCCGGATGGTCGTCGAGATTTGCTAATCGTAATAGGGACCACAGGGAATATTATCCATCTACAAACCTCCCCATTAGTTATATTGTCGAAGGCCACCACTTGCAGGAAACAATGCCTTCTCTGCTCACTGGCCGGTGTTAAACCTCTTCACTCCGTAATCTACCAACGTGCCTCTATATTCCACTTTGCCCCCTGAGAAGTAGCGCGCGACCGCAAAGATCATCACCGAACCTGTAATCACAACGCTGTAGTTCATATTTTCCGCAGTTACAGGTGTGGTTGGCGGCCAAATGCCCCAAAAGAGTACCCACACGCAGAAAACACAGGCGTAGGCGTTGTTTAGGGTTCCCAAGAGCCCGGGCACGAACCAAGGTCCCCATTCCAGTACTCTCTCAACAACTAGTATTCCTGAGTCGTCATTTTCTTCGAGAGTGAGCTGGTAGAGCATGTTGGGATCCTCACTTCGCCCCATAGGTCTTTCCAAATCACGCTCTCCTCTCGGACGATGCGGCCGAATTTGTCCGGTGACTCGTCGCCAAAGGAGAAAGCTACATGGAAGGAGATAGGATGCGTAAAGGCTGGACACCGAAATTGATATGAGGTCGTTGAATGCAGTGGATGAAGCGATATAGATAAGATTCAGCAAACAAGGGGTGAGGGTCACCACCACAGTCGCTAGGATCGGAATTCGTGTGCGAGGATGGACCTAAGGAAGCCTATGTTAGACGGATCCCGGAAAAGGCAAGGAGGAGGGGAGAGGAAATGTCGGGCATACCTTTCCGATGAATCGGTGAAAAGGTAGGCCACGGTCTCTTGCAAACGCCCATACCATTCGACTTGCCGTGGAAGCGAATCTGATAACGGCACACCAAATGATGACAAGAATGAGTATTGTCATAGCTGTAGCCCCGGCTCTGCCGACCCCATCGTAAAGGATTTGTATGAATGGATAACCAGTTGGAGTGTTCTGTAAGAGAGGTGAGACGAGCCGCCAGCGAAAGACAAGGAAAGGGGGCATGGGAACAGCATACAAGGACAGAATCAATATCGCCAAGACAGAAGAGTATAGCGATCAGCATAGCCCATCCCGCACTACCATTCAATATGACGGCAGTGAACATTGCCTGAGGCACGTTCACGGCAGGATTTTCTATCTCTTCCGCCATCTAAACATGTAGGTCAGCCGCTTGAAAATCGCATCAAGACGGGCTAATACCTACATGAACAGTCGCATCTGCTCCTTCAATATAGCAACCATAATCAGCCAGGGTTGGCTGGAATTTCCACACAAGATGTGAGGACACTTACCGACGAAGGTTGCAACATTACCGATGAAGCCGACAAGGTATGAAATGCCTTGGGCTGACCCAAGGCCCTCATTTAAGGGACGGAAGAAAACATCCTCCGCCGAGTTGTGCGGCGATATATACACCAATACGATGAGTATCGCGACGGATCCTAGAACATGCGTGAAAAGGATCAGCTCTTTAAGGAGAGGTAGAAGCCCAGCGACCACAGTGTTCACCAAGATGCACACAACAATCACAGTCCAAGCGAGTAGTGTCCCATGAAATTTCTGAAGTTCATATTCTGGGTAGTTCAAAATGATGAGCCCCTGGATTATCGTGGCCGTGAATATGCTGCCCATAGCGAGAGTAGCTACCCAGGCTAGTGAGGTGAGCCACCCTACCGACTGTTAGCGGTGAGTTCATGAGTTGCAAGGAGAGTCGGATGGGGACTTTTGGGAGAAGGACCTGTCAAGTAACCGCAAAACCGCTCGTACTTGCGAGGGGCTAGTATTGCGACCCAAAAGTATGGTCCCCCAGAGATGGGTGCGCTTCATCTTCAACATTAGTTTGTTGGCTGGGTAAGTCTCTTATGGGACATACATGGATGCCATTTCCCCTAAGCATAGATAGACAGAGAGGGAAGAGATCCAGACGATGGGAAAACCCCACGGCAAGGCGGCTGGGCCTCCACTGTATGACTCAACGGTCAGTTCATGATAACAGCGACCCCCTCCCCCCTACTTAACTCGGATGTTTACTTCTCAAATGCTTCGGTAAAGAGCCTATAGGCCGTTAGTATGAGAAGTGTCGGCCAGACGACAGATGAATCATTACGTACCCTAGAATTGTCTTCCACGTAGCGAGTATAAAACAGCTAAAACCAAAAATGGAAAGCAAGCCAAACCGACGCTATGGACGAAAATCCATCATCAGTTTACACATCTAGACATTCTAGTATTGATCAAGTATCTAGGATAGTGATACAATCAATGAGTTGAGACAATCGTAATATACATACCTTGAGCACCTCTGACCTCCCGAGGCGTGCAAGACCTCGTTCATCCCTTCCCAGGTAGGTCGAGCCATGAATCTCGTCGAATTTTGCACCGGGCGTCCCACCCGTGCCATGGGATGTTTTTGAGAAACCCTTCATTGGGCCATTAAAGAGCATATACTGACAAAGTCACTTGATCTGACAAAAGGGGCATCAAAAGAGGGAATGTGAGGGAGAAAGGTTGAGCGAGGCAAAGTTATGAAAAAGGCGTTAAAATCTCTAAAACATTTCTGTCCAAAATCGGAGTAGATATGTGTGCGAAGAGGTTAGTAGATAAATTGTCTCGAGAGTTTGTGTCATACAAGGGAGGGGTATGTATACCCTCCTTTTTGACTGAAGGCTCCACACGCCACTTCACTATGCTTCCGGCTTGTACATCCGACCATAGCTGCCGCACTGAGATAGGCAGCGTCTGACAAGCTTGAAGTTATCTATATTACAAATCCCCTCGCTCTCCTAGCCAAGGATAGGTCTGGCTATAGCCTCCCACTCGTCAGATCCTTACAGTGCCAAGCCTCGCGTTGTCTGTCTTTACGGGTCATTTTTGACACATCCAGCAACGCAGGCCACGGTCCACCACCCTTCTGTGCAACATTGCACACTACGGTATATTTCACCGGACGGGAAAGGTTTGGCAATCAAGCGTGCCGTCGGGTTACATCTGCGGGACGCCTAATCACTGTCTTGCTTACTGATTTGTTTTCCTAGAAGCTCGAAAGGTAGCGAGTCAGATATGTTGATAGGTACGCCGCACGGCTTTAGAGTAATAACAACGGAGTACCTACCTAGTGGAAACAGCATAGACATCTTAATGTACAGCAGATAGACACAACTGGCAGAGTGCATTCAAAGTCCAGTTATCAAGTACTATAATCTAAAGTTCCTGATACGGTACCTACGACTTATTGAGATCTAATATTAGACGTAATACGCGTTCAAATTTCCATGCTGTAAGCTTTCTTCTCTAACTATTCCACTCTTGCCTCAGGACCATCAGAAAGTCCATATTCTGTGTCATATGTTATTGATCTGTATTATCGTAGGGCCTTCCAAGATCAACTGAAAAGATGTTGCTCTGCTGCTGGCGACGCTGAGGTCTATGTGACTTATCCAGAGATTGCATGCTAATAGCTATTTGATATAGGCCTTTGGAATAGCCTTCACTATCTCCATACCCCTTGCTATGACAACGGTGTTGATAAATATCAGGGAACACTGTCGTTGGGTCAACTGGGGATACTACAGATGGGCATCTACGCTGCCCATACTCTACTTGTTATGGCCTTAGCCTCTGTGCAGCCGTCCATTCCCATTCTTTTCTTCGAGCGAGCGCCGAACCGTGGCCACAGGAGGGTGCTTAACTCCATGACGCTAGTTAACCCCCTATTGTCTCTGGTCTGACAATTCACGCCTGGAAGTATGTCTTAGCTACGGTGGTTGTGCAGGGACTCAGCATCATCACTGCCTGTATCCCCTACATACCCTTCGCATATCAGATCCAGAATCTTCCAACGGGAGATAAACGACGTACTAGCGAGAAGACACAAATGGCACTAGCATTTCCAAATACCCTCTACTATTCAGATGGTACACAGAAAACTTATGCTGCCCAAGTGAACCATATTTACACATATCTACCTGTACGCGATTATGATTTCAAGGTTCGTGTTCTAGTAGCTTAAATAGTGTATCACAAACTGTACTGACTAAAGTCGAATAGCTGATTATACAAGCCAACTTCATCCTCGTCGCTAATCGTGAGGATATCGAATTCGATTCCTAGTGGAATATGGCCCCAATGCGACAGATTCCCTATGCTATCAATAAAGGGATTGACCAATTCAATCTTGGCAGGTTCTCTTGGCTTTGGTATATTCTGTTCAGACTTGATATGGACAGATTTTTCAAGAATGTCGGACAAGACACGATGAGTCTTCTCATTTTTTGGGACGGCTAAAAGGAACCACATGGTTGCGTGGAGTTTGTTTTGTGTCCTGAAGAGTTCCGAGACACCAAAGGCAACCCGCTAATCCCGCAGCAATATTCCGTGTTTGTATATGTTTTTAAAACATATTCAACAATAGTAATATTTACATTTCAATGATACATATAATAAATTATACATTTGATTAAAATATTAAATAAAGTCTGAATTAAATAGTTTGTTTATTTAATAAATATAATTATTGTTGAATGGGCTTGGTACGATCGTACGTGTAGGGTGAGATAGGGTGAACTGTTCTGTATATTCACTTGTATCTATCTATCTAAAAGGTGAAAGAAGCTTCGTGCGTAGCAGAGTTTTCACCTAGGTAAAAACTCTGGCTAGCGCACGACGCTTTCTCAAAGGGGATAACAAATCTCCCCTATTGTCACGTGCCACCTATGGCACGTGCAATGCACGTGAGAGATGTAGCCAACACCAGTCAATCCAACAATTATAATATTATCACGAATGGGAGGTATTCTGGGTCAAGTACAATAGAAGTGTATTTCTGATAGTAGGTTTCATACAAGACTAAAGCTTGAAGGGGGTAAGAATCAGGTACGAAATGGGTATGGAGAGAGTATCCATATAGGAGAGGTGGGAAAGAATTCGGGTAGTTCCATATCCAGTATATGAGAAACATATAAAAAAAGTTTAAAGGTTAAATGCCATAAGTACATAATCGTTGCAGTAAACACACACATAAAAACAAGGCTCCAGAAGTAAGTGTTATACTGTACTGAAATCTACAGTTGAAAAGAAGAAGAAAGCAGAAAATCTAGCTACAAAATCATTGCGGGCGGCCTAGCAGAGTTGCTAGGTATCTACAGCCACAGTCACGTGATCTGTACTGGCTGTACTTGTATTGCTGGTTGTAATCATAGCTAACGTCAGCACAATCATCATCGGGCTTAATGCACCCTTGTTTTTAATTCCGTTGATGTGAACTACATATAAAGCTACCAGTGCCCTAGGTTTTTAGTCTGTAAAACCTTACCTTACATCGAAGGAATTAAGATTTTTTTATCGTTTCATCCACCCGCACTCTAACCCTTTATAAAACTGTTTAGACAATTAATATAGGCAATACCTTAGTAGGATACCTAGTCTGCGGTGCTGTCTCTCGAATACGTACGAATATGCACCTCATCCTTACTGGAGCCACCGTAAGAACAACCTCAGCGCCATCTCTTTGAATCTGTCTTTTCCTAGCACATGGCTACGTGCTTCCCTCCCTCCGTATGATTGCCGAGTATGATACTAACAAGTGCTTTAGGGGCTGGTCGGCTCTGGCGTTTTAGAGGCTATGATCAAGGCGCCGGGTGTCACCAAAATATCCATCTTGAGCCGCAGGCCGGTGAAGATGGCAGATGATGCTAAAGACCCACGAATCAACGTTATAATTCAGCGAGACTTTAATCAATACGACCTGGAGACCCTTCAGCAGTTGTCCGGAGCTCAAGGCTGTGTTTGGGCACTAGGCATTAGTCAGACTCAAGTGTCCAAAGAGTGAGCACAGCCCATACATTACCATCTAGTCTTTGTATACACAGAGGGAGACTAACACTGTAAATTCTGCAGGGAATATGTCGAGATCACCAAGGACTACGCCCTTGCAGCTTCCAGAGCCTTTCAGAAGCTAAACTCTCCCGAGCAGGGCAAGCCCTTCAACTTTGTCTATGTCTCTGGCTACGGCGCGACAATAAACCCAGGACGTTTCACACAGGCATACGCTCGTGTTAAAGGTGAAACAGAGCTCGCATTAGCAGACATTCGCCGGGCCAATCCATCGTTCCACGCAAGCTCCTTTCGTCCTTGCGCCGTCGACGGTACGGCACATGAGTCAACGAAACCATACCGTACACAGCCACCAGCTTATCTGAAGGCTATAACACCATTAATCATGGGACCAATGAGAACCCTGATGCCGAGTCTTCATAGTCCTACGGAACCAATGGGCAAGTTCTTGGTGGGAATGGCCATGGGAAATTACGAAGACAAGATGGCTGCTGCTCCAGATATCGAGATGGTAGGGGCGTTTCCTATACTGGAGAACCCTGCTTTTCTGCGTCTATACGGATTGAGTTCAAAGTGAAACCTCCCCAGGAGATGAAAGGATAGGCCGGGTCACCGCTTTCTTTACGTACCTTATATAAAAGATGTTCAGAGTGACTACTTGATAAAACGACGGATAGGTATAGTATTTAATAAATAGAAAATAGGCAGATTTCTTTACTAGAGGCCAGTCCATGGCCGTATTCATCTAGTTCAACTAGGCAGATTGATTAGCAGTCTACCAAAACCGGTCCTGTCACGGGATCATACAGGAATGCCTGCTTGCAAGATTGGAAACAACCGTCCAAACTAATTTAGTGAAGTTGACACATACAGGTTCACCCGGGCTTTCCAGGTCGAGGACTAAGCCAGTTATCATCATCACATTAAGTCCTACTATCAGAGGGGTCGACATATCTAGGGTCTTTTACTTGTACAATGTTCAGTATTAAATCTCCACCTCTCGTCTTTGTCCCCCTTCCAATCAATAACTTGACCGACTACTAAATTCCTTGATTGATGTATTCTCAGGTCCCAAGACCCGCTGCTGTATGTGAAAGGTTGGGAGCTTACGGGCTTTTAATTGCTTGATCTAATAAATTGACCAACTTGAAACCCCTATTATTGATTGCGTACGTATCGATGGCTTATAATCTTATGGTGGACGGTGCGGCTGCCCAGGCAGAGTTAAAAAATAGGCTTTTTCATCATCAATAAACGTATTTTGGTCGGCAAAGGTGAAATTTACTTACTTGATAGCAGGCCAAGAGAGGACAAGAGCGGTGGCTAGGTAAATGCCACCGGCTGCGAAATGACGCCAGTATAACTGACGCCAGATCAAGCAATCGGATCAATATTTGTAAGAAAGATTATATATCTGATGAAAGCAAAGAAAGCCTCGCCGCTAATGAACGGAGCCCGTTGTCCTAATCGCTCGGGAAAATCGCTGTAGTGGCACATGCTGTTGCAGTTGTATAGCCCAAGCTACTAATGATGGTCAGTCTTGCACGATTCCGCCTGAAGATATCTAGAGAATCCTTGCTGAGAATAAAGATATAGTATACAGCAGTAAACTCATTGTATAGAATCCTAGTCCATACAGCCAGCAATTGACATCTTTGAGGGCATGACTGACAGCTCCCCAGGAAAACTGCTCCTGTTGCAGGCCAGGAATAACATTATTCCGGCCTTAGCATTCCTATATAAGCATCCCACTGCACCGCAGCAGTATCTGGCCTTTCATACAATCTATATCACTTTTTTATCATTAGGTGATTCCTTTGAGACCACCCTTCAATAGGTGATGCGGCCTCAATGCTTTCATTATGCCGATTAATACATCATTATCATCATATTTATCAGATCATAAGCTCTCTTTTATTTTTACCGGCACATAATGCAACTATTTGAACAGAGTTATCGATTTCAATGATATTATGTTACAGAAGGTATGGAGTAACCCACTGCAAGTCAAAAGATTTCACCAATAACCAAACAGTCATCTAGTCTCCATATTTGTCTATAAGTGTACTCTGCTAATACAACTATAACAGAGTACGGACTACGTGACTTCCAACAGAAGCTCTATAAATACATGGTGGAGTGCATCGACCACCAAAAAGCCCATTTCGAGAACTACACAACTCCCAGGCTCCCAGTCTCCTCGACCGCGGTGCAACTAGAGGCAATCTCATCGACTAGCCAACCGGGCCTTGACGTTCAGTGTTTGCCTGACCCACAAAGCGTATTGCGGCAGGTTGTCGAAATCCTTCCCGATCCAGTCCAAGTCGGGGTTTTCTAGTTCCAGGTCGAACGTATAGAGCATCTTGGCCAACGTCACACGCAATTCCATCCACGCGACCCTGAGATTGGAGATTAGTCTGACTTTCTCTGTACAGGTAGCCCAGGGGCGTACAAGGGTAGGGAACTCACTGCTTTCCTGCGCATCCGCGGGGACCCAGCGAAAAGGGCTGGCTCGCATCCAAGATGTCCCCGTTCTTGCCTAACCACCGCTCCGGCTTGAACGCCATCGGGTCCTGGAAGTTGGCCGGGTCGAGGGCCGCGACCATCGGCGCGATGGTCACCGCGGTCCCCGCAGGAAGGAAATGTCCGTCGACCGTGTCGCCGCCTCCGGGCACCAGACGCGGCAGGATGGGCGGCGCTCCCGTCGGGAGGCGCAAGCCCTCGAGGCACACGCGATGGAGGAGCTCTAGCTGCTCGGTGCCCGCATTTGTAATCGCGGCAGCGTTGGGGAAAGCCCCGCGCACCTCGGCCGTCACCTGGGCCAGGAGCTTTTTGTCCCGCAGCAGGTAGTACGTCATGGACGTCATCACCGCTGCCGTCGTCTCGGTGCCCGCGCCGATAAAGTCCCACGACTGCGCGGCAAGCTGTATCTCCGAGATGTCCATCTTGGCGCTGGCGCGCTGCTCTAGCACCTTGGTTAGGAAGTCCTTACGCGTCGTTGTGTCCTGCTCCGCGACGCGCTTCTTCATGACCTCGAGGGCGAAATCCCCGCCCTTCCGCGCGATCTCTTCGAGCTGGGCGACTTTGCTCCGGAAGAGGACGCGCGCGATGGGCCCCAAAGCCGGGAATCGCTTGATCGCCTCGGCGAGGCTGGTGAACCCTAAGGACTCGTTGAGTTCACGGATGAATTTGTGGGGTGTGTCCATCCCGATAGCGCCAAAGTCTTGCCCAAAGGCCAGGTCGCCGATGATGTCGAACGTCATGGAGCTGTAGCCGAACGTGAGGTCCACGACCCCGCCATCGGCCGTCTTGGCGCGGACGTACTCGATAAAGCGGTCCATGTAGTCGATGATCATGGGCTCCATCTCGTTCAGGAAGCTGCGTGAGAAGGCGCCGCCGTACAGCCGACTCATCGCGGCGTGTTTCGCGGGGTCGCGCTCGGTGATGATGGAACGTATGTCTTGGGCGGCATAGATGCTCAGACCGTCGTACCAGGTGCCCTTGACGAAGGTTTGGTGGCCCGGGCGGGAGCCGTAGATGTCTTTCCACGCCTGGGCTGAGTTGAAACTGAGTTCGTTTGGTCCATAACGGACGACATGGCCTGAGGCATTATCGACGAGTTATTAGTGCTGGCTATTGTCGTGCCGTACCATTGTGGTGACAATAAGGCACTCACCGTATTTGCTGTGGAGCTTGAGCAGTTCGTAGGATTGTTTCCCCTTGAACACCGACCACAGATGGGGGATCTACCAACGTCAGTGATGCGGTCAAGCAGAGCTCTGGAAGATGGTGCATACGATGCTAAACTTGTTTACCCAAGGGCCAGGGAACTTGCGCAAGGGATGGAAGTATATGTTGTAGACCGCCTTGGAGACATAAAGGAGCACCAAGGGCCCGAGGAGAAGCAAGACATACGCCGGTAGGGGTTTGTGGTTGATGATCTCCATCTCGACGCAGTGTTGAGTTCGAGCGGTACCTTCTGTTTGCTTCGAGTGTCAACCATGGGGGACAGAGGTCACCTTATGACTGTGGTTCTTGTTACTACCTTCCGCGGCCAGAAGTCTCTCACTGCCCTCCCAGTCCATTTTGGACAGTGGCTTTTGCCTTTCAGGAGGGCTTGATCATGTATCAGTTGGCAGCATGGATTGGGCAATGCCCTACGCAGCTGAGAAGCAACGTTGCTGACTGCTAACTTGAGGCAGATCGCCGACCTCGAATCCTTCAATGACAATTACAAGCCTTTAACGACTTCACGTGCTCACTCCCCACTCGTTCATGGCCTTGCCGGTACATGCATCTCTGGGAGAGTCCCTAGCAGAGCTGACTTGTCCTGGTCTCTACAGTATACCCCTGCTAATACAGCAAGGAACTTGGGTTCAAAGGCAAAATTAGACACTCAAAGCTCAGCGGCGGGCCTAGGCTGGGCCAGGCATAAGATGAGAAGGCTGAGCTTACCGCTTAGCTAGGAACGAGATAATAGACTGTCGGCAGCCTCAGTTCAGGTAGACACTATCGACGGAGGATATCCCGTAAGCACGCTAATATGGTGCGCACACCGCCAGAAGTTCCTAATGCACAAATGTTGAATGAGCCTTACTATCACAATGGAGTTAATAATTTCAAATTATGGTAAGAATAACGGAGGATGTTAGGAGCTTGCAGGAGTCTTAAGAGCAGAAAATGCTGATTAATTCAATTTATGCCTCTGAAACAAGCCAAAAATGGGAATCAAAGACTCCAGCAGACTTACTGTGCTTATCGCTTACACCATGGACTTAATGATGATCGGTGGGTAGGCTATAGGCCCTTACGCTACGTAAGCGACATATAATTAAATAACGACGACATAAGGAGCAACAACACAAGAAGCGGTGAAAAGAGCCGCCTGAGTGTTACACAAAGATTGGCGACTCATAGCAATGACACAGTCAGCCGCTTGAGTGTGGCCCAGAGATAAGAAGTAAACGACAAGATAAGGACAACACAACTAACTAATAGTGTTACAAGGGCACAGATATAGACAAAGAGGTTTATAGCCAGGTAGTGCCCACGAAGGCCTTAGAGACCTCCATGCAACAACAAGTGTCTATTGCCTACTATACGGTCCATACGGCGTGACAAATAGCGACAACACAGTCAGGCGCTTGAGTGTGTCACAGAGATAAAAAGCAAGCAATAAGGCAAGGACAACGCAATTAATCAATAACGACGATGCAGTTACCTAACAGCGCAGCGGAATTAGGTCCGCGGCTGTGTAAGTCGAGTGGCTACGATGCTCAATCCGCTCTTCGGTCTGCTTCACCCTTGCGTCAACTCCTAGTTTGATGGTACTAGCTCCTTCTTATTTCGACCACCAAGCTTACGAAACATTTAGAAAAGAATCAAGGTCCTGTTTCAACCACAAGCTTACGGAATATTTGGAAAGAATCAAACACGTGAGAGTAGGGTTTTCTTGGCGTTATCACGTCGTGTTAAGTGTCGTGATGCCACGATGTACCTAGCCTGGAGGCAAAGGACGCGTGTATATAGATGGAGACTAGTCATTAGAGGAGGTTGTAGACCCCTTGCGCAATAACAAGAGTCTTACATACCCCCATACCAGAGGTCCTCACAAAAGAAGGTAGTTATTAACACTACGCCTTTCGTGATCTAGACCTGATGATGTTTGCTTTTGGAAGTTGCAAGACCATATTTCTTCAAGACGACAGTCCAAGTTCAGCGCCAGCAATGGTACACTCCACCGAGAACGGGGTTCGCTCCGCGGCAAACCCCAAGCTGGGCGCCATTTTCACCAAACTCGTCCGCGAGCTCAAATACCAAGCGCCTCAGCATGATGACACACGCCCTGCCCTTGAAGCCGCCATGTTCGAATATGCCGCTGGCTCAGGGGCTCCGTACGAGTCCGAATATGCGCGGCGGTACTTCGACGTAGGCCTTACGCTCGCTTGTGTATGTCTTCTTCCTCCCACCATGACTCCAGGACTGTCTGTCCCGTGTTCGACGTATACTCAGACTCATTCCCACTAACTACACGTGTCAAGGCCTACTATCCGTCTCACTCTTTTGCCGTGAAACTACACATAGCCATCTACTCCTGGCTTGCCATCTACATTGACGATGATGAGGACGGAACCGAGGACCTAGCCGGCTTCCAGGAGCGCTTCCAGAAGGGAGAGCCTCAGCCGTCTGCTCTTCTGGAACGGTTCGCAGAGGTGTTACAGGATATGTCGACGCACTTTGAACCCCTCGTGGCCAACTTCATTGTGCTTTCGTCGCTGCAATTCGTCAACGCCACTCTGCTTGAGAGGTGCGGCGAGTTCCTGCGCCTGCAACACTGCAAAGAGGCAAGCAGGTGGCCCGACTATGTCCGCGACAGGAGCGGAGTGCCCGAGGCGTTTGCGTACTTCATCTTCCCGAGGGACCAGTGCCCAGATATAGGAGCATATATGCAAGGGATACCGGATATGATGACTTACATCAACTACGCGAATGATGTTCTATCGTACGTGTGGACCCGTCCTTGGTACCCCATGTCACTAACACATGACCGTCATCACAGGTTCCACAAGGAGACCCTAGCCGGCGAGACGGACAACTACATTAATACTCGGGCCGTCTGCGAGCAACGCGAGCCTTTTGCCATGCTCGAAACTGTTGTTGCTGAGACAATCGCGGCAAATTCGCGCGTGGTTGGGCTTTTGCGCACTAGATCGGACCCCGTGTACGCCCGCAAGTGGAACGAGTTCTTCAACGGCTACATCTTATTCCACGTTACAGCCCAGCGGTACAAGCTGCACGTATATGCTGGGTTGGCGCATGAGGGAGTCAATGCGCGGGAAGAGAAGAGTGAGCAACCCGTGGCCGGTTTGGTGCAGTGCGCTTAGGCTGTGTGCTTTCTATAGCAGGCTGTGAGTATTTTCAGATACTACGCATGTTCACTCACGGCCTTCGTAGCTAGAATTATTAGAGGTATAGAATAATGTTATCCCAGTTTTAACATTTATATAAGCCGTTCATTATATTAAGTTAATAGTGATAGATATTACTTTATATTATATGTTATGCATGATAAACTAAACTATTTTATGGGACTTCTTCATATAAACGTTATAATAATACCAACAACTGCGTGAAAGAACAGCTAAACCCGGAGTTAAGGTACATCCCCCTGGTAGCCACCTATCAGTAGTAAGTTGTAACCTTTAGGGGCCTTATATCTAACACTACCATTATGCTGATGCATATTTGCGGTGTTAAGGCTCGGGGATGAAGGTAAAACCGGGGCCCATCTGCTGTGCAACCACACCTGCACAGCGGGATCGGCAGCTCTTGGTGAGATGATAAATGGATGTAAAACGGCGGTCTATCACAGCCTTACTACATGTGCAGCTGCGGGCTTATCTCGTATCGTCGACGAGTGTCCAAACGCACGATTCTTACACCTTTGGGGACACATGGGGAAGAAGAAGTATAAAGGCATGCCGATTGTTAGAATATAGAGGCTAAGTACTTAAGCGATCCACTTGCTTCTGAGCATATATATCAGGCCTTGCCCACCTATACTACCAACTGTACCTTAGACTTCTAGATAATCTAACGGGATTACTATATATACTACCTTTTGACACCGATATCCGTCTTCCAGCTCATTGACTAGCATAGCATCTGATCCCTCCGTCTTTCTCGCCCAGCTCCGCCCTTCGTCCACCATGGCGCCTCCAGCATCTCTGCCCACCAAACCTCTCGGCAAGACGGGACGACAGGTGCCCGCCCTCGGCTTCGGAATGATGGGCCTGAGTACGTCAGTCTACGGACCCTTTAGGTAAGTTGTTTCATGTGTGCCCTGACTTGGGACGTAGTTCTGACAGTCCTCTAGTAATGATGAAGAGCGTCTGGCGCTTCTGGACCGCGCCTGGGAGCTCGGCTATACGAATTGGGACACAGCCAACAGCTACGGCGACAGCGAGGTCCTGATCGGAAAGTGGCTCAAGCTGCACCCCGAGCGTCGCGCTGACGTCTTCCTGGCCACCAAGTTCGGCATCAAATTTGCAGTCAACGACAAGGGCGATTGGGACATCTCGGCCGACAACAGTCCCGAGTTCTTCAACGAATGCCTCAGCGGCAGTCTGCAGAAGATGGGCGTCGATTACATTGACCTCTACTACGTCCACCGTCTCGACCCCAATGTGCCTGTCGAGAAGACGATGGAGTTACTGGCCAAGGCAAAGAAGTAAGTTAGGCCTCTAATCTTCTATCTGGGAGAGGTATTTGCTGCGTCCATACTGATACCTCTATATCAGGGATGGCAAAATCAAGGCCATCGGCATCTCCGAATGTGCCTCCAGCACCATCCGACGGGCCTACGCCGTAGCGCCTGTTGACGCCGTCCAGGTTGAGTATAACCCGTTCCAACTGGACATCGAGAACAAGACAGGCACCAACCTGCTCTCCACCTGCCGCGAGCTTGGCATCACCGTCTTCGCGTACGCGCCGCTAGGTCGTGGCTTCCTGACGGGTCAGATCCAGAGCACCGAAGGCTTTGCGCCCGACGACTTCCGCCGCGTCGTGCCGCGCTTTAGCCCCGAGAACTTTGCTAAGAATATAGGGCTAGTGAACCCCTTGAAGACCCGCGCAGAGAAGATAGGCTGCACGCCTGGCCAGCTGGCGCTCGCGTGGTTGTCGGCACAGGGCGATGACATCATACCGATCCCCGGTACGAAGAAGCTCAAATATGTGGAGGAGAATGTGGCGGCGCTCAAGGTGAATATCTCAAAGGAGGAGGTACAGGAGATCAGGGACGAAGTCGAGAAGGCCGAGGTCGCAGGCCACCGCAACCCGCCGGGTATGTTCACCGAGTATTCGGTGACTGTCGAGCTTTGAGGCAGGCATCCTTGCGAGCTGTATCCATAGAAGCTGGTCTTGTGGAGATAACAACGAATCCTCTAGGGTTAACACATCTCCAATCCCAACAATTTGTTTAAGACCACAAGACCTGTTGGCGCAGGAATGGATCTTTGATGCCGTGTTGTTATTGAGCTCGCCATATTAAATAAACTGCCACATGCGAAATCAATTAAACCTTAATCAGAATCGTTCTCATCATCAGTTTCTACTTCCATTTAACAAGCAAATGCCACATCGCCTACTGGACAACAAAACATAGTCCGTCATAGGCCCCACTCAGAAACCTTGTATAAAGCGATGGCATGGAATTGGCTCGACTGCATGGTCTTAATTGATTGTTGATATATGTAGGTGGCAGATATAAGGGGTATCCAATGATGGACCCATGTGTGTTCTACTTGGCCACCTATAAGTGGGACTCGTGTCCTAAGAACTACTCAGAAGGCTGATTAAGTCTATACTCGAATGGCAGGTTGATCTACCTAGTATAGAAGAGATGGAGGATTGGGAGCCTGGCCCGAAGGGTGATAGGCAACAACAAGCATTCACTACTAGCCTTCTATTCGCTCTCATGCCATGTGCCACACACATGCCACAATGACAAAAGTCCCCGTACAATTTTACTTACACGACCTACATCAACAATCAATCTGTACAACCCAATTGCATGCCATCACTACACAGTAATATGACACAAGGAGTGCTAGTCCTAGAACTAGTATAATTGTTAGATATACGAGATATGCTTATGCAAAGTAGTAAGCCTGTGCCACTTGTTTTATATTCGCTCCGGAGTAGAGAGAAAACTCTTAGGAAAAAACAAGAACATCATCAACTTCCAATTGGCTACATAACACTGTGTCTGACAATAAATATGTGTTGGGGTGTCATCTGACTTCACCGGCTTACACTACTAAGGAGCGATAATGTACCTAGGCTTGCACATATAACGCTGCTGATACAAAAAAACGTCAGCTTACAACCCCTGCCGCTCCTAGACTGGAAAAGCAATAATCATGATAGAGACAAGACCAAAGACGCAGGCACCTTGCAGAGTTGTATTGCGACCAAACACTATGCAGCTGCTTTCACGTGCCGCAGTAGTGCGTTGTAATGTTACAATAACGACTCTTGTTGCCTTCAAGAGGAAAGCATAGCCCCCCCTGTGAAGCTGGAAGTCCTGGAGCGGCATAAGAAGAATTTTTTCAGGGTCAATCGGAGCCCCGAGCTCTCATTGGGCGCAGTCACAGGCCAGCTCGCAACACTGTCCCAGAGAGGCGATGAGATAGGAGAGTTTCTATTCCAAGATATTCTGTTGGATTTATCGTCCGCATGAAACATACCAGTTCGAGGCTAGATCACCTAAATTATATCTTACACTGTAGCAATAGAAAATTTCATTATAGTATTTGGAGCTACAGGTGCACAAGGTAATTGAGTTGTATTTATGTTTCTCAATGATCCCGTACTGCGAGATGAATGGCTGTTTGTACCATAACACGAACACATCTAAAGCCCCTGCTGTCAACCTGGCGGGAAATGCGCGAAAACTGTACAGGTTAGTATACTCGCGCTGCATAGTTACAAATTAATGACAAAGAGAACTACATTCATACTTTGAGAACCTGCCTATCTAAATGCAAGCCAAAAAATAGGGGAGCGAACTTCAGTGTCGCACTGTATCATTCAGTAGATAGAATATTATATATCGATTTTTGGCGGTGCATTGTGTCGTAAACCCTAGACAGCTAGACCCTTAGTGGGGATATTGATGTAAGTAGCTGTCACCCAAGGTAGATATTCGAGTATGCATCAACAAAATCTTTGAGAGTTGTTGGAGGCGAAAGTGGATGGTCAACAACGCTATATAGACATGCAGTCGGCCTCCTCAGCCTTACCCGAAAGCTAAAATGAGTAGGTGTACAATGTTGATTAATTATCTTAAGGAGCAGTCTGGAGTAGGAGATACCTCTCTAATATATAGTGAATGTATGTGGGTCGTATGTACCAGCCATCGGCATTACCAGCCCCCGTTTCCAATACCGAACAGCAAAGCGCGGCGGTTAGTGTATAGAGAACACGTTCTTTGTCTTTCCCGGGGGACGCCCTGACCAGAGTGTTACGGTCCTTGGGGTCTAACTGCATCCTGCGAGGGCATATAGAGATCTGGCGGAGATCTTGGTAGGTCGCTAATGATCGGTGGCTGGCGGTGTGCTTGCATCGGAGTTGGATGATGGCAAGATCGTTGAACATCTCTACAAGCTTAAATAACTCGAAGATGGCGACTCGATCTTGTGGATCGTCTAGGGCTTGTATTTTGTAGCGGAGGATAGTCTGCGCGGTATGGCCCGACTCGTCGTCGAAGTATGTCTACATGAAACGCGAGAGTGAGTGACTTCGTTCCTCTTTGGTGATGGCGCCACCAGATCAAAATTTGAATTGATCACGCTGTAGAAGTGAAGAAGGAAAATAATAGCAGCATCGAAGTTCGTATTGAACCTAAACTTAATTTCTTGTTGGTACGAGGGAGCGGTCTCGGCAGCGTTGTTGCTGAATATCGCAGGGTACGTTCTCGACAGTGCAAAGTTCTGTGCGGATTCAGAATTAGCATGCTTTTGTTGCAAGTTTGGCGAGCAAGGGGTTAGGGAAAATTGAAGTCATGATCGGTGAAGAATTCGGGGTTGTTGGCTTGAAGGTGTGGGATTGAGGTCGTGCTGGTGAGGTTGAAAGATGGTGGTTACGAGGAGAAGGGTAAAGATGAGCGAGAATGCATCAATCTCGACCTACAACAACTTGCGACAACATGCCTTTTGCTTTAAGGCATGAGGTGGTTTGGGTACTCGGGCCTAAAGTAGGTGCTGCTACCACCACTAACATCACTGAATGTTGCTCGGTGCATTTCTAACGAGGAACTCTTATGAATACACACCAATTATTACATAAAACTCTAAAATAGCGCACAAATGAAATCACCTCACCTCAGATTTAGCTATTAACGCCACTGAATTTTCTCTCAAGATCTTCTGGGCTCGATGATAAGCCGTAGCGAATCATGTGAGGTCCATCCTAGGGTCCCCCAAGTCCTGGGAGCCTCTCCCATGAGCCCTCGTCTCTTGTGAGTTTTCGTCTCCCATAAGCCCTGGTCTTAGTGGAGAATGCTCAGCTGCTCTATAAATGCATCGGAGAAACCTCCGCGGCTCTCAAGCTTCCGCAAACCCTAATGATACCAAGAGCAGTTCTCATCAGTCTGTGAAAATCGTCAGAGAATACCCAGCAATTCAATAAACACGCCAGACACTCCTTAGCAATTTTATAATTACGCTAGAGAGATATCTACGGTTGAATTATATACAAATTCGGTGCGTTTCCATGTAGTGTGAGTCTTATTTGCAAAAAACTGACCGCTTTTCTAGTGAAAGACCTATCGAGACCATGATCAATCCCTCAGGAGTAATCCCGCCGAGAACCAGAACAATACACAACACATGAATACCCAATTATTTGTAGCCGAATAACCCAAGCACATTCTGTGACAAAAGCTACAGAATGCATGTTTTCAGGCAACGTTCTTCCGCGTCTTCAACTTCAAGTCTCTGCCGAAGGAGTGTGTCGGGATTGACGCTCTGAAAACTTGCCTGGGTATGCTTCTTTTTAAGCACGTTAAGCAGAAATTGCCTAAGCTTAACCAAGATCTCGAGCAGGCCCTGCGTAAGGCGCAAGATAATAGAGATTTCCTCGGAGCTCCTCGATCCAGCAGCAAGGAGTGTAGGTCTTATTTAGCGCAACTGAGTCTCGATTACTACGAACTCCGCAAAGCGGCCGTTAACGGATTCTACGAGGGGAGTTTTTTTCATTTCAACTCTAATGAGGAGCTTTCCTCTAAGTCCAACACCGCTGTTTTGTTTAATAGTGATTGAAGCAGTGATAAACTTAATGAACTTGCTCCACCACTAAGACTCGAGTATTGTGTTCTGCGCACTTCTGTAATAGTGATCCAGGCACTTCAGTACCTCGAATATCAGGCTGAGTTGCATCACCTAGTCATACGGCGAACTACGATCTAGGTCCTGGGTCTCCAAAAAATTGGTAACATGGACACTATGTACACGCTGTGATAGCATTAACATATGCAATTTAGCGCAACTAAAACCCAAGCAAGTAAACAAAGGTTAATTGAGTTGTGGACAACCTCCTTTTCAGTAAGTTTGTAGGTAATCCCTATGATGGATAAAAGTACGTAAATATATAGTCTCGAAGCCCTGGTGTAATACGACGTCACTGGGTGTGCTAGTTTTGCCTTAGGTATTCTTTCGTGTCAATGTTCGGCACTCCACGCTCTATGCATGTATTATTATAAGCCATGTAATGCTGACAGGTCTATACAGAATGACACCGGCAAGTCGTTCTGGTCTGACTGAACATTCCCCCTATTTGACATTATGGTGTGTAATATATACCTGTAAAAGAAAGTGTTGCAGTCGTTGGGTGGGGGTTGGAGGATCCGGGACTCGGGAGCTGATACTCGATGACTGTAGGCTTTACATACACAACTTATTCTTGTCAGGTTCTACAAGTCCCACGTGTGAGTGATCTCGTAATATATAGCGCAATAATGACCAGCCATGAAGAGAGAAGGGAGATTTCCCCGTAGTTCATTGCTAGGAACCTTGAACTCTCGTAAAAATGAGATCATAGAATACTAGTATATATATTGCCTACATCACCCTGTCTTGCTTGCCCGTCTGAGCCTAACTGACCATCCATCAGGAACATAGTTCTGAGTACGTTCAGCCCTACCCAAACCGTATTCAGTCTACCTTATCCTTTGTCGTTTACTTCTTTGTTCAAATGAGGCTAACGGTATCTTAGACGCGATCCCACCCTTAATCAATTCCTTAAACTCATCTCTCGATCTTTTCAAAGCCACCACCAATGTGCCTGCTCTTGGTGTAGTTGTTTTGCTAAACAGCATCATCCAACTTAACAACCTTACCGGTGGATTTATTGAAGCCAATGTGGGCGGTCTTGGTCGTTCGGAAATCCCGGGTTCCACGGTTCCTCCCACTGGGGCTTTTCAACAAATGACACTGACCAGAGAGACCAAACCAGCGAGACCTTCTACGCTCAGAGTAGCGTCAAGATCGGGTCCAAATCTGTCGTTGGTGTCAGAAGTTAGCTTTTCTCTTGAGTAAATTCCTCTACAAATTGCAATGACTTACAAGACTGATAGCTAATTTTCCGGACACTTGGCTTTGTTAGTTTCCTCCCCTCTACCACATTCGTCCGTACTAAAACATGAGTCTTCTAGTTCGAACTGAGGTAACCGGTTAGTCTTACTACCCTACCGCGTTACCAGTACTGAAGCATTGAAATTCCAGAGGACACGGTTATTTTTACGCCCCTAATACACATGAAACAATTATCATCTTCAAATAAAGCTATCCTTGTGATCTAAGGTTTGGGTTGGGTATTGAAAGGCTTGGTGAATCTCCCTAGTGTTATAATATGTATGCCGGTCTGAGTTAATGTCACTATGCTAAATAGCTTACTCGGATACGACCTCTTTTTTCGGCGAGTTGCTAGTCCTAGTCAGAATGCTGATGAATTCTTTTTTCTTCAGGAGTTCAGCTTTAATGATCAGGCTTCCAGTTATTATGCAGGCCTTTTTATTTCTTAGGCAGTGCTTTCCTAGGGACGGACAGCACTTTTAAGCTATAAAGGTGAATTAAGGCTCCAAATACTGCGTATATTAGAACAGTGAAATGCGCTTCATACCACACATGCCACTCGTTATTTCAGATAACCCGCAAACTACTAATGCAGTGAGATGCGGCGTGAATTTATTTATGGGTAGTAGACACTAAGTCGGCCACGTAGAGTGTGTTTTTGAGGAGGCTAAATGACAGGCCCTGATCTAGGGACCATCTTTTTTTTTGGTTCCGATTCTTGATGGATTCGCCCAATTCATTGACTGACTGTGCCGCAACACAAAGATCTGGACAAGATACTTTTACAGTCTATTCTGCTGCATTGTAATTTTAAAGATCAGAAAATATTATTTGGGAGCTATAGGTGTAATGGCATAACAAAAAAGAAACTGGGATATATTTTAAATTTTGCTAAATATCATTGACAGTGTGACTTAGATGTATTGCTAAGAAAGTTAGTATCAATAGGAAGGCAGCCGTGAGAATCCTTCTCTGCCTTTCTTCTCTCTGTTTCCTCTTTGGATTTGCGTGGAATCTCCTTTCGTAAAGTGATAACCCAATCCTTGTGACTTCCATGAATTTCAAATTGACAACAATGTCTTTTAATTAGATTCCTTTCTTGTTGTCTTTATTGAACCTTTTCATATTTGCTCAGTTTGGTATAGTGGGTAGCTTCATAGGCATTGGTTCAGTGAATGGCAACTCTCTCAATTGAGATAGGTATCATAGAAAGTAAAGAAAATTAGCGCAGTATCAACTTAGGTGGGCAGGCTGCAGCACACAATTCAATGTAATTTCAGACTCGGCTCAAATACTTACGCTACTACTGATATCCGTCTATTTATTAGATTAAAGTATGTTCCATTCTGAATGGCCATACATGAATTGTTGCAGGAATGAATTTGAAGACAACGCATGTTAGGGTGCAGCAAATCTCCTCCCATCCTACCTCTGCGCTCGGACCAAGTCGCGGTGTGTATTCACCCCTTCCCAGCTTCAATGAGCTCGCTTAAGACCTGCCCATTGTCAAGCAGGTGCAAGTAGATACCTGCGGTACCTTGCAGTCATGTGGAGGTGTTCGGTACCTCCACTACTTCTCTATATAAGGACTCAAAAAGTTCAGGTTACAACCACACACACACAAACCTGTGCTTCCTCTGACCACGCACCGATCAACCACTACAACAGCAAAAAGAAGTCTCATTCTCAAAAGACCCTTTCCTTTCTTCAACTCGATCTGCTATTTTGTCTCATCTCACTCTACTAAGTCTATTGCTCACCTTTTATTACCAACTTCCCTCTGCAAGCGACAACAGAATCAAGAAGAACGCCTTGATCTGAGCATGTCAACCCTCCAGAGTTCATACAACATGGACAGCGAAGGTAGTACAGCAGAGACCACACAAGCCAGTGCAAGCAACTATGGCACCAGCGAGGATAACATCAGGGATCCTGTGGTGTCAGCAGAGGTAGCTTCAACTAATAACCAGAATGGTAGTAACGGACCATATTTTTCTGACGGGCATTTGCAGGAACAGATACAGAGCCTAGTGCCTCTGCCTGACAAGGCGGAAGATGATGCAGGTTACGACAGCGATGACAGCTATGCTAGCCATGACAGTTTCGTCACCAATCTTAGCGTGTCACGTCCCGATCCATCTCAGGGCCGGCACTACCATCCACCTGACCGCTACGAATTGTTTCCCGGACGCGTCGTAAAGAAGCCCTTTTATCCGCCTGGGACAAGAAGTGTTGAAAACGCGGCTCCTTACTCCAGACTGGAGAACCTTCCCGCCGAATTGAGAGAGATGATCCTATTGAGCATGCCAGACCCAGAAACACTCCGCTCTCTGGTCCATGCCTCTCCAATAATGCATGCTCAGTACCTCCGCAGCCGTCATGCTATCTTGTCTGCCTGTCTCGAAAGGGCATTAGAGGGCGTCTACGTTGATGCATACGCCAACTTGATGAGCCGCCCGATGGAATTAGGATGGGTACGCAAAGACGATGATATTATGGAATTTTGTGACACGTACGACCTATGGATCGGCGATTGTATTCCTTATCCAAGTTTGAATTCGCTGCCTCCTAGCCGTGTGAGATGGATGGCGGGTCACTACCTGTCTGTTGTCCGCCCACAGGTCCGGCGGTTTGCTCACTGGGCGCTCGAAAACCTCTCCAGTATGCCCATGGATCTGATTCTACCGTGGGATGCTGAGGATATTAAGATAAGCCGCAGTGAAGAAGTACGCATTCTCCGAGCCATCTACCGCCACGAAGTCTACTTTCATCTTTTTGGTCAGAATCTGGGTGAGCACGACGAAGGTCTGGTAGATCTAGCCGAGGACGACTGGCCACTCTTGGAAAGGATCCAACCATACTTCGATTATATCTCCCGTTTTCTTCCATGGGAGATCGAGGCTATGGATTGTTTTAATGAGTATGTTCAGAGTCAATGGGCAGACATCCTCGCCCAGTTCCGTGAGGATGTGGAGGTTCTTCATGAGATGAATCGGGACTGTAAGTGGCTACATCTAAATGATAGAATTAGGTGGCGAGTGTTTTTGCTCGGCGCTAACTGGCAAATAGGGCAGGTGATCGGAATGACCGCTCGGGGACTCAAGCTTTTAACGCGAATACAAGCTCTCGACAGTTTGGACGATCAGGACGATGTCACGGGACGATGCATGACGGGCACGGGGTTATGGCAAAACGATTGGAGAGATGTTATGTTAGCTCATGAAGATACGGATGTGAATGATTATGGCGATTGGACGTTCAAAGGCGATTCTTTGTCTGCAAAGGAGCCACCGCTCATGTGGGCTCTCAGGTGGGAGGGGTATCCTGAGCAGCTTTACCAACCGTCTGAACTTGAGAAGAGGTGGGGATGGGTGATATGGGATGCCGAACGATGGACCAGTGTTGGAAGGGCGTGGTTTGAGAGACCCGAGAGACCATTGACTCCTACACCTACCGAGTCTAATGACGGGAAAAGCTGGTGGGATCTGTCCATTCATTCGACCTCATACGGGTCTCCAGGAAGATAGGTAGGTAGGTATATATCTCCACGTCCAACAGATGGATGCCGCTGATGACTTTCTATGATATCATTTGCCAGGAAAGACTAAGAAGTACATTATACGTACCTCTTATCCTCACGCAAATAAATCAATCATTGAACGTTTAATGATCACCCGGCAGCTACTAAGTATGTATGTATGTATGTATGTATGTATGTATAATCACGAACTAATTCCTAAATTACTTTTACAACAAATACGATGCATTCCCGATCGGAAATGAGCTTATTAAGAGCTTTTCACAGACCAGCTACAGCTACAACAACTGGCGGCAGATTTATAAGTACCCCGCCCAGCCATGGAGCTGTCGGCATCTTGTTCGGTTACTGCCGGCGGCCATTCCCCGTCACGATAAAGCCGCCCACTCCTCCTCGTCTTTCTCATTGTCGTGACATCTTCAACACCCTGCTCTCCTCCTTTTCCGCTCCGCCTCGTCATCGCGCCATCGCCACCACAGCCGCCACCATGTCCCGGCATCCGGACTTCAAGACGTTGGAGGCGTCGCGGCCCGACTGGGACACCTCCTCCAACTTCCGGTATACCAAGACGGCCGATCCGAACTGGGTTCCCGGCAACGGCGCCAACGACCTCGAGGCCGCCGCCGCCGCCAAGTCCAAGCCCAAACACATCTCCATCAACCCGTACGAGCCGGGCCGCCCCGCGACGTTCAACTACAAGCTCCTGATCTCCAGCATCACGCCGCGACCCATCGGGTTCGTCTCGACGCGCTCGGGGACAGGCAAAGACGGGAAAGAAGAAGAAGAAGAAGTGTTCAACCTCGCGCCCTTCTCGTATTTCAACGTCGTATGCACAGACCCGCCCATCTTCGCGCTGGGGATTGCGGGGTCGCTGGACAAGCCTAAGGATACCCTGCGACACCTGGTCGCGACGCGCGAGTGCACAGTGAATATTATCAGCGAGCATTTCATCGAGGCGGCGAATGCGACGAGCGTCGATGCACCGACGGGGTGCTCGGAGTGGGTTGTTAGCGGGCTTACTGCGGCTCATGACTGCGAGACGGTGCGGGCGCCGCGCGTGGCTGAGGCGATCTTCTCTGTCGAGTGCAAGGTCGAGAGTATACGCGAGTTCGAGAGTCGGGCTACGCCTGGGAAGAAATCTGGGTGCGTTATCCTACTCGAGGGTTTCCGCTTTTGGGCGCGCGAGGACGCGCTTAATGCTGAGCGTAACGCCG
This sequence comes from Xylaria venustula, assembly GCA_022578775.1. Lineage (NCBI taxonomy): Eukaryota > Fungi > Ascomycota > Sordariomycetes > Xylariales > Xylariaceae > Xylaria > Xylaria venustula. The sequence continues at coordinate 190,182 of MU389333.1, read as the reverse complement.
TTGATCCGACCGTCCTTCGCCCGATGAGTCGTCTTGGCGGCATTTCGTACGGTCGCACTACCGAGGCTATCGAGCTGCCGCGGCCGGTGTTTGAGAAGGATGTTGGGATTGAGGAGTATGAGAAGTTGAAGAAGAAGGCGGCGGAGAAGAGCGCGGAGTAAGAGGGTTTTGGAACGAGAATATGTTTTGATGATACTGATGTGTTTCATGTCCGATAGGCGATGGAGTCTAGAGGGAAGGTTATGATTATCTTGACCAGCTTTCTTGAAGATCGTAAGAAATAGACATTAGAGGAGAATGCGGGAGTCTATAGGGATAGATCACTTAGCATATTCACTTCGCGGCGGTCAAACTTCTATGGCACACGTTGTTGAGTGTCTTATTTGAGGATAGATGGCAGGGGCTCAACCGTACAGGTTCATAAACCCGGCGGTAGACAATAATCACATATTTAGACGACAAATCATACGTTCGCATCGCATCTGGTTCTCTAGTAGAAGAATGTGCTAAGTATAATGCGACTTATGTACTGGTGGTACGTTACCAGCACCTCATTGCTCCCTCTACGCGTAGAATCTAGGAAATCTAGATTAAGCATAGATAGATGAATCACACCAACGAGTTAAAGGTAGCATTCCACAGAGTTAAGTTTCAGAAGGGAGGTAAATCGAGCAGCAAGTGTCCGGCTGGGGCATACGACGAACATTTGCCGTTGCGCAAGGACCAAAAAACCTACCAAGACGAACACATCCGCTACGTATGTTAATGACTTTTTTGTTCGCAGATGTGTGGTATTACATCAAAAGGTCAAACATTACATTACGACCATCCCAAAACGTTGATGACGCCCGGGCAGTTGTCCCACGCCAAAGGTCCAGATATGGGCTGCATGGCTACAAATGTACGTACAGGGAAAATAGGCGCAGAAAGCAAGGAACAAACCCCGGGCGCTTCCCGAAGCTCATTATCCTCGAGTTGCGCCCTCCAATCAAATTCAATGGGGCCGTATTATGTTTGATGAGAAGAAGAAGCGAAAGCGAGTTCCAGGGTGTCGGTAAGTACCTACTGTACATCAAGGGCACCACCAATGCGCGAAGGGACCTTTTCCGGGCCAACGATCTGCAGGCAAACCGGAGGGGGGGAGGCCCCATTCCATGCAGAGTGGAGAGGAGGGTCGGTCATATGCACACAATGCTGACTTGCATATCAAACGAACGGCCCAGTGTACCGGGACAGAACCGAGCTAAGGGCCCAGTCCTATAACACTTCCAAAAGGGGCATATATAAGAACTGTAAAAGTGTACGCATATGCCTGTCCTGGATGTTAGGAATGAGCACACCAGATCCCATCACCTGCCTGTCACTTAAATACACATCCATAAAAATGACTGATTGATACATCCCCTGATGGTGTCTTCATTTTGGAGAAGGGTGCCCGTCGGAGGTGTGGTTGTACCAATAAATTAATCTTCTAATTTTATTCTCGCTTAGAGACAAACGCCATGAAGAAAGGCCGAGTCGGCACTGATTGCGGATTGCGGCCGACTTGACTGGTATGTGAACGATAGGTGCGATTGAATCTCCCGTGAGCCCAAGCAGAAACTGGGCATGTGACCGAGAAGACAACGTAAGCATTGGGTATTGTGTTACCTGACTCTGATGATTATTATCGACCACCGGGTATTATAGAATTCAACGATTTGAAATCAGACGAGTTCCCGTAGCAGTCGTGATTAACATCTAACTGATATCAATCGCAAAAACAACGCGTGACGATATTGTAGTTATTACAGTTTGTCATCAAAAATTCGATGCCGCGTCAAGATATCCCTCGCAGCCGCAGTCCCCGTCAATTTGGAGCCATCCTCTAGATAGAGGACCGGGTCAGATCCGGGCAGTCCCCAGTCCCCCGTCACCAGCGTGCGAACCCAGAAAGGTACCGTCCTCCAAAATGAGTTCTTGTCCATCTTCGAGACATCGATATCCCATTGATACAGTCCGTTATTGGAGACACGGGGTGGGTATTTGCCTAGTATCTGATGTTAGTGAGATGCTACTCCTGTCTCATGGACACTGACTAACTGATTATACTTGCGGTATCCGCTTGGAATATTATTTTACTCATGATGATCTGAGTCGAGGAGAAATATAGTTCTCGCTTCGTTCGATTACAGGGATATCGTAGGTAGAAACTGCCGAGTTGACGGCCCAATTTGTCGGGATTGGTACTATCTTCTCTGTGTAATGTTCGGATATCGCGAGCTCGGTATTTGATTTTAAAGAAACTAGCCTGCAGGCTAATTGGATTGAATGGTGGAGTGTAGTCACTCAATCGAGAAAGGGAACAATGGGAAGAGGAAGATTATTTCATGAGTCAAGCTGCAAAGCAAGATGGGAGGAAACTATAAATCTTCAGAAGGAAAAGCATAAATATCGGAATTAAGAATGATCAAGAAATACTTATATTCAAGCGGCAGTCACTGATTGCGACGTTCGTCCAAAACAGCCCCTCGGTGTTTGCTCCTCATTGCTTTTACGGCACAAATCAAGGACGGCGGCGGAAACGTGCATGAGCGATACTCGACCAGCCATGTTCATCTGATGTAAGATGTTCAATGCTGTATTACGTCCTCATGTTGAAGCCGGTCAAGCTCAACCCCAGGGGGGAAACATGAAATGTCTGAGTTAGAGAGACCAGTGTAAAAGGCCAATGAAGGTGTCGCGATGCATGTAACTTGTTGAGCAGCGCGGCTGATTTATCCCTTGATACTACTGTCCCTGAGCAGCGCCTGGCCTCCAATATAGGAGGTGTGGAGGAACGAATGTCCGGCTGGCTGTGGCTGAGGGATAGTAATGCCTGCCTACATACACTTGCATAAGCCGGCCGGCCCCGGTTGGTACTACTACCCGGTCAATTGCTCCCAGATAGGCATTACCTACCGCCAGTCTGGATCGCTAGGCTATTGTTACTCCTCCCTTGCGTCAATGATACACCAAATCGGATATGATATATCATCTCCCCTTTCCTGTCCTACAAAGCACCGTCCGTTGCTCTATCCGTTCCTCAGCTGTGCTAGCCAACACGCAATCCCATTTCTCGGTATCCAATCATGTATCGGCGTCGCCATCCCCTCACGCCGGAGAAGTAGGCGCCCTTCCAGTTTCTTGGTAACGTATCGGATAAAATACCATGATTGTGTCGGAAAGGGGCTAAGCTTGTTTAGTGTACTTTGGCCGTGTATTCGCGGTTTGTTGTACTCTATCTGCCGAGGACTAAATTGGAGGTTGGATACTTTGCTTACGTCCCAAGTCGCCTGAACACTAGGTATTCAAAGCTCAGATTTTGTGCCCAAGGGACCTTGGCTTCGTATTGGACAGCATATGTGCCCAGAAATGCAACCCTTATTCTCATTCCAGTGTTGAATACCATCCATTCAATCATTGGTCCGCCCAGGGTAGTCTGCGGGATGATTTATATCATAATATCCTCGAATAGGATAACAAAAGAACCGAGACGGCTCAGCTACAACTATCACTGTACTAGCCGGCGCTCTACCAGGAATAGCTCGATAAAAGCGTAACAACCTTGTCGATTCCCGTAAACCACGAGCTACGGACCAGCCAAGAATTTCGTTTCGGTTTCGGTGAAAGACAATTTGCATCATGGCTGAAGCCGAGGGATCAGATCACTCTCACACGAGATTCTACGTCAAACATGGAGCACTCAGTTCTCCCTAGTTCGATTGGCAAGTCCAAACTACCAACTCCAGATCGAATGGTCTTTTATCGCAATTCCGAGTAAGAGGGAGGGTAGGGTGCCCTGGCCGTTGGACAAGGAATAGAGTTATTCTGACTACTCCCTCACCTCTATCAGCACCAGCTTCTGAGATTAGATTAGTTAGCTACAATCAAACCAACTGATAAATCAATCAATCATACGTCCTAATTCTACGCTTCAGCACACTGTGTTCTCGTTGATGATATAGCTATTGCTGATCACATAGGGCGGCGAGTGCCTGTGTATGTAGGATTCAACTCGAGTCATACACATCCGATGATTGCCGCAGTTATTAAGCGTCAAATCAGGAGCAGGGAAATTCAAGCCTTGATGGGATTCACACCGCTAGCCAGCAACAAATCAAGAGATCTTCATTCCAAAATAGTGCATCGTATTGACTATTGACCTTCAGAAAGTGGCGCCGTCCCTTCTCCGCCTGTCTGCCCTTGCTTAAGTCCTTTGCACAAGTCTGTTGATAGCCTCATTTAGATGCTTGCGCCACATGCACGGCGTCTGCTCCCCTCGATCGCTCATGTGCGTAGGTACCTAGCCGTACATCTCTCCCGCTCTGCTCACCACCTACAAGTACGTCTTCCTCGGGGTAATGCATTGCCGCCACAAGGTGCGTGAACACTGAAAACGTTAGGAATGGACGGAGATAAGCCACTCATTGTCCGACGTAATGGACTGCATGTATGTCTCACACTAGATGGAAGTAATGGCGATTCGAGTTACGGATGTAGGTACCTTGGGTACATACAGTAGTACAAGAGCCACGCTACCAACGTTCTTCTAGACCCGATCTATGGCTGTGGCTGGAGTACATACGTACATCCTTACACTGAGACAATCAAACCCACATGGGCAGGTAAGGTATCAGCGATTGTTGCCAACCTTCAAAGAGCCCTCAGTACCTGTGTTGAGGTATATATCATCATCGAGTATCCCTTCCTTCCAAGTCTCAATCTCGTGCATGAAAGTTGAGGAAAGAGCTAGACTTCGTCATAAGGCGGGCAAAGATAATGCCGGCAGTAATTTAAGATGCATGGCGTTGTGGTGTCGGTGAATGGGGCGGTGAAGACTTTGAGACAAGAACGGTCTGGCTGCATTGTATGCTGTTTCCGTTGTGTTGATTTGACATGCGATAGGTAGGTAGTGAATAATGGAAGTGACTCACCCCCCGGGCCCCTTTAATAGAAAACAGACAGAAGCACAATCATTCAAGTATGACCAACTGCTCGCGTCTTTTTGATACAAAATAATGCTGTTTCCATTATCTTAGAGATTGTGGCATAATTCCTAAATAATTAATAACATCCAGTCTAGTAAAAGGCAATGAGAGGAGATTGTTTTAGATTGAGCTGCAGCTCCAAGTTGAATGACGCATAGCTTCCATCTCTCATATCTCTCGTAGATGTGGTGGCAGGTACAAAGGAGCCTCTTACAATACCCCTCCCAGTGGATGGATGCCTGTCGAGTAGGTAGCCTCCATAAAGTATCTGCAACTTCCGCAACACTCACACACCACTCCTGCCACTGCCTACAGCATCTAATCACATCATCCTTCAGAGTACCTTCCTTAGGAAATTCGCGACTAGATACTTGGAAGGTGCGCAAGTTTGTGGTCACATCAATGATGACAAGCTTTGAACAGAATGACTCATTCGAAATAAGGAAGTGACGGTAGAGTCATGCATCAAGAGATCCCACATTCACCCCTTTTGTTCTCCCCCTTGGTCGATTCTACTCCTTTTTCCTCTCTCCCCTCCCCCCTTTCAACAGCTTTATCTCGTCTTGCTCGATCATGCTCGTCTTTCTTGGAATTGATTTCTCGTTTCGGTTCTCATGACACTCTTTGGTTCTGAAGAAAGCTCTTTATTATTACACCCCTTATGATAGCCACGGTTCTATGGTATCGAGTAACGCCATGAACACCGCAAAGCAGATGGGTATATACGTCGACAGCTGAATTACAACGGAAAGTTTTGGTTCCCAGCTCGAAAAAAGCAAATGCACAACTCGATAAAGCAGTCTCCACCCCAAAAAACTCGCAGTAGCAATATGCCTCTCAGTGTATCTTCCTGAGGTGTAGCCCCAACCCTTTTCCCTTCCTCTTCATCTAGTATACTCGGCCCACCAACTTCAGACCAACCAGAGTAAAGCAATATGATCTTTCGGCACTCCAACTCTACACCAACAGGCTCTGACCTGTGCTCGAAATGATAAACTCGCAGCCCAGCTGGGCTTCTTCTTCGGCCTCTTGGAGCTGCGCCAGGATTGTGTCTCCCGGCGGATCGCAGTCGACAAGCTTCTCCTTGACATGAATGATCACCACCTTGAGCCCGTCGAGGGCGTTCGGAAGCTGCGGACCATAGCTGGCTTGAGTTGCGTCCGGTTCGAAGTCTTTGAGAGACATCTCCGCCGTCGGTGTCGTGATATGTGGCGTATATATGCCACTGTGCTCAGGACCAGGTGTCAATGAACGTGGCCCTTTCTTAGCAGGCCTCGTGGACTTGGGCGAGACAGCACGGTCTTCTTCTTCACGACATGCGACGACGCTGTCCGCTCCATTGCTGCCCTGCCCGGCCTGTCTCTTACGCTTCTTAGACGAATCAACATTGGCAGTTTGACGAACTGTCTCGACAATGGCGGCAAGAGCTTGCATCTCTTGGATCACGTATCTCGGCGTAAGATGTCCGAAAAGGCGGTCGTCGGACTGGCTATTGTCGTACGAACACTCAATGAATACTGCTGCCAAATTCCCCTTCACAATACGCGGCGCGGCTTCTTTCCAGATTGTGAGATTACGTGGAGAGAGAGACATGGAGTCCGGTTCGACATCTCCAAACACCAAAATCTCCCGTCCCGTTGTAGCGTCGCGGATAAAGTACGCACTTGAATCATAAATGCAAATTGTTTCTTTCTCTGGGTTTGTGGTAGAGTGTCTGAATAGCGATGAAGGGCCAGAAGCAGCAGTGCTCCCTGGAACACCACGCGGGGATGCTGTGATCGGGGGAGTATCGGAACTGCCGTAGCGCGACGACGACGACGAACCGCGATGATGGTATCGTTCAATACAGTGGCCATGGCTTACACTGAAGAGTTTGACACCCAGCCCATCACTGATCTCCAGATAGCCTTTTCCGTCGCCTTCACCGAGTGCAGGACTGCCTCCCTCGACCAGGCGCATGTACGTCACGAGACCAGCACCGTTGTTCTCATCGGAAAGATTGGGCCAAATGACATCGTTGAAGATGTGCTGCTTGAAGGCGGAGATGGTAGATGGCAAGCCCGCTAAACGCTTGGGTCGAGCTCCAGGAAGCCCAGCTGTATTGATTACAAGGCCACAGATGTGATCTAAATGGGGATGGGTGATGAGATACGTGTCGACAAGATGTCTTGTAACATATCCGGCGTTGGTCATTGCCGACGCAGAAGTAATCTCCATACCAGCAAAGGGGCCGGTTTCGAGAGTGTGTGGTAGGGGAATGGAAGTACCCAGGCCCTCAGGCTGGGTGTTCTCTAGAATTCTAGTGATTGCTGATAGATGAACGCCCGCGTCGACAGCGATGATACAACCCTTAGTCCATCCCGTGTCAAGTGAGCGTACAAGTAGAGCTGTAACATTGTGCTCTTGAGGTCCTCCTCCTGCTCCCTATTGAAAACCTCGTGTTAGCATGTGATCAAGTCTGAGTATAGTGTGTATCTCATGGATTTCAGTGTCTGGCAGTGAAACAAATAGGGGCTTGGTGCTGGGCAAGAACTGGTCATGGGGAAGATGCAGGCACGAGCCTCGAGTTTGCAATAAACACGTGGTCTTGTTGGCGCCAAATGCATAGATATTGATTGTCCTGCATGTCAGTCTTTGTCTGCTGCATTTAGCCGATTAGGAACCGCGTATGGCGGCTAAGGTAGGTACCCAATTGCCCATGGACAGCAAACATTCTAACCTGTGCGTATTGACAAAAACGGCACAAGCGCCATTAACGAAGGACCACGTGATACGTCCAACTGTCTCTTTGTGTCGCTTAACTTGAATTAGGCGCCTGGGCCTAGGTAGTGTCCATTTCTTTGTGTTGTTGCATCGATCAAACGCCCAGGCTCACTCAAAACACCACACAATGCTCCAAGTCACTGGCAACACAATGGGGAATGTGGACCAGCAGCTCAGACATTCGACAATAGCTTGTCCAGAATGATTCGGTCCCATGGTATGCTGGATGTGGTTGACTCCTTGTCATCGGTAATCCGGGGATGTTGGAGCCTCATCGGCGTTTGGCGTCTGGACCAATGCAAGCGCCTGTACCCGCGCGGCACCATGGACTGCACCATCTCGGGTCAAGCCGCCCGTTCTGCATAAGATCGACAACGCAGAAGAAGACTCGGTACGGCTGTGCTGTTCTGCAAGTGTAGAGGGTGGCCGATCCAATTGTTGCCTGGGAACCAAGCTGGCCCGTGGTAGGAGGAGGGTTGGGGTGCACAGGCTATGCTATCTTCGATGGCCAAGGCGAGCTGTACACCGATGCTCCATTGGACGATATGAGGGATCTCATTATGCAAGACACCATGGGGGTTGTCATCTTGGGGTGCTGCACCAGGGACGAGCAGGCCAATTGATGACAGCGTTTCTCGGTGTGTTGCAGTTGCGCCCGCAGCGCCTAGCCCGCGGGTCGCCCCTCATGCCACACAACCAACATTACGTGAGGACAAAGGAATTGTGTATGACAGCGGGACTGGGTTGCTCACGGATTCGGAGCTAAAAAGAAAGGAAATCCTACTTACGAGAATAATCACCTGGAGTGCAGGCTTTCTGGCCTTCTTCTGCTCATTACCTTGGACCGACATGGTTTCCTGGCACTACCTGAGGTAGGGTGCGTTGGTTGGTTTACCTTAGTCAGTGACTGGACTATTCCTCCGCTTGGCTTCTGCCCCTCTGGTGGTGGCACGCTGACGACAGCTGAGGATGGAAATGAGAAAGTCAGACAAGTGGGATTGGAATTGGAGAACGAGAACGTGTGTCTCGTATGCTAGACAGGATGAGTGGATGTTGGTGTGTGTTTGGATTATAAAGTCTGAGAATTGAGTTGTCTGGGAGAGAGATGGGAAGAGAATCTGTGAGGTGTGTCTGGGAGGGTGGGAGGATGGGATTGTTTAGACAGTGGATGTCTGGGATGGTGGTCTATGGGCTTATAGTGTGGCTCGTTCCCGCTTCTTCCTCCCAAAAGCACTCTCGACTCGACTCCTGGATACCTCAGGTGCCTGCCTAGACTCGGATTGCTTGCCCGTCTCATCTAGAGCAAAAGGCAAGAGACACGACGCTAGAATCGAGGCACAGCCCCTAGGACAGGTAAGCACGTGCTGTCGGTCTGCCAAATCTGATTCCTTCTTCCTTCCCAAGTTCTCTCGCTGTGCTGCAGGACAAGTCTACGGCGTACAGATAGGTACCGGATAGCCTACGCTAGATGGCACGGTACATGCCAGTACTGTCTAGCGTGTCAACCGAATGGAGTCTAGCACGCTCTCCGTCTGTTTGCTCGTCTCATGTCTACATATGTTCTTTCCTCTTCTTCGATATCTACCTGTCAGTCCCGGGGGTTCATCTAGCAGTGACAGAGGACCTGAAAGGGCAGAGGGCAGAGGGCAGAGGGCAGAGGGTGAAGGAGCACGAGGGAGGGGCAGGGGCCAAAGGTCAGACAGGTCCTGAAGAGCTCGGGGAATATGTCGTGCTTGAGGGATCATGTTGGACTCGATGGTAGCAGTCGCAATCTCACATAACCTGGCTGCACACACACTTCAACTCGAGCAGGACGATCCGGCAGCCTGGGGAAGATCACTTTTAAGGTTAGATTCATCGCAACGCTGTACAGCCCGTGAGCATGGGGTTTCCAGGTTTTCGCAAATCAGGGAGCTTTGGGGCAGCTCCAGTCAGCTCCAATCTGCATGATGCGACACGCCATGCCACCCACCCGACCACCCTAGCAGGCCTATAGCTATTGCTCCCCCGCATACTGCCCGCACATGGGGTCTTAGACTGCTCCAGCTGTTAGTGCATCGCCATAGCTCCGTATCGTGGCATTCTTGGTGTTGCTTTTGCCTCCCACAGGAATATTTTGTTACCTGTAGGCTGTAGCCATACAATAATACATGAATTACGATGCCAGTATATAGATTATCCTCGTGAAGGGTTGTTCATCGTGCTTAGGACCTACAATCTTATCTAGCCAAGCATCTACATTACATGCACTAGATCTGTTGCCACTCTGTCAGATATCTACACTAAAGCTAGCCATGCTCGCCATGTCCCCTGTCAGGAAATTCACCCACATCCTCTCGGAGAGCCCGCTGTGGCGCCCCCGGGCCTGCGGCATCCTGCAGCATCCTGGTGGAGAATTGCTTTTGAAGCGAATACGGCGCCGCCGACCACTGCAGGTACAGTGCCAACCAACCACCGTAACACCATGGGCTTTCTCTTGTGACACGAACCCCGATCAATCTATGTACATACGATACGCTACCGGTATCTACTTGATCTATCTTCAACCCCCAATCACCCTGGCATCTAGATCTAGTCATGGGTATTATGCTACAGTAGCTCAGGTAATGACAGAAAACGTCATTTTAGTATCATATCCGTCACACCTCATTGCGAGAACACATGTTAGTGTGCGCACCTAGCTCGAGTATTTTACCCTCTGTTTTGTTTAGTTCGAAGACGCATCCCGATTCAATCACACTATACGGCTACGCTTGTCCCAACGCTGCTTTGTTTTTTATCTTCTTATCGTGTTGCTTTCAGCTATCCGGACTACTGGGCTCGGTCATCCCGATCGAGACGTTCGGCTTAGCCCTGGACCTGTTGGGAGTTGGCCGCCTACTTACTTCCACGCTTGTAACACCATGACGGGCAGATGACGATACATCAACGCGAAACTTGAACAACACATTATTGGGCTAACATCATCAGAATTCAGCTACGGTTACGATCTTTTTGAATTTAGAAGTTCCTACTATTACTACGCTGTTCGTCGCATGTCTCCCTATACATCACTGTGGTGGTAGCTACTTACTCAATTCATCATGGTTCATGACAACTCCATTAAATGAAAACATGTAACAGCTTTTATTCTTTTCTGGTCATCTCTTCTACTATTTTTTTCTATTTTTTATTTTGGGTCGGGCAGGCAATTCATTCTAATCATCATTGGAATTCTGACCACCGACCCGTATCGCTCTCATGCCGTGAGTGTAGCGCAAAAGGAGACAATACTCACCGATAGTCTAAACATGCAAGAGGCCAGGAAAGAACGCCCCTCCCAACCCCTTTTCCGGCGGCGCGCAGTACCTATTTTAATCAGCTGCGGCTTTATGCATCGAACTCAATATTTCAATCAATTAAAATAACTAAACAGAAACATGAAACAAAAAACAAACACTATTTTTAAACTTTTTATTTTCATTCATTCATTCATTTCATCGGTGTGTGTTGGAGCATCGGATTCCGGCTTTCCGAACAGCTCAAAATCGAGCGAGTTTAATGAGGAGGGAGTTGAGAACGAGCCCTGCTCGTTATCTAGGGGGAGCGGATTCGTGACTATGGGCCCGTTGATGATGGTGGCGACCTCGCTATTTCCTACGGCGGGTGCGGTCTGAAGCCCGGGCTGCGGAATGGGTTTGGGGTCTTTGGTTAGATTACCAAGGTCATGATCAGGGTTGACATTGAGGTCAGTTGGGATATCTGCGGTTGTGGGGCTGTAGCTTTGTAATAACTCACCGTGCATACCTACCCCGGTGTTGTTTGCAGGGACCACCGGTGCGTGATGGGGCGGTGTCGGCGCCGGCGCCGGCGGAACACCGTCTAGTTGCTGACGCTTAGCAGGGGATGGCATGATTGTTGCGTCGGTCTCGCGTCCTCGTTTCTGCCCTGTTACTGGCGCGAATGGCGTTCTAAGGGTTTGTATGGGATGGGAAGTCTGAACAATAGCGGCTTCATTGGGATACGCGGGGTTCGCAGTATGATATGCCGGCTGGACCGGATGAGCGTAAGAGAGGAACTGCTGAGCGTTATTCTGCACAGGTACAGGGTGGTGTGGAGGACTGACAAACCCCCAGCCAGGACTTGACAATCTCCTCTTCCCCGGCGAGTTCTCAATCTCCTCAAGTTGAGCCGCCGCTGAGGCAATAGGAAAACCCCTCTCATCAAGCAGACCGTGCTTTTTATATGCCTGAAATTTGCGCTTCAGCTCGGGGTTGCCGAGGTGCTTGGACATGTCCGCACCTCCCCTCTTTCTGCGGTTTGTCGCCTGCGACTTGGGCTCATTGTCAAGCTTGAAGCGGACGAGGGTTTCTGAGAGCGATGTCTCGTGATCGCGAACCCTCTTCTTGCCCTGCACTTTCAGCTCGTACCACTTCTCGTACGTGGCCATGTACCATTCCATAAATGGCTTATGTATACCCGGCAGCTTGTGCTCGAGAGAGAAGTAAGGGTGCGATTCCCGCTTGAACTTTCGAGTATCTACCCGGACATCGAGGAGGTGCCATAACTCTATAATGTCAAAGTGATACTCTAAACAGTAAAGGTGTACGTACCCGGCGTTGTGAAACGGGTCGATAATTTCACCCTTCGCATTCTGGCGCTCATCCAGGATCACCCATGGGTCACCCAAGGAAATAGTTCGCCCGTACCGACAGTCCTTGAAGCGACATTTGGTACTCTCACCCCCGCGCGGGTATCGCGAGTTCGCCATCGGTGCGGGCCAGCCAATCCAGAGTGTAAGACCCTGTCTGATTTTATTCTTATATCTCTTCACCCCCGGTAGCCGCGCCGGAGCCTCGAAGTCGTCGCTTCGGTCTTGCGCGGGCCCGCACAGGTACTGCCTCATCTCTTTGTGAGTGAGGAAAAAGCCGGCCCGGAGCTCGCCCTTGAGCGTGTATGTGAAGAGGTGCTCCCCATTGCTGTTGAGTGGACCCCATGCTTTGGGCGCCTCTGGCGATGGTCCGTAGTACCGCTCCGGATCGACTGCTGGGAGTTTCCTTTGCCCGTGCGTCCTGCGTGGAATCTTGTCGTTTAGGAGGGGCTGGCCGAGGTGATTGTGGGCAGGTCGTTTTAGTGGCTCTGATGTCGTTACTGTATCTGCTGAGGGAGGCTTCTGGCTGTGGCCTCGACGACGGTCGATTGGTGGGGGCACAGAGGAGGGGTTTCGGCTGACCGGTGATGCGCTCCCCACGGGAGCAACGGGCCGAGACGGCATGGGATGAGGCCGAGGCTGTAAATGACGAGCTGTTGATGTGCGCTCCGGTGGCCATGGGCCTTGGGATTGATAGTCTGTGTTCATGGGCTGTTTGTACACCATCTGTGGATGGTTTAGCTGAGGAACCATTACGGGTTGCTGAGGATTCATGGGCTGACCATTCATAGGGGGATGCATGATAGGAGGCCCATACATGGGTTGTGCGCTCATCTGAGGAACCATTGGCATTTGACAAATCTGCTCATTTTGAGTGGGAAACTGCTGTGGGTAAAACATAGGTTGGAGACCGAACTGAGTATTCATGGGGAACAATTGAGGATATATCTGATTGTTGAATGTCTGGGCAGTCGAGATATTGTTGGTGAGCAGTGGGTCGAGAGGCTGTTGATTATTCAACCAGCCCATGTCAAGGGTATTCGTATCAAGAACATTTGCCATGGCATACGTGTTTTGAGAATCGACGGTTAGTTCTTGAGGGATGAAGAGTTCATCTTGTAGCAGAGACATTTCGTTGATAAGTTCAGCAGCAGACGAGTTCAGTGCTTCTGTTTCTAAGGAAGAAGAGGTCGGAGGCTCTGGAGCACAGATCTTCTCGGCTTCCTTGACTGGAAAGTCAGCTTCTAGCCCTCCCTCAATCCCAGGGACATTGTTGTCGCTGAAATCAATACCAGGGAAAAGATCGTCTAACATATAATCCGGGTCATCCTGGGATGAATCTAAAAAGCTGAAATCTGGGAGCGAGTCTGCCATTTTCGCTTGGGTTCAGTGAGTACTTCTAGATACTGACGATTGGTGAGTCTCGGAACTGGTAGTAAAGCCTGCTTAGCTACCACAATCGTGTGCAGTGAAGACGTTCAGAGCGGTGCGAAATCTGGCTTATGAACCGTGGTACCAACACACATCTTTGAGAAGTTCGTGTGGGGCATTGGAAATACTTATACTTGGAAACAAAGCCTTTAGCTACATAAATTGTTCCTATTGTTCTAGCATAAGAGAGCTAACAGTACAATGGTTATTCTTTGAGGACAAGGAGCTTGTTTCCATTCTTCCTCTTGGAAAGGAAACAAAATCGTCATTACGACAAGCACGATGGGGCTTTACGATTACACTGCGAACAACTGTCTTTGAGACAAACATGACAATAGGGCTGTTGCGTAACAATTCCTTATAAACATCACAGGGCCTGAAGCCAACATCGTAGTTCGACGGCATGTACGAGGTACGAGGTACTGAGGTTCAAACTAGGATAGAGTTAGTGACAATCCGCAACAAAGACTTCGACGATCGAGAATGCATTGAAGAGCATATTTAATCAGGGAGCTCAAGCATTTCTTCCACATATATGTTCAGAACAGGTCTGTGAATGCGTTGATTTCATCATAAAAGGGTTACAGAGATGAAGGACTAGGAAAGAAGCTTACCTTCAGCTGGGATTAGATTATGCTCTGCTAGTAGGTAAGTATAAGTCCAACGATGTACTGTCCGAGATGGGTAGCCGATGCAGGGTCCGAGTCCATCTAAGCACAAGAATGAAGATGTGACATAATCGAGTGTCTTGCGCAAGACCGCAATTGGAGACAACGATTGGCTTTTAGACATTTTTTGTCCAGCCATTGGAGCTCTGCAGTCACTGGTAAGGACTGCTGCTTTTAAGACAGAGCCTACTGAGTCTCTGTTAGCAGCTTTCATATTTCACCTCTGCAGCGGCAAAAGAGGTAAGATTCGTCGATAAATCTGAATATTTAGCAAATAAATGAAATAGAGAACTCAGACAAAGACATCGTTACAAAGAAAAAAAAAAGGACTACATCTTTAATCCATCATCTATCTAGCTTATCGATAGTTGCAGGAGACTAACAGCATTATCTCCGAAGCTAAGATAAGATCAGCATAGCGCAATTACAGCCCCTGAACCCTCTATTTTGCCGAGAACTCTACCATCTATCGTCGGCAGATGGCTCGCAGTACTCAATTACGTAGTGTCCTCCAACAGCAGTTCCTGCTGTGCACACTTAAGGTAGGTACTTACCTACCTACTCAGAGGTGGTGTACAGAACTTTAGGTAACTTGAAGCAACGATACATTATGATATGTACTTATTACATTGCTTGTGAAGCAATGCACACCAATGGAACAGTCTACCTACGGTATGTAGGTATCTACCAAGGCAACACTTTACTGTAGTTTTAAATAACGCGCTTATTTGCATGATTACAAACAAGCAGCTGCAAGAAGTACAGTACCACCACATGTAGCTACGGCTTCTTACAGCAAAGGACGGAAGGTGGGAAGGGGGTCTTACCCCCCGATCTTCGACGCATTTTCCCATTAAACGAGCTGCGGCGCTTCGTATTGATCCAGACCCCTACCCGGCCCCGTTTTTCCCCTCACTCGGACGAATCACCACTGGTAGCACCCGAGTTGCAACGGCCCCATTCCCTCTAAAAGAAAAACGAACCAAGAAAACGGCGCCAGTCCCCTTCCAGCATGTGTGGTACGGTAACCGCCGCCGCACACGAGGCATACGTTACGTATTCAGCAGCTCGGTCCAAGAACAGAACATCACCAAACCAAACCAAACCAAACACACACCCTCGCATCCATACCTATCATTGCTCGACGGCCTCTCAGCCTGGCTCGTCGTCATATCTCTATACGCCAGCCATCCGTTTGATCCCGTCCATTTTCTTTTGCTGTGCAGTTTGGGCTGCTTGTTTGTCCTCGGCCGTTGCTTCGACCCGATTAGCGCTGGTGCGAAAGCCATGCCATTCTCCTCCGCGTGACCTTTGCGATTCGCTCGCCCGTCCGATTCCGTTGTTCCTGTTGTTCCCGCTGCTGCCGTTCGCTGTCATTGAACCTGTCGCACGTTTTGTCGGTAGATTCTGACCATTGCGCCGTCACAATGGCGCATCTCAGCCAAGACCTGCAAGCGCAGCTCAACGAGCTAGAAAAAGAGCTAGAAGTATGCCCAAGCCTGTTCAATGCCGACACGCCCATGTGCCCATAACCTCCCCTTATGCCTCACCGCTAGCCGACGATGCGCTCGTTCGCAGACATCCCCCTGACAGCCCGACGTCCAGTGCCCGCTAACCCGTCATGTGGCTTTAGGAGGGCGACATCACCGAGAAAGGGTACGCTCAATTTACCACTGGACTCGTCCTCGTCCACACTGCTGCTCAGTCCCCCGCCCCCCCTTCTCTACAAGTTAGGTAGTTGGCCGATGGTCTGGGCTGACGGGATGCCGGCTTTTCAGGTTCCAGAAAAGAAGGACTCAGCTTCTTTCTAGCTACGGCCTCGCAAACAACTTCGGGGGCTTAAGAATACATACGGTCGATGACGAGCCCCATGTCGCTGGTGGTGATCACCGGGGCGCTGCTCTGGCCGCCCTGAATGCCACCAGCCCCGATGCCGATGCCCCCCAGTCTCCCAATACGATAACGTCTCCTGTGGATTGGCGCCCCATGTCGTCTGGACCGCCCGCCATAATGCATTCACCCCATGGCGCTGCCGCCGGTGCCGGTGCCGATACTCCCGCTGGCCTGCTGCGGCCTGGTGGTCCTCTGGCCGCCGATTACCGTCCTACTCTAGCTCACCGCGATTCTCTCTTCCTCAATCCGACCTCCAACTACTCCCAGACCATGGTGTCGGATCCCCCAACGCGATCAGGCACTATGGTCTCCGGTGACTACGCGTTCAAGCCCGAATACCAGGGGGGTTATTCTCAGCAGCCCGCTCACGCCTTCGACAGCCGCACCGGGACCATGATGGATTCACATGCTTATTTTCAAGACTTTGCTGGACAGCAATCGTATGAACAGCCTTCTGCCGAGTATGGCGGCGGTGTCCAGAGATACTCCGTCGGTGATGCCTTCTCTCCTACGGCTGCTATGGCGCCGCCCATGCTCACAGCGAATGATCTACCCCCGGCTGAGCTTTCCTATTTGGTGCCGCTGGAACCGCGTGAAGTGCCCTTTGCTATCCACGATCCGCATGATCAGAATATAGCCATGTCCTCGTTCGATAATATTGCCGCCGTACTACGACATAGGGGAAGAACTACGGCCAAGTTGCCTGCATACTGGGTGCTCGACAGCAAAGGAAAGGAAATAGCGTCAATTACCTGGGACAAGCTGGCATCGCGAGCAGAAAAGGTGGCTCAGGTGATCCGAGATAAGAGTTCTTTGTATCGCGGCGACCGCGTCGCTCTCGTATACCGTGACTCGGAGATCATTGATTTTGCAATTGCTCTGCTCGGTTGTTTCATTGCAGGCGTTGTCGCAGTCCCTATTAATGATCTACAAGATTATGCGAAGCTAAACTTGATTTTGACGTCCACACAGGCTCATTTGGCTCTTACCACTGACAACAATCTGAAAGCTTTCCAGCGAGATATAACGACTCAGAAGCTAACTTGGCCTAAGGGTGTCGAGTGGTGGAAGACCAACGAATTTGGAAGTTATCATCCTAAGAAGAAGGACGACATCCCGCCCTTGACGGTTCCAGACCTAGCCTATATCGAATTTTCCAGGGCGCCTACTGGTGACTTGCGCGGTGTTGTTCTAAGTCACCGCACCATCATGCACCAAATGGCATGCCTGAGCGCTATTGTGTCAGCAGTGCCTAATTTTGGCCCAGGCGACACCTTTAACCGAGCCCTTCGAGATAAGAATGGTCGGCTCATTGGAGGCGGCGCAAGTAGCGACATCCTGCTATCCTATCTTGACCCGCGGCAGGGTATAGGCATGATTCTCGGTGTGCTCCTAAATGTGTATAGCGGTCACACAACGGTTTGGGTAGAAAACCGAGCTGTTAATGTTCCCGGTCTCTACGCTCATCTCATCACGAAATACAAAGCGACAGTAATGGTCGCGGATTACCCGGGTCTGAAAACCGCCGCATTCAATTACCAACAGGATCCTATGACCACAAGGAATTACAAAAAGGGAATGGAGCCGAACTTCCAACACGTCAAACTGTGTTTGATTGATACGTTGTCAGTCGATAGCGAGTTTCATGAAGTCTTGGCTGATCGGTGGCTGCGACCGCTGCGAAATTCACACGCAAGAGAGGTCGTGGCACCAATGCTATGCTTGCCGGAACATGGTGGTATGGTAATAAGTGTCCGCGATTGGTTGGGCGGCGAAGAACGCATGGGCTGCCCTTTGAAGTTAGAGCTTGATCCGGATATCGAACCTAGCGATGAGAAGGACGAAAAGGATGAAGAGAAGGACAAAGAGAAGTCTACACCATCCAACGGCTTTGGGAGTCTTTTGGGAGGCGGCACAACAAGTACCAAAGAATCTGACGTCACCAATAACATTAGCGAAGTCTTGCTAGACCGAGAAGCTCTCAAGACCAACGAAGTAGTCGTCGTCGCCATTGGTGAGGAGGCGAGCAAAAGGGCGTCGACTGAACATGGAACAGTTCGGGTAGGAGCCTTCGGTTATCCTATTCCCGATGCTACCTTGGCTATAGTAGATCCCGAAACAGGGCTATTAGCATCACCACAAACCGTCGGAGAGATCTGGGTCGACTCGCCATCGTTATCGGGTGGCTTCTGGGCCTTGCCTAAACATACGGAGCAGATTTTCCACGCAAGACCCTACAAGTTTGAGCCTGGTGAGCCGACCCCTACTCCTGTCGAGCCGGAATTTCTTAGGACTGGTCTCCTTGGGACAGTCATCGAAGGCAAAATTTTCGTTCTTGGTTTATACGAAGACCGCATCCGTCAGAAGGTAGAATGGGTCGAGCACGGGCATGAGGTTGCTGAGCATCGTTACTTTTTCGTGCAACACATAGTAGTCAGCATTTTGCGAAACCTGAGCAAGCAGGTATTCGACTGCTCAGCATTTGACGTATTCGTCAATGATGAACATCTGCCTATTGTTGTGCTTGAGTCATCAGCAGCATCCACGGCTCCGGCGACATCAGGTGCCCCGCCTAGGCAGCTGGACACCGCGTTGCTGGATTCTCTTTCAGAAAAATGCATGGACCTTCTACTTCAGGAGCACCATCTGCGGGTTTATTGCGTAATGATAACGGCACCAAATTCTCTCCCACGTGTCACCAAGAACGGCAGGCGAGAAATCGGCAACATGCTCTGCAGACGCGAGTTTGATATCGGGAACCTGCCTTGTGTCCACGTCAAGTTTGGGGTTGAACACGCTGTGCTCAATTTACCAATTGGCGTAGACCCACTGGGCGGCATATGGTCAAATATTGCCTCAGATTCTAGGATTGATATTCTTGGACTAACCGAAAAACAATACTCTGGTATCGATAGACGAGAGGTAGTGATTGACGATCGGACATCCACACCTTTAAATAATTTCGCCAGCATCTCGGATCTCATCCAATGGCGAGTGGCGCGTCAACCGGAGGAACTGGCTCTTTGCACCATTGATGGTAAAGGAAAAGAAGGAAAGGGAATCACCTGGAAGAAGTTTGATACCAAGGTCGCAGCCGTCGCACTCTATTTGCGTAATAAAGTCAAGATACGGGCCCGCGATCATGTCATGCTAATGTACACGCACTCGGAGGATTTTATATATGCTGTCCATGCTTGTATTAATCTGGGCGCTGTGGTGATTCCCACGGCGCCCATGGATGAAAGACGGTTATACGAAGATGTTCCAGCTTTCCTTCACCTAATCAATGATTATGGCATTAAGGCCGTGTTGGTGAACAATGAGGTCGATCACCTCCTAAAGCTGAAGACGGTTTCACAGCACGTTAAACAAACAGCACAAGTCCTCAAGATCAACGTTCCTGGTGTATACAATACATCGAAACCTCCAAAACAAAATAGTGGACTTCGAGATCTCGGAATTACGATAGACCCCTCATGGGTCCAACCAAGCTACCCTGTCCTGATTTGGGCATACTGGACGCCAGACCAACGCAGGATATCGGTGCAGCTTGGCCATAACACCATCCTCGGAATGTGCAAAGTACAAAAAGAGACTTGTCAGATGACTAGCTCCCGGCCGGTGCTGGGCTGCGTCAGAAGTACTACTGGTCTCGGTTTTATACATTCGTGCCTCATGGGTATATACATAGGCACACCCACATACCTGATGTCGCCCGTCGAATTCGCGCAGAATCCCATCTCTCTATTCCTGACACTCAGCAGATACAAGATCAAAGACACCTATGCAACACCTCAGATGCTGGATCACGCCATGAACACGATGCCCGGAAAAGGATTTACTATGCATGAACTTAAGAACATGATGATTACAGCAGAAAGTAGGCCCCGAGTGGATGTTTTCCAAAAAGTCAGACTTCATTTTGCTGCCACCGGTTTAGATAGGACGGCCATCAATACGGTGTACTCTCACGTTCTCAACCCGATGATCGCCTCACGCTCCTATATGTGCATCGAGCCCACTGAACTCTGGCTTGACCCGCGAGCGTTAAGACGGGGCCTGGTTATCCCAGTTGACCCTGATTCCAATCCGAAAGCCCTTCTTGTACAAGACTCAGGGATGGTGCCAGTCTCTACGCAGATTGCCATCGTCAACCCGGAAAGTCGCCTACTCTGCAGTGATGGCGAATTCGGTGAGATCTGGGTCGACTCGGAGGGATGCGTTAGAGGCTTTTATGGATCCAAGGATCCTTTTGATGCTGAGCGTTTCGATGGGCGGACAGTCGATGGTGATCCGAATATCCGTTACGTCAGAACCGGTGACCTGGGCTTCTTGCATACTATTAGTCGGCCTATTGGGCCAGGCGGGACACAGGTCGAAATGCAAGTGCTTTTTGTGCTTGGCAACATTGGGGAGACCTTTGAAATTAACGGTCTCAATCATTTCCCAATGGATATAGAGGCCTCGGTGGAGAGATGCCATCGAAATATCGTGCCGGGTGGCTGGTAAGTTGACCCACTTGTGTAAATGAATGTCTTTAACTAACAAACTCCAGTGCTGTCTTCCAAGCTGGTGGTCTTGTGGTTGTGCTGGTCGAGGTCTCGCGGAAACCGTATCTGGCATCCGTCGTCCCCGTCATCGTAAACGCAATTTTAGGCGAACACCAAATCGTAGCTGATATCGTCGCGTTTGTGAACAAGGGTGACTTCCCTCGCAGCCGACTTGGAGAGAAACAACGTGGCAAGATCCTAGCCGGTTGGGTAACCCGCAAGATGCGCACAATAGCACAGTTTGCTATTCGAGATACAGACGCTGATTTGGAAGGAGGGGACGGCGCTGCCGATAACAATCGTGCAAGCGTTGGTAGCATACGAAGTAATAACGTGCTAGGTGCGGGTGCGAGCTCCCTAAGAAATATGGAGCATGCGCCACAGATCCTTGAGCAGGAAGAGCTTGACCATCAAATGGACCAGATGGCAGCTCTTCCGCAGCGTGTCGAGTCGTCAACGACCGGCAGTAGTCGAAATAACACAGCCATCTCCGATCCACCGACCGGTTATCCCCCTGCTCAATTCCGCTTTAGTGATGACTATCAACTACCTGATCAGCAACAAGCTCCCCCTCAGATTCGACTTCCGACTGTTGAACAGGGACAAGCATTAACCGAGGACGAGGACTGGCAACGGGACGCGATCTTGCATATGAATTTAGCCGGTCAAGGCTAGTAGCTTATTTTTATCACGGCTAGAACATGCGATGTTGGATGACGCGGCGGCTTGCACATACACTATTCCACTGCTTTGGATGTGTTGGTTACTTGCTGGTTAGTGTGTTTTATTGATCCCGTTGGAGTTGATTGGCTACCTCGCGGATATCCCCCTGTACGTACCAAGTTCTGGATTTTCCAGGCAGAAGAAAAATAAATCAAACTGCCGACTCACTAGTAATCGGTCGATCATAGATATGATGATGAAGAGGATGACGAAGACAACCAGTTAAAGATGAAGAGGAGAGTTCGGTTACACGCTAAATATCAAACTTTTCTTAATCAATGAACGCATATTGTTGAATGAAATGGATAGTGATTTGAATTGATATGCTTCCATCTATCTGCCTATCCATCTCACTGCACCACGAACTGCGTAGAATGCGACTTATACAGCACAGATTGATCAAGTATCTCTCCCGTCGCCGATCGTATGAACTGTACCTGCAGCTGATTGGCGTCGAGCAGCGAGACGCGCGCATAACTGAAATCGTCGGCGTACGCGAAGGCATTGTACGCCTGTACGGTTCCGACATCGCTCAAACCCTCGATATTACCCGCACCTCCGGCGACGATATACAGCGGCGCGGTGGGGTCCTGCAGACCCTTCGCGTCGGCGGTGTTGTTGTACACGGGCTGGAAACGCTGCGAGTTGTGCACGTGGCCGAGAATGGCGAGGTCCACGCCGTACTTATACAGCAACGGTTCAAAGGCAGCCTGGCACGGCCCGCACCCACTCCCGCCCGTCGTATACCAGGGTCTGTGCCCCCCGACAACGACCCAGGGCGTCACAGTGCGGTCCACGGATGCCAAATCCGCCTCCAGAAAAGCGAGCTGCTGGTTCGCGGCGCCAAAGGGCCCGCTGTTCAACCCGGCTGAACCGCCCGGTCCATCGGGGGCCGAGGCGAAGTCCGTCTCCGTGTCGATCATGACGAAATGCAGCATGCCGTACTCGAAGGAGTACCAGAAGGGCGGGTTCGCTAGCTGTGCGGCCGTGTTGGCGTTTATCTTTGCCTGGTTGTCTGTGGAGCGCGAGGCGAAGGCTGTTGGGAGGAGGGCGGCGAAGCGGTTGTGGTAGTCTGTGAAGTTCTTTTGGCCTGTTGCGCAGAAGACTTGGGTGCTGGGTTGTTGTTGGTTAAGTGTCTTGGGGGAAATTTGATACTAGTGAAGATAGGGGAGGGAGGGGAGGATGGAATACGTACTAGGGAATTTCTTCGCAGTTTGCTTCGTGATTTCCTGGGCCGACCACTGTGAGTCCAAGGTGAGAATTCATACTTGTCAACCTCAGATTGGCGCAATCTGCTCTTTGGAATACGTACTATACGCCTTGCGCCCGGAAATAGGCGCGAGCTGTCCATAAAACTGCTCTACGATGGCAGCATACGCATTGGTACCGTCGAGGAGATTGGCAAGATTATAAGCCCAGTCGTCGGCATACCCTAGATCACCCGGATGCACAACAAACTCATAGTCGTCGATGGTGTTGGCGAGACGGCCGATGGTCGTGTGGTTGAGCGAGGGGTCGACATTGGGGATTGTGTCCCGCTTCGCGTTGTCCGTCTTGAGCGTGTACCCGTCCTTCCCGTACACGCCGAGGTCGATGACGGCGTTAAAGGAGAAGGCCCCCGTGTCGCCTGGTGAGCGCGGAGCGAGGAAGTGGTCTATGGTTGAGTTGGTTGATACGATCTTGTAGTAGTACGTCGTCCCGGGGGTCAGGTTTGACAATGTCACTGAGTTACCCCATGTTCGCGAATTGGGGTATGTGAGGGACGTTGTTGAGCATGCTGAGGAGGCGAGATTGTCGCTGGATGTCCCGTATTGGACACAGGGGTTGCTTAATTGTTGATATGTATTCCAGCCAATAGCAACAGCTAGTAACGAAGCATAACAGATCCGGATCAGCACTCCCGATCTTACGTAGCGCTGGTAACTGTCTTGCACTCACAGTTTGATCCTTTAATAGCTATGCGTTGCTGGGTAGGCGTTGTCCGATCAGTCGGTATTGCTGGATAGTTGGCGGTGGCCGCTACACCAGCAACCAATGCCGACACCCATCCAAAAGGTGTGGTAACAACCCTCATGGCGTATATGTGACAGAGTCCGGACACAATATAAGTCCAAATCACGACTTCTTTAGACTTAAACCTCGTCAATGATGACCTAGTCGTCGCTGCTGAATCGCACGCTTCCAGCTATTAGATTCACATCGTGACTGGACTCGCAGAAGCTTCGAGCAGCGAAAAAGATCTGCATTTTATACCTCTAAATGCAGACGAAGCTCGGAATCCACGTGCATAGAAGTGCGCAAGCTTTCCGCGAGATGGTGTCCGCAACGTCGAGAGCTGATTAGCATTAACCCCGTCTGATTCGACGGTTTCGCGAAGTAGCTTCCCGATCCGGCTGTGGACTGGCATACGTATACATCCAGCTTGACAGTTTATGGCGGCGCCCGTGGGTATCGTGGGCGGGATGATTGGTCACTCGGATGTCATTGGCGCCCGGGGTAGACGTGGCCGTCGATTCTGAACCAGGATATCGGCCCATGTGCCGTATCCCGATCTCTTTAGTCGGTATAAGTGTTACTTTAGTCTGATCTTAATAAGCCTTTGGCAACATTGTTATGTCCCCTTAATGGACGTTGTTAAAGTGTATTTTGTATTTGGTAGAATTGTCCAGTATAGATCTCCCTTGTTGTAAACTCTATCACTTAGAAAGTAACGGCGTAACGGCCTGCGGAATATCGTCATGGTGCACTCACGAACACTATACCAGTCTAAGTTAGACTTTCCGTGGTCTAGCGCAGATCTCAGCTGAGATTCCTGTTTATGATCAGCACATCGTTTCTTTTTTGGTACCGTACAAGGATCTCAGTCCATCAGCTCAGGTTCTTCAGTATTCTCACTCGGTTCACCCTCTTCACTGGATTGCGCATCTTCGCTCTCGGGCCTAAACCTTTCTCCAACGGCCTCGAAACGTTCATGACCAGGGTGAAGTATTTTTCTGTGTGGATAGCATCGAAAGCATAGATTAAGCTTCACGCAACCTTCTTCTTTGCACTCCCACCGTATTCCCCGTGGCTCCTATATAACTTAGTTAGCTATCTCAATGCTTTGTAGAATATATCTCATGAAGAATGACTCACGCAGAAGCAACCATCACATGGCCAGAATTTCCATGTCGTTCCCCTGCGAGACAGGTGGAACTCATCGTCCCAATATTCTGGATCATTCTCGCCATGAGCATGTCGGGGCTGGTCTTTATCATCTGGTTCGAGCCGCTCTAATACCCAATCTCCGAAATCCCTATGGAACCTCGCCAACTTCAAAGGCGACCATTCTTCGTCTTGGACCCTTCCCCGAACTCATATATCAGCCCCGCGCTTGATAAGAACATCGACCACGTAATCAAATTGTAAGTCGTTCGTTGTTGGCATGCCCAGATAAGAGGCGTCCAACCGTCATCATCTCTCTGGTTAACGTCAATGCCGGAAATGTCTAGCAATTTCTCAATGTTCTCTTCATCCGTGAGTGCCGCAGCATAATGGACTGCTGTCCGGCCCAGCTTGTCCCTGGCTCCGATATCTGCGCCATGGTCGGCGAGAAAGACGATATCGTCTGCGACAGCTCTGGTAGCGGGCACTGCGGCAATGGTCTTGACATGCGCGCGCATCGCGGCGGTCGAGTCTTCGGGTCGGGGCGTTGTGAACCAGAAAGTATTGAAGGAGATGCAAAAGCGCAATAATATGATGGCTGCATTCGACAGGCTGGGGATCAAACTTGGTGATAACAAGTTCATCGAGGTGTGGCAAACACTCGATACGCATAAGTGGTCTGAATTTAGGGACAGGAGACCCGGAGGCAATATGGATATGGTTGCTGCTAAGATCGTACCTTTGCTCGCCCCTTCAGCGTTCGGAACGTAGCTATATAATCCATGCAGGCTGGTTTGTCGGGGGCAACTTACACAACAGCCAACAGCCAATGGCCAAGAACAATTAATTACACATGCAACTTGCTTGTCTATTTCCTTAACCGTTATTCCTTCTCGACATTACGTTAAACCTTTCCAGCTCATTCTGTACTGTGTTTAGGTCGACAGCCAAAAGGACCAAACAACATCAGCCCCTTTTCTCTATACCTTCAAAAAGGACAATGCATCAACGATTGGTTTAATATTCAAATTTCGTCTGTACGTAACTAGTATTAACTGAAAATGACAAGCGGCCTGATAAAGCAAAAAAGACAAGATGTAGGTAAAATGGCAAAAGTTGGACGCACGGGGAATTGAACCCCGGACCCTTCGCAGGCATGTTCTGAGCGAGTCGGATGCAAAGCGAATATCATACCTCTAGACCATGCGCCCTGGACATTCCATTGAGACTTGGAGGCTCGTGCTGAATTGAGTTCAAAATTAGCCTATAACCACAGCATAGACAGCACTAAACTAGAGTAACAAAGAATAATTAACTTTAAAACAAACATTTAAATATGAAGCTTTTTCATAACAGTTTCATCAATCACTTGTATTCTTTAGTAACTTTTCTTAAACTCCTATATTAAGGTAAAGTCGGTTGACCTGGCATCCCTACAGGGAAACAAATATCTGCAACACTATTTACATTCCACAATCTCTCGAGCACCCTTCCTGCACCAAAGACCGTCCGGTTTCGGTGGTGAGAACCGCCTCAACTCTCTCCTTACTCTCACACACCTTTTTTATGGTTACACGCCTTCTCCCATGTTCTCTACGTGCTAAAAGTTCTTTGACGTCTCTATCCGATGCAAGAGTCGCATTGTCTATGATACCCCTTGTTGCTGAGCCGTAAATTTGTGCGACATTTGCCCATGCGTCCCCTAGACGACTGAACTTTGAGGTAGAAAGGAATAAGTATAAAACAATGAAGCATACTAGCCAGTGACCTATTATCATGGTAATAACGGCGGTGAGTCCCATCTTCGAATGAGGATATGAAACATTGACAAAAAGGGTAACCTGGCCGGTCCCCTTTTTTGTAAAGATGGGGAATTGTTCATAATATGCCGAGGAAGATACAAAGGTCAACAGTGCTGATAAGCTTAACGCTGGCGAGTTGTTGGTTTTATTCATCGCGTTAGTGAAGAATGTCTGATAGCTGGGGTCAGGACGTCTCGTGGCTTCTGATGCTGATCCGGGATCATCGTCATTGGGTCCTACGCCGTAGTATTGGAAGAGAACGGTGATGTTTCCCAAAGATTCCTTCCAAGAATCGAAAAGTGGGAGGAATTTGAAGTCATATTCATCATCTGGTACCGATTTGATTTGGTCCGAGTGTTGGTGTTTCATTATGTACCCAGTACCCCAACTCAAGGTATCAAAGTCCCATTTAGAGATAAAACGGTCGGTCGCAGGTTGCTGAATAGGATATTCAAGTGACATGTTGTAGTGTGGCTGTTGCAAGCTGAAAATAGCCCTCGAGTCTGACAAATTTCCAACTCCGTAATGGTGAAGGGCAGCACTGAGATCTAATAATCCATCTTTCACCTCGATCGAGGGCTCTTCTAGCGGTGATGAGGTGGCCATCTCCACGTGAGTTATTGTCGAGTCCCAAGAAGTAAAGCATAGTGAAAAGAACACGTCCTGGACAGCATTTTCGTCAACAAGATGGGGAGGGTTGAATAGAAAGCTGAGTTTGGTGAAAGCTTCGTGACTGGTTTGATTTTGATTCAGAGTGAGGTTAGAAGCGATCACGAGAAAAGCTGGACCACGAGCGGGAAACGAGTCTGTAACATTATACGGGTGAAGCCGGCTGCGAAGGCTCCCAGCCGATTCGGTGGCCTGGAGGACCGCCTTTCCTTCCTTATTATCGTCTGGAAACTGTATCATTGTGTCAAGGCCTTGAAGCTGACAGACGTGAAATCCGACGCCATTTGCCCAATAAGTCGAGTCTCCCGCAGGGCGAGGTATGTACTTAAACTGACAATCGAAAGGGATTTCTCTGGAAGCATTGGTTGGAAACCATGGACCTTCCACTTCTGTGGAATTTTCCAGGGTTCCGATAAAAGAGTACCACAGTGGGTTGAGTACATCCCCAGCGTAGCGCGCCGGTGCTTGCACGTTGTTGATTCCAAGGAAGTGCGGCTTCTGGCAAGAAACACGGGAGTCCAGAACCCACGCAGGGCCTTCGAACTTTGCGATGCTGGTTCTCTCGGTCGAAGAGTCAAACGGCAAAAATGACGTAAAGACATATCCACTGTCGTCTACACCACTGGGGCTGGTTAATGACTGCCGATATTCGCCAAAAACTGGAATAGTCTTCGGTCTCTGGGTCCATGCTGATTGAAAAAGGGCTGTGTATAGTCCAGAGGGGTAGTAAATGGTGTCGTAGATCCCGTAACCTCCAATTTGTGCCAGGGGCGTCGTCTTGTTCCATTGATAATTAAGGTCATACGTATAGTCCAGTTGTCTTGGGCTATCGATTAGTCTGCCCGGAGCAAGGTCTGCAAAAAGGATTGTGGAAGAGGACTGAAGGCCAAGACTGAAAAGTGAGAGCAATACCAGTAAACACGCATGTCTCATTTTGCCTGAAATCTTCAACTTCAGGAGAAGAATCCAAGGCGACGGGGCTTGGACTCTCATTACAGAGATACTGGCTAGGTTATCGAAATAGCAAGTTCCAGATTCCAGTATCAGAGAAGCCAGCATTGAAACAGTAACGGCGGTTAAGAAATCAACCCCAATCCGAATTGCCAATGCAGAAAGAGTGATCGACCTTGACAACCAGCCTGCTGTTGAAATGCCTGGCCAGGAATTCCTAAAATCGGGAGACCATAACAGAGCAAGAAATACAGCACCGAGGAGTGATACTAACGGCGCGAGGCAAAGTGTAATCGTCGATAGCCACCCTAGCCTATCTCGAGTCCTTAGTGCTGTCATAGGCTTAAGGTTATGCTCATCAGACCCATCGATATCATCGCTTCGTCTGAAGCAACTGATGTCCCTACGCGGGGACAGGGCAGCTCTACTGTACATTTTAATGAAAAATGTCTCGTCTACTGCTCATCGACATGCGGCTCTTGCGTAAGCACGGACCTAAGACGTCGCTCGCTTCATAAGTGTAGTCTTAGCCGGAGACGTTGTCCTGAGGAAGGGGCAGTATGGTCCTGTGGCGACGACTCTCGCTCGGAGCCTAAGGTAAATTGTCAGCAAATTGTCGGATCAGACGTGCAGAGAGTCTTTACCTCCTTGGAATGGCTGACTTGTAGACGTTGATGAACGTTGAAGAGGCATTAACAGACGATGCCAATTACGATGTGACATTTATTGATCCTAGACATTTTGGAACGACTAATTCGCTAACGCACGGAAGTCGAAGCACTTTTATAAGTTATGCGAGCCATGTCGAGTTCTTCCAAGTATGTTATCGTTTCCCTCATTCAATGCAACTCTTTGGTCAACGCCATATGTTTGAGGAGACACGAGGGGTTACAGCCATAAGGATGTCATTCCCTACCGAGCATTGAAACACCATGAGAGTTACACGGAAAGCGTTTGAGGGGCTAAATAGGACTCCCATCCATAAGATACGTGGCCTACCGGAAATGAAATAGCGGTAAGAGCTTCAGTATGTGGCCAGAGTAGTTTGTAGACAGGCACAAAATTCAAAAATCATATTTTCCTTTACTAGGTGCGGAGATATCAATTAAGGATGTAATAGAGACGTAAGCCTTCCTTCGATCCAGTTACCCTGGGGGCCGCTACACTACATCAATTTATTTCATTGCGTGACGTTGTATTCGCCTTGTTTTGAAAGTCGTGTCCAGGTTTGAAACTCGAAGGGTTTTAACACAAGCAATCCATACCGTTCGTTCTACCTATAAGGCACAACTGCAACTGAAACTTATAATGATATACGGGGGTCACATGTGCTGCTCTTGACCAAATGTACACAAGACGCCTTCGTCATATTTTGATCTCTTTTCTCTGTACTTCTGTCTTTCCTCATCTCTTCTATGGTTTCCAGGCCCTCGGAGTCTAGAGTCAATCCCTTGTAATCTTAATCTGCCTGCGGCTTACTTTGTGAATATGCGATTAGGATCATGCTTTCTTCGCATACGCTGCAACGTTGAAACGATTCCGGTGCCGTAGCTCGAGATAACGTCTTGCCAAGGTGCGACGTAGTCAAGGTGGATATAAGACTCGTGGGCCCCCAATGGGGCCTTGACATGAACTGTTAAGATGGGCTGTGTACAATATCGTACGTAAGCTAGGCAAACAAAATACAGTCTAATATTGTCCATTATTTATCGAAAGAATGCAAAAAAGACCTAGAGTTGTACAAAGCAGACTCCTTTGTTGAAGGGAGACCTTTTGCTTGCTGTACAGGCAAAATGTTGAAAGAGATTACCCAACTGTTCCAACACGGGCTGAAATATTGTCTATGAGGGCGCGTGTAGCGTTGTAGACCTGCTCATTCTGGGTTGCGTCCAACCAAGACGGCTAGCATTTCCCAGCAGCCTCCGGACACGGAAAAGTCTTTCAAGAACAGCTTGCCTAGCTCAGATAAGTTTACTGCACCCCAGTTAAAAGTCATAAGTAATAAGCAGACCATATAAAAAGCCATATATACAATTAACTGCCATATCTAGCATCACTACCATATATAAAATCACAGCATACATATAGCAAAACAAATTCATCAATTTTAGTATTAAACAGTACTTACCAAAACAATGTACCAAAGGAATGTTAGATAGAGAAAGACTCCGAAAAAACGATCTAAGCAAATGGTTACCTTTTCTATCAAACAATGTAAACAATGCAAACAATACGAGTCAGTGCAACTGCATCGAACACTCAGCGAGCCACTACTTACTTACTCCTTTCCTCACTCTCTTACTCACTTACTAGCTGACTGACTGACTGACTAACAGCGCCACTCACATCTTCCCCCGAAAGCCACCCAGCTGCGTAATAGACGAGACATTCGCAGAAGAGGGATCAGGATGATGACGAAGGCTGTAGCGTTTCTTACTACTACTACTCCCGGAGCGACGGTGTCGCCTAGTATCAGAAGACGTACGTGATTCCCTATCATCGGACTGGGGCGCGGATCCGGACACATCTCTCGGTGTCGGCGTCTTATCCCCGTCCCGGCGCGTGGACCTAGACACGAGGGTGCTCTCGCCGGCACGCGAGAAATCGACCGTCGGAGACGCGCTGGACGTAGATGCGGCGCTGCTTCTGCTATAGAGTGAGTTAGAGGTTCCCGTTCTAGACACGTTAAGCCCCTTACTCGGACGGGGCTCGGAAGTCTGTGTCTGGGCCCCAGTGTAAGCAGAATTGTCGCCCTCGTCCTTCGGCTTGAAACGCTCCATAAGGAATGTATGTCGTTGTTCTGAAAGCGTGGAACCGACGTCAGAAGCAGGCAGGAAAAGCTTCTGATAGCGTTTGTTTTCAAGAACTCGAGGGGGATAATTCTTAAGTGGTGGAGCGGGCCAGTTCGGCGGGGCCTTGTCCTTGTCCTCGTCCTCTGCATTTGAAGACGGCGATGCGGTGGGGTCATTTTCAGGGATCAGAAACGGGTCTTCGTACGCGGGGAACGTTTCTGTCGACTGTTGCCTTTGACGTACTGTGCTTGTCTCAGACCTATACGTTGGGGCGCGCGAGGTAGCCCGAGGAGTCCTTTCGCCGCTCCGCGAGGGGCGTCTACTGCGTCTGTACTCCGAGGGAATCCTTGGTACTGGTGGTGCGTTTGCGATGTCTGGCTCAACTGAACTCGGATCTATCGTGTACGCAGTACAGTCTGTCCATACGCTTGGCGCGGCATAACGAGGTCCTCCGGAGGGACCCTCTCCGGCACGGTTTCCACGATCCTTCTTAACATTAAGCGGTGCCGGCAAAGCAGATGCAGCGACATGGCTAGCATCAGGGCGAAAGGCAGGATGCACCATCGACACCACAGATTTGGCACTATCATGACCGAGATCCAAATGGGAAAAAGATACTTGGTTGGCGAACCAGTCTTGTACCTTGGATCGGTTGGCCTCCATGTAGTCATTTTCATCAAACTCAGTTTCATCTTGGGGACTTTCGTAGGAATCACGATCGTCGTCGACAGACAGTTCCTGTTCGAATCGATGGAGGAAAGACTGTGTCGGCGAATCATCGCTGGGTCCGCTCAGTCGGACCGGTTCTGGAGCACCTGGCCGAGGGCCAACACTGGGGGAAGTAGGGCCATGCGAATCCCGCTGTGTCTTCTGTACGTGTGAATGTCCAGAAATACTATCGGGGCGATAGATACTTTTACTCCTGGTTCTGGACATGGCGCTTTTCCTCCTGTTTTCTGCTTCGTTAACGTCGACTAACGCCACCGGAATTCCGTTTCTCGTCCGCCTCAAATGGCCTGCATTAGGGGACAGAGGAGCAATATGGGCGCCGGAACGGGTTCTTCGGAGCTCGGTGTATACAGAATGTCGCGCAGCTCGTAGTTCGTGGTGGTGCTGCTTTTGCTCAGCTCGCCACGCCTTGATTTGAGGTCTCGCCATCCTCAAATCGACCAGTAAAGCTTCACTCAACGCTCTGCACTTTTCGGGACGGTCTACACTGTTGCTATTCTTTCGAAGTTGATCAATCCAGGCTTCAACGACACGGTAAAGGCGAGGTACCTTCTCTACATGCTTTCCCCTACGCCGTTCCATGCGATCGACAAGAGTGGCTCGGAGATCTGCCAAGGCTCGACCGCTTGCGCCTACAGCGGCGAGGCAGCAGGCTTCACATCCGGATCTGACGAATACATGATGGCCTTCGAAAGGGGCTTGTCCGTATATGTCGTGGAAAAGTTTGGGTACAGTCCACAATGCTACGATCGAGTCAAGTCGCCCGACAAGAGCAGAGAGCTCGGGGTCCAAGGCGCTGCCCTCCCATGAACGCAGCGGATCTGTGTACACTGTGACTTCATACGCCAGGGCAATGAAAAGTCTTCGAATTAGAAAGGGGTTAAGGGCAGAATGCGTTTTGCAGAGCACCGCCTGCGGGTCCACAATATTCGGGTCGATTCGATCGGCAATCTTAATTGCCAGGCGCCTTAGACCTGATGGTCTCAGTAATTCTTTTGGAAGATTTTTTATCTTCTCGTTCTGCCTTTGGAGCCATCGCCGTGAAGGTATAGCAATACCATATTCGGGACGCCGTGCAAGAACATTGGTGATACGGTGGACGAATTCGTCCGATAAGTCCTGAATCCCAATACTCATGACGTGACACAGGATAAGGAGGTTTTGCAATTAATCAATCTGATTGAACCAATTGTCTTCACAGATAGCGGTATTATCAACGTCGGGCTGGATAATCAATTGTATGTAGGTAGTCTGGTGTATGACGTAGCGAGGGCTGTATAAGTTGTCGAGAAAGGCCTGGTGGAATTGCCTCGTCTTATACCTGTTAGAACGCTTTGCTTAGAACAGCATGACAAGGACTATCGTTTTCAAGACAATGGGCGCTTTGTGGCCTTGTTCTGGCAGTGCGCAGTATTCTGGTCGAGCAGTTCCTTTGTCTTGAAAGGCACTCGGCTTGTTTATTGACATATTTGGTGCTTTCGAGGTTCGGAGTCATAGTGGGTGTAGATCCTACCGGAGAGTCGAAGGATTAAGACAAAGAGTTGTTAGGAAGGCTATAGATGAGAGCAGTGTTAGCATAACTCGAAGGGAAATGCACTCACCAGAAGGAACCAGTATGTGTAACTCTCAATTACCAACATACTGGTTATTAAGCTCAACCAAATTCTTGGTGTTCGGAGGATCAAGTACCAAGAGCCCGTCCATTATGTGCAGAGATATATATTGGCAACAATGATATTGCTCTGTGCAAAGTATATATTGAGAGAAGACGTAACACGTCAATGCCCTTTGGTCATGAGAGTGCCTTTTGACAAATATGTCTATGTATGTGCTCGCATTACCTTGGATACAACGCTGAATGCTGGTTTAAAAACGCCGTTCGGTATCCGCCCTTCATGCACGCTGGTAGTAATATACGCATCATAATCCGCCAACATATGCATCATAAAACTTGAGTCCGGGTGAAATATACACTTTTCCTTCAATATAATACTGGCGAAGGGAATTATAGCTCTCCTATGCTGCAACTGGGACTCGAGACGAATGGAACTCATTATCTCTCGCACGTTCCAGCCGTATTTTTAAAGCCTCGGTTCCATCATCGGGGATAGCAGCCTCTCGAAACCACGGGTGTGCCAAAGCCTGCCGAGCAGTTATTCGCTTTGCCGGATCGTAAACGAAGATCTTGTGTAGAAGATCTAAGAAGAGCCGAAGAAAAGGGCTTGTAGCCGGGATAATATCCTAACATTCCATCAGATATGTTGTATGCTGATCAACGCATGTGAACTTACGCTGAGTCTTTTCATGTTTCGGACAAATCGTCTGGATGCCCTCGTCGTATCGGGAGTAGGATAATCTAGTTTTAAACGCTTAAAATACCTATTTGCTCATGTCAGGAGGCCTTCTCGCTCATCACGGACGCTTCGAAACGTACTTCGCAGGTGAATTGCTGCTGTTGCGTGATGCTGATTTGTTGACTGTCTGTACAAGATGTGTGTCGATTCGGCTGTCGCATACGTTTTCCATCATCGCTAGATGTTCCAGGTTATCATGAGTCTGGAACAGTGCGTCCCCCGTGAAGAACTCTACTAGGATACATCCGATACTCCAGATGTCGCACGGGAAGGACCAGCCGAGGCCGAGTATGATTTCGGGAGCACGATAGTGGCGTGTTGAGACAACGGAAGAATGATATTCGTCGTCAAAGGTAGCAGATCCAAAATCTATCAGAC
Source organism: Xylaria venustula (assembly GCA_022578775.1). Taxonomy (NCBI): domain Eukaryota; kingdom Fungi; phylum Ascomycota; class Sordariomycetes; order Xylariales; family Xylariaceae; genus Xylaria; species Xylaria venustula. The sequence continues at coordinate 155,696 of MU389333.1, read as the reverse complement.
GAATCTCAGTATCCAAGAGAACCTTGCGTTGTGTCGCCTGTCGATTTGTTCCATTAGTTGACGACGGAATCCGCCTGTTGTAGGTGAAGGTCTGATAAGCGCTATCACAGAGGAGGATATTCTCCGGTTTGAGATCAGTGTGGATGAGGTTCAGGTCGTGAAGAACTATATTAGCAAAGTATTAGCGTCAAACAGACCTAGTTGCTTGATATGAGTTGTACTCACAGGCGACACTCGTTAGTAGTTGACGGGCGAAGCTCTGTATCTGACTGTTCGGGAATGGAACAAAGTTATTGCTCTTCAGAAAATCGAAGACACTCGAGCCGAGCAGATCCATCACTATACAGATGTGCCCGCGAAAATCGAAGCAATCTCGTAGATGGATGCAACGGTTACGGTTTTCTGGGTCGTTGGCTTTGAGTGTCTGGAGTACTCGCAGCTCGATTCTAGAAGCATCTCGGTATTTTTGTACGGCCCGAATGATCTTGATGGCTACCATTTTAGATCTCTTACGATCTCGGGCTTCGACGACTTTGCCGAAGGTGCCTTGTCCAAGAAGTTTCTTGATTGTATCTATGAAACTGTTAGAGTACAAAGTAGCGATACTGCGGGGGAAACGAGTGGACTGACATTGTGAAGTGAGGTCAGCGTCGGGGACCACTATGTAATGGCCGTCGTCATCATCAATCTTTATACCAGCCTGTTGTGTACGCTAGAGACATCGTGTCAGCATTTAACATCGTTACAGTACAAAGGGAGTCGTCACCCACGTCGTTGACAGGACGAACCGCCACCTCTCCGCATTTCTTTATCGGCTTCTGAGGAGGTTGGTACTCGAGGTAATTGTCACCGAGAACCTCAATTTCTCTCCGCTTTGCATCTTGTGCAATTTGCCCTCTAGTGCGCTTTCGCTTCTGGCCGGTCTGAGGCGCCTCGTAATCATACTGGCCATTCGAGGAAAGGGATGTTGGCGCAGTGGTGTTGTAGCCCGACGTAGTGCGATCGGTCGAAGCGGAGCCACTGTTGGACAATTGAGTATGTGAGTAATTTAACCGGGCATCATACACGGGTTCGTTGTGCAACTCGTCGTCCTTCTTCCGCCTCTTCGCTACATGGCGAGTACTTGGCTTGTTTGTGGCGCCGTTGACGGTGTCATTGGTATACGTTCTGGAAGTAGCGGCAGTTGATGTATTTGGCTCAGGGTCGGGACTGTCATCGATGACGATTATTTCCTTGGGCAGGCCGTTTTTGTAGAACTGATTCCAATCTGGTTCCTTTGACCTCCTCCGCTTCCTCGGCTGGGTTTCTGAATATGACATACTGGCGTGCTGTACTTCAGATTGAGGCGTGGAATGTGTTGTGGTGGAAAGATGCCGTGCGGATGCTACCGAAGCTGCAGCTCCATTTGTAGGCGCCTCGGCTGCGGGATACGGGGGATTGGCTGAGTACGGCGAGGCAGCCGAGACGGCAGTGGTAGCAGTGTGGTGATGGTAGTGTTGCTGCGGTTGTTGTTGTTGTTGTTGTTGTTGTTGTTGTTGGTGGTGGTGGTGCTGCTGTTGCTGCAGCGGTGGCTGTTGTTGCGATTGTCGACTAGGGACAGGTGCTGTCGAGGCCGTAGAGGCAGGAGGCGTGGGTAGGATGTTGTTTGTGCCGGAGCCCACAGAACGGTAGCCGTTGGCCTGTAGCGTTGAATACGGCGGGTAGTGATGATGGTGGTGAGGAGGTGGGTGGTGATGATGGCGGTAATGGGGTGGCAATGTGGCCGTGGCCGTCGTTGGGGTTGACATTGTGCACTTCTGTACAAGAGCGTCTGTCGATCAACGACGGCGTGGAAGTCGTCGTCGTCGTCGTCGTGTTGTGGACAGACAGGTATGTAGACAGATCGTACCGAGTCGGCAGGAAGGACGGGAGGAGAAGAAGAAGAGAGAGAATACCAGACGACAAGCTAGACGACCACACCCACGCACCCAGATGATGTGACAGGGAGACGACCCGGGTCGAGCGGGCAGCAGGATTTCCCCTAAGATCAGACCTAAGACCTAAGACCAACTACCCTAGACAGACACTAAACGCCTATGCCACACTACCTACACCACACTACACTGCCGTACCGCACCGCTAAGCCTGAAGATGGGGACCGAGCCCAGCAGGTGGCGGCAGCAGTGAAAACAGAGTACTGGGCGCTGAGCACTGAAGCAATTAAGCCGGCACGTACCTAGCCAGACAGATGTTGGATCGGTGCTGTTTGAAATTGATTGTAGTTGTCGTCGTCTTCGTTGTATTTCGTAATATGTACTTAGTCACATTCTGTTTAGAAACTGGAAACTGGCCATGGGATGAGACGTGTTTGAAGGACAAACAGACAAATAAACAGAATTGAAGCAATGCTGTGAGCGGCGTGTGCGGGAAATACTTTGGCAAATCCAGGCGGCACCAGTCGGTCTGTGTAGTTGAGTTTGGTGTAGTGGAAATTGAGTAATGGAGGCACTTGCACTCGCTGAGTGCTGCAAATGGTTAGATAGGCCCTAACCGGATAAGGTTGTATTTAGCAGCGAGAATTACTAAGGTGATAGAATAAACAATCCCCAAACTCGAACTGAGGGGAAGTGAACTACCTAGAAGTATACCTCTTCCTGGTAAACAGCAGGTGGTATTAGTGGTCTTGGGGTCCAGTCAATTCTCTTAATACAAGAAGAGCATTACAGGGGGGCTTCCACTGCCCACAACGTAATACCCGACCGCACTAAAGCTGAGGTACCTAAGTGCAAGCGTGAATTACACAGATACCGTACCTATTTTTGAGTTAGATGTTGCAGTCCTCGGCTGAGGGAAAACCCGTGGTTATACTTCGGATAGAAAAGAGATCAAGCTGAAAGACAATCAGGGCGCTGTCTTTCCAGGATAATTTCATTTTCTTCAGATTCATTTTGTGCTGGCTACTTACCTTGAGTACTTTGTGCCCAGGGAACTAGAGTACCTACTGTGATATTGTGTACAAGTAGTGTGCCCTAGGAGTGTGCTGCAGGTAGGTACCTCCATGTAGTCCATACAGGTAGTGGCTTGCAGGCGAGCCTAGATTGCCTCTAAATTCAATATTTTTAGGGATGTACCTACTAAGGTACTCAACTGAAACCCGAGAGCTGAGGTGCTCTTCGGGGCGCTGCGAATATGTCCTCTTTTCGACTGAAAACCTTACGTTCTCTATTCCTCTAAAATGAAAAGGATGGCGAAAAATTACACTTATTGAAACATTGCTCTCACCTCAAACCACAATGTCAACTGTTTCTGTTTTACCTGGGTTTAATTGCGTTCCAGGTAAAGAGGTTTTGATACATTGATGGAGGTCAGCGCGCCGGAGCCGTCGCCAGGCACTGGCCCTTTAGGGCACCGGGCTACTGGACCACGGCCCGGAGCAGCGGGTAGTGTATACATGTATTGTAGGTATTCACGATACCAGTGCATTGCATTTTCTAAATAAATACAATACCGGAGAGTCAGGCAAAGAGGCCTGCAATATGAAGCTCGAAGGATATAGAGTCTGCTTGAAGGTTATTTCAGGCTCTGTAGGTGACAGTCAACTGGGCCATTTCAATGAAGAATACAGTCTACGTACTGTAAGATGTTCGTACAAAACTTGGGACGAACCCTAACCGAGCTACTATGCGCCATGTACGACTAGTACTGTATGGTCCAAGCACACAGTCCAAACTCGGGCACCAATCAAGATGTTTTATGCAGGTTTTACAGTGCTTCGCTCGTCAGAGACGCACAGTCATACTCAGGGTTGATAGGTACAGGTAGGTACGGTACTTCTTTATTTTGGCAGTGCCCTGGACCAACTATTAATTAGCCCTCTTGCAAGACGACGTGCTGGAATGTCCAACAACACTTCAAGGTTGTTTCATTCAATATTCCATCACAAGAATTACAGGACGGCCCAACCCATTCAAACTTAGCCTCTCCTCCTCCTCCTCTTCCTCCACTATTCCTGCCACCATTACAGGCAGCTATTATTATTCCTGTTAACAATGACTTTGTGCCAGCTTTGTGCCACAGGTCAGCAAAGTACCAGCCAAATCCATGATCGTGTGCAAAACCTTGGCTTTTGCTTGTGGCATTTAGCTTTGACTTCCACTTGGCTGGCTGACTGAACTGACTTGGAGGTTGCCTATTGCGTATTCGGTCCACCTGTCACTCCACCTTCCCCCATCGGATCTGTTCATCACTTCGCTCACTTATAAATAAAACAACAGACAGCACTAGAGTAGGTAATGACCACCTCTGTCATACATGGTATCACACATACTTAGCTTTTAAGCAAAGGTAGCAGGAAGGCAACAATCCAGTCTTTACCATTTTTTTACAGATATACCGGTACATATTATGCAATGGAATTTTACAATTCCTTTCCAGAACACCAGTTCCATTGGAAGATCCCTGTTCCCTTCTACAGCCACACTATGCATCTCGTGCAGCTGCTTGCCGGGTTTCGAAGGGACAGCCCCTCATCCGGTTGTTGATAGCCCGCACCAGCTCGCCAGCTTGCCAGGGGCCATGGCCCTAATCGGTACCCTGATAGACCCTGAAATCCAGCAGAGTAGGTATGGTTCTGCCCAGAACTGCCCACCGTTCTTGCTGTGTATCCCTACCACCTGCTGCACCGTCCACTGTTATCTTTACCTCTAGTGCTGTCATATGCGCTCATTGTACATGTTACAGTTCTTGCCCGTCAGCTTTCCATCATCGGATGCAACTGTTGGTGGAAAGCATACCCGTACTGGAATGGGCTGTTCTCTACCTACCTACATACATACATACATACATCTCTTCTCCTCGTCTTAACTCTCGTCCAAGACAACTCTAACCGACCGGCTTCTTCCAGCTAGGTGGCGAGTACAGTACTGTTGGTTTAATGCAAGGTTTTGATGGTTTCCGACTACAAGTGACGGTTGATGCCCTTCCAGTACTGCCCTTCCTAGGATGGCTTACACTACACTCTTGATCACCGATCACTAGCAATCACAACCGTTAATCCACTGGTTAGGAACTAGTAGGTATACCGAAACACGAAGCCGAGCGATGATCCAGGCTTTACCATGTTTACTACTGTTGCCAGACATGCCTAGCGAGCCTAGTATATTTCTAGGTTAGATGGCGTATGTGCAGTACACCACTCATGAGTCTGTGCACCGCTGTTCACTGTTCTACCTTGGGATCATGCAAAGGGTCGGTGAGTCGACAAGTACAACTGACTATGGTGTCAGATCTGTTGCAAGACTGTGTGACTGGCAGACTGGCAGACTGGCAGTGATGGGCATGCGGGCAAAGCCGTTCCCATCTCTCCAGCCCAGTAATACTATGGAAATAGCAGGGTGTGGCAACAGGCCAAGTCTCCAGCGAGGCCCTTTTCATCGACGCAATATTGGGAGGGTAGGATTGGCCATTTTCTCTTTTCCCCATCCAACAGAGCAGCCAGATTCGCTGGCGTCCCTCGGTTGGGGCATTCCCTGGTTTGGTCTCCGTTGCCCTGCCCACTGCCCACATCCTGGCCCTTGACACGATGAAGTCACTGCTTCGCCATACTAAGCCCATTATGAGATGAGCACCAGTCGATCCCACGTAGCGTCCGAATAGCGATGTGCACTACAGCTGTACAAGTACACTACCGTACTCATCCAGAACGCGTCCACTACTAGTAAGTAGATACCTTATGTTCTTGCTGTTGTACCTCCTCACGATAACCAGATCCCCACCCACTTATCTATCGGTGCTTTTGTATATATCGGTACTCGTGTATCACAGAGGTGCAACGTATCGTTCGGTTGGATAAAATCTAGATTCGCCGCTTATAACGAACAGCCCCGAGGGAAAGACAGCAGTGATTTACTGACAGTGATAAAACATCATGATGCAGGTAACTCAGTGTTAGCCGAATCCAGGACCAGCAAGCCACATCGGAAACCGGAAGACCATGGCATGGCATCCACGCCATTTACATACTGTATATATAAACAAAATTCCAACGCAAAGCAAGATGAAGGGCGCCGCCGGGTCTCTGATCTCCAAGCCAACCACCAATCTCGGTTCTGGGGTTGGAGCACGGGTTCATCTAGGCATATTCTTACCGAGAAAGAAAGTAGCCAGGCAGCGACACACCAGCAGGTGCGGGTAAGCATGGCAAATGCCCTTCGGTATTTTGACAACGGAGAAAGTCCCGAGGACTTCCTTCTGGGCAAGCAACAACAAGAGAATCAGAGCACGAGGGCCTAGGGACAACGTAATGTGTTAATGTAGGTACCCCGCGTCTTCAGTGTAGTGCGTGCGCTAGACAAGTCTGGATGCTACCATACGCACTCACGCACGTTCACACACCCACACACTTACACATCATACTCGTCGGGCCATCCACTTGCGTGGCCGGATAGGTAGGTAGGTACTGTATATAGGTACTGTACTCTGTGCGGTGTGGTGTGGTGCACTGCAGTTCGTCTAGCGTTGCCGTTGCCCACCGTCCTCGTTAATTATCTGCATACCACGCTGCCCTGCCCTGTCTGGCTAGAAAACCCCGTCGGCTTTCTGTGATGGGAAATCCCTTCTTCCTGTTAAGTGCATACTCAGCACACCTCTCTATTCTCCTATCCGAAAAGCAAGACATGCCGCTTCTACCGCTTCTAGACCAAGGCTTGGCGACCGACTTCCTAGGAAGTCGGCCAGTCCCTATGTAAGACACCCCGAGTATCAGAAGACAGGTTTGGATTGCATACATATAGTCTATCTTTCTTATCAAGACTACATGCTCACTGCCCAGACATCTTGTGTCTGTATATTACAGAGTCGATATATACACGCTTGGCATTATCATATCATTAGATCTCCACGCCAGGTCGACCATATTGAGATACTCCAAGCGGGAAAGGGGATCATCCGCCGATACTCCGCGTGAGTACAGATCTCTTTAGAATCTCCTACAAGGCTCTCTTGTCCAGTCCTTACCCTACCAGTGCCCTACCTTCATATATGTATTTACAGAAGGCAGCAGACGGGCTGTGGCAAAAGTGGATTAATTACGCACTATTGTTCTACCATAGGTATCTGTACGCATACCACACTCCGCCTCGCCCTTTGCTACATAGGTAGGTAGTGAACCCACGCAGGCAATAATAGTATATCTCTGTATTTAGATAAGTTATTTTATGTGTCTGTATATGTAAGGTGCTGACCAGTGAAGGACTTCTCGGTATGGAAATTTCTATCCAAATTCTTCAACTGGTTGGTAGACACCACCTAGAATAAAATAAGGGACGCGGGGAAATGAGGTGATTTTCATTTTACCTACTTCTAATCTAAGAACTAACTATCATAACTACCAACCTACTGTACTGTAAGTAACCACGGGCGCTGATGAGCCATGGTTTGAAGTCTACGGGTGGTGTTCAGAGCCAGCTGAGCTAGTACTGGAGTTCGTGCCTTGAAGTTTTCTGCCCACTATCAAGGTTGTCTATATACCGGTACCTAGTATAAAGTGAACTTATGTTTCACTATTGTGATAGTACTATGCCTGGAACATGGGACTCCTCTCTCCTCCTTACTCTGACACTGGTAGGCAAGTTGAACTTGACCTATGTGAAAAGTCTACACACTCTGGATAGACAACAATCTTTATGTTTCAGCAAGTCATATACCCAGTAGACGAGCTACTCATGGGCAATTTTTTAGTTAGTACCTAGTCATGTATTTATTTAGGTATGTGTAGGTAGTCACCAAGGTCATCCAGCTCGTCTCCTCTAGTCGATGTATAGGAGTCTAGAAGGGTATCAGGGTTCTCTGCCAAATCCATTTCAGGATTTTGACTTTAGGGCTACATATATACTACGTAAGTATAGAGGTAATTCATAACGCTGACGCAATGTCTACACAATATAAAGCATCGCGCCGTTCCCTATGGTCAGAGACCACCGGTCTTTCTGTTGGTATACGCAGAAAAAAAAAGATACACGCTTATTCCCTCTATTCTAGCGTCTTTTGCGTTGCTTCTTGTTGTTTTCTCTTTCACTTTTGTTGTCTTTCTTGAGGATCTATCATAATGTAAGGGGGTATCAGATTCCACGATTAAACACGACCAACCCGCCCTCCCCTCCGCGCCCATGAAACTCCTCTTCGAGACTATCAGCACTGATCTTCTGGCGCTGCGGGAACGCCGCTAAGGCAAGCGGCAGCGCGATGTAGCTCATGCCGAGGATCAGCCCCAGGTTCACAGGGAGCGTGAGGCGCGGGTTGCTGCGAAGCCACTGCGTGCGCTGCAGCCGGACGAGGAGCAGCGGCGGCACCACCATGATGGGCGTGCTGTTCAGCACACGGCTCAGCGCCGTCTCGCCAACTGCCACGGTCGCTGCGCGCTTGCTCTTGCCCAGCGAGGCCACCTCGCTCTCGGCCTTGCCCTCGGCTGCGAGCTTGGCTTTGTCGGCGGCTGATAGGACTGGGTAGACGTCGATGCCGACGCGCATCTCTTCGCCGCGCATGAGGAAGACATTTAGGAAACCTGCTGAGGCGACGGCCGCGAAGGGGACTAGACGGCTTAGGATCAGTTTCGTCGAGGGCGTCACACGCTTTAGGCGCGGGACTAGCGAGTTCAGGCCTACGGCTACCGAGCACGAAGCACCGACGGCGAGGAAGTAGGATTGCGCGAGCTTGGAGTAGGAGAGCGGTGTCGACTTGTTTGCGTTTGCGTTGTTTATTGCTACGTTTAGGGATTGGTTTGCGACTTGCCAGAGGACAGTGCCTGTGTTCTGTGCCGTGCGGTTGGGTTAGCTTGTGTTACTTGAAAGGCTGTGGTTTATTCTCTGCGGGGAGAGGGGGAAGATGCGTACTGTCAGGCCGGGCGTGAGCATTCCTGCCGTGACGACCAGGTTTGAGAGAGCGAAGCATGACATGCGAAAGGGTAGCAGGACGGGCTTGCCAGTGTCTAAAGTGCGGCCGCATTGTTAGCCATGTCCAGTGTCGCAAACTGGGCGAGAGAGGGACATGGGAATCGTCGCGGTACCTGGATGTATTGTCGAGTCTACGATCTTCTTGGCCTTCCATAGCTCTGGTGTCATCTCCTTGATCTCGCCCTGCTTGTATGCCGTGATCAACCTTTTCGCATCTTCGAGGCCACTCCTCCCAGCTAAGAGGGTCCTACATAGAGTCAAGATAAGACAGTTAGCGAGATGCACTTCTAAAGGAACATGCGACTAGTCCATCTTTTATATATATAGAGAAATACTTACCTCGGATCGGTGATGCTGGCGGTATGGCGCACGCGTCCCCAGTACGTGCTCAGGTCATACTGCGACTCGGGCAGCTCCCGATTGCCAGGTAGGGAGGCGGACATGGTGAGAAATGTGTCGAACTGCCCTCGCCGAGCACTCCTGCTCCGGCTGCTCTACAAAGAACTGCTGGTGTTTTTTCTTCCTCGCGGGATGCGCAATTGTCTCCAGGTTGTGGCAGAAAGAAGTTCAGGAAAGGCTGAAACAAAACAATTGCTTTACTGAACCGACCGAGATCGGGCACCTACCCACTAAATATGCAGGGCTGACTCCCCACTAACCGCCGCTATCCGGCCACCATCGTAGCCGAGGAGGGGGGCGAGGGGTTGCGCACACCGGCTTAGGTACCGACGGGATGGAATGTGTGTGTGTTTGACTGAGTCAATTAATCGTGATTGCATCGCGGGAGAATTTAGCAAAATTCGGAAAATGAGGGTGTTGCAGGGCTTTGTTTGTTAGTTTCACCGCCCACATTGAATATAACTAGCATATGCAAAAATTGCAAAAATCACGAACAACAACCATGTTTACTACCATGACAAGCAAAATAGTAAAAACAGATGTAGCTTCAAGGAGCAAAAGCAATTATTGACGACCTCGGCCGGACTCGAACCGACAATCTCTAGAGAATCTGATAGAACCGAAATCTAGCGCCCTAGCCATTAGGCCACGAGGCCAGTCGCTGGTCAGTAGAATGCGAAATGCTGCCCTATACACTAAACCACGTGCGGTGATGTTTGATACCAACGACCAAGAGTTAGTTAGGTACATAGGTTCAGGCCGTCAGATGAAATTGCTTCGGCTCTTTTAACTTTGTAAGGTACGTTCCCAGAAATCTTGGGGTGCCGCCTTGAATGGGAGTTCATGTTAATATTAGTCCAAAAGCATGTTGTAAAGGTTATGTTGCTGCAAGTTTGACATATGAAATAAAGAGGTAGTGCGATATCAACTCGGTACGATTATTAAGGAGTCGGCTGCAGCTAGTCGAAATATGAAAGTTCTCACTTATATTATAGTATCATAGGCATTCCACTATCCCATCATAAAGACTTAGGAGTGGTAGTGGTAGCTATGGTTCTCGTGATAAGCATGGGCCCCCGCTTTACATTGAACTGCAAGCAGCTGCTAGTCCTTGAGACTCTCTTTTTGGGGGGTTGCCTCGTTACTAGGAAGTATATACCTAATTCGACTGCAGCTTTTTCTTCAACCCTCCGCATAGTTAGGTGTGCGAGTCGTCTGATTCTCTCATACAATTGCAAAGCTATAGGCAGCAACGTAGGCAAAATTCGTTTGAAGAGTGTAGAAACATTGCACTTATTGTTTGTTAATTCACAAATGTTTGGTATTTCTATCTTCTTACTAGATTATCGGCCTTTTTAATGTCACCTCATTACATGCGGCTCTTAAGTTGTCTGCGTTTGAAACTCTCGTGTTGCTTGACCTTATCCCACGTCCTTAAATCTGTAGGACAGTTTCGTCATAAGGAGTGCCACAGTTACGTCATAACCCATTATGCGTACCTCTTCTTGGATTATTTGTGAGACAATGTCTGACTCGTTTGTAGCGTCAGTCAGATAAGGGTCTCACAAGACTACGTGCCAATCAAGCAAATGTCACTTTCTTGGTAACCTATGTTGACTGTCGCGGTTCCCCTATTTCCGATACGTTCAGTATTGAATATTGTCATTACACAAAGAGGGACGATCTGTCTACGCTGGCGAACTTAACTTTATGGTAGATGTAACTTAGTTGAAGGCCTATGTCATGCTTAGTATCTGGACTTACATATTCAATAACACGAGTTGTTTAGCAGTATGTATTAACAGTGAAACAACAGTAGGCGGTTAGTATCTGATTGATTAATCGGTAATTAGGGCAATACTACCGCTCAAACGTCCCTAGGGGTAAAGGACGTGGTGAGCTCTTGTATATATAATGACACCAGATCGTGCTTTAGTCTCTAAATCAGATCCGCCAGAGTCGAGGTTGTCAATTGCAAGCTGCTTCGAGTCATTAAAACGCGCTTTGACGCTGAGTATGCAAGTGCCTCTTTGTGCCTTGTAGAATATTTCCCCTAAGTGATAGACAAGTTTTCCAGGGCGAGTGGTAAACTCTGGCTCCTTTTTTTTTTGGTACCAAGTAGACTAAGCTGTTGCTATATGCTGTGCTCACGAACAATACGTCGCAAACACAGGGGTTCTTCCATGTAGTATACTCAGATATGTGAGTAATTATCTGGTTTCCTGATATATACGATGAGGACTAAGTATGATGTTATATAATGAAGGCCTGAGGATGGACTCAATTCGACCAAACAACGTATCAGGGGCAGCTAAGTCCTTAGCCACCTGGCAACCTCTCGGACGCCCCTCGGATTCTTGAGGCTATATATATAACTTACTAGTATCATTACGAGATCCGTCAACATGGCTCAAAGCGCGTCATGTGCGCGCGCGCGTGTATGTGTAAGCTAGACCCACGCGCGAGCCGGGGAGACAGGAGTCGGCTATTGAGATGTAGTCATAACCATACTTTTTCACTATTTGGAAATCTCCTTTTCCCAGATCGGAACACCTCGCTTAACTTTCAAAGCCCATCACGCAATAAGAGGTGATGATATAAACACACCCAGCTGCTTTGATGTATCACCAGAAAATTATTGTCTGCACTCTTCGTCTATAAGGATTCCAGGTGGCTTTTAGAAGTGTTAGATCTGTCGTAAACTGTCCCTGTGGTAGCCTCAGATTAACGAATGCGAAGCTCATAATAGCGAGTGCGAAGTTTGGTTAGTGTAACCGACTCAAATTCGAGCATTGAACGGTATAGTATCACTCACCACCTATATCGTCAGTTGGCTCTATCAGCATATGCGGATACTCTTCGTAAAATTCATCCGACGGAGGACGTGTTCAACCGTTTCTCTAGGTATAAGCGAACGCTTCGGAGGTCGGCGGCAGCGACCTATGTTGAATTCTGAGTCGGAGGATGCGGAGTTGGATTCCGCAGTACTAATCCGAACTACCGAACTTAAGCGCCCGTTGTCTAGACTAGCGAACACCTACCTCTTCCGCATATACGACTGACTACACGAAACGGGTTGCCTAGCCGGATCTTACGATGTAGGATGCATATCACACGAACCTCTATCTACGTTCGCGACACGGCAACAGAAACAAAGAAGCAGCCATACTAGTGTGGATGTTATGGCCTGTGGCTCAAACAAAGTCTAGGCTTGTGTTGAAGTAAGTGGAGTAAGGTACACTCCACCTCAACAACTATATATATATCTCTATCTCTCCTATAGTCTCTGACCTGTTTCTTTCCTTCTAATTATCCTGAATACACCACTTATTCGGCTACGTATGTATGCGTCTCCACTCTTATTGACATTTTGAGACCGTATAATCCTTCGCAGTGTTGCTTGCTAAGGCACTCTATATGTCGGCACGATCTCGTATGCAATGCGCCACATATGCAAGGGGCATACATACAAATATTCTAGTATATGCATGGGACCATGCAACGAGGGTAGGTATTACTGTACGATTGTCGCTGGATATGCCAGTATAGGAAAGAGGCTCTTGAATAGCCGCTTTATCTAAATCTTCCAAGTTGGAAAATGGCAGGACTGCAATCGTCGTATAGTCATCGTATCGCGGATATTTTGGTTGTTGGAACAGAAACTTCAACACCTCTTATATATCCAGTGACTATGTGAAAGCAGTATAAAGAAGACGAAATCTCTACTCACTTGGCGAGTATCTAATTCATCACCCCACATCTCTTCTTGATCAGTCCCAAATCAATTACTATCTTCCTACGACCAGCAATGGCTATCTCTCTGTTCAAACTAGTCTCTGCCCTCGCCCTAGGTGTCGCAGCTGTACAGGGCGCTGCCACTCCCAAGAATGACGGCATTTCCCTACGCGCCGTAGAGGCTTCGACCCCTACTCGAAGATCAACTCCTCCTACCCGAGTGCAGGCGGCTGACCCAGAGTCTACCGTTGGCGAAACCGTGTATTTAACTAGTGAAATTCCACTTAACGATGTTATGAATGAGGGTGACATCTACGAGATCACGGTGAGCAACCCCCACTGATCTCCTAGTTTAGCCAGGAAATGGAAACTCGTATCCTATCAATCCCTACCAAGTCGGAAAACTATCGTTTGGGATATCTAGGTTCTGCCTAGCGAGACGAACGCTGACTATAACTGTCATAGTGGGAGAAAAACTCCCGAAATGACGGCTTTGTGCTCTCAGTGCTTTCGTTCATTATCGACGATGACTCAGTTCCGTCTGAGACGACCGTCCTGAACTGTAAGTATTGGGCCCTTTTCCACTCTGCATCTTTCAGATTGATCGCATACTAACCACGATGATCCAAACAGCAAATGAACCATTCCAGGCTCTTTCCTACAACTGGACCGTGAAGGCACAGGAAGGCCGCGGCACCTTGGATTACGTGTACCGTTTTGCCGTTCAGTACGATTTCAATGACGGATTTCCCTTCCAACAGGAGTTTACCCGCACATTCCAGATCAACACCAATGTCACCACCAATTCTACGAAGTTAATCCATTAAGTCTAACCGGCTTCGGGATTTTCTGCTGAGATATCTACCCCGCTTCACCATGTCATGAACGGAGACATCAGCATCAGAATAAGAGAGCTCGATAGTGAAGAAAGTTAGAGATGGTTGAAGAGATGGGAATCAAAGAGATCTCAGCACTTAGCCTGGCATATCTAACGTTCCGACACTCCTTTACCACATTAGAAAGCCGGCGCTTTTAGTATCTTACAAAGATGGTCCGGAAAATGGAATTACTTACTTTCAATAATTCTATTCGGCACTATACTTCAAGTAGTTATTTACACGTCTTTGCTTTACTTCTTTGCAGCCTCAATTCTTTTGAGGAGAACCTTGTGAACTTCTCAAAATTGGAAATCGGAATCCTAAGAATGAGACAACAATGCATGTTTGATATTACGTCATCCAAATTGTGGCGTCTTATGGTAAAAGCCTCGTTGCCGATGCTTTGCTGTAGAAGTAGCCGCCGAGAGTTGGACGCATGGATCTAAAGATACCTGGGGTAGATTAGTGAGCTACAGCTGAGAAATTCGTAAGCTAAAGGCATTCTTGCTTGTATTGACAACGCAAGTTGTTTGTGTAAGATGAATGACACAGCTTGCACGTGAGAGAGAGAGAGAGGTAGGGCGCAAATAGATAGGCCAGCTGTGTCTTCTTGGTTGAGGTATCTCAAACCTATAGAGAGCAGTGTATGTACCGATAGACGATTGATAATTTATTCAATGGTATACTGTGGGGGGCGGGAAACAGTTAATCCGCAAATTGCTTCTGTCAAATATTGGCGTACGGCGGACTGCCACAAGTCTGACCACCAAGGCGCCAAAAGCCTCAAAGGTAGAGCGTGCCAGCACTCAATATCATCTGAAGAATGAAGAGAGTCTAAAAACAGAACCAGGTAATGTACCAGAGCCTCCAATCAGATAGGAAAAGATTGTTTGAAGCACACACTGGAGAAGCCAAGGGCAGAGCTAACATATCATAAAAAAGTCGTGCAACCAATTCGCAACAGTATTTGACCTTTTCAGATGGTATCGGCAGTCGACCTGTATGGTGAAAACAGAATTCAGCCAGTGTACGTCGCAATGAAGGATTGAGTCTAACTGAGAAAGTAAATCGTGGGCCTGACTTGCATAGGTATCACCCTTGTTGTGTGTATTCGCTCATGCAGGCTCTCATTTCTCCGAATACAGCAGGCGTCTTGAAGATGCTCTCTTATCTATTTCGTGCTCTCTCATAAGCGACGGACTCTTCCTAGATGAAGGTAATGGTTTGGGCCATTCGTTTAGATTTCCATCATATTGGCTTCTAAACCTATGTGGGTATTTTAATAGTATCTAGGGGCCGAACCCTTTACGCACAAGTTTGGATGAGGCTCAAACCCCCCCCTCTTTTATCGACAGAGTTGCATATGCGCTAATATGCAACCTTGAATGGCGGGGTGCCGAGATGGGTCGCTACTTGTCTTCCCCTTCACCCACGTCGTCTGACATACTTGTTAATGTTAACTAACTTCAGTGCCTAAGATGAAATGCTTATAGTTCTTAAATCTCACTGGGTAGCGTAACGTGTATTTTATCTCTACCGCCGCGGGTCGTTTAATATTTATCATTCATATGAGTACATGCAGTTTATTTATTTTGAGCCTAGAATGATGTCGTGGGTTTACGGTAACCGCCCACCCGCGCAATTAGTCCCTCCTTATTTTGTTGCTCTCTGACCCGGTTGGGAGCTAACCTGCAGTGGTAACATCATAAGCAGTAACGCCACTACGATTGGGCGAGGCATATTATTCACTCCCAGGACGAAGAGAAGGTTGTTATTGGCCACTTGCTAGGATCTTAATTGGTAAGCGCCGACAGCCACCAAAAACTGTATGAGCCGCTGAATAATATGATCAGATACATGCGTGTAGTTCAGGGATGGAAACGGAAGCACTCGCCGCCGTTGAGCCGAGGGGTGACATGTGTGTTGGATGTGGTTACACTTGGGTTACCATGCGTTACTGTCCTCCTACATACTTAGATTATCAGATCATGGTTAGGCATGATTCTCAGTACAACGAAATGGATTCTTTGCTACTTCGAATGTTCTCTAATAAAATTTAGGAATCTTGACCGTCAACGGTCATCTTTTTATAACCTCGATATTAGAAGATACTCCAACCGACCACCTTCATCGCGTCAGTCGCGAACTCACATTCAGTACCAACAGCCTTTGCAGTACCAATGTAGGTTACTGTCGCCGATACATTCCCTTAAGTAAGGTGCATTTCATGTCGACTCCCAATCTCCTCCTGATCTGAAGGCCTACCGTAGGGCCAGCCCTATCATGCACTACACATCACCCTATTTAGGATATGGAAGCTCTCTATGTTTCTTATCTTTGAAATAAACCTGAAATTTTTCAATACGGCGACCCCGAGCGCCTACTTCTGGTTTGGGAGTTGCGGGAATATCTTTCGAGTAATTGATCATTAAATAGGTATAAATTGACCTCGTATCTAATGCTGGCCATTTCTAACATATGTCACAAATCAACCTAATTATAACTAAAGTTAAGAGCTATTTATATCATATAAGGTTCCGTGGTGAAAGTCCGTTGGTCAATTTTGCTAGGAGAACTCAGCGATCGTTAGAAAGCATTGAGAAGGC
Organism: Xylaria venustula; assembly: GCA_022578775.1. Taxonomy (NCBI): domain Eukaryota; kingdom Fungi; phylum Ascomycota; class Sordariomycetes; order Xylariales; family Xylariaceae; genus Xylaria; species Xylaria venustula. The sequence goes on along the minus strand of MU389333.1, from coordinate 139,151 downwards.
GGGTGGTGAGGGGAACGGGTTCTTCCCTATCAATCTGAGCCATGTCAAGCGCCCGCTAGTGCGAATCTGAAGCCACCTAGTTTTGCAAAACCAATAGTAGAACGGCGTTTATATCTAAAGGATTTTAGTAGGATATCGTGTTATGTAAGAGAGGCCATGAGCTGAATTATGCTTGGGGTCCAAATCCTCTGGGATGATTGTCCTCTTTTGGATCCCAGAGCCGCACTCAGCTCGTATGTCTTTTACTTAAAAATGAGGGTGTCTGACTCTCTGCCCAGGTCACATTGAGACCGATAGTCTCCTAATCAAGATACACAATCAACTGCAAAACTCATTCCTCACCCGGCTGTTATGGTAAAGATAACTTAAAGGTTACAAAAACTGGAACTATCCAAAATGCGACGGCACATTGGTTTGATTTGGCTCCTAATCCAAACCTGGATTTTGCCAGCACATGGGGTAAGGTATATCTATGGGTTTCCACAAGCAACCACGCAGTTCATAGATTGGTATGAACAATATGGATTCGTCTTCAAGAGCATCTTGCATGATAACTGCTCCCAAGAGTACCAAAACTACCTGTACGGCGTCGAAGGCAACTTGACGACCATTGATTACAGAACGGGCGGCGACGAACCGAGCAGCATTACACAGCCCGTTATTCAATGCATTCTGAACAATACCTCCGATTATATCAAGAGCATCATGTCCAGCGCTCAGGTTTTGCTTGGCCTCACTCCAACGATCCTCTCCCTTCTCGGACCCAGTAGTACAGAGCTCTCTTTACTCACCGTGGTTGCGAGACGCCCAGGTCTCGCTGTTCTGTTAGCCCTTGCCTGCCCGTCGGTCTACCTTAGTAGAGCATTCGATCCCAGCAAACCTCTAGAAGTGCTGAGCGAACGAGTAGGACGACTACCACAGTGGCGCCCTGAAGGGAAAAAGAGATTGGCTCTACTCATCTTTCAATATGGAACTATATTAGGTGCTTTAAGTAACGTAGCTGGTTAGTCCGTTTTTCTTTTTCAAAGGTTGTTAAATGATGAAGCACTCCGATAACAAAGTCCCATACCATGAAAACCAAGCTTGATAGTCTTTCTCGAAAACAGCTGCTGACACTTGACCTTATGCAGTTCTGTACTATCAGCTAGGAGTCAGAACGATCTGTATGTTCTGGACTAACGGAACCATTGCCCCATTAGTATGGGGTATCCTCGTACTACCTATCCACGTCCTTGGAACCATTGTGTTTCGCTTACAGGTCCGGCGATTGTATAGCGACGAGGAACCGAGTGATCCGTATCAACCAAACAGCTTCGGACACTGGATAAAGAATTCACCCAAACGACTATCTGAGCTGGTGAAGACCGAGCTAGTTCCGACTGCTTGCCAAAAACGCATGTACATCTTTTCTTTCAACGAAAGCATAACTTTCATCATCCTCAATTGGATATTGACCCCCAGCATCATTATCCACGTCCTATTTGGCACTCTAGTCTTATCTAGTTTGATCTTCATCGGGCCGAGGGACGCATTGGAAGTCGTCGGCCGATTCATGGTCTCTGTCCTTGTATGCCGGGCAATACTTATGTACGAAATTGCTGGGATCCGTGACAGATTTAACTCCGATGAAGGACGCTTGATATCCCTACCTCCAACTATTGAGGTCGGTAATTCTGTAACAAAGAACGAGTTATCGTCCAACAAGTCATTTGGGCTCGTTGAAAGGGTTGAAAATGCATAGTCTCGTTTTGACTGGGTTAACGGGGTAGACATGCAAACATGAAGGGGCCGTCATTCATTATAAGGGTTACTTTGTTAAGGTTTCGCGTTTGGGAGTATTATACTGGAATGAACTAGGGCTGTTTTGTTTTCTTTCTCTGCCCGATTTCCTTTTTCGATTATACAATTTATACTAAGACGGAAGTTACTGCAATGGGGAAACGTAGCTGCTTTTTAATCGTGTACCCCCTGACCGAGAAATGCCACCCTGTTGGCATATTAATCATATTCTGTAGTTATATTTTGAAGCGACCTTAATAAGGAGGTTCAAAACTTTTGCGAGCTTCCACTGACGACTATCTTGTTATTCTATCTTGATTACCATCAATCTCATGAATGGCGGGTTCACTTCAAATGGGTGTGTGTTAGCGACCACTTTAATAAGCAGCTCATTCACAAAATGCGACCTATGAACCTTACATAGAGGATAAATCTCCCAGTCAGCTAAATTTAAGTTCTCGGGTAGTTAGCATGGCAGTCTAAGTAAGCGTAAATGCGACCCTCTCACACTACAACAGTTATTAGTCCAATTCGACTGGTACGACAGATTATTTATCACTAGAACTCTTGGCTTTCAGGACATAATTCATATATTGGGATATCACATAAGTATATACAGAAGAATGGTTTAAACCGATAAGAGCGTTAGGCCTAGGGGATTCTTCCCACCAAGTTATCGCTGAAAGTCCAGTCTTTAGACCCGTCCCAGTTGATTGACCACGTCATCAAGCCTTTGAGCGATCCATTGTAGTGATCCCAGGCCTGCGCAACCAAGTCGGGAGTCATATAACCGGTGGTAGCAGCCCCAGATTGAGCGGGCAGACCGGGGACTTGCATGTCATAAGGAATTTTGAACGTAGTACCCCCAACAACCAGACCTTCATTCAAGCAATCAGTCTGAGCGATGAAGCCTTCGACAGTGCCAGCTGCATATGAATCGCCGGAGCAGCCATATGAGTCGCCGTTGTAGTACTGCATGTTCAGCCACCACAGGCGGCCACTGTCGACATACTTCTTGATGATGGGTAAGTAGGAACCCCATATAGACCCGTAAGTTATGGTGGCACCTGTGACGTACGCCGTTTCGGGCGCCATGGTCAAGCCAAAGTTGTCAGGCATCTCCGCAAGAACGCCATCGATGATGCGGATGAGGTTGGTCTGGGACGTGGACAGCGTGTTGATGTCGCCGCTGCCGGTCAAACCAGATTCGATGTCGATGTCGATACCGTCGAAGTTGTACTGCTTCAGGATCGGGACAACTGTCGCGATGAAATTGTCGGCAACATCGCTCGATGAAAGATCTATCGATGCCGTGGCACCTCCAATAGATAGCAGAATCGTGGCACCAGCTGCTTTGGCTGCACACATTTCGGCTGGTGTTGGAACGACGACGCCGGTGTCTATGCCGTCCGCCCACTCTGCCGTCCCATCGGGTAAGATAACGGGAAAGGCGGCCTGTATTACATTGTATCCGTGCCCTTGAATATCTGAGTCTGAAATATTTATCCAGCCGAGCCCAGGATGAGTTGAAGATCCGTCCCAGTTCTCCCAGTATCCTTGAAGGACTTTACCGGCTGGCTTTCCCTTTGTGTCGCATGTGTCCTGAGCTAATGCCGGCACTGCGCCGAACAGTGTCGACACGACAGCGGGCAGCAGGACAAGACTGACGTCTAGAAGACGTGCCATTGTTTAACAAGGATGATTAGACAAGGAATGAATTGCCGATGCTAGAAGCTTGATCGAGCTGGTACGATGCCCCTAGAAACTCCATGTTCGTAGTCGGGCATAGGTCCTTATATGTTGCACAGCTTAAGCGGCCTCATCCCATGTCTCACTCCCCTACCACATCTGGGATTGTTAAGCCGTTAGGTGGTACGCGACTTATTTGGCAGGTGATGGCTCACATGGTGTTATCAATCAAGTATGTAAGCGTGGCCGGCATGCCATGAGATGGCGGTACTCAAGTAAAGTGCAACGTAGCATGGTGTTAAGGGGAAATGGTCAAACGGAGTTCAATTCTCATGATTCGACGAGGTCGCACCAATCCATCACAGTAGGAGGAGGCAGGGATCCTATCCAGGACAGCCAGCGACGTGTTTTAATTAGAATGTGCTCAAAATAAAGCAGCTTTCAGGGACAGAACTCGTCGTATGGACCACATCACCTGGCGAGGCATGTGACATTGGTGCGAAACGTCTCCGTTGATTAGCTGGGATCTACTACCTACCTACTCCAGGTAGTTGACCCCAATCCAGGTCAGCCCCCTCGCCCGACTAGGCAGTTGACATCGCGTTAGAGGGCGCCTAAATCTGATTGCCAAGACTGATCTGCAAGACCGCGCAATGCTGTGTCTTAGCTGGTACCTGAACAGGCATGGTTGGATTAAACGGGGGATTGAGTAAGGACAACAGTGGCTTTAAACTTGAACCATAAGATCAATGCGATAACTAAACCGATGTACCTTAATGAATTAACACCATCTGTGCCCTGAATACACCGAACCACAAGCCTATCTACTCTGGTCTTTCCACGGCATTATCACGGATTTTACGATAAAGTCACAGGTTTCAATACTTTTGGAGTACCGAAGTGGTGCGCTTTCCCCACAAGAGATCGCGTGGAGCGGTACCGGGGTAGCTTGAGTAGTAGTTTATTTCAAGTGCCACGCAAGACCGCAACCATTCATAGAGCACGATCAAATCCGGTTATCGAAGAGTAGCCGATATAGCGAGAGTAGACGTGCACTGGCAAAGGTATGGGGATGTATTATTAAACAAAGTGGTTAAGTGATGTTGTAAAGATGACTGGCGGCATTCGTGATTACATCGAGCGAGTGTTCTTATCTTTTTATCTGGGAGCTTCCCTATTTATACCCACCCTCTCTAGTGCCTCTAGAAACAAAGTGCATCAGTATGTCTCTTAGAAAGAATGGGGATGTACATGGCAGTATTGATATAGACGTGCTTGACCTGCGGCCAATAATCGAGAAGGCGTTCAACATGCTCTCGATTCAGTAAGGAGAGGACTGAAATAATCACACGAGCATAGCACCTACAGTCACGATACGATAAGATTGGAGTTAGCCGAATTTGCATGATGTTATGTTTCATGACTTGTCGCTAATAATACTTTGTTGGAGGTATTATATTTGCGTATATCTATTATGGTCCAAAATGAAAGGAACGAAAGGGAGTGACTGCGCCACACACACCAGCCATTCTCTTCAACAGCCCCAGCCCACGCTATAACAGTGATCACAACGTTGAAAATATACTACTTTGAGACAATAAGATGAAGTTTATTTAATGTTTCATAACCCCGGGACCCTCTTGAAAAGCATGCTACGTTTTATTCATTTTCCCCTTTGGCCGACCGTAGTCATCCATCCAAGCGCCCAAGATACATACCATCTAAAGATCACAATCTAGTCCTTTTAAGTATGTGAACTTCAGGCACCCGGCAAGAGCTGGCTTCCAACATAACGGGGGAATCCGTTAAAACCTAGCCACAGCTCCCCAGTGCCCGGTCGCCCACCGACGATCTCCTGCTTTCGGCTCTTAAGTTCCTCCACATCCCAAGCAGCAAACACGAGCTTGCCGCGCAGGAAGCTTGCTTCCGGCGACGCAATCCATACCAGAAAGTTAGCGGGAAGAGAAACTATGGAAGAGAACATCGATAAGTCAGTACTCTGCTCGATATACCTTGTTCACCAAGCGGGATGGGTTTGTATGACATACTCTCGTCGAAGCTGAAGGGTAGCCTAATTGACTTGCTCAATTGGGTGGACATTGCAGTGTCGAGGAAGCCGGGATGCACGTTGTGGAGGCGCACGTTGGGGTTTTCACCCGCGAAGGCTTCCAGCAATTTGACAGCTGCCATCTTGCTGCTCACATAGGCGCCCATACCGGTGAACGGAGGAAATAAGATCCCGGCTGTAGTGAGATTGATGAAGGTGACATCCTTCGTCTTTCCGTTGGCCAACACGACAGCTTGCGCCACGCTTAGCGTGCCAACCACCGTTGTTTTGTAACCGTCGAGGAAGCTGGTCGGGTCGGTATCAAGTAAGGGAACAACGGGAGCTAGAACACCGGCACAATGTACCAGAATATCGATACCGCCGAACTCCGTGGCCACGTTGCCCATGACACTGCGTAGACCTGGCGCATCGCACAGATCTACCTGGTGAGTCTGAATCACGAGGTCTTTGAACTCTGCTCTGACGGACGCTGCCGTTTCGTCGAGCGCATCCGAGCGGCGACCCAGCAAAATGAGTGCTCTAGGTCCCGACGTAGCGAAAGATGACGAAGCCCCTCGGCCAATACCACCAGAAGCGCCTGTTATAACCACGACTTTCCCAGCAGTTGAGAGACTTGGCTGCCTCGGGTCTATGCCACTGTAGGTGGTTGAGTGAGTCACTTTCGTATATGAAGGCTGCGGTGTTGCCATTGTGACGAGTTGTGCAGCAGAACCTGTGCTAATATCGGCGCGAAAACTTTGAATAAAGTTAATTCATAAATAAAAAAAGGTTGAAATAACTAGTCGAGGAGACGTGTGCCGTATATGACGAGACAAATGAATGAATACTCAAGAGTATATATGCACGAACTAGAATCATCTTGAGTTTCTCATGTCGTGTATATATAAGTTTCCTCAATCGTGCTGCGCCGCCGACCTGATCATCCTTAATTGACATATGTGGTCCGACACCGAGATGTACTTATTGAGATAGTCGGACAGGCTAGACTAGCAACAGACATCAAAACCCTGCAAGAAAGACGATGTCTCTTCGGAATTTCACTTACCAGAAGTCAGTAAAGTACCAATAAGACATTTACTCGGCCAATGCAATCTTCCTAGTGTGATACGAGTGGATTAGGTCTCGGACAATGGACTCGACCTACAGTAATTTGTAGCTTGATGTCTGTTAGCCATTCGGACACCCTCCGTCCCGAGGCCGAGGATCTACGTCTATAAATAGCGTATAATGCGGCTCTATCGGTCTTGGCTATTCACCGAAGTCCGCCCACTAGTTTCCGATAAGCAAATCTGATAGCTTTGGTGTAACTGAGGTTTGCGAGTTCCAGAACGACCTCTCGGGAGAATCTTCGAAACCGGGTAAACAAATGAATGTCTCTGAGATATATGTTATTTGTGCTATCCTTTTTACGAGACAGTTTCTACACGAGCATAATGGCCTCGTCTATATCCCCAGAATTATCGATCATAAAGAACTAAATAAGTCGTTGGATATGATCGGAAAGCAACCATCAGCAGAAATGCAACCTTCCACCAGCCGGAGCGGCCTCTTCGACTTGATATCAGCATACCGGGCGAGCGGAGACGCTATTTTTTGCTGAAGAGCCCTTACTATCCGAGCCCTTAGGAGAGTATGCTGTCAAGTTAGAAGTACATGCGAATGGGTTAGATTCTATGTAAGTGATTGCAATTTGCCACTCCCTGACGAATGCTGACGCTGTAGTAGCGATATTCTGATCAGCATGGGTCTTGTCAATGATACAGAGCTCGGCGTTGATGCTTCTGGAGTAATTAAGAGAGTAGGCTCGAAGGTCACGAGGATCAAAGCTGGCGATAGAGAAGCGACATTCTGTCCTGGAGCATGTCGAACCGTGCTTCGATTGCATGAGAGTCTCGTTGCAGAATTACCGAGTAATATGTTTTTAGAAGAAGGTGCCTCCATCCCATCTGCCTATGTGACCGCATACTAGGCTCTCTACGAGGTTGAAGGCGGTGAGTAACATCATACTTTTCCTCTTTTTCACCTTCGCGATATCTTATCATTTCTTGCTTTGGTAAAGCCTTATGAAACTCAAATCATGCAAGACTGACTCAAACGGTAGGGCTCGTGCAAGCAGCGGTTCAGCTAGCTACCCATATCGGGGCTGAGATATTTGCGACAGTAGGCTCAATAGCCGGGCGTCAGCTGCTCACGGATGAGTATAAGATCCCCCCAAACCGCATATTCAACTCGCGAGATTTGTCGTTTGCTAAGGGGATCGTGCGCGTGACATCTGGCAAAGGCGTTGATGTCGTACTGAACTCGCTGCCCGGCGAAGCATTGAGGAAGACATGGGAGTGCATATCTATGTTTGGCCGCTTCGTAGAAGTTGGGACGAGAGACATCTCGAGCAACACTGGCTTAGAGATGGGTCCCTTCCATCGAAACGTGACATTCGCTAGTGTGAATATAGAGGTCAGTAACATCCCTGGTTTTCGCTTCTCATATGCTGATATACATGTAGCATATGCTCCGCCATAGCCCCGAACGAATCTCACGCGTCCTACATAAGAGCTTCGACCTTATACGAGAAGGTGCTGTAGGCCACATCAAACCAATAACGATGTACAGATATTCAGAGATGGAAGAAGCCTCTAGGACGGTACAGCATAACGAGCATATTGGTAAAGTTGTCTTGAGTGTTCATCCAGAGGACTTGGTTCCCGTCATCCCCCCTAGCCTGAACCCTGTAAGTCTCAATAGCGATGCGACTTATGTCATCGTCGGTGGGCTAGGAGGTATTGGTCGTTCACTAGTACTTCTTCTTGCCCAGCACGGCGCCAAGCACATCGCCTTTATCTCAAGGTCAGGTACTGCCAAGCCGGCGGCGCAGGCCACCATGGAAGAACTCGAGGACCTTGGAGTCCACGCTACGCCGTATATGTGCGACGTCGCAGATCCTATAGCTTTTGAGGCTACATTAGAACGAATGTCAACTGAAAAGCCACCCGTGAAAGGTGCTATCCATTCTGCCATGGTGTTGAATGATTCCTTTTTGAGTCGATGACATACGAACAATGGTTTCAGACAACGCGTGTGAAAATTCAAGGCGCATGGAACATGCACAGTTTGATGCCGAAGGACCTCGATTTCTTCATCATGCTGTCTTCAGCCTCTGGTTACATGGGGAGCAGCACTTTAAGCAATTATGCTGCGGGAAATACATACCTTGATGGGCTGGCGCAATACCGTCGATCTCAAGGTCTTGCGGCCTGCGCGCTTGGCCTGGGTTTTATCGCAGACATCGGCTGCGCTGCGGAGAACTGGAGGCGCAGGACGGCAGCCTGGATACAGTCGCCCAACTGAAGAGCGCGCTAGGAGGCGCGACATCACTCTCGGAAGCTTCCAGCATCATCGAAACTGCGCTCGGGACTAAACTTGCTATCTCCATGTCTATGTCTCCTGAAGATATTGATACCTCAAAGCCGGTATCGGCTTATGGAGCGGATTCACTGATCTCATTGGAAATTTGAACTTGGGTATTCGCCATTCTCAAGAGTGAGATCGGCACGTTCGATATTCTAAGAGCTGGCCCGATGTCGCAGCTAGCGGCTAAGATCGCCGAGAATAGCCTGTTAATCCCGGAAGACGTAAGGAAGAAAGATACAGAGTAAAAAAAGAGCCGGTTAGGGCACAGAGTTTAAGGTCCACGTGGCATTGAAGTGCCACTGTTTTCGCCGATTTCGATGCTTTAGTAGCATAGCGAAATTCGTATCAAATATGACAGTTACTATGACAGAAGTCCGCGATAACATCTCAAAGAGATAAATAAGCGAAAGTCTTATTTCGCGGTGGTGATGAATTAATATTAGTTTCTGATTAGGGGCGGTTCCGCAGTAGATTCTATTGCAAAGCGTTTGTCTAGCAATATAGTCTCAGTCAAGTGTGATTTCTACAAAGATTTGGCCCAGGTTGAATATTCGTGAACTTGCCCAACCCATGATACCCTTTCAACATTCCAGCGTGGGCGTTATTCGACGCCGACCGCTTACTGAGCCTCAGTGTAGGTGCAGCTATTAGGTGAATCGGTGATCTTAACAGCAAGAGCGCCAAGACCCAGGCAGTCAGAGTTGCCGCCAGGGTTGGCGATGCCAACATCAACCCAGACGCTCCAAGCGCCGCCAATGCTGTTCGGGCATGCAAGGAAGCCAGCCCCGTTGAATGACAAGTAACCATAATCATCAATAGCGAAAGAAGTGCGCTCGCCGTTGCGAGGGCCAGGTTGGGCGCCGGTGGTGTAGCCGAGCTTGCCCTGACCCATGCCGGAGCGGTCAACGAAGAGCTGCTGGGGAGGGTTGCTGGTGGAATAAAGGTAGAGTGAGCCATCTTCAGAGAGACTGAAGGTTGCCGAGTCCGCAGTGGTGGACTTGGTGCCGTCGTCGCATGTGGCATTTTGCGAGGGCAAGTAGAGGAAGATAGAGTTTAGCGCGGCGTCGAATTGGGCGAAGTGAATGGGGCTCGCGGAACGTAGAGACATTACGCCGAAAGGCTCATTAGGAGCGATGACTGTAGAAGTAGGACTGGCCGAAGTTGTGGGCGAGGTACTGTATGAAGGGGTGGTAGTGGAAGGCTTGCAAGGGGATGCCATGGCAGCGCCGACCAGAGCTGCAAGTGATAGAGCGTTGACGAGCATTTTGGCTGTGGTACAGACTCTATCGTGTATTTTTGGGGTTTCTGGAAAATATGGATAGTATGTTTTAGTTGGACAAGTGTTGTAGAGAGCTGTCTGCGACGATGATCAACACTTAGTCTCCAGTATGGGAATCCGTCGCCTTATATAAGACGCCTGATGATAAGTAATGGAGACGGTTAATATCAATAGCTCCTTAGATGTTGCTTAGCGTTCGGATGCTAGGTCCTAACGTGGAGTACCGCTTGACATCATACTAAGGAATACCTACTAGAAAATACGAAGTACTAACCTCGCTAGCTAATGCTAAGTATGTAGATTGAGGCTCCAAAAGACCCGCCTCGCTAGTGGTGAGCTGCACTACATTAGGTAAGAAAATATAACTAGTATGGATATTTACGATGCTTTATTCTGCCTCGTATTTTCCCAGCTGAATGACTAGCATGTCCAGACCGTCATGGATTACACTTGGCTTGCCACCATTGACAACGAGTTTGGTACAGTCCGGCTTGGAATCGACAATTTTAGAAGCTTCTTCAAAAAGCAGCAGGAATTAATTGTTGTGTTCCACGGTTTCTATTAATTAGAGCAATGTCTTACAGAGGATTTTTCCAAGCACGAATGCACAAAGCTCGGCATCGATATTATCTAACTAATCTAAGTTAGACAGCGAAGCGGGTAGCCGATCTGATGCTCAGGGGTACCTATCCGACCCTTGCACGTCGATGTACCGCTTGCCGACAATCGGATCAAAACAGCCAGTTATAGAGCCAGTCGCAAGGAGCTTCTCAATATACTCTGCTCAAACTTATGGCAAGACATGGCGTTTTCGCTTCGTTCGTACCTGTCTTGTCGTTTCGCACACTGGCCTTTGGCTCTCGCCACTCGAGTCTCGTATTCGACTCATTTTAGGCGCTTTCTAATATTTACAAGTTCAAAACACAGACTATGGAATAGGGAGTATGGATTATTCAATTATTCATGGTCTTTCTTATATGCCGCCTTATCACCAACTTGCCTAGGTAGGTAGCTTTAAGCTAGATTATCCGAAGCTAGTCGACTTCTCAACATTTCTCCTTACCCCGTAGTCAATGCCGCTAGCCATGCTCGCCATGCTCGCCAAGCCATATATGCGCGAGAGGTCGCCTGAGAGACCACAAGTGCCGCGCTACACAGCAGCTGTCTGTGGCTGGCTGCTTGTCGGTGCACCCGACTACCTACTAAGTAAGGCGATTTTCTCGCATAGTAACTTAACAACCTCGAACATCGTGACACAGAGCTTTAGAAGCTATGGGAAGTTCAGTGCTGATATTTCAAGATTCCATTTTCAACCAAAGATATTGTTGCGGCTAGCTGAATTTTGTTGCAGATTGAGATTGCATGCTGAACAGTCTCCATTTTCGCATTTGGATGAACTCATCATGTATGGTAGTTTTGAGCAAGCCACTTGAGATACGGTCATTAATATGTATCTCAGATCTCCCAGATCATTTCATCACAACAGATAGTACTACCGGTGTATATGACGGTAGCTGTATGCAATGCGATGTAGGTATGGCAGATAATCCCTGTGTTCATATGCCTTTAAGCTTATCCAACGTAGGCCTTGGACGAGGTCTCGTTTACAGTAGCCAGAACTAATGTAATGGTAACACGCGATAAAAGATCGTCAAATGGAGGCCACCTACAGTGGCCGTAGGTCCAGGCTGGAGTGGCCGTAGCCTCCACTTAGGTAGCGCCACACCCAAGTTATCTGGCAACCTACAAGGGTTATATATCCACCTGTTGTACCTACTATAAAGATACCAACTACTGCTTGCTAGTTAAACATTTTTACGGTTTTTTTTTTGATGTTGCTAAAGCAGTTGCAAAATTAGCTACTATAGCGCGCATAGCAAAGTTGTTTTGCTGCTTATTTTTTAATAATAATATCGTAAATATTATTATTATTGCTAATAACTTGCAACTGTTTTCGCAACATCAAAAAACATCGCGAACCTGGTTAATTAATTAACAGGCGGCAATTGCCTCAACGCGCAACGAAATATCTATGGGCTATTTTGGAGAAGGTACAATAGGTGGATATGTGAGTTGCCAGTAAGTTGGTTGTGGCGCTACCTAAGTGGAGGCTACGGCCACTCCAGCCTGGACCTACGGCCACTGTAGGTGGCCTCGTCAAATGCGCAACACTGACAGGTGTACATACTTGAGATTTGATATGCACGCATCCGCAACTTGCCATTCGCCATAATCAATCGCAAATTCTCCGCGAAGCTTATTAATCGGCCCTCCTCAGGGCCGATTATGTCGCAGCAAAACTTACCGTCTTTTGGCGAGACTCGGCTAGTTGGCAGACCATACTTACGGACGAAGGCGTTGTAGCACAGATCACATAGCCATCCCTTCCGTATGATACGATTTGAGCCCCTTTTGCTTTACTGTCGAATTATAGCCTAGTTATTCTTAACTCGGAAATCGAAGAAGAATCAGTACCTATTAGTTATACTACGTGTCGCGTATGCTAGACTCGTGATGAATGGAAAAACTTCGGAATATTAGTTCATCAACACGCTCTTTCATAATGGTCAAGCCAGCGTCCGAAGTGGCTAAGTGCATTGCTCCAAAATCAACGGTCGCACCCAACCCGATGGTACGGCCTAAGAATGGGTGCTAAGCAACGGCTTAAGCGTAGTGAGTTTTCTGTTGTTGATTATGCTCAATCTCTCTTTTCGTCCCAATAGAGGTATGTCAGGTGTACTACACTTGAAGCTCATCCGACAGATCTTGATGTATTCCTCAAACTAGAACGTTTCAAATTCAAATGATTAATCGTGCATAAATCTTTAGATTGAAAGCTAATACACAACCCTAAGCCATAAAAACAACTGCAAATGACTTCAATACAGAGTAGCTCCAACCACTCAATTCCCGTAAGTGATGAAGCTATACTCCGTCCACGCTGCTGCGAACTAACCCATACCCCATGATTCCCAATTAATATCAATTGACGTTAATCGATACACCTACACCAACCCCCTTATTCAGATCGACCTTGTTCTCAGGGTCCTCTGGCAGGTCTATTCCCCACCACTTCCTGAGTCGCTCCCTGAAGACCTCGTAGCTGGCTCCGATGCGTATCACGCGCATGTTTTCCATGTCGATGACAGTGCCTGACCGCTGGTACCTGTGGTACCTCTGCAGTCCGTAATCCACGATGAGGTCGGCTGATTGGAAGACCTCGGGCTCGATATCTTCAATCAGATACTTCTGCCCTCGGCCCGTCAGGTTGGCGCTGCTGCCAATCATCAATTGGCCGTCTTCGTCATTCAGTCTTCCGAGCTCTCGCAGGAACGGGCATTCAGCAATGCCGACGCCGATGGTGTCCCCTTTGGTAGCGCGATCCAGCGTCTCAGGGGCTAGCGCCTTGATTCGAGGGTGGTCTTTGTTGTAGCGCGCAACGACGGCAAGCATGGCATTCATGCCTTGCGTAATGACTCGAGTTATCTCGAATTTCTCGGGTGGCAGGATATGTAGCTGCTCGTGGGTTTTATAGGTGCCGATGACACCAATGGTGTGGCCGGGCTTGCGCTGCTTAGCCGCAAATGCCCGCTCGATTCCCTCGGCGCTACACGCCATGATGCCGTACCCGGTATCTATAGGAGCGATGATGACGCCGCCGGCCTTGAGGACTTCAAAGGCTTCGCGGGCGTCTCGTTGTACGTTGGGGACTTGCCCTGGTGCTGGAATCACGCGTGGAGCCATGGCCGCTGTGGGTATGTAAAGTCTAGTCTAAGCTGAAGGTGTATGAAGGAAAGAGTCTCAATCTTGTCGGGAGGAGATGATTGTGTGACACAGCTGAGGCACCCTGCATCAGTTTATAAAGGGCTACCCGTTCACCGGTACCTATACTCTTTGTCATCTGCCGTTATCTTCCCCGCACTTGATTCTGGCCAGATGACTTACACAAAAGATGATATCTCGACCGTGAGAGGCTCGGGGAAGATGGCCCTTACACCATACATCCAATCCGGCTCCGAGATGCCCTTTGGAGACTATCCAACCCCGCGTCTAGGTGGCACAGTGGCTGGCGAAAAGCAAGAACGTGACGACATTTCGCATATAACGCATCAATAGTGTGGAGGTTCTCCAAGGGCTAGAAGCTCGAGATCGAATTCGCGAATCTGGAACATTGCTGATACCAGCAATTGGACTTCTGAATACGCTCAGTCGCAGCGTAGCAGAGGCACTACGTCTCTACGGGGTCGTATGCCGCGAAAGTGTCCAGGTTCAGTCAGCCACAATACAAGGTAATACGAACCGGAAGTAAGCCGGTCATAAAGACTTATACAACGGCAGGCTGAAGTGGTGTAGGAAGTGTACCACTGCGCGTGAAAAAGCGTCAAGGGCGGTAGAGTATCAAAAGAATACAAGGGCCGACACACGCAGCTACCCCAGCCTTTGCTCAAACTAACAATGAACCAGAGATCGCCATTGGCGCATGTCGTCACACAGCTCACATGTCAGCTGGCTGGCCATGTGTTTCGTCACGGCGCTAATTCCGACATATATAGACAATTTATAGTAAACGAGCAAGGATATCATGCAAGTTGTAGAGCAGTTGGTAACGCTGATCAGTGGTCGAATCAGTCTCAATTGGCCCTCTTCTCCACAAAGTAACCTTACCCCATGGAGCAATCCGTTGAAATGACATAGACGGGTAATTGGGGATTCTTGGATCTCCGACCATCCGCTGCCAAATCAGCACAAGCGATCGGGACTGGTGACCAGGAAAAGTCTGAAAATCTCATTGGAGTGATGAATCAACATCAGCAAATCTACCCCTGCGCCGAATGAAGATGCGGGGATGGTGCTGGGGATGTGTCTCGTGCGTGGACGTTAGAGTAAAAAAAAGGCCCGGCGCACCATACAGCCGCATATGGCTTACAATAACCCCCACGTTGAGAATCTACCTCGGTAAACTATTGAGGTTCGCGAGTTTCGCAGTCAAACAGCAGTAAAGGGAGAAGCGATGGTGTTGGGAACCAAGTAGGGGATTACGGTAAGGCTTGAATTGTCGCTCAAAAGTTCCAAAAGCTCTGAATGCCCTCAGGCTACGCCTATACCGATTGAGAAACAGCCAGCCCGAGTATAGTCCCATGAAGATCATGCAAGGTCTGTGCGAACTTCATATGACGTTGCCATGGTCTTTATAGCAAAGAGCCACCGCCTTCTATGGAAACAGCCACGGCACTTGGATTCTCCACGGTAGTCGCTTCGTGGCCGTCTGTGGGTACAGACGAGGGCCGGGCAGGTTGGACGGTCGGCCGTGACTGGAATGTAATACGATCGGTCGAGGGTTGTGCTGAGTCAGGATTTCGAAACAGAAACTCGGTCGCTGCCCGATCGGTGACCGTGATTCGACATCAAGGCGAAGCGGGGATAATGGCTACTACTCTCCGTGAGATTGCTCCGGGCTCGGGGGCGAATGTCTAGGTTATCAGCCGTGGAAGGACGTCGTGCGCCACTCGGTACTAGGCTCCGGTCACCACTTCCGTAGACGATATTGCTTGGCGGCCGCGATTTTATGATCATACAAAACGGGTGCGTCAGCACGATGTTTTGATATACTAAGATATAGACCGTAGAGAGCATATAAAGTCGTGAGATGACGATGTTCGGGACTACGAATGATAGAGGGAGTAGATCTATAGATGCCCACTGGAACGTGGGTTGGTCAAATGTCTTAGCCAGATTCCAGAGACATCTATCCACATCAATTTCTCACGACGAAGGCCTATTCATCAAAGCTATACCTTTTCTTTTGGCGCTTGGTTCTCAAGCATCCCCCTGTAAACCAGCAGCCCAGCCAGCGATCTGGCTCTGGAACTAGATCAAAGAAGTCCACAATGAAGTCCAATAGGGCGGCGTCAAGGTATTCATGTGGTTCCACCACGGCTTCCAACTTCTGAAGCGGAGCAACAGAGACTTCGAAGCCAACTATACCTTGTTGAACAAGACCATCACGGAGCATAACTTCGCGGCATAGACCTCAACATCCAGGACCGCAAGAACCGCCGTATGGGTGACTCTATGACTCTCGAGGACATCATCCACCTCATCAAACGGCTGCGCAACGACTTTGGACCAGACTTCATCATCACGCTTCCCCCGTTTTTAACGCGCTTCTATACATGGGCCCAATCAGCTGTTTCAGCTACAAGGAGCTCGAAAAGTGAGCCAACTCCGACATTAACTGGTACAACGCGCGGTTCTGCGGGAACTCGTGGAAGGGGCTCAAGACGCTGGTTGCTACGAGTGGTGCGTCAGCGAAGGCGGGTGCAAGCCGGAGCACATTGTGGCGACTATCACGACGAGCTTCAACTTCACTTATCCGTATCCGCGGTCTGGCTGGGTCGGACTCAATGAGACTGAGCCGACTATCGAAATTTTGACGAGTATGAAAGCTTTGGGGAAGTGGCTGGGTTTGACTACGATGATGCTGGTCTGGCAGTGGTCTCGATGGGCTATGGAGCGAATGAGTGCTGAGTGTTGCCATGCCGTTATTGATGAGTTCAGGTGGCATATGTATCTTTTTGGTATTCTTAGGACGACGTAGGGTTAATTTCAGATGGAGGTTTACTGGACAAATCACGGAGCACTGGTCACACTTATGTA
Source organism: Xylaria venustula (assembly GCA_022578775.1). Classification (NCBI taxonomy): domain Eukaryota; kingdom Fungi; phylum Ascomycota; class Sordariomycetes; order Xylariales; family Xylariaceae; genus Xylaria; species Xylaria venustula. The sequence goes on along the minus strand of MU389333.1, from coordinate 122,271 downwards.
ATTCAAAGGTTTGACAAGCTTGAAACATGACTTATATTGCCGAAATCCCGTCAGTTCAAGCCCAAGAATCCCTCCAACTAATCCCTCCAAGAAAAACCGCTGATTGTTGCCGTGATGATAAATATGATGGGTGCGTCGAATGCCGTTATGTTGCTCCTTTTCTGACAATATCGATGACGTGGTTGCCGAAATTCCTCCTCCAGTTGTATATACTCCCGCAGTTCCATATCCTTCTTCAACTCAATTCTCGAGATGCTTTTGCGATTGCATCAAAATACAGTTCAGCTTCGAATCTATTTCGAAGTATGTTCCACATTCTTCCGTAGTTCCATATACTCCATCTTCAGCTCGACTCTCGAGCCACGCTTTCAGAGCGCATAATACAGTTCAGCTTCGAATCTATTTCGAAGTATGGGTCTCGCCGCAGCAAGGAGTGGGTGCGATGCGTCGTTGAGCTGGTTTAGCTTCATCTTCCCCGGTAGAGCCTCTTGAAGGGTTAAGAGGTCGTTCGAATGTTCCAGACTCAGAGTACAGAATCATTTGTAGTCTTGAGCGCTCTTTTTCCAAGGCTTTTATCTTCCGCTGATAGTCAAGCAGGAGAGCCTCTGCCTTTGACCTTGCTCTAGGGTATGTTACCTCATAGAGTTGCGTTTCTTGTGGCCTGTCCCACCACCTGTGACCACTGCGTCGGTATCGTGCCAAATCTCTGTTGAAGTGTCGTATCCTTTCCCTGTGACTGGAGATTTTCAGCTGGACCTTTGCGATCCTTAGTCTGACGATGTTAACGCTGTGTTGGTTCTGGTGGTCCGACGATGTGGTTTGTTGTATGACAGGAGTGTTGCGGAATTTTGAGGCTATGTCTTCTGAGCCTTCGTCGTCTGTGTCTGACTCTTCCGAGTCTGAGATTTCCGAGTCTGCGTTTTCTGGCTCTCCGTCTTCTGACTCGCCATCTTCTGAGTTTCCGTCTGCTGGGTTTCCGTCTTCTGTGTCTTCAGACTCTGGGAATGAGCTGGCTGAGTCTTCAAACTCTGAAAGCCCATCATGTGATAAGCAATCCTCTGAATCCTTAATTTCTGAAGGCGTATCTTCTGGGGTCCCTGGTGAGACGTTGGAAAGCCAACCTGACACCCCTTTGAAAGTTGTAGGTGATATATCGCGATCGCAATGCGGGCAATATAAGCAATCCAGGCATTGTGGGCAATGCGGGACGTGTGGGCTGGTGGTGGAAAGGGGAGTCGCTTGGGTGGCGAGTTCACAGAACTCCTCCCGAAATGTTGCGGCATCCATGTTGCTCAACGGTCGATGTTTATGACGTATTATGAATCTGGTGGTGATTGTTGCTTGATTTTGCTGCTTTTGATGCTTGGATAGGCTTTGAAATGCGTTTTGAACCAATTTTCATACAGGAGCGATGATAGGTAAACGTGAAGAAGGGAAGAAGTTACAGAGGCCAACACTCAGACGGGTGGCTTCTAATATACCCAGAATACTTAGAGTTACAGAGGTAGGTTATGGCCGGAATTACTCAGTCTGGTGACTCTACGCCAGCAATCACCGAAAACTTGTGTACACCTTAATGAGACGAAGTCCAACCTATCACCCAAGCACTGAACTTTAAATTGAAGGCCGAGCATGTCGATGTAGATGGCTCTAATGAACAATAAGGATTGTATGAGTAAATCTCAGATCAAAAGAATATGGCAGCGTGATCTGTCTCCTATAAGGACAACCGGGAAGCGAGATACACAATCTGCTAACAGTTCCTATTCTTCTTCAGTAGCTTTGACCATGAACCTCGTTTCCTGATCACCCAATAGGATATGTAGGCCATGATAGTCGAGGATTGTGACGCGACACGTTATAAGGTTCGAGCCTGCAGTTCAAGAAAGTAGAAAGGTAAATAAACAATGCAGCTTGGTGCACCCTAATATTGGCATGCCAATTCTATTCCCCATTCCCATTTCGAAAGGCTTCTATCTACATCGTTATGTCACCCATGGCGCGCTATCATAGTTTGAACGGAGTAATCCAGTACGAAGATAAGGTATCATCTTTTCATAAGGTTCACACGACCCGGCCCATAGAAACTGATAGGGGTATTGTTATGTGATTACATGTACTGTCGTTGGGTTTAACCCCTATGGTTATAAAATTATGCATTATCCAGTATGTATGAGTTGTGTTAAATACAGCCTGTGTCAACAAATATATGGCTGCGGCACAGATGACGTGTGCCTGCATTACTTTTTCCAACGAAAGCATAACGGCATGTGTATAGTACATGAGAGCAACTTTGGGTAGTTCTCCCGATTCAAATACTATTTCTTACTAGTGAAAGACACGCTTGGCTCGTGTGAGTGAGCGCAATTGAGCGAAATCATATTGCTTGTGTCTGCGATCAAGATTTGCCTACATACCTGATAACTGACGATACGCTCGCCCCTGAAGGCATATACCACGATAGGGTGATAAACTAGGTAAGGTTGGTCTCAGTATCGTCAAAATATCCCCGGGAAGTTTAATTGATCTTGCTGCCTTGGTGCCTTAGAAGTGTTTGCAACCAATTATCAGGCGATTGCCGTAGCAACGGGAAGGTTTGTTGGAAAGCATGCGAGAAGAAAGTATGATGAAGATTAAATTCTCTTATGAAGCTTCATATAAAAACTCTATACAGTCAATTCAAAACGAATATTCTAGACGTGTTTATCTGCACCTACACATTTTGTACACACCTTACTTTTATAAACTTATCGTTATCGCAATATTCAATATGTTTGCAAATTGCATGTTGGCATTAGACAACGAGCTTACCTACGTAGTAGGTACTAGGGGCTCTGCGTTTGAGATTTGGGGGCCGACTTTCTGTTTTCCAACGGTGCCTAGGATGAGATGAGACTTTAACTGTTTTGGTCCAGGCCCTATTAGTCTGATCTTGCGCCGCTTCAGCTGGCAGGCGTCTCAAAGATGAGAAGAACTCTTGCGAGCCCCATAGGGCTTGGCTACGTTCAGCCGCCTTGGGGGCCATCTTGATTAGGCATCGTCTCCGGCGGTTGAGGGTGAGGTTCCACAATATATCCTCTCTCTTTGGCTAGAAGTATAAAACTTGCCTTTGCTCTTCCAATCAACATGTCGGGCATGTGTACTGAAGTAGGCAACGCTTCGTGAGTCATGGCCCTGTAAATCTCATGGGTTTTGATCCTACAATATGCGCGCTACATACACTACTTACCAACAAGTCAAGCTTCCTACTCATCTCACCTACCGGTATTCATTTCTATCGCCCTACAGCTTCAGACTCAAGGTCGGTTATAAACGTTTGGATTGAATCACATCGCCGTTGCTCTGATCACTTGCCGAACTTTTGTGATAGCTAGGTCTATAATTAGTAATGATTTACCTTGACAGTTGGAGATGTTTTGCCTCAAAGCTGGGACACTTTCGGTATCGTATTTACACACAATCAGATTGTTTCTTCCCAGCGTGGGGGCCGTAAATCACCCCTCTGTTTGGTGCTATGCAGGACTTCTGCTGACGAATCCTACGCAATTAGCTAGAGATTGCGATCATATATATAGATAATCTTATGGTAGAACCAGGTTTTCTAAATAATTGTTTTGCTCGTTCTCTTGACCGTGCGATGAAAATGTCATTTTGACTGGATGAAACGCTGTTTATGAAACGCAGCCTGCCACTCTCTACTCTCTTTTTCCCCGTCTCTTTTAACACAAACTCGTAGTTTCTCTCTTTCTCCCTCATTAATTATTCTGTACAAGTCTCAGGTTGTATATATACTCGCTTTGCACTCCCAAGAACCGCCATGGAGACACCCCTAATCCCAGATCCCCCCAGACGAACCAATACATGGGCCACCGACATGACATACCACTCACTATACGCAGAAGACGACGACAAGAAGATACTAATAGACCCCGAGAGCGGCGAAGATCTAAATGGCCCGAGTGAACAGCCTAAGGTAGCGCTGCGGAAGAAATTCAGCTGGCTTCATCCGCTCGTCCATATCTTGCCTGTAGCTGCCACGCTAGCTATCACGCAGCTCAGTTTTCGGGAAGTATACTGGTCTGATGACTCACGGTATGATACGCGGTGGCAGACTGTTCTGCAGTTCCCCGCGAAGCTTCATGAGATCCTCATTGTGGGGTCACTGTCTGCTATGGTGTTGCAGTGAGTTTCGCCCCTCGTGCTCGCATTATTTATACTGCGACGAGACTTTCATATGTAGATATTGACCAAACTTATGTGTATCTGACCTTCTTCGTCACAGTATCTTCCGCCGCATGCTTGTCAGCCCCAAGGGTATACCCCTCGGTCTCATGGTGGGAGCATTCCAGATGGGCTCAGCCGAGTACCTGATCAGCAAAAGCTACATCAAGCCGTTTCGTCATAGCTTACGGCACCAGCAAATAAAGACCTTCTTGGTCGCCTTAGCTCTCGGAGCTGCTATACTATACAGTTTTCTAGTTGGTCCCGCCTCTGCCGGAGCCCTAGTTCCAGACCTAGCTTGGTGGGATATGCACCATCCCTTCAATAACAGTCTTAAACTTCCGAGCTACATCAGCCGAGACTCTTCTGCGCTGTATCCTATGGTGTTACGAGGGTCCGATATCAGTGAGAGTTGCTTGGGGCAATACCGAACATACGTAGGCTGTCCTGCCGAAGGATATGGTGTGCTCAATGATTGGGCGTGGGAACGAGTCCAGGAGGGGTATTGGTATAATGTGTCAGAGAGCCAGCACTATAATCCGACCATGCTGAGCTCCTTTTCTGGACAAGCGCAGAGGGAGATTGTCATCGAGCTGGCCGCTTCGAAGAACTCCTCGACCGCCGCGGCCATGAGTGCGACGTTGCATTCGACAGTTTTAGCATTGACTGATGCTTTCTGGCACTATGTCAACAGCAATGTCGTAGGAAAGATCAACAAAGCCGATCGTCCGAAGTTCGCCATTTCGAAGGATAAACCAGTGTCGATCCCACTCGTGCAAGTTCAGTGTCAGTCCTACGACTTTGGAAATTCGAGAGTCCAAAGTTCACACCTATTGTTCGAGACCGGGGCCATGATAGATGATTTCTCGAAGTCCGGATCCAATACATATTCGTGGACGAAGTGGATCGTTCCAGATAATGCGTGGAACGTCACTCGCCCTCAGCCCTGGAATACCACCAGCGTCACGTGGATCGACGCATCCGATATTAAAGGGACGCAAGGCGAGCCGCTTTATGCCTCACTGGCTGCTGTCGTGACCGTGCCAGTGGACTACTCGATTAACCTCGCAAACGGGACGAGTTTCGACCAGCAGGGCAGCATCACTTCCCCGTGCGTAATCGACGCAAGATGGGCCACGACGGACGTGACATTCGACACCGCCGAAAGCATCGTCAGGACGAGTTTCACAGACTGGCTCAACTCGGCGGATCTCCTCACCGGCGAGGTAGACGCAGCAGCCGAATTGTCCAAATGGAACATCAGCGACCCGATCTCCATCTCACGGGACTGGGCGAACAACCTGAATTCCCCAGGAAACGGGACGACTGAGAACAGCACGACCCAGAGCCAATTCGTCGTCGAGAAAATCCTCACGCAATTCGTAAGCGCGGATTCCGACGGCAGCGGTATACTAGGCTTCTACCCGGCCGCGAGCAACGGTCCCTGGCCCCTGAAAGACGCGGCCAACGACATCGCTGTCGTCCTCAGCACGGTGATAGCAGACTGGATCTCGCGGTCCACATTCGCAGGCACGAACCTCACGACGGTGACATCGACCGAGAAAAACGGAAATGTGTCCACCGTGGACCTGCTCTCACAACGCACCGCGCGCACCTTCGGCACAGCGCCCGCCTCGTCCTTCGACGACCAGACGGCCGTGGTCTTCACGATCCAGCGGTACGGATGGGGCTACGGGCTACGGACGGAGACGATCTGGTTCTCGATCATCACGCTGCTGATCCACGTCGTGCTCGTCGTCATCTACACAGTCTACAGTTTCGTGTTCTGGTGGCGCGCCAAGGGGTGGACCAGCAAGTCCTGGGGCACCATCGGCGAGCTCGTGGCCATGGCCGTGCTCTCGCCGCCTGCGGACGAGCTGAGGAATACGGGCGCCGGTATCCATCGGTCTCGGACCTGGATGACGACGCTGCGGATTCGTGAGGAAAAAGCGGATCCTGATCATCTTGAACTTGTCGTTGGTACTAGGGGCGGCACTGTCATACCCGGTGAAAATCTGGTTAATATAGATAAGACTTACAGTTGATTCGGTATGTATAATACGAAGTCATCTACATAACAAAAAGGCGTTTATGGTGAAAAGCATTGGTTCGAGCGGTCGGATTATGCAGCTGTATATATAACAGAGCTTTGTAACTTAGCTGTACGGGGTTTTAGTTTAATGTTGTTTAATGTTGTTTCATGTATTTAATACATCGGAGCTAAAGATCTCAAACGAAATAATCGTCAGTTATAGGATAGTATCAGAGTTGCATCTCTGTATGTGCATCGATTAGCCAACTCCATATCACACAACCTCATCAGGGCCCTTTAGAGATACGAGTGACACCCTGTACTGATCACCTAGCTCCGCTTTACAGGAAGCATGCTCTAATGGCATCATTAATTGTTCCTTGATTTTCCTTAGTTGAAAACTGCCTGGAAACTTAAATTGATATGTTGCAAATATTAATTTGCATCTAGCCGCCCCAGAAAATTGCCCGCACACTAGTCTCGCATTTCTAGTTTCCACAGTCTTATGTTTCGTGTTCCAAAGCAAAGGGTATCATGAACTTTTAGCGTAATTACATAGCTCATAACAGCAATCAGCCCAGTGATGGGTCAATCAAGCCATTGAACTCATCAGGTCCTATCAGTCGTCTCATCTCGGCTTCGTCTCGAAGCCATTCCTCGTCAATACCTGCGTTGTCCATATTGAACTCGTGTAAAGCCGTATCTGCCCCGACCCAAAAGTCTTGCCCACCATAATCCGCCTCCCATTCCGTTATGCCCTGAGTGATATCTTGAAAGCTTGTCGATGGTCCTGCAGTTGTGTCAGGTTCCTGCACACTATCGAGCAGAGCTTGCTCTATTTGGTGTTCTGCTTGGATATGAGCCTCCAGCTCGCCGCTATATGTGAACTTCAGATGACAACCCGAAAATCTACATGGCATGGTTCTCCGAGATTTCTCGCCCACACCTATGAGCTGTTCAAGGATAGTTCGGTCGCCTTGGAATGGCTGTAAAGGAGGCGGAACCCCTGAGGGGGTTGGTTGTGGCCGCTCATGCATTAGATGAACATAGCGCACATGGTTCTCCAGTGTAACTTTGAGAGTGAATGATTGTCCGCAGCCTTGAGAATTGGACCAAGTCGCCAAATCTTCGGTCTTGCTCAAGTCAAATTCGCCGCACACAAATCGAACCCCCTCGTGAGTGCTGCGAATGTGGGTGTTCAAGTTTGATGTTTTCGAGAAGGTTTTGGTGCACCCTGGCCATGTGCAAGCCACCGCCTTGCGCTCCTCGACGGCCTTCCGCTCTTCGGCAGCCTTGCGGCTAGCGTGGTCGGACTCTACGTGTCTTTCTAGATCATCTCTCCCGTTACATGCCTGCCCACAAAACATACAATTGACATGGGAATTCTTCATATGTCCCTGCAGGAGGACGAGTGTAGGGAATCCGACTTTCCTGGGGTTACCGGTGTGGTCGACTTGGGTAGCGCATTCGTCACACCAGAAACGATCCTCTCCATGGTCCCGTTCCTGATGCCTCCTCAGGCTTCCCGCCGAGTCGAACCCCTGTCCGCAAATGGAGCCCGATTCGTCTGATTGTTGGTTGCACAGAAAGGCAGGCTGGTGCTGGTGTTCTGTTCTAATGTGGCGCTGGAGGGTCTGGTGCTTGCGGAAGCTTTGGTTGCATGGAGGGAAGTCTCGGCATTTGAAGCGCTCCTGGCCTTCGTGGACAAGCTGATGTCTCCGTAGACGGGTTGCCGTCATGAACTTCTTCCCACAGCCGTCCTGAGTGCAGACATGGTCTCTCTCGGTTGTGTGAGACCCTTTGATGTGCTGCTTTAGATGTTTTTCTTCGATGTAGTCTTTGTCACAGTCTGGATATGGACAGACAAATGGGCGCTCATTGTTGTGAGACCTCAGGTGCGCAGCGAGGCGGGCTGGACGGTTGAAGGTTTTGTTGCAGTCCGGGTATGTACATCTGATCGTCTTGAGGTCGGAAGGCCACCTTCGAGCAGGACTGAGGGGAGTAAGCGGTGTGTCGGCGGGATTGGCGGACGTGGCCTCGGTATAGTGAGACTCGCTATCAGAGACATCGTCGTTCTGCTCCACGTCAAGACCATTGTTCTCTGGTTAATCAGCAGCGTTAGTCCCGGGTAAGGTGAAATCGAGCTGTGGGCAGCAAATAGCATACGCTTGAAAGTGGTGGGAGTATTGGTTCGGGCCCTTTTGGGTAGAGGAGGGCCCTCCGGATCTTCAATGCCTGATCTTTTCATGGTTGGGTGACCTGGGATCCATCGTCTGCTCACCTAATTGCTCGGTGAGGTGACGTTCAGCAATGCTGGTGTTGAACAAGCATTGAAGTTACCCAGGAGTGCTGCTGTTGCAGTGACTTTCCAAAATTTTAGTGGAGTAATATGTAGTTTTGCAGTGCTATCCAATTTGCACTTAAGCTCCTATCTAAGCGAGGTACAGCCTTCATTAAACGCATATATCCTTGTTGCTGAACTCCATCAAGACCCACTTTAGACCTGCAGGGACTTATCAGCCAATCATGTATCTTTATTGTGAGCTAGTGCAGCCGGGAGTCTTGACCCTCGAATTTCTTTCTTTCAGCCTCTTCAGGCCTCAAATTTTTAGATTGCATTCATCCAGGTTCAACCTTTGCGCCCCCACCTCACTCAACCCCGGAATTTGCTAGCATCGCAGCCGCGCCCAACATTTGTTACATACCCCTCTGCGACTCGCGCCTCCTCATCTCATTACTACTCGATACGCGACACGATGTCTGATTACGGAGACGACAACGATCTCGGAGGTGGCGATGGTGGCGTGTGAGTTTAGCTTGCCCGACGCGCTCTGCCACAGTCTTTGTCGCGGTGGTTGCTAACAGGCTTCTGTGATAGCGATGAGCCCATCTATGAAGAGGAGGAGGAGATTTTCGAGGATGAACTAGACCCCGAAGTTCAAGAAGATGGCGATGACGAATTCAACCGACGCGGCAACGAAGAAGAGGAGAACGTGGTCATCGCAGGCGACCCCTCCGCCGCTGCCAACAATGCCCAGAAGGGCCCGTCTGCCAACAAATCCATCAAAGACAAGAAAATCCCGAACGAGGAGCGCACAACCACCCCCTACATGACCAAATACGAGCGGGCGCGCATTCTCGGCACCCGCGCCCTCCAGATCAGGCAAGTCAATGCACGCTCAGATGACTAGACGAGGACTGCATGGCTGACTCTGGGGACCAATAGCATGAACGCGCCAGTTCTCGTTGATCTGGAAGGCGAATCCGACCCTTTGCAGATTGCTATCAAGGAGATGAACGAGAAAAAGATTCCTCTCATCGTCCGCCGATACATGCCTGACGGCTAGTACGTGCACCCTTCTTACGTCCCAGGATGTGGTTTCAGCATGCTAACTGGAGATTCAGTTACGAGGACTGGACCTGTGAAGAGCTACTTCAATAATCATCATCCATTGTTAACATCTTTATCATTATCAATATTGGGTATAGAAGTTGTCCGCCGAGGAAACTTATCAACCCCTCCCCCATTTGGTCTACCCATGGGAGATTACCCGTATGCCTCGATAAGAAAACAGGGAGGCGGGTAAAAGTGTTCAAGCGAGGCGTTGGGGTTTGTTTCTACGGCATACAGCCAGGTTTAGCTCATAGCTTTCAATGCTAGCGATCTCTTGGTAAGCGCATACAGTCCATGGTGTTGTTCATTGAGATGCCACAATTGTGATCATGTACAACAAGAAAGCATATACCTCCCGGTAGCCATCACTCACCGACGCTTTCCCGATGACCTTATATGTGTTAAGCTGGAAATCTCGTGGACAACGCCTATCAAACGAAATGCACACCTCTGGGCTTATGAGGCATTCTGACGACGTGGATATCTGGCTTTACCTGACCACGGTCTTAGCGCTGTGATATTGCATAGCTCATATCAGAAACACTGAGGGAGTTGAAGGAATGGCCCGGTATGCATTATGAAGGATGATATAGGTATGTGTACAAAAATGCCGAGCAAAACTGACCAATAATATGTAAGCCTCAATACAGCCAGTATGAGGACTCGCAATATTAGACTACATCCATCTGTGCAGGTGGGAAGTCATGCAGTCAAGGTAGCACAGCCATCAATGCAGCAAAATGCCATGGTTTTGTTAGCTGTTCTGGCGGATCTCTCACAGACGACCAACCAAGTCAATGTACGTAATATGTAATGTGCGAAATCTCGAAGTCTAGACTCCTGCTGTGCACCACGTGTTTGCGATGCAGCCAAGGGAAACGGGCCAGAACTCTGTATTTACATCAAACAACCAGCTCGTGTTAAGCTAGACAGTGTCGTCACACAATCCTCCCTACCTTGCTGTATTCGTGCACGTTGGTATTGTATTCTCACCAAAACACCCATTACCCATCACTGACAATCAATCGGTGAATGAGATGTCACGAGAACACCGCCGCATCCTACGTCTCAAATACAGTAGCATCGTCCGACAGATTAAGTAAGCTTTTTTGCTCGTCACTTGAAGATCACCTTTCACTGCCGTAATCTGTAAGCATTCTGTATGTGGGTATTCAGGGTAGCAGCAGGATTGCAAGGATAGGGAGGTATGACGTAGGGAAGCGACAGGGTAAACACCCAATCAGGAGGTTAGATCGACTCGAGGGATATCCTTATTTGTTCATTCCTGACAAGCTAGGTGAGCTTAATACGAGATTGTCACATACCGGTACCTAGCGAGCTAGCACAACGGCTCGTATGTACATTCATTCCGCTGCATGCCGTTGTCTGCGAGATGCCGTGTTCAATATTGCTTGCTTGCTGCTTGACTCCCTTTTTGGTGAGATTTGTGTACCCAACTACCGAAGTCGATAATGCGATGCGAATATTTATCGGTATGGTGGGTTGTTAGGGACTTTAATTGATGCTCTAGTTCTGCTCTAGCTTACTTACCACGGCCAATTATAGCGAATTTGCGTCAGTGGTGGGAATTGTAATATATTGTTATGGGATGATATCAGTATCGATTAAAGAGGACTCAGGCCATAACGAAATGGAAGAGAGGAGTGAGCGCAAACCTCAGCTAACAACAATCTCATTTGTTTGTATGACAACTAGGACCAGGCTTTCCTTCCTTCCGTATCTACACATGCGGTGCTCGGGTACACAATTATGCTTTCTGGGGATTTACAACGAAAAGTACAGTCAGTAGCTGCCCTGGCGACGATCTTCCCTTGACATCATCCAATTCTAGGTTGCCATGCCATTCGCAGCGTTGTACACCCGACGATCAGAGCGAACACCTACCTTGTATGTGATAGTGATAGATACCACGTCGTCGGTCTCGGTCGGTATATTGTTCGTAACCTAAGGACCGACTAAATACGGAACGGCGCATGGGTATTTCGGCATGTACTTTATGTACATGGTCGAGATGGTGACAGTACCGAGAGTACTGCCTACGTATACGAAGCACAGGTGCGAAGAAGGGAAAGGATGGGCGGGTTGCATGTGTATGCGCAGTGCGATGTTTCCCATCATCCGTCGTCATTGCTTGCTTGGGTAATCTAAGTGTACCATGTACCACCAGAGGAGGCAGGGCTGGTAAACATTCCGAACTATTGAAGTAATATATATATATAAATGTGAAAATTCGCACGTAGCATAATATGCGACACATTCAGTCTTCACCGCCATCTTGCTTCATCCCTATGATCAATTGACTCGGCCATTACAATATTGTCTCCCTGTACCTCTTCTACAATTCTCACTACACTCATCGCATATCCATCCGTCTTCATATCCTAGAGCTATTCACAACAAAAAATCACAAGTTAGCTGTGACGTATCGCTCAAACAAAGAACTACGTCAGCCTCTACGACCTTTGTTCGCATTTACTTCGACAACACCAACACCAACACCAACAGCTACTACTACTACTACACCATATACAGCTTTGCTCAGACTGCCCACACCGATTATACCGCGGCATCATTCCCATTCAATCATATCCTGCCATTGCATCTCTAAATCCAATTCAACCTTATCGCCAAGATGCAGTTGTCCATAGTTATCGCCACAATCATCGCGACGACGACTGGTGTATCAGCCTTACCCAGGCCAACACTAGCGAATCGGGCAGTCGGCGGTGTAAGTCAGCCTTTAACGTCCCATGCTCATTTCTATCCTCAATCGTGAATCGCACCGGAATGTAAAATCAAATCGCAAACTCAACCCTCTTAATACAGGAATGAACATCGCAGCTAATCAATACACAGGTCCTGCTATGCCAAGGAGCCAACGCGACAGGCTCCTGCCACTATGAAGCATACTCGTTGACCGAATGCCACGATGTACCAGACGACTTCTTCCAGAACACGCGCACGTTTGCACCGGACGGGGATGATTTCTACTGTTGGCCGCGAGTGTAAGCAATACCATCTCTCCTTCATTTACCCGTTCACTCTATCCCCTTACCTTCGTTCCTTTTCCCACCACTCTTCTGTACCAAAACCCTTCCACGCTGTCCATCCCCTCAAGCTCAGCTTGATAGATAGATGGATGGATGAGGATGAGGATGAGGATTGAGCACAAAGACTAACACAACACGCTCACAAACAGCACCAAATGCGCCGACATCTGCACCTCACCGACGGGCTGCACCTTCGGCGGCGCTTTCTACTTCTCCAACCCGCACAAGTACGACCTGGCTTCGATAGCGTGGGACAAGAGCCTCGGCTCCTTCGACTGCCACAAGAACACAACGACATCGTAGGGGGGAGACGAGACGAGACGAGCTTTTCGGCCCGTGAAAGGGAGGGCCGATTGCTTGTTCTGTTTGCTTCGCTTTTCGATCACCTACCGACGTTGATGGATGTCGACATATGCTGCGTGCCTAGCCGGCATCACCTATTCTTCCTTACATACGCATAATAACCACCCAACACTTTGCTGAAGACTCAAGTTGAAGCTCATCGTAGGCGAGATGGGGTTGCTCATTGATGAACATATTCGATGGGCGAATGGAATCATGGGTTGAAGGAGAGTCACGTCTGTGTATTAATAAATAGGTATTTTGGCGATGATACACTGGTGCACTCGTTTTGGACCACGGGCACACTACACTACCGTATCTGCTGCAATAGGTCTGGTTTGGGACGGCACAAACTGCACCAGGCGTTCAGGGTTGGACGATTACTTGATTACTTACTTAGATACCTTAGCACGAGCAATGTTTTTGAAATAAATCATAGAAAAACGTCAAGATTTATTTGACTACCTAAGTGACTACTTCATATACATCATTTTCTTATTCTTCCTTCTTTTCCTTCATTTGACTACTAACATATATATAGAAAGAGATTCGGATGACTATCCGACTTCAACTCGGCATTCGGAGTTTCTTTGGCGTTCGGAACCCTGTAGTATTACCGGCTATGACGCACCCGGTCCTCTTGGCCGTCTTTCAATGTGGGGTAATTGGAGGGGTAAAAGGGAATAGATACCAGGAGAATGGGCAGTAGTCGGTAGTCTAGATATTCCTTTACCTTACCCTTATTACAAAATTCTGGGCTGGGTCGAAACTGCCGAGTCGGAGGCTATTAAATTTATGGTAAGTGCATTTGAAAGAAAAGAGGTGGAGAGGCTGATAAGGGTGAATGAAGGTGGGTAGGTAGAGAGGAGAGCTGAATAGCACCACCTCCCGAATTGTGGAGTGGTGGATTGGATTACTACTACATGACTGAGCCCATACTGCAAGAGAGAAAGAGCTGGATATATATATATATAGATCAACTATCAACTAGCTACATATTCACCATAGCCGTTTGATCTCGTAACCACCTATTATGCTACATACATATGTACAACCTACCCACCCGTTGCCGTGCCATATACAACCAAACTTACTACCTCCTACCTAGATCCAGCTCCATATCTCCCCTCCTCAACAATCTACTCTCTGCTAATCGCAAAACACACATCATCAACATCGCCTTCTCCTCATCAACAAGAGCAGAAAGGAGCAGACCAAAAGCCACATCCAAACTCACCTCTCACAACTCCTCAAGCCAACACCACCCACCATCCAAAATGCCCTTCGAAACCAAGGCGAAAATCGCCACTTTCGGCGGCCACCTCCTGAAACTCTCCCACAACTCCAAGACAACCCAAACCCCCATGAACGTCTCCGTATACCTACCCCCAGCAGCCCTAAACCCCACCAACCCCCAAAAAGTCCCAGTGTTAATCTTCCTCTCCGGCCTAACCTGCACGCCCGACAACTGCACGGAGAAAGGCTTCCTGCACGCGGCCGCCTCATCCCACGGGATAGCAATCGTATACCCCGACACATCCCCGCGCGGCGCGGGTATAGAAGGCGAGGACGCAGCCTACGACTTCGGGAGCGGGGCGGGGTTCTACGTGGACGCCACGAGAGCGCCCTGGGACAAGAACTACAACATGTACAGTTACGTCACCGAGGAATTGCCCTCTTTACTCTTCGCTGAGGAGGAGGAGGAGGAGGAGAAGGAGGGAGGAGGAGCGGAAGACCCGCTGGCGGGGAAGCTGGATGGATCCCGCGTCAGCATTACGGGACATAGCATGGGCGGGCACGGCGCGCTGACTCTGTTCTTGAAGAACCCGGGGAAATACCGCTCTGTCAGCGCGTTTGCGCCTATTTCTAACCCGAGCGCTTGTCCGTGGGGGGAGAAGGCTTTCTCGGGATATTTGGGCTCGGGAGATGGTCAGAAGGAGGGGTGGAAGGCGCATGATGCTACGCATCTTGTGGCTAGTGAGACTTGGAAGGGGAAGGAGGTGAATGCGCTGATTGATGTGGGCACTGGTGATCAGTTCTATAAAGAGGGACAGCTTTTGCCTGAGAATTTTGAAAAGGCGGTTAAGGAGGCTGGGGTTACTGGTGTTACGGTTCGATATCAGGAGGTGAGGATTCCTTTTTTTTCTCTCCCTTCTCTTCACTCCCTTTTTTTTTTTCCCCTCCTTTATGGGTTGCTGCTTTGCTCCGTTTTTATATATCGTGTATTCTATTCATTGATGACAACTTGTTAACTGAGCGGGATTTACTAACGTGTGCAATGAAATGCAGGACTACGACCACTCGTACTACTTCGTCTCGAGTTTCGCTAAAGACCACGTCGACCACGCGGCCAAATATCTGCTATAAACAACAAGTATCTTATATGTAATGAGACGAGGATATGGGGATTGCGGATTTTGGCGGTGCGAGGTAGTAGCAATGCGCTCATCTTCTCATTAGAGCACCTAGCAGTGCAAATGAGTGGAACCCTCGTACATAAACTCTCACCCACCTAGGAAGTATGCACCAAAATCAAGCACAAATCATGATCTTCTATTCCGACTGCACTCTGAGACAAGCCCTTCAAATGACATCAAACCAAATGGTATCGTTTGTCAGTCAAAATTTGCAATATATATGTGTATGTACACATAAAATATATAAACACCGTAACTATGTAATAGCTGTGTGGGATATCATCATGCCAGTACAAGACAAGACGAAAAAAAAAAAGGACACAAAAAGAGATGGCGGCTTGCTAGTTGTTGTGGTGTAATGCATGGTACAGACACTTGTGCATGGAAAATGACAAGCAGAGGAAAGATTGAAAAAAAAAAAAAAAATCATTAATCATCATCGCCCATAGTCATTAGCTGATCCTCTTCCCCACCTCAGGACTGATCCCTTCTTTCTCTAACTTCGTCTTCATCTCCGTCTCAGCTTCGCGCCGTATGCGGTGAAACGCCAGTTTCTGATACCGGCTGAGGTTTTTCCACCAGTGTTGACCGGCCTCGTGCTCGGCGACGCGCTCCAGAAGCTCAGAGGTCTTGATTCGGACATCTCGATCTTTGTGGAAGAGGCCGAGTGCGAGGTAGAACAGTCCGGCGTGTGATTCGGGGGCCACCGTCAGCAGTAGACATATTTCGTCGTACGACCAAACCGACTTGGCAAAAGACAGATATAACTCTCGACTCTGTGCAGAGCTGAGTCGCTGTGTGCGCAAACGATCGTGCATATGGTGTAGATCCAGTCCTTTGAGCGGCCGGATGGTATATAGCTGACCAAGATCCTGCATCATGGTTAATGGAGGTGTGAAAAGGGAGACGTTACAATGGAACATACCTGAATATAGCTATAATAGCTCCTTGTGTTTCTCCAGCCCTCAATCCTGTACACATTGCCGGCTAGTTCTTTCTGCTTGGCAGAGTCATCTGCCCAAACATAACCATGCCCACCCGTGATTTGCTCATGCTCATCCCCACCGATATACAGCGCACTAGCGCCATACACGCTCTCCTCAAAAGCCGCAGCTATGCGAGTAAACTTCACAACCCAGTCCCGCCACTTAGCTCGGATGACTCGTTCACCCAGCCTGGCCGCTATGCTCTTGAGGATGTCATTCATAAAAGCCACATCTCCAGTTAGGTCGGTTGTCATGTTAGAACCGCTCAGGAGATTGGCAATAGACGGGTTTTGTTGCTGGAAATACTCTAGACCCTCTGTGAGAACTGGTTGATCGATCTTGCTGCTAATCTTCATTCGCCCACTAGGAAGGTCACACAACAGATCCCACCACTCAGGATGCATCTCGAATGTGGGATTTGTTACACCAGCAATGAAACCGGGAACTTTCAGCAGGTCGTCAATCTTCGTCAGGTCAGTGTAGGGAAATGCGAAGCGGGTAAAGCCTCTCAGCAAGCCACCGGACGCGAGAGCACAAGCTGCGAGTACAGCTTCCGCCACATCGCCTGATGGCATATTGTGACCAAGAAAGATGATCCTCTTCTGCGTCAACAGAGCATTTGCTAAAACCATGATGGGATGTGTACTGGGACCATTTGTTGTCAAATGGGGATGTAAGGCAAAGGGTTGCATAGACTTGGCATGCGGTTCGGAGAAATTCTGTATCAGCTTCACGAGAGAGAAATCCCCGACTGTCTCTGGCATGGTAGCCGTGGGGACCTTGACGGGGATGGGAATACCCTTGTACATAACCTTGCTCTCGAATTCGTGTGTATCTCGTGGCACAGAGTAGGCAGTATGACCTTCCAGGTACGCTTTTGTCCCCGCTCGGGATATGCTTTGGGGTTTAGGGGGGCTTTTACTGGCATCAAAGGGCTCGCCAACATCAGTTCTATTCTCAGCGATCCGCTTCTGGACCATACGCTCGAACTTCTCGACGAAGAGATCCTTGTTCTCACTAGACTGCAGGAGATACTTCTCCAGCAAGCTCAGCTTCGGCATGAGAGAGAGATCCATCTCATTGACAGCATCGTAGAGCATGGACAATGTTTCCGGGACAGGCGACTTGAAGTACTCCTCGAGTGCTAGTAAAAGGAGAGGCTGAGAAAGGTTAGTGTTGGTCGGACAACAACCAGGTAGCGCCTTGCAAAATGGCGCCGCTGACGAACCTTGTAGATATGCAAGAACGGGTGCCGGGTACATATGGCCATGGCCTTGACCACGGCGCCTCTTTTCACCGTCTTATCGTGTTTTGTATATACCAAGTTTAAAACATATATTAAAGGTGGTCCTTCTCCTCCCTCGGGCTCTGAATCGCTTTCGTCGCTCTCGTCGTCTTCATCATCATCATCATCATTCCCGTCTTCGTCTCCATGACTCGCGTTTTCCTCGTCGGTCTCATCATCGTCACCATCGCCGCCGGAGAGGATTCCGGCTGCCCTGTCTCTTCGTCTCTTCCTTCTCTTACGTCGAGCCTCTTTCTTTTTCTGCTCCTGCTCCTCCTCATCTTGATTTGAATCCTTGTGCAAGAAGAAGATGGTCCAATCCTGATTGCGCGCATGGGCCTGGTCGGGCAACATCAGCTCGGCCAACATGTGCTCATCGCCGGTAATAGCGACGGGGAATTGGTGTTCCATGACGGGGCCGCGGTCAATGTCAAAGGACGCGACCAGGATGTACTCGACATGGTTCTCGGAGGATTCGCGAGGGTATTGAGACCGCAGCTTTCGGGGTGATTTGGACATGGGGTGACTTCTGGCGAGGATGGACAGGGATGAATCTTCAGAGGCGACAGTTTGGCTCGCCAGGGACGAGGTCTTGGAGTTGGAGCTCGGGTGGGAGGTGCGGTCCGGGTCGGTGGGGGGCGGCTGTGGAGAGCGCAGAGGTCGCGAGGGGGGCGAGACGCCGGAAGCGGAGTTGGAACGCGAAGAAGGAAAGGATGAAAGAGATGTGCGCTGGTTCCCGCCAGCGCCAACGCCAGATCCCGATCCCGATCCCGATGCGGGCCCAATCCCGGCTGCCACGCCGGAGCCAGAGCCAGAGCCAGAGCCAGAACGAGAGCCAGACCCATTGGAGAAGGACTGGTTGGTCGTGGTTCGCGTCATGTATGGCAATGCGGACTGGCCCGAGGCCATCATGTACATGTCGACGTTGCTGCTGTGCATGTCTGCGGCTATGTCTGTGTCTGGTGTCTGTGTAATGTCTGTGCGGGCCGGGCGGGCGAGTTCGGGGCGTGTGTGCGTGCTCGCTCGTGTTCGCTGCTGCTGCTGCTGCAGTGGAATGCTCGTGTTGGACCCGGTACCCGTCGCCAAATCCGGCCACTCAGCCTCGTTGTATCGACAATATGCTCATCCAATGCTCATCCAATGCCGTGCGATGAGTGCCGGGTGTGTGCGCCGGTCCAATTGGTCTGAGACAATCCCACAATCCAACACAGTCGACGCAGATCAGATCTCTCTCTGTAGGTATGTACTGGTATACAACTGTTTTTTACGGACAAGGTGGCGACGACGACGGCGACAGACGGCAGACACGTACAACCCGACTCCGCAGTTAAAGATCAGAGATCATATAAGGAGAAGAGAAAGAGACAAGGCAGGAAGGCAGGCAGGCAGGCAGGCAGGCAGGCAGGCGTGTGGGCTGAGTCGCAGCATGGCTCTCTATATGGCAGCCATGGCGGTGGTAACGGATCCTCCCTTTACGACGTCGCAATGTTTCAAAGGCAGCGTGTAGTGATCAGGGGGAGTGGTCTTCGCTTCAGCAGATGGCACACGGCTCGTCCAGGGGTCCAATGGCCGGTTTTCAATTGGGGAGGGTCCAATTGCGAATTTGGGGGGTTCGACTGCGCCAGGGTTAGGCCAGATAGGGATAAAATATCTGTAAATAGATAAGGCACCTGTAAGTTTAAGGGCAGCACGTCCAGTCCAGTCCAGCCGCGTCCAACAGGGTACTTGCGCTATCTCCTTTTTTTAAGTCGTTACCCCTCGTTGTTTAAGCCTATTTAGGCCTGTTCAGCCCCATCTGCCCCATTTGTCGTTTTCAAAATTGCAAACGCCCCGCTATTCCTAACGACCAATTGATTTGGTTTCTACCGCTATATTTTATACCTACCTAGGTACTTTCCGATTTCAAACTGCATTTGCCTCAGGCAGTAACCTGTTCTAAACAGGTACGGTAGAATTTATACATTTCCCCCAGTGCTTCAACAGAGGATTCGGAGAACGGTGAGCCCAACCTCCTTGACCCATATTCAAGTGCACGTCACTCAAGTTGCCTGCTCCCATTGGTTAAGTACTAAGCCGGCCGGGTTTCAAAAGCTTTGCGGCAATGCATTTTAGGCTAGTACCATCTTACGGCCACCGAATAGTAACTTTCTATTGCCGGCTGATGGTAGCTTCAATGATCCTAGCTGGTGGATGCACTTGGTTGTACGGTAATATCAAGAAGGTTTATATCCGTCTCAATGCGATTCACCAACATAACAACCATGTTATACATCTTCAGTGGCCTCCTAGATCCATCATTGTTTTGCATTTTCAAGCGGCAACATTTCTTTTAGATCATGATTTTTTTGCTCATCTCCTAAGCTGTAAGATCCCCTGTGTTGATGTGTTTGACATTACACAGGTATTATTCAGATATCAAGTTCTCTTACAAGTACTTCTTTAGGGGGCTTCTGTCTAGTTTCTTTATCTTTCAGCAAAGGACCACCGTCTGCCACCTTGGACTGCAGTCTTTCCATTTGCACATTGTCACCCTACCGATCCCAATTCTTCTCGCGACAAATGATTTGCAAGGCAGTCTTTCTAACATCATGACGTTTAGTTCCCAGATATCAGAGTATCTCTCAAAGAATGCTGAGTTTTTCCTTATGTTGTATTCCTGAAGACGACCTGAGATTACAGCGAATGCAAACAGCTTTTGAACCCCGACCTTGCTGCAATGGGTTTCTATCCATGTTCGATCCATGTTCTTCAGGGTCCCGACGCGTTCACTGTTGGTGTTGAAGAGAGAAGCGTCCGAGATGTTAGACTCTCCTTTATCATTAGGGGTTGTTAGCACTTCGCCGATTTTGAGGTACGCAATTGTGGTATTGAAGACGAGAGACCCGGGAAACAAAACCGCCACTTTACAGGCATCTGGATCCAGAGCTTGCTGCTTGTATGTTGTCCACGGGTTCTGAAGACACTCTTTCCAGTCCTGGTTGGTCCTCCACTCTCCTGGTATCCCCTTGCCACGCAATGGGGGCAGTTCATCTCGTTGTGCCAGCTCCTCGATGGAAATTTCATGCTGGATCCATCTTTCCTCGAGGACAAGCTTTTTGAGGTCTCCATTCGGCTGTTGATAGTGGAAATACACGATGCTGGCGATCTGATAGAAATCTCTCCCGAGCCTTTCGCTTGCGCAATCGTAGGTGACGGCTGATGAGGAGCTTACCCAGCTCCAGCTTGGTACGTTGTGGATTTGCCCCAGAGGACTGAATGCCCCAGGAGAGTCCCAATAAAGAGATGCTGCCAGGTATTTCTCCGGTATGCCGAATAGAATGCGACATTTGAACGACTCGCTTAAAGCATTGCTCACACCGACGAAGGCGTTAAAGGCGTCGCTCACAAAGGACAAATGCCGCGAGCGATAGTCTTTTACCCAGTCGAAGTAATCTGATACTTTGATTCCGCCTTGAAAGGTGAACTGGGTGCCTTGGCCCGAATAGTCGCCTCTTTTGAAGATGGAAATGTCTTTCGACGGTTGGTTAGAGTTGGCTGTTTCATCACTCGAATTATTTGATGAGTTATCACAGTCTTTCCGTGAAATCCCATCTTTATCCTGATGGCCGCGTCCTTCAGGGGATGAGCACACGGGTGACGCCGCCCAAGTGAGAACCTCCATGGCTTCTTCCTCACAACATCTGTATATAACTTGGTGATGTGTGATATAAAGACAGCGTCGGGATAATAGTCTTTCCTGGAAGGTCCAACCTCTCTGATTCCATAATGTCGAGTCAATAGCGTAGTCGGTGGTACTCCCGCATATGAGTCCTTGGGTTTCAACGTCAAGCCCATAGGCAGGAGCCCATATCGAGGATCTCGGATGCCTCGGTCTGCCAGCGCATCCAGGTAGACCTACGTCGTCACGTGTGTTGAGCGCCCCCATGATCGTACAACTTGCTGAGCGGTAGATTGTGTCCATTGCATTGATTTGTTTCGGCTTCGTGACTTCGTCATCCTGGATAATACAAAGACGGTCGATCCATAGGTAGCGCTCGCCAAGGTCACGACACAGGGCAATGGCATCTACGATGATATTCGGGAGCTGCACTTGACGGAGGCTATGAGGTTCCGTAAGAGCCTCCACATTGCTTTTCTCTAACTGGACATTGTTGTCTGGACCGACTGCCCACATATAGCTTAATGCCATGTAACGAAAAGAGCCCTCTGGCTCTGTAATCTTCTCTTCAAGGGTGTCGATTACCCTGAACCCTGTAGGTAGATCCTCTAGTAGTGTGTTAGTTAAAAGGCGTTTGTTGATGATCAGCGACGAACGAATGTACCTTTCTTGATTCCTTTGCCGCCACACTTCACAGCATGGTTATCTTCGCATCTTCTCATCCATCCGCGCAGAAGTTGTACATCAAAGAACGGAACATCCCATTCTTCAATGCTAGTTAGAAGCCCCGTACCGTCGCTTGAATATATGAACTTGAACTGTGGAGTTATAACAAACAATGTGGGATGTTTATAGAACTCGCCATCCCAATCTGTTTGTTTAGATAATCGTGCATCTGACTCATGTCGTGTCTTTGCTTCTGGCAGAGACTTGACGGTCAACCTTAGAAACGACCTAACGACGATCTGATTAGGGTCTGACCGATCAGCCAGGCGTGGCGAGCGGTCATCAGGAGAGTAGAACCCAGACCCTCCCGAATCAAGATAGAACGGCCCGGCAATCTCAATGCAAATCTCAGCCGCCAGACGCGATTGTATGTCTGGCATAAGCTGGGCCCGAGCGTTGTAGGCCGCTAGAACTGATGCGCACATGACACATTGAGGTGCTTGTGCCAACTGTTCAACGGTCGCAAACTGGCGACCTGTATGGTTTTTGTCTTGGGTGTGACATGGTTCGTCTAGACTGTGTATGCCGATATGACCCCAAGCACGACATGCTTGGCAAAGAGGCAGGTTCATGGGGTTTATTGAAGAACGATTTGTATACCGCTGCGTGGGCTTTAGGAAATTCCTAAGTTTTAGCTTGGCCATGGCGGAATGAATGATGCATTGCAATCTGTCTTGAGACTGTTCGAAAGCAGACAATTTATTTCATGAGGGCAGCGCTTGTGAGCCTTTCAGGCATCATTGAGGCTTAGAGAGGCGGAGTATGAATTAGCTGAAAGTCGTGCAGAGAAATGTGATACGCTAATTGGCCAACTCTCCATGATGCGGACCAAATTGGTTAGTTTATTACGAGGATCGGACGTGCCAACCAGGATATTTGGAGGAGGAATGTGCAAAAGCATGGTTAACTCTTCTGAAACGATTGGCTACTCATCTCTTGTAAACGTGGATAGCAACTTAGGTAGTAGATGAGGTCGTTGTAGTGTCTGATTCTTTTAAACTTCGAATGATGCTTCGATCTACATTCAACAGTGACATAGATTGCGACCAGGAATCGTTTTATCTAATAACGTACGAGGCACTTCAACTTGATCTGTTCTTATCCCAACTGTTAATGTGCGGCAATCTCCTCTATGATTGTCTAACGGTATTACCATCAGAGGAAATATGGGCAACATGAATACGGGGTATGAAATATAGTTTGCTGCCAACTTGATAGAGGAAAGTGTAAATACGAATTGAAGTGCTATAAGCAATAACTCTGTACCATGACGAACGAAGAAGTTGAAATATGTCCGGCCTGTATTCACAGAGTTGAGTTAATAAAGATAGTATACATACTACTATGCTTTACTCAGCAAAAACCCATTGTTCTGGAGGGTTTGAAAAACCCCGGAGGGGTCGTAGTGAGACGCGACATCCTTCAGACGCTTCAGATTCTCCGAGCCATAACTGCCAAGAACATTCTGAAAGAACGCAGCGTCATTCATGATTTTAGTCTCGAGATAAAGACTTTTCTGCTTTGCCAGTGCATCTACCTTAGCTGTCAGATTCTGTATAGCCGCCAGAGCAACCTCGTCATTCGCGCTATCTTCCCACTGAATGAAGTATTCCATGTCTGATGTGATGTTTAGCATATGCTGTGAGTAAATATCTGTGTGCACTCACGGTCTTGCAAGGCTTCGGTCAATCCAATTGGATTACCCCCTGTAGAGGATGTGTGTCGTACAGCTGCGGTCGTAAATGGCTGAATCGTCACGCCGGTGTTGGCGCTGATGCTCTGAACCTCAGAATTAAATTCAGCGTATTCAGCGTATATTTCTTTCAGTAACTCTACACTCAACTTGTGAACAGTTGATGTTATCAGCCTCCTGCATAAATCATCAGTACCCAAGGCTTGTAGGGCTCTTGCAAGACTTCGAAATATACCTCTCGTGCCTCTCAGGGGTAATCTCGGCCATCGCATTGTTCAAGTCCAACATATTTCCGATTGTGGAATTAATTGCCTGGCTTGTTGATGGGATATTATAGAAAGTCTTATAGATATCGGGGCGTACGACAGGCTTCGAGTATATGTATACAACGAAAGCTTGGGCTGGGTTCAGATTAAACGAAATTTCGGCATTCGGGTCGTTTTCAGCTGCATTGGCGTATTCGACTACTGCCTCCAAGAGCGCTGGAATCTGTTCAGGTGCATAGTAGAACCCCTCAAACCAGTAGGGGCTATTCTCCGTGACTCTGACATCGTATCTTGTGACAATTCCTAGGCATATATTAGAACATCACTGAAACTCTGTTCTTAAGTGAAACACTCGAGATAGAAATATTACCGAAATTTGTGCCACTTCCTTTCAAAGCCCACCATAAGTCTGGATTAGTATCGGCATTTGCATTTACAACGGATGAATTTGCAAGAACGACCTTAAGAGAATAAAGTTAGAATTATAGACTTAGTTCAGGGTATGGAGTAGTGTTCACCTCGAAATTAGCTACTTGATCTGCGCCGAGACCGTATATACTGTTGAAGTATGTTAATCCACCGCCCAGGAAGTATCCACCAATGCCGACTTGATTATTACGACCACCGTGCACGGCCTTTCCAGAAGAGTTGAGGGTAACCGCAACCTCTCCGAAACGATTTCCGGGACCGAGGGAGGCGATAGAGCCATCTTTGCTGAGGGTGACCTCTGTCATTTGCGACATATCGATCAGAATGCCTTCTTCACCAATCCCAGCAAAACCGGGATTTGGATTATGGCCACCGCTACGAATAGCGAATTTGGTGTCGAAAAATGTGAGGATAGTCATCGCCTTTGAGACATCTTGTGCTGATTCCGGTTGAATGATGCACCGGGGCTCCAACCAGCAGGTATTAGACCTAGGAAGAAAAAAAAGTTAATAACTCATTCAATTATACTAAGCGTATAAATGTCATAGTCTCACCAGTTAATTTCTACCAAGTCCTCATAGGCAGAACTAGACTGCCCGATGAACTTAGAACCGAAGACCGCATTGGCAACAAGACAAGCAGTAGAACTCCTGTCTACCGAACTAAGAGTTATAGCATGGTCTAAATCGACATTACTGAGACTTTGGGAGAGCGATGAAAATTCTGCTGATGTCAGGCTAAGTTTCCCGAGAAGTTGGGAATCATTGATGATGTTACTGTGAACAGACCCCCTCGAGGGTGCTGCCAAAGAAAAAATCGACAAGAGTGCAGATAAAACCTTGATATCCATGATGTAAAGTCTCAGTCACAAGTCTAGGCCGAGTATCACATATTACAACCGGTAGCAGTCCTAGGACGGTCTATTTATCGTCCCTCGTTGTCCGGCCGGGTTTGTTGAAGCACATTTTGGATTCAGCCCGGACCCGAGGGTACCGCTACAGACATGAGCACAACTAAACCTGATACGGAAATCACTCTTTTAAGGCTCCCAATCGGCCCTAATGTGAAGGATTTCGTAGTGTATACAAGGAAACCACCCCAGTAGATGACCTGAATGGGCGCAGAATCGAAAATCGCAAAGTGATTGGAGTGGGGTTGTAAAACTAGAGGTGGTATTAAAGCGCTTTTATTAATACTGAGCTGGATAACTGTACCTTGAAAGAATATAGAATCGCTTTTTTGCGATAAACTTGGCTCGCTTTGAGACTTAATCCGAAATTGCCTACCTACTTAGCATCTGTTATCATGATCTAAGGTCCTCTGGACATCCCCGAGGATTCGGGCCGTTCGAGTTCGACCGAGCCACGGCCCCCCGGCGAACCACGTGTGGGAGTGCGGGGAAAGTCAGTTAGCGATCTCATGGGGGGATAAGCGGTGTACCACAATTTTTAGACCCTGCCCTGTGTGGCGCTGTAACGTACCTACATTGTATTTTATTACTTTTACAACTTTGTTACCACTTTCCACGGTAAGCCTTTTTGGTTTTCCCACTGCGGTATAAGATATCAAAATGCCATATATCTCATTAACATAATCAAAGCGATTAGCTGCGAACCTAAACTATGCTTCATTTCTTACAACCTTATCCCAGCCCATGCCTCATGTAAGCATATAATCGCAAACCAATAACATTGAGGAAGACTTTCAATTGAAGCCCTGCCTACACTTTCTGTTTGTCCATCCTTAATACTGGTACTGCTACCTACTCGCAACCCAGTCTCGCTCAAAGCACGATCCAAACAGCTCGTGTATTTCCCCCATGGCCGCTTGACTAAGACGCTCGGTTCGGATACGGAGACTTCACTTACCGAGATCCTCGCAAGTATCTTGTACGGCACACCTGCTGGTCCATTGACCCATTTAGGCACCCCGCATACTGTCAGAATTTCAGTAGTGCGATCTCGTCGCTGTATTGTTTCTGGCTCTCTTCTCTATCTTGAGGCATTTTCTCTAGTTACAGATTTTCTAGGTGTGGGTTATTTACGCCATAGAGACCACCGAATCCAACAGTAAGTACTGAAAATACCATATTAATTATAAGGTGACCAAGGGGAAGTTGGACACCTAGGCCAGCGCGCTGATTGTACAGCTTAAATACCCAACTAGCGAGGCACCAGCCACCTAGGCGTGGCTAGAGTGGCTGGGCTAGGCCTGGGCTACCTAGCAGAGACCTAGCAGCTAACTAGCAGAGACCTAGCAGCTAACTAGCAGCTTACTAGCGGATAACTAGCGTACAGAACAGCCCACAGGGCTAGGAGCTGTAACTTAAACCAAAGTTCTCCAGTTTATTACTTTATTTTTACCCCTGCGCAGAAACGACGATATAAGTTCTATATCTCCTTGTCTTCAATAATCTTTAAAAGCGATTCACCCAAGTCGCTAAAGCCCTCGACCTTGCCACACTTGTCGCTAAGGTAGCGGATATCACAAAACATACTGCAGGAACTGATTAGCACCGCTGCCCTTCCAGACATCATGGGGAACTCAACAGGGCACAAGTAGCATCCCTACTTACCAATCACGACCAGCCTCAGTCTTCAGAGTTGCCTCCTTAAACACCTGTCCTAGTTGCTCTCTGTAGCCGGTGAACACCGGCGCCATCACCTGCGCCACCACCCATGCTGGCCGGCGCTTACTGAGTGCCTTATATAGCTTAGTCGTGTCTCCGGTCAGATCGACAATATAACTTCGTATGTTTTCGGCCTTTTCACTGTCCCACTCAATCTCACGTGCCTTTTTGGAGTGGATGCGTGCTCGCGACGCCATGATGTCCGCCAGTTTTTCGTAGATACTGTCCTGGTGCTCCTGGAGGGCACGCCGCACTTTGTCGAATTCGCCTACAAGGTTCGCGTTTGGCCGGCCGGCTGGCGCGTGGCGCCGTACAAACTCGTGAATATACGGGACGATGGTGGCGACAAATGTTACCGCCTGTAACGCCACTACTAGATTTGTTGTCGAGATATTCCTAAGGCCAGCAGATAGTATAGAGCCGGCGCCGAGGATGAGTTGGCGACATCGAGAGTCAAACGTCTGCAGGTATGATATGAGTGACGCGGTGATATCAGGCGTCATGGATGGAATACCGCCTATTAGGCGGAGGAAATTTGATATTCCTTCGAGGCAGAGGATGGCGGAGGAAGGGAGCAAAAATTTCTCCTCATCGATAGTGGCAGGTCGAGCCTTGTCCTTTACTTCGCTATCCTTGGTCACGTTTGACATGGCCCCCTCCCGCGAAAGGGACCAGATCTTGCTCATCTCGGTCCATTCTGGCGGGTCCGACGTGCTACATTGCAGAACTAGCTCTAAAATCTCGTTGTCTCTAGGGGTAAAGTCCTTATCTTGCCAGTCATCAGAGCTCATTCCGTCGGCAAGAATCTTATTTTCCCTATCTCCGTAGGCCGTGATATAGCTCAGAATGTGGTCATTAACAACAGTTTTCAGTGACGTTCCTGCTCGTCCAGAGATAGCTTCACATTCATTAGCAAAAAGAAGATTGAGGGTGAAGTAGCAGAGAAAGGAAGCCAGTGGCAAATTTATAGTTTGCTTAGATCGAACTTGAAGAATCTTGATAATTTTTTCGAAGCCGACATCCACTGCGTGACCCAAGAGATCTGAGACATCAAATGAATTGTGTATCTCCTCCTGTAACTCAGTGATTACAGGCGCTTTAGCGACATCTTCGGTATCGGTATTTTCGGAGGTACAGGCAAGACCCAAAAGGATGCTTGATTGAGTCTTCACTCGCCTAAGCGTCTCTGTAACGCCAATGAAAATGGAGGAAAATAAATTTTCCGCATCTTCTGCGTTAAGAGCACGGATATTCCGAGCGAGGATGGAAGACCTCTCCTGACTTGGGCGACTACGGCCACCACCCACAGTTGATGCCGACATAACAGATTCTGCATCTTCGGTTGAAGGAGGGAGTGGCCTGCGCACTATATTTCGAATTTCTTTGAGCACTAATTCCCGGTATGCTAAGATAGCTGTTGCGATAGATCTTGATCGGTAGAGCCCAGAAATGTTAGGAGAAAGGGCGGTGCGAAATTCATCAGTCATGCCCATATAAGCTGGAAATGTTGAAAGTTCTCGAGCACTACCTCCCTTTGCCCGTAGTGACGAGGCCTCCCACCTAGAGAGAACTTCCTCTATCGTTATAGACTGAACATGGCGCCGGAGGTCATCAATGAGCAGACTATGAACCTGAGCCTCAAACACCTTACCGATCCGACAACGGAGAATAGTCAGGTCACCGGCCACACTTTGAAGTAACGTGGCCCCACGTAAGTCCCGAAGCCGGGATTTTGGTGATGCTGTAGTCCCAGATATCTCATCGCGTTCGCCACTCATCAGCAGCTCAATAGCATCAAGCTCCGTAAGAGCCTTTTCAACATCTCCTTTGTCAACTAAGAACTCGGAATAGCCCACTGCATCCACAACACGCTTCAACTGCTGCACAGCATCATGCAGCTGTTGCAGATTGTGATGCCTACGTTGTTTCTGTAAGAGTTGAAGACCGCCAGTAACCTTGCTATCATTTAATAAGCCTAAGTCCTTGCGCAAAGAACTGATATGCTCAACAAATTCTGTCGCTTCCCAGTGAAGCTCTTTTAAAGAATTAAGAGCAGATAAGAAAGTAACTGAAGCCGTAGAAATAGAGTCAATCAGATGCATTTCCGCTACATCCATGTACCATGAAAGCTTCTCCTGCAAAATCGCATTCGTAGCTAAGACCTTTCTTGGCTGCGTAACGTTCTCATCGCTTGCTTTCTGAATTGTTGGGTCTGGGGGAACAATGTCGGATCGCTCGCTGACAACATGGAATGTTCTTGGGTTTTCAAGATGAAAGTGCTCGTCGAAGTATATGCTGGGGATTACAGCAAGTGGTGGTGCAGCGTAGTTGCTTCTCCAACTAAGGCTACCGCTTCCTCGTCGGTTAAATGGGCGTTTGAACGGTATGTCCATCGACGTGATGGACGTGATGGAGCCCTTACGAGTAGACCGGGCGTCGGGACTACCAAAATCCGTATTGCCTTGAAGGAGGGTATCTGAATTTCTTTCTGGCTTTGTCCGCACTTCGTTCTCACTGTCTTTTATTCGATGCAGCTGCTCATAGAGTGCACCAACTTGTGATATATACGGCTTAAACTCCGCAACTTCGATGTGCTGTATATTTGTCAGAGCCACCGGGGGGATATCGCGTGTAGTTGGCGTGTTATACAAGCTCGAAGGCGGCGAAAATGAGTGAGGTTCAAGTCCGCTTCGCACGATCGGTGGCTGCAAGAGGGTGGAGATAGCTACAAGACCACGTTAGCAGAGAGTTGCGCAGCGAGACGCAAAATGCTCACCATTTTGACCTGGCTCAAAAACAGTCGCCGACCGTTCACTCGTAGCTGTATCAAGATAGCCGCTCTTTAGATGTATCAGGCTTGCGGTTGAGGCTTGTCTTGACTTCGGAGAGGTTTGCATCTGGCTATGCCTAGGGGGTGTTGTTAGTATCAAAGTATTAGTACTGTCTTTTCTTTGTTTTTGAATTGAAAACTGGCCACGACGAATTGAATGTAGTGTTGTTGCTCTCACGGCACTGTTGTGACTAGCTGACTCCTGGGTTCCAAGGACCCATTTTTCATGAACGATCTCCCAACCATATCCCAGTTAACCCTGTGAGTGAATCCTATTACCATGTGCTAACAGCACTGTACCTAGGTTGTAAGTCGTAAAATTTGTTGCCTGAAGCCCAGCATGATCAACCTGCAGGGCCTCATCAACTTCACTACAGCTATACTAGCACGACCTGTTTGCTGCCGGAGGCAATCGAAAAATACCCTAATCTCGTAGAACGGCTCAAGACCAACCCTGCAGACGGTGACCATCTTCTTCAGCAATAAAGCAACACAAGGGGCCCTTAATTACTGGTAGTACCCAGACGGACTATTTGGGAGTAATGGCCCTACCGTTCTGGCTCCCTGTGATCCGCCAGGTGTCAGAAATAAGCGATGGCTGTTCAAAAATGATTGTGTTGTTCTGTGTCTCGTCTCGCGGTGACCGCGTCTCTAGGTAGAAATGTATGGGGGGCCCCTGTACCCCTGACACTTAGTACCTAGCGAGCAGCGCTACCACGACTGCAAACACGATGTAGAAGAAGTAGGCGCGCGTGTCTCTAACTGGGTCGACTTAATGTATCATGAGTTGTTATAAGTTCGACAACGACCCGCAGAACTTGACGGGCACAGCGCGGCTGTGGGCGCGTTTCATCAACAAAGAGCTTGGAGACGTGGGCGAGCAATGCCTAGAAGGGCTTCGACAGGAAGTGGAAGAAATTGTCGAAGGTGGAGCAGGATTGCAGAAGCGACGCTTTTGGCACTGGCGGTTTTGTAGTGGCAGTCCGCATGCGTTTCCTTTCCTTGCCCTGCTAACCTTCCTTCGGGCGCCTCGATCTACGGTGCCTATGGCTGGAGTGATGTCACTCTCGATGCTAGCAATCAGGATCCCAAGATCTGTATACCCTTTAGAGTCGTTTGAGTAGGGCTAGGTTTAGCAGGAGTGTCAATTTCTAGACACGAAAATTCGAACAGCTACTCCATGTACCGGGAGACGGTTGGACGAGTAACTTGACTTTTAGACCTTATCTCTTAATTAGGTTTTATGTAGCTGTAGTAGTTCAGACTTAATTTTCTGGTATTTAAATATCTGCACATCAAGAAAAATATACCGGGACTTAACCAGACGACATCGAGATCTCAATAAACGCCCGGATTCCCTCCCTCAGCTGCATCAATGGACTTTCCAGCCCAGCCGACTCTTCGGGTGGAGTTCGTATATAGCGAAACACTTCTCCCCCATGCTCAAACTCCTTGCCTTGGAATATCTTAAGATATTCGGGCTGGGGGTCCCAGAACACAGCCAAAAAGCCGCCTTCGCCCTCGTCCCACAGCGCTCGCGGTCAGTCAATGATGATGATGCCTCGCTGCCACTTATAATGCTACTGAGTCGCGGGATGTGAAAGCCGTGGTTAGCAGCATCCCGCGAGATGATCTCTGCCTGTTGGTGGGCTTTGCATTTGGTGACGGGCTCCTCGTCAGACGCGTCAGCAGGCAGCGGCATACCCCAGACGTCGAAGCGATCACGCTCCGCTCCGATCGAGCGCTCTTGCCACGTCTCTCGGTGTAGCGTTTCAGCTAGTATTCGGAGATGGTCCTAACTGTCTGCCTGTGGAGTCGTGTCGTAGATTTGGATCGACCACTGGGGCCGACTGGTGTCAATGGTGAACTCCGACGCCGGCCACCCCTCGGGAATATCGACGACCTCACCCCGTCCCCAGGCAGTGATGCAGGGTGTGCGGCCGTCATGGCTCGGTACCTCCTCAACTTCGTAGTGAACGATGGCTTTGATTGGCGGCTTGCCGCCAGTCGACAGTCTTCGCGGTGAGCCGGTCCCAGACATATTAGGAGGTGTTGTACTAGTAATTGAGATTCAAAGTCTGAACTGGAAGACGTGGCGTTACCAGACAACCTCTTATTGGTTGTTGGTTGTTGGCTGTTGGTATTGACTGATCCTTCTGGCCCCTTGCTTGCTGCCCCGTAAACAACCTAGAAGCCACCCCGTGCAGGTTATTGTTAGCAGTCGGCCGACACTGCTGTCAATAGCTGGAGTAGGGACCAGACGGTTACCATGGCTCCTACCCCCAACTGATTACGGATTGCTCTGGAGCACATACACAGTACTGTATAGACGGACTACATGGGTAAGTGTTCAGAGAGTGGATTTGTTTTCAAGGTACCAAGGAGACTAGGAAAGGGGGTGGCTGAGAAGCGTATTAGTCAAGCCACCTTGGTGTCTTAATGGGCTAATGAGTTTAACAGGGGAAATTACACTTTATCCGCATAAGCGCATTTACTAGTGTTAGATATTGTATAGAAAGAAACGCTTTTCTTACAGAGTTTTTCTGATATTACAGTCGTATAGATTCCCACGCACCCGCTGCTGGTAGGTCATAT
This sequence comes from Xylaria venustula, assembly GCA_022578775.1. Classification (NCBI taxonomy): domain Eukaryota; kingdom Fungi; phylum Ascomycota; class Sordariomycetes; order Xylariales; family Xylariaceae; genus Xylaria; species Xylaria venustula. The sequence continues at coordinate 89,697 of MU389333.1, read as the reverse complement.
CTCCAGCTTCGGCTTATAGGAATAGGGGTGAGTTTGTGGGTCGCTTAGTATCGGCATCTGCTCAGGACGCCTCATGATCCTGTTACACACTGGGTGTTAATGCATAACTTGCCCGTACAATATGTATTGGCGAGGTACAAGGTTGTTTTTCTTGACATTAGAGTCGCCACAACATGTTTGAACACTCAAGATCAGTATAGGTAGTTGTTGGGATCTATTAATGTTTTGATGGCTGATGGGTTCATTGTATATGTTTGGTACACAATGGTCCTGATTTTGAATTGTTTCAGATTTACGTTTCCTTAACAGTTCTTCCCCGAAGATCATAGCCATATACAATTCAGCAGAATTGGCTTTATTTTTGACTCGTTTAATTTATGGGTAATAATGCACTATTCAACAACGGCACACCACATTTTGGCCCTGTGAGATTAGTTCGCCTAGTTCTGCCCCATGTTATTCAACGGAGCTATGCCTCCATAACACACTTTACCAGAAGATCTATGGTCTATGATTCTCAATGCTGGTCTTAGTTGAGATGGGATAATGGTAGGTAGTAATTGGGTTGTGGTATAGGGTTCTAGAGTTTAATATCGTTGACTCTCGAGACCTTTCATGATCACTCTTTGAAGATCTCGGTTCTTTTATATAGAAGTCAACAATTCTCATACCCATGCGGTCCCTTCTGACACCTTGCCTGCCTGGTCACTTACAGCAAAAGGGTATTGATACTTTTGCTTTAGGATTTCTTTTGAGAGTCCCCCTTGCGATGTTCCGAGTCAGCATACCCTGGCCAGCTCTCCTTGGCCTCCTCTACGATAAACTTCACAATCGCAGCGTTCACCTCCTCCGGCTTCTCAAACTGTACGAAATGTCCCGCTTCGATTGTCACCTCGGTTAGGTTTTTACACGCCTCTCGCATCGGCTCGGCCAGACGAGTTGTAAGTGTGGTGCATATATAGTCGAATTTAGCGTGGATGAATAGCACTGGCTTTTCCTCGCCTAGCCGCCCCCCATTTGGCGCCTCGTTATTGTATGCCGCATTTGCCTTATGGTTCGAGTAATATGCTGATCCGGCCCATAGGCCAGTCTTCTCGGTTGCCTCGACAAAGGCATCAAATATCTCGCCTTCCAGCAGAGGAGCGGGGATAGCTTCGGCTGGGGGCGCAGGGTTCCCATCAAACAGTCCATTGGCCTTGCGAATGTTGGCAGTAAATGCCGGCTTATACGCATCGGCAGCAGAGTTGGCCTCTGAACGCGCATACAAGACCTTGAGGAGGCCTGGGACATTGGCCTCATAGGAGGCGATTGCCTTATCAAAATTCTCCTCGTAATATGCCATATAGTCCCATTGGCCAAACGGGTACTCATCCTCGGGGTAAACGGTACGATCGACCAGAGAGACTAGGTGGTCCAGACCTAGTTCAGCAGACTTGTATGGGACACAGAGAAGCACGAGAGCCTGAATGGCTGTGGGGTGCTGTGCCGCCAGTGAGGATGCGACACCGGCGCCCCAGTCGTGTGCTACCCATACGGCAGCAGGTCGGCGATTGGCAGAAAGGAGGACCAACATACCCTCCACGAGGGCTTCTTGGGAGTAGTCGGCGGTGATCCGGCGACTAGTAGACTTACCCCAGCCTGGCATATCGGGGGCAACGGCGCGAAAGCCAAGCAAAGCGAAAGCTTGCAGCTGGTGTTTCCATGTGAGAGCCATGGCCGGCCAACCGTGGAGAAAGATGACAAGGGGGCCCGAAGACGGGCCAGCAGCGAGATAGTGGATGTTTTTCGCTCCATCTGCGTATGAAACGTCGTGCTCTGTAATAGTGGCCATTTTGTTGTGGAAAGGAATGCCTGTAGTCGTGTGGCGTAATCATGTTTTCTTAGTGGAAGTTGGTCGTCTTATTAGAGTCAAAGATCAGTGAATACCGATTCCTCCGAACTCAAGGGTGAAGGCACGTATGGTGAATCCCCCCACCCAAGTTACGGGATCTGTTAAGGTCTTCTGAGTCGGAATCTAGAACGTTATGCGAGAGATATCCCTGCGCTGCGTATCACTTCAGAGTGTTTGGAGGGTCAATCCTCATTCCGCCAAGATGCACTTCTCAATGGTCATGAAGCATCGGCACGTCGTTAGCATTGATAGGCGTCGCACAACATATCAGGACGGTACCATTGCAACATGATAGGGAACTGCTGTCGCCCAGGAGAACACGAATGCAGCATTACAATGTGACACTACCTCTACCAACCAAAAGTAGTAGAACGTTGCCAAGCCGGGGACTTGACCATGCATCTGCTATATTTGGTGCTGTGATACATGCATGTTTCTTCTAAGCCAAGAACAACGACATCATATCAGGGGCTGCTCCTTCATCTAGTCGTCTATCCCCTGCAGTCACTGATTCCACTGTATGGTAGCCTTCCCACAACCATGAACGGTCTATGGATCCGAGCAGAAGTTGTAGGGTGGTCAGCATGCGTGATGTTTCCCACCGACATCTTCTCAATGTCTGAATTACAATATTGCAACCCTACCTAACCGGAGGAATCAGTCTATTTGGAGTCCTAATCATCTAACTCTCCAATGTGGGTGTCCCATGCAAGCAATCTTCCAGCTACATTTTGCGAGTTTTGCCAAGATTGGGGAAACTTTGATCCTTCAAGGCTGCCCAAACTGCGGAGCTTCCGCAGTGGAAGTGTTAGACCGTAAACCTAGCTCGACCGGACTATGTTAAAGAGCTTCGGCCGACATTGCCCCTGAGCTACTACGACTGCGGGGGAGGTTGAAGAAAATTATCCAAGCCGCATGATATGACAGACGGAGGATTACAATAGCAGGAGGGATTTCTGCTAGTATAGGCACCATACAGACAGACTGATTTACAAGCTGACCTTAACGTAGACTAACTGCCTGAGGTACTAATTACCTATGTGTTTAGTTATTTTGATAGTGATGACTAAATTTTGGCTCTCTGTAATTACAGCGAGGTATACCAAGCCCTAGGTTTGGGGTAATCCCATGTCGCAAGTGCTAAGTTTTGTCACTAATGATCCCAGTGGGGGTTAAAGCACATTACTGCTAGATTTATGTGCCAAGTTTGCCGCTAATCCTACATACAGGGAGATGCAAGTAAAATAAAAGCACAAAGTTGTTTAATTGGTAATTTGTTCGCTGGTTGAACAGAAGAATCGAAACAATCCATCAGCTTAATGGTGCCTTGGTTATAGTCGAGCACCAAAGCCCCTTCCTTTTCATGCCCCAGCAGGGCGTCTGCCTCTGCATGAAGGCTTACCTCCCCTTCCCTTGCCGGGGCTTGCGGAGCTCGAAGGCGTAGAGGTTGGAGTGGCGACGAGGGTAGCGGTGATGACTTGGGAAGTTGAGTCCACCGGGTCGACTTCAACAGTTGTGCTGGACGGCACAGCGGACAGCGTTTCAACAGCAGAAGAGGCGGCTGCCGTAGCTGATTCGGTAGAACGAACGGAGGTCAGCAAGGTGGTGGAGGGAGCAGCGGTCGAGGTGGCTGCTACGGCCTCGGCGGTCGAGGTCGACGACTTCGAGGAGGTCGTGCCATTGCTACTACCGTTACCGTTGGAAATGCAGGCGAAGGATATCTTCTCAGTGGTCTCGCTAGAACCACCATAGGCGACGGGCTCCGACAAGTCCCATGTCATGTTCACATAGGGCCAACAAACCTTCCCGTCGGCCAGGGTAACCATGTCTCCGGCCACGTAGACGTCGGTCTCAACGAGCGGCTCACCAACCGTCGCGCCCCCCGTCACTAGCTGGAAACGCGTACCCGTGAACTCGCCCTGGCAGCCCATGGCGATGACGGGGCAGTACGGATCCTTGATCTCCTCCCCTGTTTGTCATCTGTCAGCCGGGAGTAGTAAGTTTAAAAGAATGCGAGTTACCTACATGTCACGACGACGCTCTCACTGTCGAAGGCAGCGACGTGCGCGTTGGATGCGTCGGTGGTGCCCCGGGTGATCCAGTTGACCTGCGAGTCGCCGTCCGCGGCACCAATCTCGGACGTAGCCTCCTCACCGTTGAGCGTGTTCTTGTCGGTGAACTGGGCGATGGCGACGTTGCGGTTGTTGGTGCGGTTGCTGCACTGCGTGTTACCGCCTCCAAGCCATTCGTTCGCTGTGAGATCGACAGCGCCTCGTGATACCCAGGCGAAGACGTAGGAGTCACTATCCACTAGGCGCACCATATTACTATATGAGCCACTCATGCCACCCATCGGCTCGCCACTTCCGCCGTTGGTGGTGTTCTCATTGGACACCTTGACGCCGCTCATGCCCTGGCTCGCGGTGTTCAGCCAGATTTCGCCCTGGTCCTCGGCGCAGAGGCTAGCAAAGGGCGCCTCGTCGGCCGCTTCGAAAGCGATGCCCGTATTGTGCGAGCAACCCCACGAGCTGGTCGCGCCACTAATGGTCGTCAGTGTACCGTCCGTCTTGACGTACTGAACGCTGTCGCCGTAGTGGCCCTCAGCGTCGCCCGAGTATCTGCCGAATGTGAGTGATAATTCAACGTCTATGTGCTTAACACACAATGAAATATGCATGCATTGCCACTTACGCTGTGACAACAAAGTAGGCACCATAGAGGCCTGCTTCCGAGGAATAAACAAGGTCACCGTTGAGGTCAGGAGAAGCAAGATCGCCCACGCTAGAATCCACATCAGGACCTCCAAGAAAAGTCTTCCATGTCTGAGTGCCATCGGTATAGCGGTAGAGAACAGGAACGGGAGTGCTGTCCGGAGGTGCATCGGCTGTTCCTGAGGGCAGGGCCTCGTTGGTTAGGAGGGCGAAGCCATCGTCGTGAGCGACTAAGCCTCCGGCCTCCTTGCCACCTTCTATCGTTACGGCAGATCCGACAGCAGCGAACGTCTCGGGGTCAACTTGCTGGACGTGCACATCAGTCTCGCTTGAGTCGAGATAGGCGAGGAAAGCGGATTTGCCATCCGGAGACACGGCAAAGGGAGTGCGGCGATGGTGAGGAAGGTTAGTCCAGTAAGCCCCCTTCACGGGCTTAAAGGAGAAGTCTAGCACTAGAGAATCGATGTGTTTTTCAAGTGAAGTCGAGCTGAGACCCTGGGAGAGGGCCGGAGTAAACGCGCACGTCAGTGCGATAAACGAACGAAAATGCATGGTTGTAAAGAATGTCAAAACGGATCTTTTGACCCGCAAAAGAATGTGACGAATCGAATTGAAGGACAGTAATTGATCAAGAGGCAAGGGATCGACATATCAATGGCACCTCATCATGGTTATTATATCATCTCTACCCTACCCTCGACTTCGGTCTCGAAGCCTCGAGATTGTCCTCGCTTGTCGCCCTAAGCCCCTGGATTTCTTCTAGCCAAGCTTCATTTTGTGTTGGCGTGTCGGATTTAAAGTAGGTACTTGAGACCTTCAGCTGTCCAGCCTCTTTACACCGTCAGCGTGTCGGGATGACTTGTTCCGAGCCTCTTTTTAATACTTAGTTTGGCATCTTTGCACAGTCTCTGAGTCCCCTATGTCAACGCCAAGGTGCTCATCCTTGTCAGGATGTCGGGATAATCCGCCCCTTGACCTGAGCATGCGGTTCTCGGGACAATACCCTTGTTCATTGATTCGTTTCTAAATTTGGATGTGTTGCAAATACGGCATGGACATTGTACAAGCAGAACTACTAGTATATGCTATTATGTGGTGTTTGACTTTCCAAAGGGGAGAAGCAACACATAGAAGACGTAACTTGATCTCTGGGGTCTAGGAACGAAAGCGCGTTGCTGTTGGTGGGAATTAGTTTCAAGTATAGTGGATCAGGTAGGTTCTTACAGTATGTATTTCTCGCCTAGCTGAGCCTCCACGTGCGAGTAACCTTGGAACCCTTGGCAATCCGGGGACCCCCGTCTTGATTACTGGCAAAGCATCCAAAACCAAATATCGGTTTAACTGCCTAAGGGATAGAAAAGTAGAACATGCATATAGCCCAATCTCTCAAAATACGGCCAATTAGGTAAAGTTTATCCATCTAACAAATAGCATTCTAACTAGGTTATGCATATTGCCCCGTTATTTGACTTTTAGTGCCGAAACGCCAGTTAAAGGGATAGCAGCTCCCCTAACCACCTGTTCGATTTAGCCTTTCCTTCTGCTTTCCTCCACACTCAAACATTAATGATGTATATATATTTATTGATGACTTCCAAGGTGAAATGAGATAGTATACCCAGAACCAATTGATCTAGTGCAGATCATGTGAACGAGTGGTGGTGCTCTTATGAAGTATTGGAGACGCACGGGCCCGTGGCTCAGAGGACAGCTGTAAGGATCGTCAGTTCGAACCCCTGAACAGGCATTATCACTTGGTTAATAACGCATGTTTTTTTCTTGTTAGTTTTTTTGAGTCAATTTCTTGACATCCCATGACAGCACGTGACAGACTCTGCTTTTGATTTGAGAAAATATTGCTAAGGCGAGTAAGGGTTCTCAAGACATGTTCGTGCTCTACGGTGTCGATCGCTAGAGGCCCTGTAGGTCGTCAACAGGTTACAGGGCTAGCATTCTCGCATCATAAAACAATGAGACACTCATAATTCATACTGCATCATGCCTATCTTCGCTAGTTAAAATTCATCGTCGTTCCACTGTGCCTATTGGCGTCGTATCTCTTAGGAGAGTCCATCTCTCAGCTTTTCCCACAACAGTTCGTGATTTTCAAACATCAGGACGTCCTTAATCCTAAGGTTTCGTACAGCGCTCCTGGTATCAGCTCCTTCACTAACTAGCAATTCGGCAACTTCAAGAGTCTTCTCTAGGGGCTCCCCGGAATGGTGCCGTGCGTCACACAAAAGAAAGCCTAGCGGAGTCGTTTCAGTCTGTGGGTTGTTCCATCGCTCGCTCAGATACGCTTTGTCGTCGAGATTAGCTCCGTAGCTGAGTAACAGGCGTACAATCTCGGCACAAGGAGCTTTTCGGCTCACCGCCAAGTGAATAACCCGATAACCACCTATCTTCAGAGCATGCCTTTTCTCCCAGCTAGGCAAACTGCTTTCCAAAAGTTCAAGAGATAGCACGGATCCTGTTAAGCTAGCTCCAGCATTTAGAAGGGCTGCCACGGCTCCTCGGCTGCCACTATGGACTGCAGCGCAAAGCGGTGTCCAGCCAGCACAGTCAGCAGCCTCAATTCTGGCGCCTCGGGCTATGAGAGCGGCAATAAGGGCTTGGTTTCCTTTGAGAGCCGCGTTGAAGATCAATGTACGACTACGGTCATCTGGAGTATCGATAGCATCTGCTGATGCTAGAGCCTGAACAAATATCTCGGTAATATTAGATATCGTGCACTTCGAATGATGAAGCCAGTGGGAAGGTCGGTGATTAGCTCTAGCCCAATCCCATAAATACCAACATAGCTCTTCCGATCCGTTCAGAAGCGCAAGTTGAATCCATTAAGGGCCGGGATGGACGGATCCACGCCTGCATCAAGCAGAAGTTTTAGGATACCGAATTCGACACCCAAGTCTATGCCTTTACCCAGGGCCTTTCTAGTCTTGTCGCCCTCTTTGAAGGTATCTCCGCCTGCCTGGGTAATCCGTTCTAGGACAGAGAGATAATTAGGAGAGAAGAGATGTCCAAATGAATATGGAGGGTTTTCGGTCGAAAGAAGGTTTGCACAAGACACTTGATTAATCATAACTTTCTCCAGGTCTAGGTGCTTTGCACAGAAATCTTCCAGGCTATTTCCTTTGTGCCGCAGAAGTAAGTCGACGGTGCCCAGGTGGCCCGCTGAGATCGCTCTCTTAAGTAGTGAGACTGTTGGCATTCCCATTTCTAATTTGGGTTGTTTTGCTATCAGTCGATCCACCAAAGGCCAATTATTTGACATAATGGTGAAGACAAGTGGCGTACGACCCGTCCTGGAAGATGAGTAGGAAAGCCATTGTTGTGCCTCATTCTCCATAGCATGAGGTTCGCATTTTTCGATAACGAATTTTAGCGTACCTTCGATCGCGGTCAGGGGAATTGTATAAGATGGCAGATTGAAAGAAAAATCGCGGCGCTGGCGCTTAGCCGACATTTCAAGTGGCGCTACTGCTAGGTGGTGCAAAGTATTCATGCCACTCATGTTTCTCGTATTGAAAGAAACACGCTGTTGAGTAAGTAACTCGAGCACGCCTACATCCCAGAGCCGCATAGCCAGGTTCGTCGGGTTGTTACCATCTTCATCCAGTACATCTAGAGACGCGCCATTTTCGAGGAGGGTTAACAGTATTTCTCTGTTCTCGTCAGGATAATGTTGAGTTCTCCAAGCTCCATATTTCAATAGGGATATAACCGGCGAGGATGTGGAATCAATGCGAATGTTGCCGATATCAAGTAGCGCCTTGACAACGGCTACTGACCCACTTGCACATGCATGATGCAACAACGAATCGGTATCGATATCATCTCTATATGACAAGAGCATGCGGACGATAGCTGGTGATCGATAGCCAGCAGTATCATAAAGGTATGTTCGATTAGGCCCCCAGAAGGCCTCAATCTTCTGCTGCCCACTTCTTTCTTCAAACTTGAGAAGTGCTTCAACTAGCTGCACATGCTCACTCTCGACCGCGTACTTTAGGAGTAAGTCTTGAAACATCAGCAGAGGTTTTTCATCCTTCAATCCTGCCACCGCCTGGACGTCAGACTTGTCATGAATCTTCCAGAAAATGCGATAAAGTGGTTCGATGTAATCATACCCCGGAGCGCCCTGGTGCCAATATTTGCTTCGCTGTGCTCGGTTTAAACCATGAAGTAGGAAGTCAGAGAATTTCTGGGAATCTAAAAACGCTGCCGACAGATGGAATATACTCCTTCCAGTTTGGTAGAGTGCGACTACAGGTCTAATTTGGGATATAGACATGTCTTTTACGTTGGGATGGGCTGACAACTTGTCATCAAGCTCCGCCAGGGGGTATTGAGCTTCATGTTCGAGTAACAACCCTGTAACTGTGACTTGCCCAGCAATAAGAGACCAATGGCTTGCAGTCATGCCGAATATATCGGTATGATAGACGTTTGCCCCTTCTGAAATAAGCTCAGAAACTATCTGTTCATAGCCTTTAATCGAAGCCCAGAAAAGTGGTGTCCAGTTGGTTGAGTCCAACTTGTCAACGGTAGCACCCAAATCACACAAGGTTTTAACCGTAGTATTGTGTCCCATTGAGCTAGCCCAGTGTAACGGCGTCCAACCATGAGAATCGACGATGTTTATGTCTGCTATTTCCGACACGTCAAGCGAGGGGCTGTTCCTTGTGACATCAGCCAATGATTGGGACCAGCCCCAGTATGCCGCAACATGAAGAAGTGTAGGGTGTGTAGGAATATTTGCAAATTGTTCTGCTCTCAAGTTATGGATTGGCTGGAACACAAAGTGAAGGGCTTGCCAAGAGCTCTCCCGGAAGTTCTTCTCCAACAAGAATGCTTTCAACCGTGTCTCGTTATTGGTTGTGATGGTTTGGGCATGGTAGCCGTAATATCGTGCAGCATATTGGAAGAAAGGGAACCTCCTTAACCTGTCTTCAAGAGAGTTCAGGCATAGACAGGCACCCTTCGCCATTTCCATCGATGACATATATGCCAGGCAGACTTCGAAGATATGAGTATGTGCATCGAGACTAAGTATCCCTCCCTCGTCTCGGAGGAAAGCTTTGGCGGAAGAATGCACCATATGGACTTTCTGGTCAGTCTTGGACAGCCGGAGAAGACCGATACAAGCTGACAAGATGGATCTAGCTGCGTTATCGAAGTCTACATCATCCACAATTTTTGTTTCTTCTCCTTCCCCTAATGCGCATAGGAGTTCTGTCATAGTTAAAGTCCGCTGGGCATAGACCACCCAAAGCAACGATCTTTGCGCAAGTTGGCGTTTAAGAGGAGCTTGGTCCAGTATTCGACGCAGTGTATTCTGATATGCACTGCGATAGTCCGTTGGAAGATTTTCAAAGCAGTTTCGGATCTCAGTAATTGTGCTAAGGCTGCAGATGTGATCCATTGAGAGTCGGGCGAGAAGGAATCTAAATTGTGGGAATTAGCACAGGAGGAGACAGAGCAAATTCGGCAACTCACGATCCATCAATGTGGTGAGAGAGTTTCTCCACAATTTCATTCTCTAGGTGTCCTTTGAAAGAGTCGAATTCAATTATGTCGTGACTATGCAATCTCCAATCAACGTATTTTTGCATCTCATCCGTATCAGTCCTAATCTCAATCTTGAGGGATTCCCCAAGGTGTTTTCGGATATTGGGAAGATCACGGCTCGTTGCGAAGACTTTAATATCTGATCCTGTAAGAAGTGGGAGATACCGCATAAGTTCTGGCACGTCGCGACACTCGTCAATGGCGTCTAGGACAATGAATAGGCGTTTGCCAGACGTTGCAATAGCCAAGAGAACTTCAACTATGTCCTTAACGGGTAGCGTGGCATTAAAGTTTTCGAACCTTTCGTATATCTCTGATGCTAGCGGCACCTTATCACTGTACTGTTTCAGAGCACGGTATACAAGTTGGCGAAATGAGCCTGCAACCTGCTCCTCACTGTCCACAACGAAGAAATGATACGTCACAATGGCCGGCATGTGGTTCGTTGATCGTAACGCATCGAGGACAGTTGCGCTGGACGATCTCAGTATATGAACAGTCACAACTCAATGAGAACTTACGCAACTGTTGTCTTGCCTGCCCCAACTGCTCTCTCATGTTAGCGCGATTCAAGGGAAAGACCGGCCAAGGCTCACTCACGCTGTCCAAAGCCCCATAATAGATTGTCTCCGCCCGTTTTCCACTGTAGGAATGAGGCATCGCTTAGAACAGAGTTTCCAGTTCCAGGACACTTATTATCGATGATAGATTTGTCTATCTGGTGGCCAGTTGCGGGACGGAACCATTCCACCACTTTTTCCCAGTAATTTGCTATAACTAACTTAGCCAGGACTCAAAGTTATGTGCCACGGATTGTGTTATACCTTCTCTTTGTTTAATGATCTCACTCAGGTTTGCGCTAGCTATCGCGCTAGAGATACGTCAGAAGATGCGTTGGAGGAGCGTGAGATGAGGACCCAACTTACTACGTTTCTGTCCCCAGTGCCGTGGAAAAGATGTCGTTGAAGTGGGACAGTATCTGAACCTTTTTTTCAAACTCTTTCTCTTGAAAAGGCCAGGTTATAGCATAAAGTTTACCCATAAGCCCCCCTTTGCCTAGCTTACTGGCGAGATGTGCCTTGGCTTTCTGCAGTTCATGAATGCAATCCTTAAGCGCAGTTTCAGAGATATCGGGCTTTCTGGCACGAATCGTATCGTTGGGATGCTTGACTTGATCCTCCAGTGCCTTCTGTATACCTAAAAATACATTCTGGAGAGCTGAAAGCTGTTGGACGAATGATGATAATGTGGACGACGCGTCTTTGACGCCACTAACATAACGGTAGGCCTCCTGCGAAAGTTGCAGTGCCAAGCTGACTAGACCAGCGACAGTCCCGGCGATGCTGAGAGGATCAGACATGTTTTCGCCAGTCGCTTAGTATCGTGCGAAAGTGCCCCAGTAGGAGATTGCTGCCGGTAGTGTTTGAGAAATCCGAATGAAGGGTGCTGCGTTGACGGCTATATAATGCGGGGTTGGCACCCAATGTCGATATTCAGCCTTGAGCTGAAAGACTGCCTCGCCTATGCAGTCTGAGAAGGCAGAAACGCATATTGCTCGTCTCGGATGACCTATAGGATACTCGCCGCCAGTACACTTTGTAGCGTGACTCGCTCTATGCCGTATAAGATGACCGTAGTGTAAGTTTTTCACATCAGTCGCTTACGTTTAAGGGTGGTCATAAATTCACTGTTGATGAATGGTTGGACATAATGAGATGCGTTCCCACCTGTAATTACCAATAGTGTATTGTGCCAAGGAGGCAGAGAGTAAAGTGCCTAAGATAGTGCAGCTAATGTCTTGGTCGCGACAGGTTGATAGGGAGGGGTTAGCTACCTATCGAAGAATAAGAGAAAAAGGGGTTGAAAAGACACCAACGCCAACACCAGGCAGTATTACGATACGTCTCTCGAATTTTCCCTTGACTAATCGCCGGCATATTGGATGATTACGGCGTAGAGTAGGCATGGTCTCAATGCTTATATTAGGACATTGTCAATAATTCCTTAGCGCACTACCTATATCCACGGCTGATAAGCTTCTGCGCGACGGACTCGCGAGAGACGGATATCCATAGTATAAGTGACACACACATCGAATCAGAACCGAAAGAAGAACGATTGATAAAACACGGTGGACGATTAAAAGTCATGAAGGAAGCAAAATTCTCTTTCCCCAACACAAGTAGGTAGTTGATAATCTCGGAGACCTACCGACCAAAGTTGCGCGCCGTTCGAGTCTAGGTCTGCTCTAGGCCCAAATAAGTCTAAGCCCCGTGTAAGCCAAGTCGGCACAGCAGACTTGACCTCGTCGACCCCCATTCTACGACGGGGCTGCCAAGAACCCGACGCGACGGTTATACTGCTACCACAGTGGGCATCTTGGTCTGAACCAAGCTCTCCAGGCACTTACTTATACACAGGAACTGCACTGACTCGGTTCATACCTACCTACTTACATATTCATTTTTCAACGAAAGTAGCAAAGCCTCGGCCGTTGCTGACAAAAGAACCCCGGCTTGTTTACGACGTATTTATCTCACGCACGCGCACTAATTTTTCGTATAAGGTATAAGCGATAACCACGCGCCGCAACGGCACAGCAGAAGTCCTACCGAATTTGTCATGGTGCGCTGATGATCGTTATACAAGCTCTAAAAGCGGGAGCGAGCTGTAGTTCTGCTGTAGTTCTGCTGTAGCTATGTAAATAAGCTTCCCTCCCGTCTTGGCTTTCTTTCCCCCCCCCCCGCATCACGTCTTTTCAAAATTCAATCACAACTCGAACGCCAAGTACGCCATGGCTGAGAAAACCGACGCCAAGGATCTATCATCGTCGCCCCCGCCGCCGGCCCACCCGGTTTCCTACTATGCGCCCCGACAGCGAAAGGTTCACGATTCGGCCGTCACCTTCGAGGAATACCACTACTACGCCCAGCGAACGCGCGACGAACAGCTACTTCTGGAGGCGCCAGAATGGCAGTGGCGCACGCTCTTGGCCGGCAAGAAGAAGGACAATGCCGAACATGAGGTGGACCACCATAGTGGACCGAGAGATGGCCAGATCGTGACCGATGAAGAATGGGTGGATGCTAGTCGTGCCCTGCGCACAGCTTCATGGGGCGCCGTCTTTTATCTGGTAGGCAAGTACTCCGAGTCCACCGAGTCAATACTAATAGAGTAGATCACGACGGATATTCTCGGCCCATTCGCCGTTCCGTTCGCCATCGGCACGCTTGGCTATGGCCCAGGCATTGGCATCTTCACAGCGTTCGGCATTGTCAGCGTGTACAGCGGCTACATTCTCTGGAAGGTCTTCATGGGTGTCGATTCGCATGAGTTTCCGGCGCGCAATTACGGCGATCTTGCCTTCCGGGCTTGGGGCACAACTGCTCGTCATATCGTCAACGTCCTGCAAGCCGTCGCGCTTCTGCTCTTGTTGGGACAGGTCACCATCTTGTTTGGACAGAACATCTCCGAAATCTCCAAGTACCGGCTTTGCTACATCGTCTGTCCCTTGATCTTCGTCGTTGTCGGGTTCTTCCTGACGCAGATCCGCTCGCTGAGAAACTTCGGCTGGCTTGCCAACTTCGGATTTTGGTTCAACCTATTGGCAATCTTTATTTCCATGGGAGCTACTGCTCACAATCCCCCCAACTTCGCTATTGCTACTTTGGGATCTGTTGGGAGTAAGTTAATAATAAGCCAATAATCATTTTCTGTCTTGTCGATGAATAAAGGTTAATGAATAAATTCAAGGTGCGATTGACCCAACCTCTATCATGCCGGATGCTCACGGTAACTATCCTCCGATTGTTACCTTTGCAAGTCTCCCCACGACAAACCTCATCGGGTCCATTAATGGCTTGCTCTCCGGAGTCTTGGCATTTGCCGGCCTGCAGCTTTTCATTGAGTTTATGGCGGAGATGAGAAGACCCCATGATTTCCTGAAGGGCATGTTCGTGGCGCAAGCTGTCATCTATACGGTTTACGTCGTATATGGATCATTCATGTACTACTATCAAGGACAGTATACGTTCAATCCGTCGTACCTCGGTGTTTCCAACTATGGATGGCAAACGACTGGTCGGTGCTCTCTTTTTCTACCGGCCTTTCATACTTGTCCAAACTAATTTTTCGCAGGCAACGTTCTTACCCTCCTGAGTGGTCTCATCGCCGCAGCGCTATACGGGAATATCGGCATCAAAGTGTTTTACAACAACGTCCTAGTCGACATCTTTAGGGCCCCTCTTATCACGTCGAAAGGAGGCAAGCTTTTCTACGCCGCTATCGTTCCCGTCTGGTGGAGTATAGCTTTCGTCATCGCCGCCGCCATCCCCGCCTACATCTACTTCGTCAGCATCATATCCGCAGCAGCACTCTTGAATCTTTCCTACACCATCCCGCCATGGATCGCGCTGGGCTTCGACATCAGGAAGCAGACCATGGGCACATTTGATCCGACAGTCGGTAGAACTTCTCGGGGCTTAACTGGAATCAAGCGTTATATCCGAGGATTCTGGTCTGGAGGCATACTTCAGGTCTCCATCAACATTTGGCACGTATTGTATTTCTTCGCCTCTCTCTCATTGTCTGGTTTAGGATTGTATGCCTCTATTGAAGGGTAAAGTCTTTCGCCTTCCAATTTTAACGGAAATTATTCTATATCATTGACACTTTTTAGGTTTATTGAGGCCTTTGAGATACCTCAAGTCAACTCATTCACATGTCGGTCTCCATTAAATCTCGGGACGTGAGGTCGGAGGTGTTCAAAGTCAAGTGAGTTGACAACTAACGTTACGTACTGTAACAGACTAACGGACATGAAGAGAGCAGACATCCTGATATTGGTTGTATATAGATACAAGGTCTTTTCCACCAACCTCTCAATCAATTTACCTCAATGCAACGCTCATATATCTACAACTTCAATGAGAACTTGTCTATATGTAATTGGCACACTGGGTACACAGTGTGATATGGGCTTATATAGGATTTGAGACTGCTTATATAGAATGGTGATATATTATGGGCAACCAAGTCTGTAGCGACCTTTCAAATTCCGCAGATCTTCTCGACGCTGTCTGTATACACAGACGATCATCATGAGGTGTAATAGTATGTCTTAGATTAGCGAAAGCTGAGGAGCCTCGGAGAAATTTTCCCCGGTCACTAAGACCTGTATTCTGCAACCTTCGCTGCAGCTCTGGCCAGGACCGCAGATTTCTTGGCTATCATCATTTTCCTGTTGCTGCAGCACAGGGGTTGCCCGAGCATCACTGAAAAGAGATCTTTCGCCGCGATAAGAATATAATCTAGTCTTCTTCATTTTTTTCCTTTTTTCCCTTTTTTTCCTTTTTTTCTTGTTTTTCTATTTCTATTTATGTATTCCCATTTGACACAGTCCTCGAAGCAAGGGCTGTTTGTCAGTCTTTCCGAGGACGTGAAGAGCTGAATTATAGTAACTGAATACAACATAAACTCACACATGATTCAGTGCACTGTTTGCTGTTCCATGTTCTTCATTGGCCTTTAATATTTCCTACATCACATTGAATGAATTATGAAGCAAGTCTCTCGAATCAAAGTTTTTAAAGTTCCTTTCAACCTTTCATACCCTGCAAGAAGAGAAACTTTAATTTCAAATCTGACTATAGTCTTAATTTCAATCAAGCTTATTTTCTTAACTGGCTGCAAAGTTGGAGGGGAAAAGGATGTTGTTGTTGTATTGGTCAGAGAGGTAGCCTGACCGTTCAGTTGCCTTTTGACTATATACACCTTTGGACCTTCCAGCACTTCCCTACTGATACGAGAATATTCCAACGCGCCCTCTTCACCAAATGCCGATCCTCATATGGGTTGGTGGTACCTCCACAATCAGCGCATCTACCTCCACAATTGGCATATCTACCCGCAGGAGACCGTCTTCCAGGTACCAGCACATTCGTTGCTCATCTACCATCATGCCGCGGACATGAATGGCGAGTGGGAATATGACGCGTCGAAAGAAATTGCCAACGCTGCTTCCCGCGCCATGGAGAGATCCGCCATTGCTGAGGACACGGTAGATTACGCCGCTAATCTGGAGAAAATCGCCATCCCAGGTCACGAGAAGATCCTCTATGAGGAAGCCTGATAGTTCGACAAAAACCACAAATAAGTTTTCCAGACAATACGATTCCGTGTGAGGTATGAACGGCTCGTCTGGCCAGTCTTCCTCGCTGTTCCCACTTTGCCATGTGGGATCCATATGAGCTTCGATGGTGCCCATCGCGTGAGGGGTCGAGGATGCTTCATCGATATCCTCACCGTTTCTACTTCTGGCGTGAATTTCTGGGCTGTCGTCTTCTTCGGAGTCGGCTATCGTGGTACTATTCATGTCCTCCGGCTCTTCTATGCTGGGGAGTACTTCATTGCCAGAGTATTCACTCCCAAAAGACCGAGTTGTTCGGGCATCGTCGTTGAAGTTATGACCAATTGGACCACTAGAAGGTTGACTATCCCACCCGGGTGCTTGGTATTCATCCTGGTCGACAGTGTTATACCAGAGAGACATCGTGAAGAACTCGCTACCTGGAAGAAGGAATGTATCAGCCTGAGGTATGCGGTGAGCAGTTATTGCCAAAGGGGCTCAAGATCCTACCTAGGTGAAGGCCTCACCACGTTTGCTAACTGCTTCGGCTCGGAAGTCGGTTGTATGATGGTCAAGAATGGGAAGTTTGGTTAGGTTAAGTACAATATAATGGTATTCCAGGCCAGTAGGTCTCATACAAGACTAAAGCTTGAAGAAGGTAAAAATCAGAAATGAATGGGTGTGAAGTGAATGTCCATATCGGTGGGTGAGACAGGTCCCAGACAGTCCAATATCCCGTATATGGCCATCACCTAGTGAGGAGAAACCAAAAAGTTTGGTTGTCTTGTTTTTTTTGGTTTTTCGAGCTGCGAGGATGAGAGGAATATATAGACAATAGCACCACCTATACAATATCCAAATAGGTATACAACCTAGCTACAGTACCATTATCAGGAAATGTAGATATATACCTTAATGTGTATACCACATTGATTATGGTTCACAAACGCGCATTCTTGCACCCAGAACGACCCAGTAGTCGGCCAGAAGCCCCAAAATCAATAGCTGAGTTAAGTTGATGAGCTGCGCGTTCTATACGAGGCCTGTTCCATGACTCATGGAGATTGGCGTGTATCGGATAACTTTTTTTGCTTTCATTTAAGGTGTCTGCGTATGCCAACGCGAAGGGAGACTACAAGGGCTAAAAAACACTCGCATATAGTTAGACAGTTTTCCATGGTTGTCTTCTCACTAAGCCCAGATGACCTTCGTCGAACAACAAGTGCCTTTACGTGCCCTTAAAGTACAAGGTCCCTGATGCGGGAGACAGTATCAGCCAGATAGAGATATTGTAGGGCCTTGCCAGATCTCAGAGATTTCTCAACCTCCAGCGTAGCCCGGAGTGCAAGTTCAACCAGCTGGACAGCCCTGATTTAGGTGCATCATGACTCAAAATATAAAAGAGTCTAAGTTATAGAATGAAAAGGCAACCTAGGGAGTCACCAGCGACATGGAAGTTTATTGGCCATCGTTGGAGTTTTACAGACGTTCCTGATGTTTTTCCTCGATATCGAGATACTCTGTAGTTAGTTTTTGCTATAAAATAAGCGCAAGTACCCTAATCTTCCCGCGGACAGAATAGGCTTTCTGCAAACCCTAACCCTGAATAAGCTGTTAAAATGCTCTTTAGAGACACCTTGTCTTGTACTTTCAACTTTAAAGCTTATCTTCCTATATGAAGAGACAGGAGAAGTAACGCCGAGAGTAGAGTTGCAAATTACCCTGTAAAGGTGTAAATTACCTTCTCCTTTAGCTATAACCTCAGGTATAGATTAAGAATATTGCACATACTCCCGGTTAGTAGACTTGAGAGAAACATCTGCTAACGACGCACTGGTTCAACCTTTTGGTCGATGCCGAATGCATCATCCAAGCAGGACAAGGTTTTCTAAATCAGTATTCCGAAGGCGCCTACTTTCGATTGCAGTCGGCCTTGACCCACGTCCTGTGCGATCTACTTGAGCTTTTGCCCTTGTGGTACGTTGATAAGCTCGTTGTACATACTAGTACGCTCTGTGCTGTCTTCGGGCAAACAACAGAGAGAGAAGCGAGCGCCTGTAATGGTCACCGGACACTTTACGCGCGATAAGTGGCTATGCCTTTCCCCGCTAGCAAACCTTATCCAGACGCATCTTGCGTAGTACGTCTGCCATATTGCTTGCACCCAACATCCACTGCATCAAGTTCATCTCCTAATCTGTTTGGACATTTAGCTGCGTCGACACCAAAGCAGTCCGTTCCAAAAAAAAAAAAAAAAAAAACTATCGGGCGCAAATCCGCCAGCGGCGAACGCATTGAGAAGAAGGTCGGGTACTCGGCCCTTCAACACGTCCCACATGTAGTAAAAAGGGTCCACTGCGATTAAAGCTCGAGCTCGTGAGTCTACGGCTCCGCGCGGTGCCAAATAGCCGCTGGACGACCCGGAGAGACCAAGGCGCTCCACATCGATGGGGCTCGCTAGTTCGAGGAATTGAGTATAGATAGTCAAGGGCCTATCAGCGGTCATCCCAAGCTTAAATATCTTACGAAGAAACCAAGCCCATAGAATGAAACAATAATGGTGGTGTAATTTGTGGGAGTTCGTATGGTATAACTACCTGGTTGCTCTGAAGTCACTACTAGTATGGCAGGCTATCGGCGATCTTGATAATGTCTCTACTAGACTAGATGCATAAGGTATTGGTGTTCTTGATATACCGTATTACGGGATCTATACTTCTCGTCATATCAAATGGCATTCTTGTCTGGTTTGTGTTCCGTGAGTAGAAATGTCTCATAAATTCCCTATTCAAGTCGTAGCCTTCTCCGAACTTAAGCTCCCCCTCTCTGCTAAATGAATCGTCAGCAAAGGCTAGGGGAGTTGTATAGCAGAAATCCTTTTCACTCTGTCCTGGGTCATGTGATTGGGCGAATGCCAGTCGGCGTTGAAATACGGCGTTGGGCGAAGGCGCCCTAATAAAACCTGTAGAATTGATGGCCGAGCTTCAGCGCACTACCTCATTGATGCCCGGACCTGTCCTTTTAACATGTACAAGGGCGAGGTTTCAGATAGGATTTTCAAAAGTTGATACTCGGAGCTCTTTTTAATGGGCGTACAGGAATCAGCGCGCTCGTCGCGCTTCTTGTCTTCCTCGAGAAAGAAATACATATGTGAAAAATTGATTAGCAGAAACGATTACGGGTTACAAGAGAAAAAGAGGAAACCAGATGATGCCGATAAAGAAGTTGGTACGACAGACAATGAAGACAAGATTTCAATGCATCCGAACGAAGCAACAGAAAGGCAGAGTCTGTCGGTTGCTGAGAAGGCGTTATCAGAATATGTGAGCAGTCAATTGTTATGATGCAAGATTGGAAGCCTCCAATTACACATGCAATTGCTGATTCTGTTTCTAACATCTCTCCCAGGTCAGGTTTCGGTTTGTTGACAATAAGAAAAACAAGGTATCAGCACCGTTTGGTAAGTGGTTCTCCAAGCGCGTAACAGCGGTAAGCTCTGCATGGCGCTTGGATGGTCGGAGATGAGTCTTCCAAGTGCTCTGAAGCCGCCTTCCCTGTCGGGGCCGACGGTTCCGCAAAGAGGGACTCGTGGTGCATTACGTGTTAGCCTTGACGCATAGCGCACAACGCTCGTTGTCGTTGCGCTGACAACTGAGTTTCTGGGAATGACAGCGGTCACATGCTCTCCGTAGTACAGGCTCCTGTGACGGTGGTAGGGATTGAGGCATAGTGAGGACTCGGAACAAGGCAGCTATATAGTAAAGGTAGAATTCGCTACTGGCGCTCCGAGTGGAGTAGGGGGATCAGAACGCGCGAATGCTGCAACTAGAATTTCAACTCCAATCGTGTTTTAGTCAAAGCGGAGTGCGGGGAGTCAAGTAATGGCAGATGATGGATAAATGCCCTTCTTCGTAGGGTCTTCTCATGAACGGCCCAGCACAAGCCTTACACGAAACCTAACATAGTAATAACCTTAATGATAACCCCTCCACATACCTAGTGGTAAAATCAACAACTATGCATTACTTCTGTCCCTCGTTAATACACTATTTCAGCACCTAGGTACCGTATATGTCAGCCAAATCACTGGGAAGTAGCTATATCTGGAATAGCTTAAGGCTTTTGAGCTTTGGAGTTTCAATCTAAGCGAGTTTTTATCTGCTACTAGAATTACTAGAACACCCCTCACAGTGCTGGTCATGTCTTGCTCCATTACTCCTACAACATCAATTATACCACCTTGCTACACTACACCTCTCGGGTTACAACATTTATAAACTGCACATAGTTTCGAGCTTGGTTTATTGGTCTCCTTGAGAAGCAAAAGCGAAAATTTCCTAGTTTTAAAGCATATGGTATGCTGCTAACAGTAGCTAAGCAACTAATCCAAAAGAAACCAGCTGGATGTCGCGAACTAGCCTAATTTGGACTTGGAAAAGGGGTCTTTGGGCTGGGTTTAGGCTAATACTACCATGATATTCGCTTTTCATTCTCAAGAAACGGCAGCATTGTAAGATCAGTAATTCCAATTCCGAGATGCCCACAAACGAGGGGGTGGCACATGCTGCGTAGGGGTCTACTGCTTGTTGGTGCGATGCCGCAGAGCCGCAGAGTTGACCACCCCTCTTATTTCTTCTCCTCTCCTCTCATATCACTACTCAGGTCACGTTCTAAGTACTTTACTGTAAGTCTCTCACCTACTTCCTTACGTGGACTTCTATGAACTATCTGTTTACATTTCAGTGACTTGAGCATTTATTTACGTATAATTTGAAGCAAGGCTCTTCAAATAAAAAGCTGAGATAAGCTGCGCCATATATCACGCCGATATGTTCTTCGGCGCAAGGCTCTGATTCCATAGTTGGCTAGTAGGATGAGGAACCTACTTTATCCACTGGGCACCGAAGCGATATTGAATGAAGCAATTGTATGTTGCCAGTGTGCAGGTGATGTAAAATCTCACTCCGGATCCTTTCTCAATAGCGCTTCACGACAATGTTTCCACAGACGCATCCCAATGGGACTGTTCTCACCCCCTGGCTTGTCGATCTCCAGTTACCTGGACAATATATGTCGTGACTGCAAGATGATCCACTAGAGAAAGCCCTCGGAGGTCTATTAAGGAAATGGAACTCGTTGAATTGTTTGAACGGATAGGGATAATTACTACCTAAATTTTATTTCACCGCTCCTCTATAGTTTCTTACTTGCTGAAGGCTTAAGTCCACAGATGCTTGCTCATATCAACTGGATAGGTGCATCCAGGGGCACACTGTTGATCAGAGCCCTGGCCCCGACTTCAACACAGATCCCTTCACTAATGTCGTCATTGCTTCTGTTGTAACTCAAATGATCTCTGGGCAATACCCACTTGAGCAGCAGAAAGAAAGATGGAGATGAACGACTGTACAATATTGATCCCCCCGATGATCAACACGGCCCAAAATGTATACCAGAGTCTCATGTCTCTTCTATCCGTCCATAAGGAGGTGACGTGATTCGGCTGTATACCATCCACGTAGAGACTTAGCTTGAGTAATCTCTCCCGTAGTATGGGAAAATTCGATTCCGCATGATAGGTCTCCCGAAAAGGTTCTCCGAAAGAGAGTATCGAAACTGGCAAGTCAAAACCGCAGGCGCGATCAAGTACCGGATCGCTTACAGGTTCTCCTCTTTGTCCTTTAATCGAAGCTTGATTCCTTTCTCGGAGGCGATACAACTTTCTCGAAGATCTTTCTTCGCAGAAGATGAGCTTGTATGACAGTATGATCTCATTCATCAGATCAGTGACGGAGATACCTCCTGGCAATTCGTCCATCGAGGTATACGCATCTTTTATAAAACTTTTGAGCAGTCATCAGCACATGGACATTGCGTTAATCTCAAGAACTTACAGAGCTAGGATGGAGTCTTCTGTCGCCTGTAGTTTACAGAAAGAAGGAGAGCGAAATAGGTAGAGAGCCGGTACTGTCGGGTCAAAGTCCAAATGAGCACTAATCGTGTCAACCCATATAAATTTCACTTTCGCGATAGACTGCAATGTCGCAGCGTTCAAGCAAGAAACGTGAAACTTGACGCTGGCAGAGTATGGGTCATTTTTTGTTTGCTGGGCTGCCGCCCTTCCTAGTGGGACTGTCTCGCCAAACGCTGACAAAAGCTCGTCCATCGGCCTTTGAGCCTTTGCAATATTTATGGATGTGCGCGGAGGATACTTCGCCCCGGCGGTTTCGATCCTAAAGGTGTCCGAGTCCAGACGTTGCGATGGCAGATAAAGGCAAGTAAGCCACCCAATAGAGGAGAACAGGAGGTCTTCTTGTAGCAGCACGTCAGCGGGATTGCAAGTATCTAGGAGAACTTCGTCCTGACTAAGTCGTTGTCTGAGTCTCTGGATCGAAGTTGCCGGAGTGGCTCTGGCAATTCGTAAGATCGAACACAGAAGTCGGAATAACCTCTGAAACGGGGTTTGGTCTGCCTCAAATTCTGGATGCAGTACCGGCAGATATTCAGATTCTCTTCCAGTGCATATCAAAGATCTCATTCGTTCAACAAAATATGCGAATGTAACGTCCTCGATTTGGATACTTCCGCCTGTAAAAAGGTCGAAGAACACACGACGTTGTTGGTGGTTACTATGGCGTACGGTTCCAGTCTGTGATCCATGTCCTACGTCCTGTTGATGGGAAGCCATAGAATCTTGCGGGGGGTGTAATAATGAATGAAAATTGAATAAGCGACAAGAATATGGAAATGGCGTAGCTAGTGGTCACTAAAGAGTGTAATAGGAGCAGATCTGTCGTCATTTAGAGTGGGAAAGGTTTCTTAGAAGCATTTATCTTGAAGATTTGGCCAAACAAGAGGCCTCCTGCCAGCCTCACTACTACACATACCATATCGTTCACATGAGTTAAAATAAGTAGGTGTATAGTATTGATTGTTATCTTAAGGATCAGTCTAGATACAGTGGAGTAGGAGATACCTCTCTAATATATAATGAACGTATGTGGGTCGTATGTACCAGCCACCAGCATTATCAGCCCCCCTGTTTCCAATACCATGCAGCTTCAAATTCGAGGATTCGCGTTATACGTCCTGCAGATCGTCGGTATGAATATTTCACACCGCCCGGGCGGTCTTTGACTACGATGTCATCTGGACTTATTTTTGGTAGGCTTGAGGGTGCAATACCTAGCTTGTTAGGAAGGAGTTCCCTGTTAGGCAACTAAGTAGGTATCTTATTCAACTCTTCCCTACGACCAATCCATTACGGCGGACAGAGGCGGGGTTAAGATGGCGGGGGGTGAGTACATACTGCGGACATGGGTTAAGGGGACAGGGGTCGGCCGCCAAAACTATAGGTAAGGGTCTACCTGTTAACGCCCAATTGACGCATGACTTGCCCGCCTACATAAGGGCTAAAACTGTCTAAACATAATGTATAAAACGGGATAGAGTTAAGCTTATCGAGACTGGGCACAGAGTACTGGTATTGTTGCAGTCTCTACACTTGAGGCTGTCAGACTTGACTTCATTAACCCTGTCGCTTTGGCTGCTTATCTTATGGGTTAGCCCTGCTTGCTCACATTATTTGCGAGATTCCACGGCTTAGCTAACCTTGGTTAATATATCACTAAGTATGAGACTATTGTGGTTTATGTGCTGAAAATAAGTCGTAAAGCAAAAACCCAAGGAGGTCAATTAAGCAGTGAGTATTAATTATTCAGAGGTCAGAGCCTTCAGGAGAGTTTTCCCATTTAATTTGAAAAGAAGTGATAATTTTTAAATTGATTGATTGATTGATTAATTGATAGTGTTTAACGTTATGAGGAAACGCTGCGTTGCAAAGCTCCAAGCCTCTTAAAAAGCATAAAACGTAGCAAGCTGTCTACTAAATAATTTTAGATATACTAAGTGGCTGCAAAAGCTATATTTTTGCTTTAAAGGCGTGATAAATCGTGACTCCGTGTTTACTTTTTTTAAGACTACTGTGTTTTGCGCGTTTTTTTGTTTTTGGACTAGATGCGGTGCTTTTTCCGATTTTTAGGAAAAAATAGTAAAAATAATTTTTATTAAGCTTTATATGCGTTTGTTTTTTTTTTTCGAAAAAAAAGTTTAAGTTTAGCTTTTATTTTTTAATAGCGACGGCTATTAGTCGGAAAAATTAAAACGAAATAGTTAAAATATAAAAGTGTATATAATAAAAAACGCTTTTTTTTTGTCCGTACGCTATAACGCCTAATATATTTATGCTTTTAAAAATAATAAAAAATATAAAACAAAATATAATAATAACTGTATATAAAATTTTAAACAAAAAATATTACAGGGGGTTTGCATCAAAAAATAAATAGTATGCATTTATAAAAAGCATAAAAAAAACATATAAAAACAAAAAAAACATTTAAACACAAAAAATAAACAAAACTATAGTAAAAATAAACTAAACATATAATAATAATAAAATTAAAATAATATAAATAAAATAAAATATTTTAAACTATGTTTAAATAAGTAAACTAAAGTAAGTATAGCTTAAGTAAGCAAATATAAACTTTTAACTTTTAAATGTAATATTTAATATTAATAATAATATATAGTTATATTTTAAAGCGGCAGCTATTAAGCTTTATTTTTTAATTTTTTAAGTATAATTTAACGCGTTTTTTTGCTTTTAAGCTAAAGCTGTTAAGCTAAAATTTTTAAATATATTTGCAAACCGTAAATATAAGCTATAAATTGTAAATTAAAAAAAACCGGTTATAAAATTTTTTTTTGTCGGCTTAAATAATTGTATTAAAGCTATTACCAAATGCTGTTAACTTTTAATTACTTAAAAAAAAAACTTTCCGGCAGAAATTATTTTTTTTGTTTAAAAAATTTTGCAAAAATTAAATAAATAAAACACGGGCTAAATAAAACAATATTTTTATTTTTAAAGTTGTAAATTTTTTAAAGCAATTATAAATAATTATTTATTTTTGTTAATAAAATAAAATAATTTAGCCGGCTTTTGCTTTATTAATAAAGTTTAAGTAATTAAGCGTAATTAATTAGCAGGTTATTTGCGTTATATAACTATTAAAGCTTTTTGCCGCTGTTTTTTAAAGCGGCAATTAAAGGTTATATATTGCAAATTTTTAAATAAGTTTTGCTAAACTTATAAAGTTTTTTTTTAAGTTAGCTAATTAGCTATTAATAAAAGCAAAATAATTTTTAGCTTTTTTTTTGGTAATTTTTTTTTAAGTTTATTTGCTATTTTTGCTTTTTTTTTAGTATAGCAAAGTTTTTGCGCGGTAAAAAAAAAGCAAACGTTAGTATAATAATTAATAATTTCGCAAAATTTTTAAAAGTTTAATAAATTTTACAGTAGCTATATTATATATTTTTTGTAGTTATTTATATTTATAAGCTTAAGTTAATAAAATTTTATAAGCTAGTGTAACGGACCTATTATATAACAATATAATAAACTTGTTAGGGGTTTTTAATTTGCAAATAACAGTATGAAAATTAGTGGGTGTCCGTTAAAAAGGTTTATTGTATTTTTATTACTATGCAACAAAAAATATTACTAAGTGTTAAAATAATAAATATATTGGTGCTTAGCGATTTTAAGTTAATAGCTAAAAAGCAAAAATTAACGAGTGACTAAATATAAAAAAATGCATAACTATATAAACATAATAAATGTGGTAATCGCTTAAATTACCGCAAGCTTGGTAAGTTATAAATTACTGTAAATTTAATAAGCTATAAATTACCGTAAGTTTAGTAAGCTATAAATTATTATAAATTTAGTAAGCTATAAATTACTGTAAACCTAGTAAGCTAGGTAAGCAGTTACGTAACAAAAAAAAAACACAGGTGCGTAAAAAAAAACAAGTGCAAAAAAAAAAAAAAACAAGTGCAAAAAAAAAAAAAAACATTGGGCTGCTACTTAAGCCGCTTAATTTATTTTTGTACTAATACGTATTTATAACAATATTTTTTTTTTTAAAAATTGTTATTTTAACAATTTTTTTTTTGTAAATAACTTTTTTTTATTATTATTTTTTTTAAAATGTTTAATTGTGTTAAAAAAGCTAACCGTTTAACTAAAACTAAGCAAAATTTTGCTTTTGCTTTTTTTATTAATTAATTCGGCTATAAAATTATATTTTGCTCTTATTATTTTAATCGATTATTAATATGCAAAATGTTAAAAAGTGTTTTTTGATGTATAAAATATATTTGTGCTAGTTATTTTTATAACGGTTTAAAGGTTTTAATAAATACCGTAAATAATATAGTATCCGAGCACCGTTAATTTAAAAATAAAAAAAAAAACAAGCGGAGCAACAGCTTTTTTTTGTACAAAACGAGTTAAAGCGTGCGTAAAACAGCCTCTAGTCTGTATTAAATACATTAGCGCGTTTACAAGTGCAAAAACAATTTTTAAAAACAAAAAATATATAAATAGTTTAACGAAAACTTTAGTTTTTAAATAAGCTAAATAAATTAAAGCGCATCAAAAAAAAACAAAAATTTTTAAGTGAAAAAAAAAAAAAAAAAAAAAAAAAAAAGTGCAAGCAGCGCAAGCTGCTTTAATAAATTTTAATTAAAATTTTTTCGGTGTTTTTTTTAAAATCGATTTTTTTTTTTAGGCTTTAGTCAATTAAAATGTTGTTAATAAAACTAATTTATAATTATTACAGCATTTTTTAAATATTTTATAAATTTTTATATATTATTTAAATATAGGTATTTTTTTTATTTTATTAGGTATTTAATTTTTTTGCCGTTTTAACAAAAATTTAGTATTTTTTTAACTTTATAAATGTTTTAATTTGTTTTAACTTTAGTCCGTATTTTAAAAGGTGTATTATTTAGCGCTAGTTTAAATAAAAAAATGTAAAAAACCGGGTAAATTTGCATTGTTTTTGATAATAATAATTAATAGTTAGTTGGTAAAATAATTTTTTTAATTTTAAAAAAACTAAATTTTTTAAAATTTAATTTATCGCTTAATCGCTTCGTTTTAATTTATAATATTTTTAATGTAATATTTTGTTTTTGTCGTAACAAATAAATTTTGTTTTTTTTTGCTAAAACTAGTTTTTTAGTTTTTTTTTTGTTGTAATATTTTGCTATTTATTGTTGCAAAAATTAAAATTAAGCTTGCAATTTAGTTTAAATTGTTTTAATTTTAATCGCAATTATTTTAGCTTTAAAAGCTATAGCTAAAATAATTAATGCTTTTATAAATAATTTTTTTAGTTTTTTAATTTTTGCTTGTTTACTGTATATTGCTTTATGCGAAAATATATTTATTTTTTTATTAATAAATATATTGTATGCAATTTGTACTGTAAGCAAAAATTTTACTTAATTATTTTGTTAATAATTAGTATAGCTTTAAAAATATTATTTAAATATTTAATTTAGTTTTTTTGTTTGTTTATTTGTTTAAAAATAATATGCAATTAAAAGTTTAAGTTTTATTTTTATTTGTTTAAAAAAATTATTTTTAAACTTTAATATAAATAATTTGTTTTGGTTAAAAATAATTTTGTTTAGTATTTTATGCTTATTAAAATATTGTTGAACAAAAGTATACGCAAATTATTTTGCAGTTGCGTTTGTTTTAAAAGGTAAAAAATATATATATTTTGTAAATCGGTTTATAATAACTTATATTGCATTATATTGTACTTTTGTTACTAAATTAGTCGATAAAAATAATCCGGTAATAAAGTTTTAAGCAATAATATGCTATGTTTAATCGGGTATTTATATTGGTTAAAATAATTTATATAGTTTGTATTATGCAAATTTAGCTTTAGCGCAAATGTTACATTTTTTAATAATGTTTTTAACAGTTTTTTTTAGTTTTAAAAAATTATATTTTTTTTGTAGCTTATATATCGTTTTAGCTATTTTTTAGTATTTGTGCAAAAAATATTTATAAAATTTTTTAATAAAGTTACGGCGTAATGTTATTAATAAATAAATTTTTTTATAGTAAATTAAATTATTATAATTATATTTTTTTAAGTTTTATATTTTAGCCCGTTTTTGCTAATTATATTATTGTTAAATTTGTTTGAATTATTTTGCTAATAAATTTTTAAAAATTATGTTAAGTTTTAAACTTTTATTTTTTTGTAAATATAATACTTAAATATTTTGTTTAAATATTTTAAATTTTTTTATTTTACGTTTGCTAAAAATATTTGCTTAAATATTTTTTTTTTTTAATATAATATATTTTAAAGTTAAATTAAAATAAAAAAATCATTTAATTTTTATATCGTTTATTAATTTTTTAAATTGTTATAAATTGAGTTAAATTTTTATAATTTAAATAAATTTTAATAAATTTTGTTATTTTCGTAAAAAAAAATTCCTATTTTTTAAGTGCTATAATAATTGCCAAAAGTTTTTTGTTATAAATTAAGTACTGTAACGCTGCATTTTTTAGTATTTTTAAATAATAAGCTATTAAGTGCTATTTTTCGTTTTTTTTTAATTGTTTAAATATTTTAGCAATTATTTTATTTAATGTATTTGTTTTTAGTTTTTTTTTTTTAAATAAATTAGGTAATTTAATTATTAAATTAAATATTACCTGAAATTTTAACTGCTTGAACGCTTTTTTAGCTTTTTTTAATATAAAAAACATTTTTCCTTTATATTTTTTTGTTATATATTTAATAAGTTTTCGAGCTAATTTATTAAAATTTTTAATAAGTAATTAAATATAATTTAAAAATTTTAATGCTTGTTATATGTCCGTAATTATAGCTGGGTTAAAAATTTTTTAGTTGCGTACTGTTTTAATTTTAAATTGTTATATTTAAATTTGTTTTGGGGTAATTGTATACCTTAAAAAATCAACTTTTTATATGTGCTATTTACATTTTTTAGTGTTTAATTATAGTCCCGCGTTTTAAAATGCTTTTAATATTAATTTTATATATTTTTTGTATTTTTTTAAAGTGTTAAAATAAATTAAAATATTGTTTAAATATATAAATACAAATTTGTTAATAAACTTTTTAAATATTGTTATTATTATTTGTTAAAAGCTGGCCGGTGCGTTTTATAATTTTTTTAGCATAATAAAATATTTATAAAATTTATAAATTGTTTATATCGCTATTTTTTATTTTTTGTTTTTTGCTATACAAATCGCATAATATTTATTTAGTATATTTATTGTAATATATTATTTTGCTTTATTAATATTTTTTTTTATTGTTAACATTAGTATAAAAAAGTGTTTATTTGGTATAATAGCGTCGTTTAATAGTTAATAGTTTGCTATTACCTAAAACTTTAAGTTTTTATTTTTATTTAGTCAAGGTTTGTTATCTTTAATTTTTGGTACTATTATTATTAGGTATTCGGCTAGTAATATTAATTTCTAAATAAACTTTTTCGCTAAATTTTTGTTAAAATATTTTTGTAATGCTTTAGCTTTTTGTAAATTTATATAATAAATTTTATAAAAAATAAGTTTTCGTTTTTTTTTAATAAATATTTTGTAGTTTTAAAAACTATATTTTAGTAGTTTTTTTTTTTTTTTTTTTAAAACAAATCTTTAAATTTTGCATATTTTTTTGAAATTTTATTTATAGTATATTTTGTTGTTTTTTTTATTATTTTTGCTTGTTTTATTTTTTTTAATATAATTTTTTTAAACTTTTATCGGATAATTAAGTCGCTAGATTTTAACTATAATATTTTTAAAATAATATTGTGATTAAAAATGTCGGCAATGTTTAATATAATTTGTTTTTTGTATTTTTGTATAAATATAACAAAAAGTTTGGTTTTTTTAAATATTTAACCGTTGTTATAATTAAAACTGCTTTTATCGAACGTAATAATTTTATAAAATTTCGTTTTATATTTTTAAAAAATTTAATTTCGTTTTGCAATTTTAAAAGATATAACATTAATTTATGCTTTAAAATTAATTAATATATTATACCGTTTTTTATTAATTTTAATCAGAACTTTTAATTGGTTTTTTTTTTATATTAAATTTTTTATAAGGTTTTAATTTTTGTAGTTATTTATTGCTTTTTTAACGAAAACTTAATTTGTTTTTTAACTTTTGTTTTTTAAATTTAGCAAATTTTCAAGCTTTTGCTTTTTTGACTGCATGTTTTTTGCAGTGGTTATTTATGCACTAGTGCTATTTTTTTTTTCCGATTAAGCACAATATATTTTATAATTTTTGTTTTAACAATTTTAAATTGTTTATAAATAGTTTTTCGTTTTTATTTTTGCTTTTTAGGTTTTTTATAAATAACACTTTTTATAATTTTACATTTTTTTTGTAAATTTTATAATAAATTTTTATATAGCGTAAATATTTACAAATAGTTGCTTTTTAACTAATTTAAATATAAAAATGTTTTTTATATACTCGTAAATTATTTTTTAAATTTTTTAAAGCATTACAAATATAATAATATAGCTTATATTTACCGACTTTTTGTTTATGCTTTAATAAAAATACAAACGTTTATTTATATAGTTTATAAATAACCGCTATATAATATATATATTTTAGCGCTATAGCTTTTTTGCTTTAGTTAGTATTTATATGCACTAAACATGCTTTCGGTAATATTTTATAAAAAATTTTTTTGTTATAATTATATAAGCTTTTTTCGTTGGTATTTTTGTTTAAATTGTTTGCTAAATTAAATTTAGCGTTATTTTTTGCTTATTAATGCTATAAACAATTATATTTTTTACAAAATAACTAATATAAAAGTTCGTAAGTAGCTTTATTTTAATGCAGTATAAAAATAACTTTTTTTAAATGCAACTTGCAATTTTTATTTTTATAACAAATATATTTTCGCTTAATTTATTTTAATAATTAACGCGTTTTTAAATAATATTTGCATGCTTTATTTTTTAAACTGTTGCAAATAAAGCATTTATTTTGTTTTAGTGTAAAATTATTATTTCAATAAATAACTGCAACGCTATACTTAGCTTTTAAAAAAGTTTTTTTTTTTTTTTGCTTTTTAATTGTTTATTATTATTTTAAACTGCTATAACTTTTGCTTTTTTTTTAAGCTAAAAAACTTTTCTTTTTTGGTATTTTTTTTAACCGTTTAATTTTTTATTAAACTGGCAATTTTTTTTAAAGTATTTTTTTTTGCTATAGTTAAAACATTTAATTTATAATATATTTTTAAAAAATCGCTGTTAAATTACGTTTACTTTTTTTGTTTTTTGCTTTTTGTTATCCTAAAAACTTTTAGTTTTTTTCGAGGTTTTTTTTTTTTTAAAATACTGGTTAAAAAATTTTTTATCGATTATAATCGCTATATCGATATATTTTTTAAGTTTATCTGGTTTATTTATTTTAAATAATTTGTTTTATATTTATGTTTTAAGTTTTTTATAAAATAAATAAAACAAAGCTAACTTTAATAGTTTTAAAATTGCTGCTAGTCGTTTAAACTTTACAGCATATTTTAATGCTTATATTTTTTGCTTAAGTTAATATAGCTGTTTTTTAGCATGTTTTGCTTTTTTAATATCTTTAAATAATGCTTTTATACGTTTTTTAAATTTGTTATAATCCGCAAAAATTTTTTTTGTTTTTTTTTTAAGGTTTTTTTTACTATTAGCTTTTAAAAAATTTTTAAAAATTAGCTTAAACCATTTAAGTACTTTTTTTGCCAAAAATTGCGATATAGCTATTATTTTTTGGTTATTTTTTGTAATCAAAAATAAATACCATTTTAAATAAAGTTGCGCATAAATTAAAAACGCATTTACATCAGTAAATTTATTATACGGTTTAAAAGCTGTAAACTTAAATTTTTTTATATTTAATAATTTTAACATTGTTACTAATTTTAATAATAATAAAAATGGTAAAAATAGTGTGCTATTATTTTTTTAAGCTATTTATATAGCTTTTTTTAGTGTTAGCGTGCTTGTTATAATTAATTTAAGTATTTAAAATACCGGTTGTTAAATTACTGGTTTTAAAGTTAATAATGTAATTACCGTAGCTTAAATAACTAGTTTTTATATAGCTTAACTAGCTTATAATATTATTAAAGCTTTTTATATTATTAGTAAAATTATACCTTAACTTGCCAACGATATAGTTAATATTTTTAAGGTCGCTTGTAAAAAAAACGGCGGTAAAACAAGTATAATAACCTTAGGTGCTAAAAAAAAAAAAACAAATGTTGTAAGCTTTAAAATTAATAGTGCTGGTATAAATAGTTTAAACGTTACTGTTTTTTTTTCCTTATTTATATAGTTATTTAAAGTTTTTTAAACTTCGTTTTTGCTGCTTAAGTTTGTTTTACTGCTGCTTTTAGTTCGTACTATAATTATGTTTTTAATTGTTTTTTTTTAAGCCTAACTTTGTGTTTTCGGGCCTATAATCTGGTTAATTAATTTATTTCCATTTTTTAAAAAAATTTAAAATTTTTAGCTTGTTTTTATTTGCTTTTAAGTATTAATAAAATATATTTTTTTTCTAATGTTTTTTCCAGTTTTATTTTTTAATACCAGTATTTGTAACAATATTAATTTCTATTAATTAAAAAGCTATTAAAGTGTAACGGACTTATTATATAACAATATAATAAACTTGTCGGGAATTTTTAATTTGCAGGTAACAGTATAAAAATTAGCGGGTGTCCGTTAAAAAAGTTTATCGTACTTTTATTACTGTGCAACAAAAAATATTACTAAATATCGGAGTAATAAATGTATTAGTGCTTAACGATCTTAAATTAATAGCTAAAAAGCAAAAACTAACAAGTGACTAAATACAGAAAAATATACAACTATATAAACATAGTAAATATAATAATTGCTTAAATTACCGCAAGCTTAATAAACCATAAATCACTGTAAATTTAGTAAGCTATGAATCACCGTAAGTTTAGTAAGCTATAAATCACTATAAATTTAATAAGCTATAAATTACTGTAAGCTTAGTAAGCCAGATAAGCAGTCACGTGACAAAAAAAAAACACAGGTACATAAAAAAAAACAAGTGCGAAAAAAAAAAAAAAAACATTAGGCCGCCACCTAGGCCGCCTAACCTACCCCTGTACCAACACGTATTCGTAACAGCTAGCTGTTATTTTTTTAATTGCTGCTATTTAGCTTAAATTTAAGCTTTAAAAATTTTAGCTAATATATTTTCCGTTTTTTTAATTTATTGCAGTGCACTAGGTGTGTGCGGGTTTTAAAAGCATAGTTTTGTTACACTTTTAAGCTTTCGCACGGGCAATATAATTCCAAGTTTTTATGTTTAAATTTTTTATAATATTAGTTAAAGTTTTTATGCCCGGAAAAACAGGCTAAATATTTGTTTAATATATGCTAAAACATTTAAAATACTGTTAAGCAATGTTTTAATTTATATTAAATGCTAAAATATTAATATTTTACTGGTTAAATTATTTTTATATTTTTTTTATTTTTGTTTTAAATCGGTAAATTATTATGTTACCAAGCGCATACAGCTTTTTTGCGCAATTGTTTTATTTTTGACTTAATGCTTAAAGTTATAAGCTAAACAAATTTTAAATTTAGCTTTTTATTTTTTGCCGCAGCTTTTGCAAATATATTTGCTTTTTTGTTATTTTATATATTAATATACTTTAAACATTATTTTAGCTATATATCGTGCTGTTTTACCAGCTTATAAATTTATACAAAAGTTTTTTAAAAAATAATAAAGGCGTTTTTTTGCGCGTACCGCAAAATTGCGGTATTATTTGCATATAAAGTTATTTTATATAATAAAAACATTTTAGTAACTTTTTGCGCGCTTTGCAGTATTTTTATTTTTTTAGTGTTAAAAACGTTGCCGCAAAAAAACATTAATTTTTTGCTTTTTATAACTTTATTTAACTTTTCGTAAATTGTATAGCTATACTTTAGTTTTTTTTTAAGCATTTTAAACTTGTTTAAAAAAACTATAATATTAAATATTAACTTTTTTGCAAACCAGCTTTTAAATTTTATAAACGCTTTTTTTTTGGTTTTTTTTTTGTAAAGTTGCGTAGCAACCCCGGTAAAAACTGCGGCTAATAAAAAATAAGTTTATTTATTTTCAATAGCAAAATTGCTGCTATTTAAATATTAATTTTTAGCTTTTGCTTAAGCTTTGCATTTTTTTCCCGGCTAATAGTTTTTATTTTAGCTTAAGTAGCTAAAAGGTGCTTTTTTATTACTATATATATTTTGTAAGCAAATCGAAATTTTGCATTGTTAAGCGTTAATTGCGCTATTAAAAAACTGCTGTTTACAAATAAAACCGCAGTTAGCTACGTTTTTTATACTGGTAAAATCTTTTTTGCCGCTTTTATTAACGCTTTTTGCATTAAATTTATATAATTTTTTAGCTTGGTGCTAATTTTCGCAAGCTTTTTTAAGGCTTTATATTTAGCTAGTTTTGTGCGTTTTTTATATTACGCTTTATATCCGTATAATAGCAACAAAAAAACTATTATTTTCGTCGCTTTATATAGTGCTGCTGCTAGCGGGCTTTTTGTTATAGCCGCTAAAACTTTAATATAATTAAAAATTTTTATAATAAATGCTGCCCGCTTTTTTATATGCCGTTTAAAGCTTAGCCGCTTATTTAGCCACATTTTTAGCTAACGTAATGCTAGTTTCGACTTGCGCAATATTTGTTAGGTTTGCAGGTTAGCATTTTTAGCGTCGAAAAGCAAAATTAGCATAATTGTTCCGGTTAAAGTATTAATATTTAGGTTGTTTTTTTTGCGCTTTATAGTAAAATGTAAGGCTTTTATTTTTTCGGAGGCAAACGAAATTTTGTTTTTTAATTTATATTATAAAATATTTTTTACTTTTTTTTTGGCCAGCTTTGTAATTTTTTTTAAAGTGTTTTTAATTTTTAATACGGCTAAATTGTTTGCATATTTTTATTAGCTTGGGCTAGTGCTTACTAGTTTAACTATATATAGCATATAAAATATAAAAAACTAAAGCGAGCCTTAAAATGTTTTGCACTTTTGTTTTTGTAATTTTGTAGTATTTTTTTTTAGCCGAAAGCATATATTTCAAGCCGTAAAAAAACTTTTAGTTAGGTTTAGTACTTTTTGTAGCCAGCTTTGCAGCGCTATTTATAATAGCAGTTTTTTTTTTAGCAAAGCGTTAAAAATTTTTTGCACGTTTAATATTATTAGTATTGCCTTTTTGCTTGCCGCCAGCGCTAATTTTATTTCGTAAGTAAAGCTAGCTATTAAGTTTATAGCAAAACGGGTAAGCAATATTTTTATATGTTAAAAGCTAAAAAAGCTTGCTTGCAAACCTATTTATGCTATTTATTTAGCGACTAATTATTTGTAGCTTTTATTTATATATAATAAAAGCGCGATAAGTTAAAATAAGCAAAAAAATAAAAAGTTTGTTTTTTTTACTTTTAGTATTATTACGATTTGCGCTGTTTTCCAGGCTGTCAAAAAATGCCCAAGCTTTAAAATTTTTTTTTTATTCGGCAGTAGTATTTTTCGATATATATCTAGCAGGCTTTCGCAATTCTAGCTGTAATCCCGTTTTTTTTTAGTAAAGTTAACTTTATATCGTATATAAACTTATAAATTTTTTTCCGGGTAATTTATGTTTGCTATAAAAATTGTTTAAAAAGTTTTAAAAACTTTTTTTTATGGGATTTTTTAACGAAGTTGTTTTTTGCGCTGAATTTTTGCAAAATGTTTTCATGCAAATGCTAGGCTTTTTTTGGCTCTGCTTTAATAATTTTTTTATTTAAAAGGTTTTTTAGCGAAAATATACGTAAATTAAAGCTTAATTTATACCAGTTAATTAACGCGTAAAAATTTTTGTTAAATTTAATTTTATCAATTTTAATTTTTTAGTAGTTTTTTTTAGCGTTTTTAATCTCGGTTAGGTATTTTTGCCGTTTAATTATAAAGCTTTTAGCGTTTTATTTGTTTATAAGCTTTTTTTCGTTTAACTTTTTCTAGGTTTGCTAGGCCGCTTAACATTTTTTTGTTTATTACAGTGCTGATTTTTTTTTAACTTTCCGTTAATTGCTTACCGCTTTAACTTTATTTATTAAAAACGTAATTAATGCGTTAGCTGCAAAGTTTAAATTTTTTGCATTAGTGCTATCGGTAATTTTTAGCAAAATAAATGCTGCTATACTAACGATATTTGCTAAGCAGCTTAACATTTTTTTTTTTACCTTTTAGTAGTTTTGTTCCAAAATAAGCTTGTAACCCTAGTTTGGGTACAAAATTTTAAAAAAAAAATAGTTAAACTTAAAAATACAATTTCCGTTTAAGTGGGCTTTTAAAAAAAGCACGTTTAAAAAGGGTAAATTAATAACGTGCCCGTTTTTGTAAATAGCCCGGCCGGGCTCCCCGATATAGCTTATTTTTGTTTTTGCTAACTATGTTAACAGTTAGTAGCCTTTGTCCCTAGTTGTAATACTAAGTTTTTAGTCGGAATGTTTTGCGTTTATATTTCCAGCTACCAAGCAGCTAAATAAAAGCTTTAGCGCGCAAATATACTAAAGAGTTTTAGAGGTGCTTGGTGCTTTATAGTAGTTTAGTATAGGGTAGCCGTTTATATCAACCTATAAAAAGTTTTGCGATTAAATAGGTTTGCGCAAAGTAGCTTGGATATTATATACGGGCTATTAAACTAACAGAATTTATTTTCACTTTTTTTACATAAATATATTTTACACACCTAGTTTATACCTAATTTTTACCTTTTTTAAGCTTTAGTTTTATATAAAACCTATTACTAAAATAATATAATTTATTGTACTTAACTCAGTATATTTTTTATTTGTGACAATTTTAAAGCTTTTATTACCCGGTTATCTATAATACGGCAATATAGCACTCCAACATAATACACGATTTTAAAGCCCTGCTGCATTAATAAATATGCTTTTAAGTAACTTTCGAAATTTTTATAATATTTTTTAAAGTTATTAAAAAAACCTAATTATTCTAGCTTTTAATATTTTAAAAAATAAAGCTGCTAGTTTATAATTGCTATAGCAGCAAAACGCTCGTTAAGCTAACAAAATATATTAACTTTAACAAATATTTGCTAATTATATTAAAGCAACTATTATTAATACTTTTAAAAAAAATTAACTTAAAAACATTAGCAAACTTATAACAAAACAAAAACGAAAACACTACAAAAAACCTAAAAAAAACCTAAATAATTTTAATAATTTAAATTTAAGTTTAAAATTTAATAGCTAAAGCTATTAATTTTGATATTTAGCTTTTACAAAAAATTTTAATTATAATAACGATTATACCTTTTTAATTACCTTTTTATTTTTTTTTCGATTTAAATTATAGCATTATTAGCAATAATTTAAGTTTAAGCTATTAATAACATTATAACAAAATTAATTTAAGCAAATTGCTTAAATAAAAATATTTTTTACTAAGCATAAATTTTACGTTTAATTAATAAATAAAATAAAAAGCTAAATTTAAATTTATGTTTTTATGTTTTAATCGCAAATTTTAATTTAGCACCACTAGAATTTTATATGTAATCAGCAAAATAAACCAAGCTTGCAAAAATTAATATTAAATTTTGCTTAAACGCAAAAACTATACGAAACGGAAATAATACTTATTTAATTGGCATTATTATTTTAAATAAATTAAAACATTAATACGCTAGTTTTTTTTTTTAAATGCTAGCATAAGCAGCCAATTAAAAAATGCTTAATAATAACAAAAGCAATTTTTACAAATGTTTAACTAATATTTAGCTACAGTAAAAAGTTAAAAACGCTTACGATTTACCTGCAAAAAAGCTATGCTTTTTTACGCTAAATTAAAAAAAACTTTTTAAAAAAAAATTATAAATTTTTATAACTTTTTGCTAAAAATTAAAGCTAATATAATAAACGTTGCTTAACAGCGTTAAAAATTAATAAATTATTTAAACTTTAAAGGTTAGCAAAATAACTTGTAATTAAATTAACTATAAAATAATAACAACAATTTTTTAAATTAAAATTAAAACTAAAATAGCAACAATTAAAACAACTTTAACAATTATAATAATTATTAAAACATTAATTAACGTTTTTTTTTTTTAAAAAAAAAAACAAAACTTTAAAAGTAAAAAAAATAATTGTTAATTTTTAAATTAACTTTAAAATTTAAATTAAAAAAATTAAAATATTTTAAAAATTTTTAACAATAAAAATCGGTTGGATTTTTTTACAAACTAATTTTAAAACAATAATAATTTTTGACCGCAAAGCAATATTAATTAAAATATTTTTTGTTTTTATTGCAAACAAAAAAAGCATATAAATTTTAATTGCTTTAAAAAGCTAAACCGAAAAAACCGCAAGCAAAAAATATAAAAAATTTAAATAAATTAAAACAAAAATTAATTTAAACTTTAAAACAAAAAATAATATTTAAATAATAAATTTTAATATTAAAATATAAACTAAAAAAATAATTAATAAGCTTAGTTTTAACTATTGGTTTTAAGCTTAATTATTAGCTTTTTATACTAGTATTATAACATTTTTATACCTTTTGCACTATTTTATTAACAAGCCCGAATAAAAGCTTATTATAAATATATATTAATTTGGATTTTTGCGCAAAATATAACTATATTTTTTACATTTTTGCTTTATATTACAAGTTAAAAAAGGCATTTTTTCGTATTTATTAATTTTAACATGCTGCAAATAGCACTTTTTTTAGCTATAGCGCTTATTAAGTTATATGTAAATTAATTAATAGCTGCAGCACTATTTAAAAGTTTTAAAAAGTTTACGTTATAATTAACAAAAATAATAAATTAAAAAAAAATTCTTTTTTATTATTTTAAACTATACTAAAAAATAAAAAAATTCTTTTTAATTTAGCGAAAAATTAATAGTTTTTTAAATTATAGCACAAATAGTTTAAACTATTTACGGCATATTAATTTGCTAAAGCTTGCAAAAATAAAATTAATTGTTAAGCTATTATATAACTTTTTAAACCGGTTTAAATTAAAAAAACTTAATTACTATTAAATTATTTAAAACTTAAAAACATTCCAGAAAAATTTTATAATTTATATAATTTTTTTAATATTAATAAAATTAATATATTTTTATATTTTAAGCAAAAAAATTGCGCAATAAACTTAATGTTAAATACTACTTTTTTTTATTACTTTATATATTTATTAGCTTAAAATAAACTAAAAAAACTATATAATTAGCTTATTAAAATAAAAAAAAGTCGAAAAATTAAAAAATTTACTAGTTTTACTAAAGCACTTATTTTTTTTATTTTTAAAAAAAACGGAGGTTTATGCTTATGCGTAAACTTTAAAAAACTTAATAAAGTTATAATAAAAAATCGTTATACTTTTTTATTTATTTTAAAACTGTTAAACAAAATTTTTTACGCGAAAATATTTATAAAAATTAACTTTAAAAATGTTTACTATTAAATATAAATATAAAAAAGTAATAAATAAAAAATAGCGTTTCGTACCCGATATAAACATTACGAGTTTGTGGTTTTATTTATAAGTTTGTTTAACTTTTTTGCAACGTTTTAAAATTATATATAAAAAGCACTTAATGATATTATAAATGTTATTTATATCGCTTATTTTGATAATATTTTTATTTTTTTACTTGATAAAAAATCGTATATAAAATATATGCAAAATATTATTAAAAAATTATAAAAAGCCGAGCTATACGCTAAACTTTTAAAATGCCAGTTTTATTAAAAAAAAATTAAATTTTTTAGATATATTATTTTTAGCAACAGCATTAAAATAAATTTTAAATATATCCAGACGATTTTAAAGTAGCTATTTTTTAATTTTTGTTATAAGCTGCAATAGTTTTTAAGGTTTTATAACTTTTACTGCTGCTTTATAAACGGGTATTTATAAATAGCGTTTTTATTGTTTTAGTACCTAAAAAAAAACGCTTTTGTAATAAAAAAAAGTTAAATTTTTTTTGATGTTTTTTCGAGAAAAACTTTTAATAAGCTTAAAAATGCATTTAAAAAAGCTATTTTTTTTATATATTTTAACCTTAAAAAGCAAATATTAATAAAAACCGATTTTTTAAAGCAGCGCTAGCGGGTAACCTTTTTTAAAAAAATAAACAAAACAAATAAAAACTTGTTACGTTTTATTTTCGGAAATATTATAATGCTAAATTGTATTATAATACTTTAAATTAAAAAATATTAGCTATTATTAAATATTTTAAACATTGGCGGCATTATTTTTAAAAAAACAAATTGCTAATAAAAATGCTAATAAATTATATTAATTTGCAAACGTTTATAAAAACGCTTAAGCTAAATAAACGTTAAGCATGCTAATATATTTATTTTGCTTTATTTAATTTTATTATTAAATATTTAAAAAAAAAAAAAAACAAAGCTAATTTATTTTTAAAACGTTTTAATTATATAGCCAAAAAAGCATATAATTTAAAGCTGCTTTTTATTTTGGAAAAAAAACTAGCTGTATTAAAAATTAAAATTTAAAACGATTATTTTAAAATATTTGTTAAAAAAATTTACGCTGCATATTTACTTAAAATTTGGTTATTTTTTGTTTAAGCAATTATGCGCAAATAAGCGCAAATATTTATTAGTAATAAAAAGTTTTTTAATTTAAAAATATTTAAAAATCTTTAAAAAATAATTTATAGCATTTAAAAAAAAAATTTTAAATATAAAGCAATTTGCAAGCAAATTATTTATAAAAAACCTATTAATTTTTAGTAAACGGTAAAAGCATTTTTAATTTATTATAAAAATAAAATATATATATTTTTAAAAAAGTTTGTTTATTTTTAACTTATTAAACTATATTACAATAACTTTATAATAAAACATTTTGGTTAAAACCGCACACTTAAATTGTTGCATCAAAAATTTTACTAAAAAAATATAAAATTTAACGTTTAAAACTATATTAATAGCTATGCAATTTGTTTAAAATTAAAAGCAAAATACTATTAAAAATACAATAAACTTAATATTTTACTAATTTTATTTGCTTTTATGCAAAAATTTTTTATAAATTTTATTGTTAGCTTTTTAGAAATTTTTTACAAAAATAAAATAATTAACGCTATATTAGTTATAATTAACAAGTTTACAAAACTTTATTATTATTTTTTTATTAGCAATATAATAATTTTAACAAAATTAACAACCCTGTTTTACAAAAAAATCAAATATATTTATAGCAGCTTTTTAAGTATAGTTTTAAATCGTGGTTTAATATTTACTAGCTAATTTTAGTTAAATTTATGCTATTATTTTAAAATTAAAAAAAAATATTTAATAGTATTTTATTTGCAAACCGATAGCTAAACAAAGCAAATAAACCAGACTTTTAAAATATATTTAAAATGCTTTATTAACACTAAATAAATTAATTGGCTTTAATTATTGCTTTAAGCTTATTTTGCTATTAATTTATTTATTAATGCTATTATTAAAAAAATATTTTTTAAAGCTTTATATAGCTACAAGCTAAAATTTTATTTATTTGTTAAAAATAATTTTACGCTAAAAAAAGTACTAGCAGTACAAAATTAACTGCACAAATTAACTAAACTAAAAAACAAACTAACAATATAATAGCAAAAAACAACTAAATTATATATAAAATATTATAATAGTAAGCATAAAGTATAATTATATATTATTAATTAATTAGTTGCATTTTTAACTTAAAATTTTAAATTTAAAAGCAAAAAGCTTGCACTTAAATTTATTAAACCTTTTAAAATATTAAATAAAGTTAGTTTGCAAATATATTATATAGTTTTTTTTATTAAATATAACTGTTTTTATAATATTTTTTTAATATAACTGTTAAAATTTTAAACCGCTAACACTAAAAATAATTTATTTATGCTTGCTTTTAAAAATGTTTAAAATAAATAAAAAATAAAAAATATAATAAAAAAACGAACTTATTAAAGCAAACTATATTATAAAATTAAATAAACAAGTTGGCTTTTAAAATATAACCAATAAATATTAGCAGCTAATATTATAGCTTTTAAAGCAATTAAAGCATATAAAAAACGCTAAAACTAGCAGAAAAAAAAAACATTTTTAACAGCAAATAAATTATAAATTTTACACGAAAAAGCATTAAAAATATTATATATTAATTTTTAAAACACAGCTAAAAATTTCGGCAAATATTATAATAAAAAAAAACTATAGTTTTATAATAAAAATTAAACTTATTTTTTAAAATTTATAATTTTGCGCTTTGCTAGCAAGCTTTATAAAAATTTTTTTTAAATTGCTTATAATTTAAAGTTTAATAATATTATTATTTTTAAACTTAATATTTTTTTTAAACAATATTTTTTTAAGTTATTAACTATAATTTATTATATAATAAAAATTGCATTTATAACTTTAAATATAATTAATTTGCGTTTTGCTAATAAGCTATATATAAATTTATAATAAAACTAAAATAAATTAAAATAGCAAACGTTTATAAATATTAAGTTTGCATAATTGTTTTGCCAAGCTTTAGCTTTATTTTTTGCAATTA
Source organism: Xylaria venustula (assembly GCA_022578775.1). Taxonomy (NCBI): domain Eukaryota; kingdom Fungi; phylum Ascomycota; class Sordariomycetes; order Xylariales; family Xylariaceae; genus Xylaria; species Xylaria venustula. Next base: position 46,796 of record MU389333.1, on the reverse strand, counting down.
TTAAAACTTTGCATTTTAAAATAAACTATTTTATAGCAGTTTTTTAAAAAAAAAATCTATAGTCGGTAAATTTAAAGCAAAAAGCAATAACGCAACAATATAACTTGCATGCATTAGCATTTTATTTATATTAAAAATATTTACAAAATAAATATAAAATAAAATATATATAGCGTTAGCAAAAATTTGCTTAATATTTTGCAATATAATTTAGCAACATTAACTCGCGATTTGTTTATATGCACAAAATGCGGGCTAAAAATTTTTAACTTTAGCCGTAAAGCTATATTAACTGCAATAAATAATTATTATTTAATAAAAAGCTTTAAAAAAATAAAATTAACATTTAGCAAATTAGCAATAAATTAGCACCAAAAGCTTTTAAATTAAATTGTTGTTTTTATTATAAGCAAAAATATATTTATTTTTATATACTAGCTTAAATAAAATATAAGCTTAAGTAATTAATTTATTAAAACAAACGGCATTAAAAATTAATATAGCTAAAATTTAAAAAAAATAATAAGCAATAAAATATATACAAAATAAACATAAAAACATTTATAAGTTAGCATATTTTATAATTATTTTTACAGTTAATACAAAAAAAAAACTAATATTTTTAATTAAACAATATATAAAAAAAAAATCGCTTTTTTTAAGCTAAAAATTATTAAATATTTTTTAAAAATAATGTTAGCAAGCTATAAAATTTTTAAGCTTGTTAAAAGTTTTGCGCTAGCTATAAATGCAGTTTTATTTTTTTTTGCTTTGCTTTTTAAAGCAAGCGTTTTTTACCAAAATTGCGGCTTTTTTGTTGTTGTTTTTTACAAAATTTTATTTTTTATTACAAAGCTTAATATAATTAAAAATTTGCTTTAAATCGTTAAAAATATTAAGCAGCAGCAATTTTTAGTTTTTAGCGTTAGCGGCAGCACTTTTTTGCTTAATTTTTTTAACTACTTTATTTTTTGCAAAAAAAGCAGCAATACGCGTAACATATATAAACTTACGGGCTTTAACAGGTTTTTTAGCAGCGGCAGCTTTACATTTTAAAAATATAATAAATTATATATAAATTAATTAAAAAACAAAAATAAAAATATAGTAATAATTAATAAAATAAATAGTACTAAAATATAATAATAACTAAAAACCAAACAAAAAATAATAGCAGCAGCTAAAAAAAAAAAAAAAAAAAAAAAAAAAAAAAAAAAAAGCTAAAATTTTAAAGCAAATAAATAAACTGCGAAACGCATACAAAAAAGCGAAAAAATTAATGCGGAGCAACATATAAACACAAACTTACAAGTACCTAAATACCACAACATAACAAAATAATAATATAATAATAACCCTATACTATATAACACTAATTAAATTACACTTTATACATATTACAAGCTATAAATATTTTGCTATAAAAAAAATAATTATTATATATAGGCTATTAAACTAACAGAATTTATTTTTATTTTTTTTATATAAATATATTTTATATACCTAGTTTATACCTAATTTTTACTTTTTTTAAGCTTTTGTTTTATATAAAACTTATTACCAAAATAATATAATTTATTGTATTTAACCCAGTATATTTTCCATTTGTAATATTAAAGCCTGGCTTTTTTTTTTATGTAAGTTATTATTTGTGGCTTATTTTTTTCGCTATTTTAAAAATCTAGCGAGGCATATAAAATATATCCCGGGTAATTTTACGTTAGTGTGCTTTTTAGTATACCAACCTATGGTTTTTAAATTAAAATTATATCGACTTTTTTTTTTTAGCATTGCTATAAAAAAATAATATAAACTGGTTAAATTTTTTGCATGTTGTAAATTTTTATGTGCAAAGCTTTTAATAGCTTAGCTTAGCGGTAAAACTGCTTTTTTTTTTTGTAGTTATTGTTTATTATTTAAGTTTAAAAAAAGTGTTATATATATATCCGTAATTTTTTTTTAATTTGCGCGTTAAAACGTTAACTGCGGCAAAAAGCTATTTAAAGCAAAAAAGTTTTATAAAATTTCGTAAAAAGCTTTGCCGTCGGTAAAAACTTTAATTACTTTTTAAGTTTTTTTTATTTTGTTTTTTGCGCTGCTATTTTTTTTTTGCAGTTTTATTTAAAGCGCTAAAGTTTTTTGTAAAACCGAAGATAAAAAGCGAGCTAAAGCTTAAGTTAGGCAAAACATATTTTTTTTGTTTTTATTTTATTTGGGTAGCTTTAGCGGCACGTGCAGTTTTGTATAAAAAGTTTTTGTTGTTTAAGTTTAAAGCTGGAATATTTTCGGTTGCAAAAAATAGTTAATTAGCTTTGCTATAATGCTTATTTTTAATTTTTTGTACTGTTTGCAGTTTCGATTTTATTAAAGCAATAATTTTATTTTTTGCTTTTTTAAGCTAAGCTAAGCAGTTAATATAGCTTGTTAAAAATAAGCTATAGTAATTAATACATTTAAGCGGCTTTAAGTATAAGCCGGGCTTATAATTAACTGTTTTTTTTTTATAATTTTTGCATCGGTTAATACAATTATAGTAGCAAGCAGTATAATAGCTTTAGCATTTTAAGCTTTGCAAATTATAGCGTTAAATAATAGGTTTTTTAATAGCTTGTTTAGCTAAGTAGCTAGTTAAAAACAATTTAAAGTTTTTTACCAAGTGTTAAAAAAAAACCACTTAAGTAGCTTTGCTAATATATAAATTAATTTTGTAGCGCGATAAATATATATTAACCGAGTTATAACTAGTTTAAATCCGGGGTTTTTTTTTTATTATTTTTAAGGTTATTAAAATAATTTGTTTTTTATTTATATAATTTAAAAAAAAAGTCGGTATATTTTTAACAATATAAATAATTTATATTTTAAGCAGTTTAATTTTTATTATTTTAAGCGTTTTTAATATTAATGCTTATATATTAAACATTATTAATTTGTTTTATTTTTTAAAGCTTGTTATTTTAATTAATTAGTTTATTTTAGTTAACTAAATATTTTTGATTTTTTTTTTTTTTAGCTTTAGCTTTTTAATTAAGGCTATTTTAGCCGCAAAAAAAGTTAATCGGTAAATTAAGCGGTTTTTTGCTACTTAAACTAATATTTAAAAGTTTTTTATATTTATTGCTAAAAATTATGCTTTTAAAAATGCAAATAAATTTTTTTTAAACAAAGTGTTAGTTTTTAAAATGGGCGGTAAAAAATAGCTTGCTTTGCGTGTTTTATCGGCGTACGTATTAATGTTTTTAGCTAATTTTCCGGCTACCGGTTTTTAAGCTGGGCGTTTTAGCGGAGCGCTGCCGCTCGTAATAGCTTCGCTGCTGGCAAAGCGTATAAATTAAAACCGAAAATGCGCAGCTATTATACTTTTAGTTTTAGCAAACACTATTGTGCTAAAATATTAATTTATTTTATTAGCAAATTTGCGGGCTAGCTTTTGTTAAAAACTTTGTTTAAATTTATTAAACGATTTAATAAAGTTGTTTAATGTTATAATAAAGCTTATAAAAACTTTTTTTTAAATTTAAGCATTTTATTTTGCTTTTGTAAAATGTTTTGCGATTAAACTTTGTAATAAAAGCTTATTTTTGCTAGCATATTTTTTTGCGGCTATTTTTAGTAGTGCAAACGAGCAATTAATTTTAACTTTTTTATGCTATAAATTGTTTGCAGTCGGAGTTAAAAGCTTTAATTGCTTCGTATATTAAAGATCAGGTGCAACAAGCGAGCGTTGCGGTATAAAAAGCTCTGCTATTTTGCAAAAATTTTTGCAAAAAAGCGGGCCTTTAATATTTTGCGCAAATTGCGCTAATTATAGGCGGTGTTAGTGTTTTTGGTGCAACGCACGCTTGGGTACTAACAATTCCAAGCGCACAGACAATAAATAAAAGGGAAGGTGATTTTTTCAAATTGATAAATAAGTGAATAAATGACTAGATACATAGGAAATATCTGATTATTTCTCAGTTGACTAAGCTGCCTTGCTGTGGCGCCTAGTGAGTCTCTTATTCGCGTTAAGTGCTGTCGAGTCTACTGCCACATTCAAAATGGCGGCCTTGGCAACAGCCAGGGTTGGAAGCAACTGATACCGATAAAGCGATATGCTATGGTAGATCAAATAAATACACACCCTATAACCGCTCCCCATCATAAATTCTCCTGTATTTCTACAGATTCCTTTCCAGACCTTCAATAGGCACCTAGATAAGCAAACAATTTGGCTACATGGTGGTTGACACCCAGCATACCATCACGTGGCCTCGATTATTGTTTCAACCACCCATGGAGGTGTTAAAACTATAACCTTGACAACGCCACGAGTGATCAGGATCACGGCCTGGCAGTCAGAATAAGCATCACACTCGATGACCATAGCTAGATTACATATATATACTTTTAGAAACCTAACTCACATAGTCAAGTTCATCATGCAGCGGAGTAGATCGTGAGATTTTATAGGAACAAGCTACAAGTCCGACAACATCCTCGTGGCTAATGGTTATCCACTGTGGAATTAATACATGGCCTATGCCATTACCTTTCTTCCTAACGAATCTTGGAAAGTTACCCAGGGTATAGACTACATAAACTCGTGAAGTCTGAGCCAGTCTCTGACAGCCTCGTCGGCACGTTCAGTCCATTTTTGACGGATTTGTATTCTTTCACATGCCTGAGCGAGTGCATGGTCGTAAAGCTGGGTATCGAAATGCCTGTAGAAGTTTCGGACCTCCGTGAGATGCTCATCAGTACTAAGACCCCCAAGTATGATGGGGATCAGATTAGAAATCATTTTCGGGCTTAAAGTCTTCTGTAGAAACATCCAGTTCTCCTGACACCACTGCCAAACACATATAGCACCTGTCTTGCTGCGTTGAAAATGGTATAAAACGAGACATATCTTAGAAAGATTAGCGCTTACCAATAATTATTCAAAGCAAAGGCCCAACACTTACATCTTGGTTTCTAATTTGATCTGTGAATATCTGGCGCAGGACGTATTCCGCAAGGTCAGGCTTGATTACATAGCCTAAACTTTGTAGTATGGCTTCTTTACCATTTTCATCCCCAGCCGTGTTGAACTCCTTGTACAATGTGAATGCGTATTCCACATCTTCAAAAGCGCCATTGGCTAAGACTATCCCAAGCATAGAACTGATTAAAGCGGGATGAAGAGCTCTGTCTTTACCAAGCTTATAACTTGATAAAATATCCCGCGCTTGGCGGAGTATTCTGTAGATTATTAGCAGCTAGTGTGATGTGGTGATTATCAAAGTGAAGCTCGTTGGCGTACATGGTCATACCAGCTTCCGCCGCAGCCGGGAGAATCAATTTGGCAAACTTGATCTCAGAATCACCGAGGTCCATGAAACTACCAAGGGCAAGACCTTTGGCCTTTCCGCTTAATAAGTGACGGTAGAAATGTGTCAGGCCAATCATCGTGGTGTCTTTGAACATCCACGCAGCTTTGATAGTTCTCATGGACTTGATGATTTGTTGCCAAACGCAGTATTCGGTGTCCCTCTGCATCTTAGCGATCAAATCAAGAAGATCATAAGTGCTCTGCAGTCCCGACTCAGAGAGCGCAGTGGCGTCCGCAAGTAGGCCGATGCGATCCGAGACGTTCAGCCAATCTTCTAGCAATGCATCCCCTAGATGACGCAGATGGTCCGATGTATACAGCGTTCGGTAGAAACCAACGTTGTCGGCGTTGACTTTAAACAGGGTATGCTCTGACCTAGAGTATGTCACCTGTCGGTCATGTAGTTCAAACTCTTCAGTCCCGTTTTTTGAGCGTAATGAGATGTGCAAGGGGTAGATTGTGAGATCATCAGATTCTGTTGGGTCTGCCATAGCCAGAAATCTTTTCTGGATTAAGCAAACTTTTGTCTCACAGTATCCATCCTCTTTACATCCGTGATGAGAGTCTCTAGAGGTGATAACCTCAACATAGGGAAACCCTATTTCCTTCGTCCATATGTTCAAGGTCTGTCGCAAGTCTGAGCCGCCAGCACAGTCGCTGAAAGCATCCCATAAATCGTCCGAGGAAGCCGACCTAAACCGATAAAGCCTAATGTAATTCTTGATACCCCTGAAGAATGCCTTTGAACCGATCGCACGTAATAACATGAATAAAACGCTACAACCTTTTTTGTATGAAATGTCGTCAAATATTTGACCAATTTCATTCACACCCAGAACTGGAGACTCGATAGGATGACTTGCACGTAAACTGTCTCGTTCTAGCGCGATTTGCTGTACCTCTAATATGAAGTGAGACCACAACTCGTTGCTGGTAAATAAATTATCGCGTGCATACCAAGCCAACAGGGTTGCAAAGCTCTCCTTCAGCCACAAATGATTCCAGCTAGCCATGGTGACGAGATTTCCAATCCATTGGTGTGAAAGCTCGTGGAGAACGGCGTCTGCGATGCGATCTTTGCTGGCAACATCCGCAAACGTCGGATCGCAAACCAATTTCGATGTCCGGAAGGTCATCAGACCCCAATTCTCCATTGCTCCACCTGCAAAATCTGGAACTGCTATGAGGTCCAGTTTAGGAAGAGGGTACTGACATTCGAACAGATTTTCGAAGAATGGGAGTCCTTTTTCGATTATGCTCAAAGCAGCCGACCCTTGACTTTGCCTACTGGGCGGTGAGTAGAGTGCAATTCGCGGTGTTTCAATGACAGATTGTAGTTTCTGAAAGTGCCCAACTACTGCTGCAAAAAGCTGCGGACAGTCAGTGAAGTTATCGAAAACGTTTGATATGTGATAAATACTCACATAAGTTGACATCGGAGGAGTCTGATTGAAAGTGGTCAATTCCAAGCCGGATCCAATATCGTTCTTTGAAGCGATCGTCATATTTGAGAGGCATGTCATCCCTCGCTGGGCAATGATTTTACTTGTGAACTTGGCTTTGTACTTCGGCTCATCCACGCACGGGAATACCTTGATATGTCAGTCCTGGGTTGATGATAGTTAGTGGGGGGTAGGGGTACATATCGTGCATTGCAAGGCTCGAGATGGGTTACTGCTATCCATCGCGTTTGGCCATTCAGGTCTACAGACCTTGATCTGTAAAACCCTATAAAGTCGTCCCTCAAATTACCTTCGTAACTCAAAAAAATGCTCTTCTCAATACCAGGCTTTACGGGCTCCGGAAAGAGGAGCGTTATACTCCCTTGTGATAGTTCAATCCTATGTGAATACCCGCAACTTTAGCCTGAGAGTAGACGCGGAGTTTTACATACTGTTGGGTCTACACACTGGATTTTGGACTTATCATTTTCTGATTCCTTGAAAGAATTAAATTTTGCGTTGCGAATTGTCAGGCCAATGGCATCTAGTTGAATGAACGAGGTTGATTGAAGGAACTTGACCCTGGAACGTTGTAGTTACTAACATAAGATGCTCAAAAGAAATATTGTGCCTAAAAATAAAAAGCAGCGAACCTTAATACAAGTGTCCCATCAAACTTCGATGAGTCTAAATAAGGTTGTAAAGTTATTATATATTCCAACGGGATGAAGGGTAGGCTATTTCTAGCAGCTTCCATGATGAAACCCTATACCAAAGAGGGAGGAAGAGGAAGGAAGAGAGAGAAGATCTGGAGTTCTGACGAATTCACGGACACTAGAAACAGGGTATATGCTAATATATATAGTACTACGGTACCTTACTATGTCACGTTACCCGTACATTATGAGCACTGACAGTACCACTTGTCTTACAGGCTGGCAATATGCACATTCCGACGGCATTTGGCACATGACCACGTTATCAAAGGCGGGGTAAATCATCAACTTGCAGAGATGACCACATTCTCGACACGATCCTTTTTCAATTGTACAGTCCTATTGAATCTCTACGGAGCCCGTGTCGCCACGTTTTCTTTGCATTTCGTGAGTCTATCTTGATATTGCTAACAAGTCCTCGATTCTCCCAGGCAGCATGAATGATGCGTAAGTTCATATGTTTTTGGCCCTTTCGCCAAATAATACCCTCCTTTGCTAAGTTTCGGTTCATTAGGAGGACGAATTGTGTAAAAGCATGGAAAGATGTCCTAGTTCGATGCCGCGAGGTTCTTGGCGAAGAGGACTACGAAACAGTTACCGAATTCAGGAGCGTAGAGCAGCTGATTGATGCCATCCGGGAAATAGAGGAGCGCTACAGGAGCGCCGGGATTGCAAGGCTTCTCAACCGCATCAAGCCCCATCTTTCTCAATTGTCGACATTTGTGAATGTGCTGCTTATGAGTCTAGCGCCCACCAACATTGGCACCACTATGATAATATGGGGAATCGTCAATTTGTTGATTCATGTGAGTGACCGCTCCGCAGGGGGCGCTATAATTGTTACATTTGCTGAGTTGCAATTACCCAGCTTGCCAGCGAATCAGAACACGCTCTGAGTGAGATAACAACCATCCTGAGTGATTTGGGACATCGCTTAGCGCTATTCGAGATATACAGCAATGATCTCGAGCTTGAGCCATCACTTCTACAGGCCCTGTTTGATGTGCTTGTCGACCTTGCCCTATGCTCCGTAACCACTATAAAACACTTCAGGAAAAACGACATTTATAGTGCAACAGCCATTCTGTCCTGGACTACGATACGGGGTGACTTTACTACCATCATTCAAGAGACATCTCGCAAAGTAAACCACTTGAAAGAGGTAGTCGAAGCTCAAAACGTGAAGCAGCTTTCACAGAACCAGTCTTCTCTTCTTGAACAACTCAGAGAGGTTAGACTTATAAGATCGAACCATCAAGCCGAGGTTCAACTGCCGTGTCTGGCATTGCCTTTTGTGCAGAACCCTCTGTTTCATGCCAGACAAGAAGTTCTAGAAGAACTGTGTGGCACTCTGAGCCACTCGGGCCAAGGTCGCTCGCTCCGTACAGCGGCGCTATGGGGCTTAGGGGGCGTAGGCAAGTCACAGATCGCGCTCGAGTTTGCACATCAGCACGTCGCAGCTGGCTGTCAAATAATACTATGGATCGCAAGTGAGACCGAATCGGAAATTGCGAGCTCGTTCAACAAGGCTGCCAATCAACTTCAAGTTCCAGGACTACTGCGGTCAAATACACCGGATCAAAATCAATATCTTGTTCTCCAGTTCCTACAGACCACTCGTAAGTGTTCATCACCCGAACCGAAGTCACTATCTTATAATCTTACTTTACTTAGAAATTAAATGGCTTCTTATCTTCGACAATGTCGAAGATCAAGATATCTTAGCTAGCTCTAGACCAGTTGCTGGCGATGGCGCCATTCTCGTTACTTGCCGCAGCGAGTTTATCGCAGCATCTCTCTGTGGACGCACGACACAAATATCCCCATTTACCACCGAAGAGGGCAGTGATCTTCTGCTCAAGGTTATAGGACAGCCCAATCCACCAACTCCACGAGATAAGGAGTGCGCTGTACAGCTTACCCAGCGCCTTGGCGGTTTAGCTCTTGCCTTGGATCTGATGGGAAAACAAATAAGGGCTCGCAAGAAGACTATTGAAGCCTTCCTCGCCACATATGACGAGCACCGCCGTCTGCTAAATAAGCAACCAAGACGAGGTATTAGAAATCCATACTATTCCAAAGATCTGGATACTGTCTGGGAGACATCTTTTCTCAGCCTGAGCCAGAACGCAGGGAATCTGTTGAGCCTTATCTGTTTTGTGTCACCTGACGACATTCCTGACTTCCTGTTCACCAAAGGGGAGGATCTCCCATCTCAATATCGTTTCCTCACGGACACAGAAGAGTACGTTAATTGAAAAATCGGTTACTGTCGTAGCTGACAATGAGCAGGTGGGAGGAAGTGAAAATTGAGCTCCTGGACTTGTCGTTAATAAACATCAATCCTCGAACGTCTTTCATGTCTATTCATCGTTTGACTCATGACGCCTACTTTGATCGTATGAACGAAGAGCAGAAATATGCTGCATACTCAGCTGTGTTAAGTTTACTCCATGAGCCATTTTCGAGGAAAGCTGGTAGTCACCTGTACACTCGTTGGGACACTTGCTCAAAGTTAATCCAGCACGTTCATGCTCTTGGTGATCGCTATCGGCAACTTGGAGAGACCAAGTTCTACCCCCCTCAGGAGCTCATGACTATCGTTTTCAACGACGCAGCTTGGTGTGTGCTATAATGTTCATTTAGACTCTCTTCTATGTGTATGCTGATACAGGATAGGTACTTGGTTGAAACTGGTTTCTTCCAAGGAAGTAAGAGGTTGACCGAGGTAGCTTCAAAGAACTGCGTCAACAAGGAGTCTTTGGAGTATGCAGATTTATTGGACACAATCAGCACCATTTATGGTCGACAATCCCATGTGCTCAAAGCTCAAGAAGCATGGAGCAAAATGCTTGAGATCACATTGAGATTTTCCTTGCCTAATGACGAAAGAATGCCTCGCGCGTACAATGCAACTGTCAACGGCCTCGTGGGAATGTGGAAGGCAAAGGATGCTATTGAGTATGGCAACAAGGCTGTCGAATATGGACCGAGGGAGGTCAACAAGAGGCTTGAGTCAAATCCAGATCGCTGGTTACGATGCCGAGCCTGTGCTTACTACTACATTGATGATCTGGACAATGCAAAGAAGGATCTGGAGGAGGCCGAATATTGGCAAGATCTCAAACATGGAAAGAATAGTCATTATCATGGAGAGTAAGTCAACGAGTTGCTGAATTCTCTACGGTGCAACGTACTAAGCACTAGACTAACAGAGCGGCTTTTATCTCCACGAAAGTCGCCATCAAAGCAGGGGAGTTGGATGAAGCCTATGCTTTCAGTGAACGGGCTTTCGAGCTACTATCAATGGGAAAACCAACGCACGTTTTTGTGGCTGCAACCAGGTATCAGCAGGGTTACATCAGATTACTTCAAGGCTTTTATAACGAAGCATTAGCGCGTTTCCGGGACGCCTTGATTATCAGCCAATTCAATGAGTTGAGCAACGGTGTTCAGTCGTACACCGGCACTTCAGCAAGATGCAAATGGCGTATGTCCCAAGTGTTGGACTTGCAGAACTTGAAAGCTGAAGCACAGCTCCTTAGAGAGGAAGCCGAAAAGACAAAGAAAGAGCTATACGACACGGGGCTGTTCGTTCGAAGAGAGGGAGACGAATCTTGGGACACTCTTGTTCCGTTGCTATTTCGATAGTCGTCACCTAGCGTGAGCTTAATACAGGACATGGGGGTCTAAGGGCATGTTGTAGGGCATATATTGCTAGTATTCTGGTCATCGTGGGCCACACTATCTTTAGTTAGATTAATAAAATGACATTCACCTGTTCTTCATTTTGCTCTTTGTCAACAGCGACGTATCAAACCGAGCTCAAAATCTATACCTGTGTATTAGTATGATAACATAGCGCGGATGTAATGCGTGGTTGTATGGTATTGAGATTATAGATTCAAAATATGACTAGACGAGTATCAAATGAAAAATACGTTAATATAAACTGAAAGACGTATAAAGAAAAACCATGCAACACTGAGAGAACATTTATGCGTGTAGGTTATTCTATTTGCAATATTTTAGCCTAAAGAGCTACTTGCGTATCATAGGGAGAGAAAAGATTATGTATCTCCTAGCAAGATCAGAAGAAGACAACATATATGGATATATTAGGTAGTCCTCCATCTGACGCAGTAAACGTAGATTAGGCCGCTCACCAGGGGATAATGGAACCATCCCAATTGATGAACTGTCCCGAATTCTCCATTGTAGCGCCTTCAATATTTCGCACTAACCCAGCAATGCATGTGTCCATGTCATCCTCAAACTTCCAATTGTTGATCCTCGTTGAGACGAACCCTGGGTTCATCGAGATCACTGCGATATTTTCACCTGCCTTTTTGAATTCTTGGCTTAACGTTACGGTTTGAGCATTAAGGGCAGCTTTGGCCATGCGATATGCCAGCAGTCTTCCAGCATTTCCTTGTTTCAACTACGCATTAGTTTCGTGATGCGAAACAGTGTTTAGATACATACTTGTCATTGACCCATTCTTTGAAGATATGTTGACAATCAAACCAAACTTGCTCTTTTTCAGAGCCGGCAGAAAGTGCTTAGAAGTCAAAAAAGGCCCCTAAAGTTATTAGGCACTTGATAGTAGAATATTTCAGGCAAATTCATACTGTAGCCATGATACGGAACTCTTCATTGATAATGTCTGCTGTATGGTCTGTCCAAGATTCCGGGTGAATGTTGACGCCTTGAAAAAAACAAATTAGCTGAGAGGTGATCGAGGAAGTGCAAATAACCTACCTCCACAGTTGACGAGGACATCTAAAGGTTCTGATCCGTAAGCCTCTGCGCTCTTGATGATTGTATCCTCATCAGTGAATTCGATCTCTAAAAGCGTGGCTCCAGTGGCTCGGAGCTAAGCGGGGTGGTTAGCTGATACCTGATAGAAACACAAAGATATTTACATCTTGCATTGAAGTGTCAGCCTGAGTCTGCGGGCGGAAGGAGCCAAAGACGGTCCATCCTCGATGCTTGAAAGCCTTCACAAGATTCAAGCCAATGCCTCGATTCGCACCTATTCCATTAGAATGAAATTTATCTCAATATTTGATTCATGGGCCAACCTACCGACTATCAGAATTCTTCTCCCGTCCATTGCGATGATTCCAACTTCGGGTCCAAAGCTTGATGTGTTAACACTGCTTGAAAAATGAGGAATGAGTGCCGGACTGGGTGGAAGAGTAGGCAGATACCGTAGTCCATCGAATGCCGAACGCCAACACTTGGATTGTGACAGGCGGCGGGGTAAGAGGGGAAAAGTGCACTTTTGCGTAGTACTTTCGCACCATTTCAAGGCGGGGATTAAGAGTGCACCATACCCATGTAAATGTAAGCACGTCCCAGCCCTCCCTATGCTGTATGTATCTATGTATGGCGGGAGAGTACCCAAAGACGTAGATCTATGAGGGAGTTCACTGAAACATGTTAATGCTCGTGTCAGGACTTTTAATCTTGATTTGTCATAGACGTCGAAAAGCAATACCCACCCTCCACATATTCACCTTATCTATTAACCGCCCCCAATATGCAATACGAAGGTTTGAATCACGGCCGGCTGCAGTGAGTGCATAAGCTGATTCCTGCGAGTCGACAAATTGTACGGTGGGTGGCGTGGGGAGAGGCTCGCCCGACTACAGTGAGTCAATTAGCCGGCGCATGAAGATCATCATAAAACGTATGATGTGGGATTGAAGGAAGAGGGGAATGCTTCACCCGATTACAGTGTACTAGCTTTCTACTTCCCCATCCAGTATCAATATAGCTTCAAGTCTAGGGTCGTTTGCTGGATGCTAGGAGGCAGGTGCAGGAGGGGCGTGGACGTATCCAGATCGCGAGAAGCTTCCTATACAGATACGAGATTAATTTTGGGTATGTCGAGCAGTCATCCTCACACAAGAAAGTGAGGTTTAGTTCAAATAGCACTGCATCTCACTTTCGGTTCAAGTCTTCAAGTTTCATTATTCAGCAGGCAAAACTGAAATTGCACCAGCTACCTATAACATTATGGCCACAGACACTGTCTCCGATCAAATTCTTGCGTCTTTAAACCACTTGAGCGGTGTTAATGATTACAAGAAAGAGAGACCATATGAGATCTGGCTTGATCAACTTCCCAGGGGACTTGAGCAGACCAATGTGCGATTCGAATTACATGACAATATCCCCGTCACCGACGCGAGATCCGTAGGCTTTGATCAGTTTGACATTGAGCTTCATGGCTTTCAGTTCCTCCAACAGGAATTCCCTGTCCAGTGCCGCATTGACGGTTCTGATTCCGCCAACGCAAGTGATGAACAAAGAGCTCATATCTTATCATATATTGATATCATGAGCGACTTCCTTTGCCAAACCTATGGCGGTGTCAAAGCAGTTGCTTATGACTGGAGAGTAGGAGTTAAAATCTTATATATGTAATACTTTCGTCTCTAGATCTGACATCTTCAGGTACGACGCTCTCGAGATAGCCCTGTCAACAAGTCGCCCCTGATTTACACTCTTCCCGATGAAACCGATGCGAGGAAGATTACTATAGATGTCGCCCATCAAGTCCATGCAGGTACACTTTGTCATCAGCAGCCGTGCAAGTTGTTTTCCTTGCCCCTTCATCGAGCACTCTCTGCCTGGGCTCCTGACATTGGTCACAATCACAGATGGATCTCCAAACGGAATCAAGAAGTCACTCTCATATCTCTTGACCCCCGACGAGCAGAGTGAAGTCATCAGTGGAAAGTACAGGCTCAGGGTTGTCAAGTAAGCCTTATTCACCTCACTCTCTCGATTGCCCTTAATAGTAGTATCTTATCTGTATTGAATCCCAGTCTATGGCGGCCACTCGTGCCAGTAGTCGAAGTTCAGCCACTTGCCCTGTGTGATAGAAGAAGCGTCGTGGATGCCGATTGGGAACAAGTCGAAAAGATACAGACCAACTGGATTGAAGAGTCCATGTATCTGCGTCATAACCGACAACACAAATGGTACTGGCTGAGCAATCAAACCATAGATGAGGTCACGTCATTCGTAGTCTGGGATTCCGAAAAGGCGGATAGCTTGTCAGGTATGCTTCAAGTATAGGACAAGGCTCATTGATTATGTCAACCTACTTATATTAATGACAGCAAGCGTCCCACATTGTTCTTTTCATGTGGCACCACCTGAGCCCTCCTTTAAGCAAAGGGAGAGTATTGAGATACGCTACCTACTATGGACACAGCTGTAAGGCGAGGATAGGAACGGTCCAAGTGCTCTGAAGAGGAATCATGAGTTCAAGAGCGGTATTGTTTCTGAGCAGGCGATTTCTGGATTTTGCAGGTCATTACAATAAGAATGTTTCCATAATCCGCCGTGTATGCAGCAGAAGTAACTAGTAACTTCATGTAGTTATAGTTATCCTTGACTGTCATCTGACTATAAGCTAGTTAACTCGTGTTTGACATTATCATCATGATTTTGCAGCAGTAAACTAGATGATGGATCCACTAATTGCGCGTATAGTCACATTATCCTAACTCTCACTTTATTCTTCTCTAGTATCGGGATAGGGAGGATTAATACTAGGACTGGTCTTAGTCAGATACGATGCATACTTATCACCTCGCCAGACTATGAATCTAGCACTACCCGACTACGCGCGGCCTCTCTAAAGGAGGTCTCGGGATCTGAGAGTTTACGTAGATTGAACAAACCTGTCTACTCTGCTTGGGATGGGGACCACGGAGACCCCGAATTAATACCCCCCAAGTCTTGTTTCTGAAGACTACTGATGTAACCCTACCTGTGATTGGTATGACTATGGATTCGACGTTCATATCATGGCTGCTTTCCAAGCGAGGTAGGGTACATGATATGACATTCAAGGGTGTGCCAATAGCATATTTGCACTTTTGGCATCACATGCCCATTTTTAGGGTAGTAAGGCTCTGCACTTATCAAAGACAAGTATATATAACCATGCGGGGCTTTCTCTGACCTGGAAGCAGACTTGTACTCAGCATCAAGCTACAAAACATTGTTCGGCTCGTGAGTAAAAAACCTGCATGCAGTTTCACAGAAATTGTCAAGGCGTGAACTAATCATCAGACAAGCAGAAGACAAACTTTATCTCAACGAAATCATCACAAATTCATATCGTCTTCTAAATTGGCTAGTTACCATGAAGGGAGAAAACAACATCACACAGCGAGTGAACTTGAAGCCAGGTGGGAAGCAAGACCAGAGAAAACAACCATGGAAAGCATTCATCAAGGTGGAACATACCCCAGACACGCCAATTGTCATCGGGGACAATGCTCGTCTCTTAGGCCATCGTGTCAACGCTCATGTAGGATAGTTCAAGGGAAACATACTAAGTCAAATGGGCAATGAGTTGCAACTATACGAGGTGGCATGACTTGGTGGTGGTGGTAGTGGTAGACTCGCGCTAGGTGCACTGCAAGATAATCCACCCTTAGCTGCTATCTACTACCTATAACAAGACACCTGCGTGCATATTACAGGGTTTAGCATCCTGATACTAGGTTCTAGTGCAATGATATACTAAACAACAGAAGTTTCTAGCACTTCGTTTAGCGTCCCAAACGTGGCGTCAATGCGCTCTACGTCGGCGATATTAGCGGCTGCTTGTCGGAGGAGGCGTATCCCCGTATCATCAATGGTGTTGATACAGTTTGGGAGAGTCAGCGGGCAACAGCAGCAGAGCTTGTCAGCTTTCGAGCCCAACCTTGAAGAATATCTTAGTATGAGGGTGGGATAAGGGGAACCTCGTCTTCTAGCACTGGAGTAGAAATGTCCAACTCTTTGAACGAATTCGTAATGCTTTCAAAGGCATTCGCCATTGTGGTTGTTACTCTAGAATCTTAGTATACAACTAATATAAAAAATGACGTGATAGAAAAGCTATCGAGTAATGAATAAGACCACGTGAGACTATCAACAAGAACGAAGACGCATGAACGTGAACATGCGCATACTAGACTATTGGAGGCGGGGACTAAGTTAGGATTTACAGAGTTGCAAGTGGGCGACTCCTAAATTAGGGGATCTCCCCCTTACTTTCACCAAAGAATCTGCACAACGTAGCATGATCGCGCAGGGTTTTCATCCAATAAAGTTGTTCCATATACTTCTATGTCTCATTAGCAACAGGTCCTATTTCTGGGTGTCTACGTATGCACGCGTCCTCATCCTGTGTGAGATATAACAATCTGAATGATATGACGGAGCATATACCAATAGAGGGAATAAGCATTGGATGCTACACAACCTGTAATTTAGCGTATAAAACTACTAATATACATCTAATATATCAATGAGAAGTGTCTCTTCGATATTTCACATGGTAGAAATTGTTGAATAAGGGTCAATAGGGATACTCCGGTTCGCCCTTACAGTAACTATGTCGGCAATATCCAAAAGGTTCAAGTGATGTGGAGAATCCTTGGTGTGGTTGTTGACCTAGTCTACTTTCCGTTCGACTAAATCGAGCGTCAGCTCCTCTCCAGTGGCCCAAAGGTCTGTAATGCAAGCTCACAACGCTGGAATCACCAACTTCCAGGAACGCAATGGCTATCTGCTGTTTTGTGGATTCGTAAGAGCGATTGGCATGAATAAAGTCTGGCCAGAGTCAAAGAGTCGTTATGATCAAGTTAGTCAACCGAATCCAATAAAACCGATACCCTATGAGGTACGTGAACTACAGGAGCTAGAGACAAAGATGCCATGCGTTAGTTACACTATTGTGAGAGTCTTCCACTCCCATCCTTCCAACCTTTCATTGAATATCGTGATCCTTCCGATTCTCTCGAACGCCCCAGTTTTCTTCGTAGATTTGACCAAGAGTAAACCTTCCCAGCTATTATCTCCATCACATCTTTCGATTATCAGACCAGTTACGTTCCATAGATATGGCTGGGGGATTCAGCCCGAAGTTATATTTATGGGAAGATCCAGAGCCGCACTTGATACTATTTTGCCGCTGTTTCGGAGACTCAAGTCCACGCTTGAGCTTTCTATGCCTAACTCTAAATCTTTCGCTCACCCGGTGAGGATGATTGAGGATGAGGCTACTTCGCCGAACAAGTCTGTGCTTTTCTGTTGATACTCGATTCTCTCGATTTAAGCTATGACTTTTTCACCTCTCTTCCAGGAAATCGGTCGGTAGATCTGGCCGATGATGGACACCCACGACCACGTTGGGCCGATGTATGTCTCTGTCACTACTCTCTTGTCGAACTTGTTATTGTATGTCGATCCAAATGTATGCATAACCAAGCATATGGGTGAACCCAATGGCCTGTCGAAAGGTTTTTGGTACCATCGCCCAAGGTATATCAGCAAGGTGGCTCGACAAGCTCTCATTGGTTGTACTAAATATCTCCTGCTCTCCCCAACAATAGCTTAAAGCTATGTAGTCAACCGTGGCGGGATGGTTGGTAGAGAGGTGAATATGATCTGGAGCTTCTATTTGGATAAGCTGATCTGGGGCAAAACCTGGTCTGTTAATGGTCCTCGATTTGCAGAAATCGTGCGTCTCTAGACATTCTGTGATCCGATCTCGGACGATCGAGCGCGCCGCCGCACAATCTGCGCTTTGGTGGATTGGACGGCGGCAAATCATAGGAGTTTGGAGCCATTGAGGATATATATATACTCTATGTCATTATTACGTTTGATATGACTGGCTTAATTGGCATAGCTTGGTTCAAAAATAGCTGTGCTGAGTACAACTTGTTTGCTTCGAATAGGCTCTGCGAGCAGGCGTACTGAGTGATACGAGTTTCGCTTCCCATCGTGCAGTTTCTTGGGACTACCATGAAACAATCAACAACACTGAAATCCCCCTCGGTGACCACCAAAACAGCGCGGTCAAATTGATTTTCCTCAGTACTAGTTATGAATGGTCGTAGAGCACCATAGAATACATGGCATATCTGGCAGTTTGTGGATTGCGCAGAGCATTTCAATCGAGTCGGGGATATTTCGACACAGTGAGGGCAGCCACTTTTCTTTGATGTAGAGGCGCACATGGCTATATCGTAGCATACAAAATATTTGGGCTGGCGCCTGGCTACACAGCTAATAGGCAGTTGTCAGATTGTGCACTGAAAAGGGCGCGAGAGGACCGACCAGTCATATATGGGTTCACGGTATCTTGGTGATGGAGGCTGGGAGGCAGTTCGAGGCAGACTGTGGCCAGCCTGGTTTTTCATGATATAAGTAAGTATAAGTGGAACTGACGATATTTATATGCTAACACCACGAGCAAGTAGGTATTAGATACGTAGTATGTTGCCCCAGTCCGGTCAAATTCGCGATGGGAAAGCATTAATATTGTGCAGGTTGTAGCTAACATATCAAACTAGATATTTGATAATAGCGAAATGGAAATGGACCAAGTCAGTCGAAGTAATGCAGGGAAGCTCAGGCTTTCAGGGCTCAACCCAACGTCAGGGGCCCAAGAACCCAAGTGAGCCCATGGACCCGCAACGCTATGATTATAGTTTGGCTTGGGCTTTAGGTAATGTTAGTGTTGGTAGTGTTGGCTATAACTATTGGCAGATATAAGCGATGGCATGCAATTTATGAATTACCTTCCTTACCTGTAGGTACGTACCTATGGACCTAGCTACATGAATGTATATAAATCGTAATTGAGGCTCTCTTGCGATGTGGGGTGTATGTCTCCATAAATACCCGAAGAGGGCCCCACTTGAGACGCTAGTGCAGCTAACAAGCTGACGTCATATGCTGCAGAACAACCAACCCCCGTCGCATTCGCCGCGGCATACCTACTCATGTACTGACGCACTCACGATGCATAACGCAAAGAAAGGCTCTATAAGTACAATGCCGAAATCCCAGCCACTGCAGGCACCTCCCACCGGGGCCCGACCCCTGATGTTTCGGTGGCCTCTGCTCTGCGCTACATCAGCCCTCGTTCTCCTGCTGCTCTCCTCTGGCACTTTCGACATATCCCGTGTCTTACCTCCTCGCCTTTCCCCCTCCAACCATGACAACCATGACAACCATGACACAACTCCCGCCTCGGCCCTGGAGACGTGCGCATGGGAGACCCTCGAGCCGCACGTCTCCCTCCTCTCCGTCCCACCCATCAGCCGCTCCGACTTCTTGGCACGCCAACGCCGCCTAGCCAGTGCTTTGCGATCCGCAGACATCGACGCCTTCATAGCCGAACCATCAGCCTCGTCAGCATACTACGCCAACATCTCGGCGCGATTCTCTCTGTCGGAGCGCCCATACCTGCTAGTCCTCGACAACGCTGCGCGCTTCTCCTATCTAGTCCCGCAGTTCGAGACGGGCCGACTCAATCCGACGTCGCAACACATGGTCTTCGAGGGGGACATCGACAGTGCAGGCATACCTTGGCGCGAGGAGCTGAGTCCTTACGCTGTACTTTTGGAGAGCGGCCGCCTTGGAAAAAAGAAAGAGAACGGGAAAGGGAAGGGGGAGGGAAATGGAAAGGGAAAGGGAAAGATAAAAGTCATGGTCGACGAACATGCGCGCCACATGATTGCCGCAGGCCTGCAATCCGTCGGCGTCACCGTGATCCCCATGAGCGACGAAGTGAAGCAGCTCCGCGCCGTCAAGACCGAGGCCGAGATCGCCATCTTGAAGGGCATCAACGCCTTCACACTTCAGCTCGTGCGCGCCCTGCAGGGATGTTTGCGTCTCGGCCTCACACAGGAGGACGTCGTCGCAGCTGGACAGGCCCTGTTCACGCGCGCGGGGGTCGGGCAGGGATACTGGGCCATCGCGCTGTTCGGGTCGCAGGCGGCGTATCCGCACGGCGGGAAGACGGGCGCCACCTTGCGCGATGGCGAGTTCGTCCTGCTGGATATCGGGAGCGTGCTGCATGGGTACGGCAGCGATGTCACTCGTACTATGCTCCCGCCCGGTGGGACAGCGAGCGATGAGTTGTTGGGTATTTGGCAGACTGTGCGAAGTGCCCAGACGGCCGGGTTCGAGAGGATGCGGCCCAACGAGACCTGTCGCGATGCCGACGCTGCCTCGAGGGTCCCTGTCGAGGAAGCTGGATACGGACCGTATTTTACCCATCGTCTTGGGCATGGGTTGGGGCTGGAGATGCACGAGCACCCTTATTTGAACGGAGCTAATTATGAGAAGCTGAGGGTCGGGGTAGTCGCTACTAATGAACCGGTAAGTTTAACCTAGAATCTGCTGCTTTTCTTAAGCGGGGCCATGATGGCTTACACGATCATGATGATCTTTTAGGGAATATATGTCACCGATGAGCAAGCGACGCAGCTTGGGAAGAGCTCTGGCTTCGGTGTCAGGCTGGAGGACCCTATCCTGGTCACCGAAGAAGGGGGCGTGCCCTTGACGGGTAGACGAGCCGAGTCTCCCTGGGACCTGTGAAATGATCCTGTGGTTTCCTAATCCGTCATTAACTAAGACCGACAAGCTTATTCGTGACTGGATGAGTTGATGTTGATGTTGCATCATTTGCCCGATGAATAGCTCGAGGTTGTATGCCGCTGAGAAAATGACGTCGGGAGAATTCTGTCCTCATCGGAGTCTCGGACTCCTCTCGCTCTTCCGAGGCTCTGACAGGAAACTCTCGTGATTTTATGCAGGTTCCCTGTTTGGTCCTCACGGGCCTGGACTTTAGGCATTCTAGTCGATGGTCCATAATAGGTTTGGTAAATATGGTGAAGCTGGTGGGCTCTGATGTGACTGTCTAGAATTGACTTCCTATGTGAGGCCCAAAATCTCCTACCGGTAGATCTCAAGTATATTTGTACAAACTATTTCCCTAGAGATTTCTTCACTCTTTCCCTCAAACGATGGTCCTTGGCTGAGAATCTATACCCATACTGTTCAGACTCAGTATCATTTCTCTGAAAGAGGATGTCCTTATTTTGGTTCAACCCCATATCTCGTGTAGTGTTCAAGGCCACCTGTGAGTCCGAGGCCGACCTCGTCCTCGTCTTCGCCTTCACATACGTCCTCGACATCGAGTACCGAAAGCCATCTATGGTGTAGCTCTTGGTTTGTGGTAAAGATAGCATTCATCTGAACCAGCTACTGGAGCGTGTAAGGCGGGACGGGTCGGCCTAATTTCCTCTCATAATGGCGTCGCACTTCCTCCGGTATTATCGCGCCACGACTTCTGAGCAAAGCTATAATGCTGCCATGCTTTAAAACGTCGCGTTCCGCCATATTAGTCTGCACATCTTGGGTAGAGCCGTTTGAATCCTTCCAGGTAATTACATATATGTTTTGTCAAGACTCAACTTGCCACTTTCTTTCACATACCAAATATCTCGGAAGCAAGAGTTGCATTTCTGAAACGGTTTTGCGATCGCTCAGTAGTTTTTATGCTTCTAGTATGTCTTCTCTTGTGTTTAGGTAGAGCGACTATGTCGTCTTCCTAGTCTTGCGTTTCATCATTTGTATCTCTTTAGCCAAATGAAAGCACCTCACCGGAAGCAGATGAATGTCCCGTCTGTTCCCTGTTGGAAGAAGAAAGAAGATTCTGCCCAGAAAGTGGTGATTAATATGATAACTGCCTATTAATATCATTTGAATGCATGTCACGCGAGGAAATAACGAGCGAGATTTGACTCATTGCACCAGAAAGGGTATATAATAGGCGGTCATCGCTGCGTGGACAGGCAATCCCCGTATGCTTTGCAGGAAGACCTAGAAGGGGCCGATTCTTGCCCCCCAGGTCGTTCAGCTATGAGAAGAAAAAGCATCCCATTAAGCGTGATTGTCATATTTAAGATGTTGTATGAAGTAAAACCAAGATAGGGCACGATAATCCACAAGATAGTGTTGTAGTTTTTCTCCTCTTGACTTATAGAGTACTTGTCTACCCAGCCAATTCGCCTGTTGCTTATCCCATCGTCAACTAGATACCGTTGCAACATACTGGGGAGGCATCTCGACCGGTTTGTGCTCAAACTTCGTCATCCGTCTCTTGCACAAGTACCACGTGGCAAGGCCGGTAGTAATAAGCAGGACTGGCACACCGATGCCCACCCCAAGGCCGACACCCTTTTTCCATTCGTTGTACTCAAGATCTCTCTGCGTTTGTAGAAACATGTCGAAAAATGCACTGGGGCTGACATAGAAGTTCTGGGTGCTATCATCAGGCAAAAAGCTCGAGTAATTCCTTCGCAGAGAGAGGTCGGTCTGATAGAACGCATTTACCCATGCCTGCGCGCTGCTAGTGTTTGGTGAGAACTCGGTGGGGAAAGAGTCCAGGATCGCACCCGGATTGAAGACGAACTCCTCCCCTGTCACATCTAACATGGCGGAGAGTGTATGAGTAAGACGATAAGGCGAAAGCAGGATCTAGAGAGATGGAAAGGACAACATGGACTCACTGATCTGCCAACCGACGGACCAAAGAAGCGTAACAGGGTTACTGGGATCCTTTGTCTGCCATTTAATCGTGTAGTTCACGTAAGGGTCAAGGAGAGGCATCAGATCTGCCGAACCGACTTTGTCGGGGTATGCTGTGGGAGGCAGCGAACATCCTCCTCCGCTATGTGTATCGTCGCACCATACTTCAAAGGGTCCAAAGTCAGCGGAATTCCTCTCTATTATCGGTGTGGTACATACTGAAAGATAATAGGCATGGATCGAGTGAGTATTCCTCGCAACGCTTCGCGACATTCCTCCCAGAAGCTAGGGAACTTGAGAAAATAGCAGTCGCGATCAGCCGATTGCTCTTCATTGCGAGGCGCGATCTGGGTTCTCTCTCAGCGTAGGTATGGACTCTTAATTGTCAAAGAAACGAAATGGGAGAGAAAGGTTCGAGGACAGAATTTGGAAAAAGAAAATTCTATCTCAAGAAAGGAGACTGCTCAATTGAAGAGCAGAAGTTCCAGGAGGAGATATGTTTCGATCTGATGCACAATCCGCGCAGGACCTTTTGACTGGGGGTACCAACATTATTGCTATGAATAGCTCATCACAGTTGTCACCTGTGAAACAAATGTGCCGCCCAACACCCATTTCTCGGCCCTTTTTCATTGATTGTTGGTTCTCCTGCATGGCTTGTACAGCCTGCTCCCAGGCTCAAACGACGACGGGTAATACCGCCAATAGACCTACTACCTGCAGGCATTGTATATGGGACCAACGGTAACGGTAGGACTTTCACATGTGCCTTTGGGTTTGATCTGTAAGATATCTCGCATACTATAGTGTTCTTCCGGAAGGTTGTATAGTTTAGGCAGCCTTGCACGCCGCATGCCCCTAGGGAGGCCTGAAGACTTGTTCTTCCTCCGGTGTTAAATATACCAACCAACCAACCAGCCCAACCTACATCGGCTGGCATTCGTACTATGCCTCACCAGCCTCACAGGTCAAGTGTCTGTCTGCAGCATCTTTCGCAGCCCAAAAGTTGGTACCCAGTGATCCTGAGTTGGAGAAATCGAGAAACTAACATATTGGCACAATACCCATGTCCTGGGTACCCTGCAATCCAATCCCTTTCATTGCAATCTCGCTAAACAATTTGCTTCAACTCTGTTGAATCGAGTCCGCAACAAACTCGACTTAAGGCCACGCCTTCAAATCACTCTCAGACCATGGTCATAATGCTAGCACTCCAAGTCATTTAGTCATTAGTTTTTCGTTACGTCCACATCGAAACCGTTGGAATCCTATGTTTGTGATGACGCAAATATATGGCAATATGTTGACGATTACTATGAAAAGATTGTGCAATCAAGCAAATGAACTAAATGAATGTTGTCGAAGAATTGAAGTTGTACCCCCCACTCCTCTCTGGCTCTAATAACATGGTATTCTAGCCACTGATAAAGGAAATACCAACATTGCTGTCAAAGATAGCGGTACGTCGACCTCACGTACAAGTATAGTAGTTATTACAAAAACCCCCTTCCTCACAGACCGCGTACACATAGCATGGATTGCCATCTGCACCACACTAGTCGGGAGTGAAAGACCTCATCAGCATTACATTAGAGATTCGAGGCGGCGCTGGCAGTAGCTTACAGAAGAATAACAGTCCCCGACGGGTCCCGAATCATCGAAACAGACGTTATCCACGGTGCCGTAGAACTAAATTCGGCCATCAGTAACCCTTCAGGTACGAAACGGAGAACTCGCTGTTTTACATACGCCTATCTTCTCTTGTCGGTTCAGCAAAGTGGGTGTTGCCACGACGCGGACGAGAAGTGCCGCGTAAAGTGTGATCCAAGTAAAGATCATGATGTTTAAGTATCTTAATCAGTATAATATTGAGAGAGAGTTCTGGTCTGAGATGTCGAACGGGGCTTTGGGTGAATGGTGATAGACAGCGTTGATGGTCAGAGTTCTTGATAAAGCTCGTTCTAGTCTGCCTGTATGCCACCTTCTTATTATACTTCGAAGTCCAAGCCATCCTGCTGTTACCTTTCTTTTGATTCTCTATATATAACAACAGTTGACCATCGTCAACAATGTGCCGCAGGCCTGCGCTGTCTTGTTGGTGAATGGGATCCCCCTCTCAAGCTGGATATCTATATCGGGTTTCACGGTCCTTACATAGACATACATAGTAGAGAGCACTTTTGAATCATGGATTTGTAACGGCACGTGGAGAAACAAGAGACCAGAGTTGGGTAGAAGTCTGAACATTGTCCTCCAGTCCCGACCCCGTCCGCACTCAGTGAGTCGACTCGACTCTTCAGACCGCGGGGTCTTCCTCTCCAAAGATAAGTAGGTACCGAGCGGCACAGCTCGAATCTCCATTTATACACAGTTTAAGCGATTGAAAGAAGAGGAGCTGAAACTAGGCAATCCCATATTATTCATTGTCAGTCACCAACGATATATCACCAACCAACGTCGTTCACTCTCCATGACCAACGCCGGCGATGCGTCCAACATCACTAGCACGGTTACATAACTATTTCAGACTATTCCTGGAGTGATTCCTCGCTTAATGAAACCAACAACATCTGCAGATGCAGGACGGCGCAGACTCTCATGTATTCAAACTCTAACCACAACTCTGACAAGCGAGGCATTCAGGCGGTCCAGCACGCTCCATCTAGGAAATGCCGCTTGCCGCTTGCCCCTTTCTCTAGATATGGGGTAGGTAGCTGTAGCGATCACGGGGAGTTTTGATCATCTCGGTTGCGCCAAGCAGAGGATCAGGGCGATGGGAACCAACTGACCAACTCCCAAATTTACTCGCCAATTACCAGCCTCGCGACATAATCCTGCCTTTCTGCAACATTATGGCTGCGTGCCGTGAGCTTAGAGACACCTTGCGCGTTGGTCTCTGGGCTTCAAAATAGTAACATAATCGTGCATTGCTGCTAAATCAGGATGCAGCTTGAGACACACATCAGGTCGTGGGATTTCTGCTCGCCCTACCGCATTCATGCAAATCTCATGGTATCGAAGCTCTGCACGGCGCAGGTGGCGGTCTTCGACGTGGACGGGATCCTCGATCCCTCGACCGTGGTGACCACCGTATGCCAAGTAGCGACCAGGACGAAATATGAAGATCGAGAAAGTTGCGATACTTTCTAAAGGGGGCACCGAGTAAGTATGAGCGAATCATAATATAAGTTAGAGCGCTCCGGGTCCAAAATTCAATCTCCTCGAGCTGGTGATCACACTTTCCTGCCTTCTCTTACGCACACATCGATCTTCAGCTCTCATTTTCTTTTGAAGCAAAGTTTTCTCGTCTCACGCAACTTTTTATATCTCTTACTTTTGAATCGAAATGGCCGACGCTATTGGCTTTGTTGCCGACATCCTCGGCATCTGGTCATTCGGTGCCGATGCTCTCTCCAATCACATTCCTGATGCTTCCACCTACAAGGTTCGGGCCGCAGTAAATGGCTACCAACTTAATGGGCAGGGGCTCTCAGGCGCAGATGGAACCATCAGTAATATCAAATCCTACAATATCAACGGCAACCTCATCGGCGCCGGCGACGGCGCTTCTATCGGCAGTGGCGACGTGGCAGAGCTGCAGGCAATCCAGAACGATGGTGACTCTCAACAGTCCATCACCACCGAGTTCTGTAAGTCAGACACCTACGATAATATCCCAAAAGGCAAGTCACTGATATCTTGTTTTTCAGACGCGTCGAACGATGCTATTTGCATTGCCTATATCACTGCTATGATGGACCAAGAGACAACTGGCTATGGATGGACCGGTGACTGGGGCTACACTTGTGGGCTGGATTGGTATCTGTCTGGTATTCTTGTATGTGGTACCTTTCCCCCCCCTTTCTGTGGTGTCGCATGTGACCCCAGGTAGCTGATAATATGTCCTTCCTTTTCCATTAGCTGGCGAACACCGTGGGGTCGAAACAGTAAGTATACGTACGTCCTGGACTCTTAACGAAACAGAATGCTGACTTCTGAATAGATCGACGCGTTGCACATGGATCGATGGTGACCATACCAACGACATCCAGGCAGGCGTGATTGCGATCAGCTGGCCTGATTTCGTCGGCAATAAATCGTCACCACCGACCGGTGATGGTACGAACCTCTGCGGATCCAGTCTCCGTGCCTGGCCCAACGAAGGTGGAAACCAGATTCTGTCTCCGACTGGCGTCATTGCTGCGCGCCAGATCGGGCCGCGAAAGTCTCGTCGCTCTGATGATCGGCTGGTTGTCAGCCATCTCGTAAGCCACAACGCGACCGAGCTGTGCTTGTCCGACACCAGCTATGGCCCCGACTTTGTCTCCATCAGCGAGGGTGTTTACTGCAACATGGAGACTCACGAGGTCATGCCTGTCTGTGACGATGCGAGCGGTGGGGTCACAAGTGGCTGCCTTGAGATCAATGGGACTGAGAGCCCTGCTGCTAGCGTTGCTGCTGATGGTTCCAAGAAAGCGACAGGTCATACACATGTTGTGGAATGGAAGTGAGACTCCTGACGATGTGTTACCCGCGCTGGAAGGTCATCTCGTTTACAACCTTTTCATGAATCCCTCTTTCTTTGTTCCATATCTTCTCCCTTCGCTCTTTCGATTCTAGGGGCTCGCACTTTGTTGGAAAGTAAAACGAGCCAGTACAAAACCCAGAAGCCTCAGTTTTGTCAATACCAATCAGGGTTAACCAGAGAGCCCGCCTCGCACATTGTTGATGTTCGCCCTAGCCGTCTTATCAATTGAGTTCTATTCCTACACGGGTTGAAATATGACTTAATGTGAAGTAATTAGCCCCTACCTGGGAGGCCGGCCAGATAACCTCACTAAACGATCGCAATGGAAGGAAAACAACGTATAGGTGCCGAGTGTTATTCGTCAGTCTCCCAATAGGATGCCGCGGAGTGCTCTGAGAAGTTATGAGAGGTGCAATGGGATGTGTATTATACCGCATCAGGTCATAGATGTAGTATTGGCTCAGCGACAGTTTTTAGATGTCAGCGCATCAGGAATGAGATCCGACATACTGGTGCAGAAAAAAAACACCATTCTTCATCTCTATTATTCCTCACGAGGGCATGTCGCTTTTCAATCAGCGCCCCCGCCCAAAACCGTTTTTTTTTTTTTTTTTTTTTTTTTTTTTTTTTTTTTTTTTTGCGTTTCGCTGCCATATCCTAAGTTGCCGGGATCGTCCAAGCCTGACGGAGGAACTGACACTTGAATTCAACCAGCAAAATCACAATTCGGCAATGATCAGTCAGCAGCTTGATCTAGTTTGCAGCCACCAGACCTGATTATGTGCCATGAGCGTATGCTCACCAAATCTCGGTCACGTCAATCAGAAAGTCGAAAAGACGAGGCCGCAGCGCCGGCTTTGTACAATAAGAGCCTGAGTTTGAACGCACTCCCTCTTCTGTTTATCTCCTGGTGTCAAATTCCAAGTCGTCGTACAACTCACTTCACTTATAGTTACCTCTGTAGGTACGTAGCTCTTTGGGAGATAAGACAAAATAAAACGTGCGCCGGAGTAGTTTCAGAGTCAATTTAATATAAGTACTTAAGTAATCTAACGGAAAAATATATGCGGACAGCTACACATCTGTACAATTTCATGTAAGTAAATCAGCAACAACTAATTAAAAGCTTACCTAAAACGACCACGTCGTTCACATTCCCCTCCCCTTCCCTCTGCTTCTTCACCCTCTTCCTCCTGCTCCTCGATAATAGATTCTGGAGTGATGCACTCACCCATATCCACAAAAGGCGAAGTAGAAAAGTGATGGCGCGTATATCTCGGCACAGTTAACCGCGCAGTCCGCTGCGGGTTTGACATTTTCGTATCACTGCATCTATCACGCGAACCACGCGGTCTCGGTTCTATCTTTTTCGAGAAGCGTAAGGAACGGCTACGGGTCGGAGTTCTAGAATAAATAGAATCCGGGATTGAAATCGAGACAGTACTCGGAACCGTATTAACGGCAGGTTGTAGATGAAGCGGCGGAGATGCTGAGGTGACCCGTACCCGCGGCATCGGCGAGGCGCCGCGCTCGATCTCGTTTCCGTGCGCTAAGGCTTGAGCAGCGGTGTAGGCGGTGTGATATTTGGGGGTATCACTATTATTTGCAGTATATGCATAAGGAGAAGCATACTCGTTTTGTACACTTGCGTTTTCTTGATGGTTAGCTCTGCTGTGCCGAGTTTTGTATGCCGGTCTAGGAACTGTGAGGGCTTCGAATCCGGATCCGGATCTGGAGTGAGAGTTCAAATTTGAGTTGCAGTAGTTTGTTGAGTTTAAGTTAGAGTTGGAAGGGTTTGTAGGGTTGCTCAGCATGTTAGAACCCGAATCTCCACGCGCGAGATACCGTGAACATTCGCCTTCTGGCTCTTGTTCAGGCCCCGCTACGGCTAATTCATCACCAAGGTGATTAGCCTCCATCTCCGCCGCAGCAGCCTCAAGATTCTCAACAATACTCTTCTGCCCGTTCCCACCCTCACACTCTGGGTCATAATCTTTCGGCGTGTCAGGGAGATGATGATCAGAAATCTCAAGAAGGCTGTTTGAGCCTGTTTTCAAGGAAGCGAGAGACTGGACTAAGTCATCTTCAATCTTCTCACTAGCTCTCCCCTCCTCAATCTCCCGCGCAATCTCATCATACTCATCATACCCAATGATCTCGCGCGCATGACGAATAACCCAACTATTAGTGGCAGTAAAAGGGGGTCTAATAGGCTTGTTCTTCATCGAATTCGACGCAGGCATTGTGTTAAACTGCTGAACTGCTGAACTGGTCTTATTAGTAAAATGGATTTCAGGATCTAGGGATGTTGAGATTTGGACTGTGAAAAACCACACTGGGATTCTTGATGTTAGATTTCGTAATGTATTCTCTTCAACACAGTATATCTGATTCACGCAGAACAGGGGTTGGCCGAATCTATTTAAGCACCACGTCAAATCGCCAAGCATAAACGTCAACAATTAATTGCGGCTAATATCATAGGGAATGTTACAGGTCTGTAAAAGAGTAAGGTTAACTTCGGGAACAGCTCCTTTGTAAGAGACAATGGGTCGTTCAAAGACCCGGGTATTGGCGCTTCCCTTGACGTAGAGGACATATAGATTCACCATCAACAATCATAATGGTACAACACAATGCTTTTCAAAAGGGCAGACTCAATTCTCTCACAATTAGTAGAGCGAGCATTGTTCAGCTCGTAATGAAACACTAAGGTACGCATATCACAGCTACTACAGGACACAGGGGGACATAGAAGAAAGAATTAGCAATCGAGGCAAGCCGAAATCTCTACCAGTACAGTGTCAAGGAAAATGGCTGCCGATATTTACCACACGTCCAAGCAAAGCAACCAACCATTTTGCACCCCTATGCTTGGATATGAATGTAAACTTTTTTTGTAAGGATTCGGAAAATTGTTGCCCGAAATAGAATGAGTTTCTAAGAGCTCATACCCAGAACGTTCTGGGTTGTCAGTCCATATGACTAGACTGGTGGGCCTTCTGACAATAAAATGAGGATTGTGAGCATTGTGCCGCATGAACATAACCATCGCCATGTCCTACACAGTCCAAGTCCACTCAGGCCTCTCGTATGATCTTGAGCCAGTGCTTCAAGCGCCCAGACTAGGGAACGCATTCTGGTCGCTGGTGTTGATCTGAGCGTTCTCACGACCAGCAGCAGGACGGCCACCACGGAATTCGCCACGGTCGCCACGTTCGCCACGGAAGTCACCACGGCCACCACGGCCACGGCCCTCGCCGCGTCCACGACCACCGTCACCACGGGCACCGCCACGGGGACCACCGCGACCACCACCACGTCCGCCTCGGGCGGGACGCTCAGGCTCGATATAACGGTTGTCAATCTCAACCAGTTGCTTAGCCTTGCGCTCGCGCTCACGCTTGGCCTTGCCGCCAGTAGCGGCGATGAAGTCATCATTCTCCTCCTTGCTCAGAGGCACGGCGTTGGCCCACTTCTTATCGCCCTTGCTGCCCTCGTTGGGCTTGCGGATCTCGAGGTTGTCACCAAGAGCAAGCTTCTTCTCGGCCTGCTGGGCAAGGTAATCGGCGTAGGACACGCTCTTGTCCTCGGGCTCGGCAGGGGTGACGACCTCATCGCCATCCTCAGCGGTAGCCTCCTTCAACTCAGTCTGGGCAATCTCCTCTCCGACCTGCTCGTCCTTAGCCTCAGCACCGCCTTCGGCAGCGCCCCAGGATTGAGCGGCCTGTTTCTCTGACCCGCCACTGGTCCAAGTTAGAAAGAAAGCAATTTGAGCAGCGGGCTATGTGGACCGGTATCTTACGTGGGGAGACCCTTAGAATGCCTGTCATCACGATCACGGGGGAAACGGCCGCCACGGCCTAACACAGACTGTCAGATCAATAGCACCATATGGCAGGGTTGCGCAGGTGGCTCACCTCCTCGCTCCCGGGCGCCACGGCCACCACGCTGGCTGCCTCGGGGAACCTCATCAGTGGGCTTGCGCTGATTGGCGTTGGAGCCGGCGTTGCGATCGCGGAAAGCTGAAAGACAGACGGCGGTGGTTAGTAGATGCCTCGACGCCACCGACAGCTGTCAGCAGGGGGGTCGATGACTTACCTCCCTCGTTACCGCCGGGGCCCGAACGACGGGTGATAGTGGCGGCAGCAGGCTTAGCAGGGGCCTGAGGCTCGGCGTTGCGCTTGGTGGTGCGCGGGAGGGTCTTCTCGACCGTCTTCACAGGGCCGGACGGTTGGTCTTCCTCCTCGTCATTGCCTGGAAGGTAAGGATATCGGGGTTAGCGCGATTGTGATTGGCGTGAGGGGCCGCTCGGGCACAAAGTTAAAAGAATTTTCACCCAGCCGAGGTGGTTGGAGAGGGGAGCATATCGACAGATATCGACAGACGTACCGAGGAGGGCGAAGAGGTTCTGACCATGACACCACGTTAGTTCGAGCCGACGATGCAAGATTCAAACAATAGCCAATTGAACAGGCGACACGTCCATTCCTGTGTGTAATCGGGGGCGGCGCGATGATGGTGACGATGATGTCGGCGGCGACAATCGGCGCTGCCCAGCCCAGCCCAGCCCAGCTTCCCTTGCCTGCAGCTCCAGCGCGAAGACGAAGACGAAAACGGAGACAGCCCAAAGAGGGTTACGATAAGAAATAAAACACCAAAAAAATATTACAGGATGATAGGAAAATAACAGCAAACAGACAAACCGACAAACCGACAAACGACAGAAAACACACACCTTTGAGGCGACCGACATGATGTCGCCAATATTATTCGCCTTTCAGCAAGGCGTAGCTGTGCGGACCTCAATCAAGCCGGACGTGGCGATGTAGAATGTCAGAGGAAGAAGAGGACACGGCCTAGCAGGTCATATCCCAGCGAAGGTGGAAGAAATAGGTGTGATGCGAAGTCTGTCCTGGGCCGCGGGGAGGGACTGGACAGGACGGGGTTGTGGTTGTTAACCAGGTGGGTTGGGTTGGGTGCAGTTCAGTTCGTTGTGTGTGTTTGGTGGGCGGTGGGCGTGGGCGGTGGGCGTGGGCGGTGGGCGAGGGTCGAAGCTTTCTTCCCACTTCCCACTTCCCACTTCTTTTTTTCGCTGCGCACCAACCTTCTGCCTGCCTCTTCGCTGCTGCTGCCCCTCTGTAACTACCTACTTAAATTCCAGGTTTAGTGTGCTGGAGGAGGGGGAGCTCTGTCGCTTAGGCGGGATCGGAAAATGTTTTGGCAGTAGAGGGCCGCCAGTGGGGTGGGGCGGGGCTACCTTTCCGTGCTGCACAGCGAGTTTTGATTTGCCCACTGTATTTTCCAGAGCTTCAGAGCTATTAGTGCGCTGCTGACTCATCGAGCTCATCTGGGGTTACTGGTTGATAAGCTCTAGATAGGGTCAGATAGGGCTTTGCATCTTAGAGATCCTGCAATCGTCATTCATCCGCATAGCTGTCTGGGTCGGCAGCCTAGGACGATACCGGTACTTATGAGGTCCAATTACCTATACCTTCTAAATGAAGGGTATTGTGTTTTTAATGTATCATTAGCGATTAGAGGTTCTAGATTAGTGAGTTGCGCTTAGTCTTTACAAACTACAAATGCTGTACAACTGATAGATATAAGCCAGTAGTTCCTAGAGTAATAAATATACCGATCGCTTCCAGTTGTCAGCCCAAACAACTCTTGATACCTACGTCGTCCATCGTTCAAGCAAATGATTGAGTAGGCAAATTAACTTGGCCTCGTCTATTGAATAGGTATTTTGGATAATTCAGATTACCAGGTTGAAAGTGTTAGTACAAGAAGGTTTCCGCAGCCAGGAATAAGTGACGGGAACGCAATGGGAACGGGTGCACCCCGAAAACGCCGTAGGTAGGTCTACAAACCCGGGGCATATGCAGGATTCTCGGTCGGAGAAATTCTCGGCTTGGGGAAGGTGGTTGATCCCTCCAAGTCTTCAGTTCCCAGACTTTTGCCAGCGAAGTACTCTGGTGCAGGTCCTAGAAATCAGACCTCAACATGACTTACTTGTCAAAAAATACATCTATACGAAGCGCGATATCACCACAAACATTTCGGCATTACTTTGATGGAATCGGGTAATGCTTGTCTGACTCGTTCCAGTACGTACATAGATGTACAGGGATACGATAAAAAGAAGACAGGATATTGTCCAGCATCACCGTCGCCATTATCCCCGTTATGTCCGTCTCATACGAAGATGCCCAAGATATGGTCCTTGAAAGACCAACTACATGAGCTCTACGCGAATGGAACGATATGATAAGCAGGCTTTCGTTGTCCTTTCTAATCAAGATATCCTTCCACTTGCAATTTTCGTTAGGCCACCGAATTAGATCATCACCCAGAATCTCATTTCAGGTAGGTATGTAGATGAGGCAATTCATTCCCTCTTGTGAGAGCGTGTTATCTTATCCGCCTCATGGGATAGGATCACCATAAACACGAACATGCAGGAACAATTGATGACCTGCATATTGCCTAGGTTCAAGGACTGGTCGTATTGGCCAGAATTAATTATTTATATACACGGCCGTCCCCTTCATGGATGTTGTTTATCTATATTTATGAGATATCGCAACAGTGACGTATACTGCCGTATCTCCGTGCATGACCGTACCAAATGTTATGATATGTACCTTATTACGGGTATCTAGGCCGGGGTGATCGACTGCTGGGCCCGTATCGCATACCATATAAAGCCTGGTTTTGCTGAATGTCATATACTTAAGTATAGGTATGATAAAAGGTGTAATAATAAAACTCTGGCCAAGAGGAAAAGACAGGAAGAATGCCGGCACTAGGAAAACAAGGAGGTATACAAGAGGAAAAGCAAGGAAGACCAGGAACAAACAAATAATTAGATAACCAATACATGGCATAATCAATCCCTAGACCGAAATCGTGGGGTGATGTGACGTCTTGCTTGCACGCGAGGGATTTCGATTTGATTTTGGTTGATAATGAGTATTGCTTATCTCTCATCACCGAATGATATGTGATGCTGGCATGTGTCGGGACCACCGAGCCAGAGATAAGGGAGCTCCCCCGGTACAAATACTAAACAACGCCTCTCCTCCCTCCCTTTCTTCTTCTCGTATTTATTTATATTTTTATATGTTGTTTTCCTCGTTCTTGTTCTCTTTTTCCCCTTTGATCAGTTCGTTCATGTCAAGCGTGATGGATACGGCCGTTACTAACGGGTCAAATGATATGTGGAGGTCGAGATAGTATCTTACCACTCACTACCTATCATTCCTCTCGTCTCTAAGCTAGTGCTTGGGCATAGATACGGACATGTCTCTCTCAGCGACAATCAATTGATTTACTTCATCATTATGCGCTATGGTGTTCCCGGACGAAGCCTCTATCCAATCCCAAGTGGAGTTATCGTGAGACTTGGAACCATCCGATGCATCAACCATTCCCTACTACCCACCCGACGGTAGTCGATACATGGCTGCTACTCGGACCTAGCATACCAGTAGACGCCGGACCACATACGCCGTCTCGAGTAAGGCAGGTTCCGGCCCATCCATCGGAACAACGCCAAACGACACGATTGGGTGCTTGTCGCCAAGGCCGCTCATGTGACGGGACAGATTCAACTAAAGTGTGGCATGTGAGGAGAATCAAGAAAGAGGCTAACGAAGGACAACGCCGGTCAAGGACGGTGCCAAGAACTCACACATTTTTTTTTCGCCCGGTCGAATAGGAGGATATCTAGGTCGGCCGCGATACTTGCACGATACTTACGTACCCGCGGCACCAAATCCCGGAGCTTTCCATGCATTTTGACGATGCACGATGCAGCATGCAGGTGTATAGTACTTACAGCCTGCATTGGTAGTGTAGGTACAACTGGACCTACCGGTACTTACTAACATGCTGAACCCACTGGCCAACACAGCGAGTCCACTAATACTACCTACCTAGAGCAACTGTGCTACGGAGGTTTTAGTGCGCACTTAGTTGTACGAGCACCAACGCAAGGCTCCTCGGCATCTAGGTCAGCATTCTGAATATTGTACAGCACGATGCATAATCTATCGATCACGCTGGCTGCACCAGCAGAACTCGAGCTTGTAGGATGGCTCACCGGTGTGACCTGCACCGGAAAAAGGTCTTCGGGATTCATTCAACGATATCAGAGTACCGGATTTTTGTACGAGATGGAAAACATCGCAACACGATGCGTAGGACACGTTACCGCACCTCAACTAAAGGGCAACCCACTTGCGTCTGGTCCGGTCTGGTCTCTGGGACTACATACAGGTGGAAAGGATCCCGCATCCACCATCCACCTCCTCGCTCCTTTCTGTTCTGGCCGGCTTCATTTCCCCTCGCCGAATGCGGATCCGGGTCATTCATCTCGATTGAGCAAGATAACCACCAACCAGAACTGCAGCACAAGAGCAAAAGGATGGGGCTCGGTACGAAGAGAAAAATCAAGCGGAAAAGAGAGAAGAGAAATATAAAACTGGATGACGAGGTGGGGAAATAGAAAAACCGTTTTCGTGAAACGGTTCCAGAATGCCCCGGACATGGCTACCTACGCCACACACCTACCGATAGCTTCATCGGAGATAGGTACATGAAGATACTTCGACGAACCGTCCATCCTTTCATCCTGCCCCAGCAGCCTGCAGGCAGGTCGCAGCAACCGGCCCACCTTGCGCCAAATCTTCTGCTGTGGGTGATTAGTGTACTTCTACAGCGGTACGGGCTCACTACAGTACACTACACTGCACTACGGGCAACTATCCGAGAGGAGAAAGAAGAGAGTAGTAAAAAAAAAGGCGCTGCTTACTTGCCCTCGCTCTCAGATAGGCTAGTCCGTCCACCTCCGTCTGCTGACCACTGACCCCCGATCACACCACACCACAAACCCCCCACTGCGCACTACGTTATCGTACAACGATTCCATGCGCCCAGCAAAGCACAGCCGAGCCTCGAATTGCCAACCACAGTGCTGTTTCTCTCTATTGGACAGAACCCAGGACATCACGAACCGTACTCAAGAAGGCTACGAGAGGAAAAGGAGGGATGTGGAATTCCACGATAAAACCAGACAGGGGCTCCAGGCCAGTTCCACGTCAACAAGGAGTGTAGCACGATGCCGTCTACGTAATCTTGACGGTTCGGCTATACGTGCCTACGCTACCCTACCCATTGCACAAGACTCCGGATTTCGCCCGAGACTGGATAAGGGGACCTACCTAGGTGAATGAAATACGCACAAGAGAGCGAAGCGCGTGACCATCTACTCTTTTGGTCACGTCTCTTTTCTTGTTAAGAACGAGGGAAAATAACATTCCGAACGGATTGACCCTTTGGGCGGTAAGATAGAGAAGGTGAGGTTAAAAAGCGAAGCACGCGAAGCGCGAACCAATCGACAACCGAAAACGAAACTCCGCCAGATTGCAACTCAACTAGATGTAACGCCTGTTCTACATGGAATTACGACGCGGTAACTTGCTCATAATCTCCAATGGCTCGGACGCTCATGCATGCATGCACGTATCTATCTAGAACACCTACCTACCTACCTACCCACCGCATATACACATCAGTGGGGTATAAGTCAACAATTAAGCGTCCAAGTACGTAGGTGCGTAAGTAAAGTAATGTAGAAAGGAGGTAGGTAATTCCATTTTCTGCTACATCACGAGCATTTGAAAGACTTGTACAGTAACTACTATATACTCTGACTCTTATATCGGGTTCTTTCAGTGAACCAATCATTACGAACCAATCACGACAATCATCAAAGCACGGGAAAGGCTCCGAAGCCGAACTACCAAGCAAGTCCAGATCATTCCAAAATTTAAGCAGAAATAAAAAAGAGGTCAAATAAAAAAATAAACACGCGTTACATTGCATTGTGTCCATAAACTTAGATACCTTATTGAACCTCGCCGTACACCTGAACGTGACCCTTGACCTGGACTTGGAATTGGAATCACACTACAATACCACGCTAGATAGCTACCCCTACCTCCTGCATTAAGTAAAAAAAAAAAGAAGCCCAAGATTAACGACAACAACCTTGCTATGTCACGGTAATCATCACTTCCTTCCATGCCATACCATACCACATCATCACATCACATCGCATCTACCCACATTCGACCCAATCCCTTCTCAAACACGGTTCGCTACGCGCTCTCGGAACCAGCCGAATTCTGCGAGATGACTGATTGACCCCGGTAGTCGGGCTCTGAACGGGATCTGGCGGGAGGCGAGACCCCTGGACCCAAAACAGGCAGGGCAGGGTTAGGTTCGTCTGTGTCAAGGTCTCCATAGGATCGAAGAAGACCAACGATATATGTACATACATACATACATAACTGTTTCTCTGTTTTTGGATGCCGGTATCGTGACATTTTCAACCAGGCAACAACTTGAACAGGA
This sequence comes from Xylaria venustula, assembly GCA_022578775.1. Taxonomy (NCBI): domain Eukaryota; kingdom Fungi; phylum Ascomycota; class Sordariomycetes; order Xylariales; family Xylariaceae; genus Xylaria; species Xylaria venustula. The sequence goes on along the minus strand of MU389333.1, from coordinate 8,927 downwards.
TGGCAGACAGAGACCGATGCATTCATTATGCATATGGTACATAGGAGCGCACGAGCTGACCATGATCGAATTCAAGAGCCAACAACACCGTATTCAACGTAGACATAACTTCCGAAAGAAGTTGTTAAAGAAATGACTTGTATACTTCGCACTACTTCCTGTACTTTGATACTTTAATACTTTGATACTACACTACGACGCTGAACCAATAGAATGCTAAAGCTAACTAAATCGTATTATCTAGAGTAAGAGGTAAGTTACCTAACCTATCCTAGGTAAACAAAAGGTATGTAACATAACATCCCATGACACAACCAACAAGCCAGCCCTGCCCGACCAACCATCGCTATATATATACTGGGAGGTTTTATTTCCCATCTCTTATATAAGGGGGAGAACAAAGCCCATGTGCCTTACCCTCGTAACCCATTTACATACTCGTCATAGTTTCATCTTAAGAAAATGGATGTAGAGAGAAAAAGGCAACAAAAAACAAAATAGCATAGATATAAGGAAGAAGAGAATGAAGAGAAGAGAAAAATAGACGTCCTCCCAAATTTGCTATCGTGTCATGACAGTACCTACAACAGATAGCCAAATCAACCACCCCAAATACACCTATCCCGTTCCGTCTCATCCCAACCTATCCCAACCTTAACATCCCTTCCCACCTTGACCACCCTCCAAACCCATACTCTTTTCCCCAGAAAAAATATAAACAAGAAAGAAACAAATACTCAAGTTCTTAAGACTTGGTTTTTATTTCCGTCAAAAGAGACGAAAAATAAAGAAGAGATGTGGCTGGGGAAAATGCAAAAAAGACATTCTGGCTCTTGCTACCGCTTGTCTTTCTCTGCAAAGAAAAAAAATAAAAATAAAATACTTTTGTTGATATCTCTTTTCCCAGAACTCCTTTATATAAGTTTTTCTCTCCTCTTTTTCTTTGCTGCTGGCTGTTTGGATCCGAAGAAGAAATTTCGTAGAAACTCTACCTGGACCCGGCTGGTAAAGGGTCGGTTGGTCCGGTTACCTCGCTTTTTATATCGAATTGTGAAACCCTTCTCTGGTATGCCTGCCTGATCCGGAACGCCCCTATGCCGTGGTCCCGAGCTGAAAACGTAGATGACCGATCCGGCTGTATGGATAGTGGAACCGCCAATCGTGGGTATCAGTAGCTCACCATTTTCTTTCCCCGCCTAGTAATGGTGATCGTTTTTTGGAAAACAACATCGCTCTCCTACCTATTTGAAAACAAAGAATCCACGCCCAATCCACTGGTTCTCAGCCCATACCTCGTCCATCGCCCCAAAATGCATCCTTAAAGCAGGGTCTCTCTTCCAAATCGCTTATGAATCGATTCTGATGCAAAACCATTTCCAGACGATGGGCTTATTCATGAGTGTCGCATTACCTCATGTTGCTCGTATCGAATGAGAATTGTGTCGGGAAAGCCATAGACGCGCTTAGGCCGAAAGGATCCCAGTCCAGGGCCGGATCGAGCAGCTGAGTCATGCTCGGATAATTCTGACCTTGGGTCTGACCGCCATGGTCTGCAGCGTTTGCTGGCGGGTGTCCAGAAGGGGCACTCGTCTGTGGCTGCATCGGGAGGCTGGGCTGAGCGGGTACCGAATAACCGGACGTGTACGGATTCTGAGGTGGCTGTTCCGGTTCGGTCTCATCCATCATATCGGTTGGAGCATCGTACTCCTGTTCTGTACTCACGAGTTAATCCTAGGACGACAAAGTTCCATACAAAGTAAAAAACGGGCCAACTTGCCGAGCTGTTGGAAATGGCTTTGGAAGGACGAAGTCGGATAGACAGAGGGCGGTCGGGGTCCCGAGGTGGCCTGGTGCTGCTGTTGATGTTGCTGCTGGTGCTGCTGTTGCTGTATCAGTTGTTGGCGGGGGCCAGGTAGTATTCCGGACATTGGTGGCATAGGCTGTTTCATCGGAGGAGGCATTGCCGTCCGTATATTTCCGTGGTCCGGTGCCGCAGCTGTAGGTGAAGCTGTTGCAATATGACCAGTATAAGGTGGCGTTGGATTGGTTGGTGAAGCTGCATGGGAGGGCGGTGTCGGCCGAGCCTTTGGTGAAGTGACTGATGGCTGTATGTTGGCCTGAGCTGGCACCGATGTGACTCCAGGTTCGAGCTTGGGCGCAATACTAGAGGCTGATCTGCGTGAATTGTGATGTCTATTAAGGATGGCCCGCTGAATAGGTGGTGGTTGCATCATGTTCTGAGGCATGTGCGTCGGACCAAGATTGGGGCTGCCGGTTTTAGCCTGAAGCTCAGCTTGAACATCAATGCCTGTTTGGGTGATTAGCAGATGGCTTGAGGCCAGTGTGGTTGGTCATGATGCCGCACCTTTTTCGAGAAGAATACGCTCTAGAAGAGAGTTCTTGTATCGCAACATCAGACACTCTTCAGCAGCACTGCGATGGGCCGCTTGCAAGTTAGTGAGGTTGGACTCATGAACGCGAATAGTATCCTCGAGCTGCTTGATATATTCAGTGCGCCTTTCTCTGAATGCAGCTTGTGCTTGGCGGTTCCTCTGTTTGCGCTCTTCCGAGGTGGCGTATATCTTTCTCGGTCGTTAGCATGGATACAGACTGAATCTCACATTCTTGTCCTTCAGTGTGCATGTGTCTAGGTCCCGCCGTTCGCCAGGCCAACAGCAGGCCTTGCGACGACCCCGGCCTCTTCACTTTCTGTCATGTAATGGGAATTCACGTACAGGTTTCCGACCACCCTTCCGTTTCACCGGTTGGGCGTCTTGCGGAGCTTGAGTGGGCTCTCCACCATTTTCTGGGGTAGAGGCCACAGAATCATCTGAATGCTCTTGAGATTGCTCTGTCTTATCGATGGACATCTTGTCTGACATGACAATATCGAGAGGAGACGGTTGCCGGTAATGCGGCAAACGCCTCTCAACGGGGGAGAGATGCACAGCAATGTCAATACAGGCGCCGAGATGGTGGTCGACACCGCGAAGTTGAGCGGATACCTGCTTCTTCTTTCGCCTCGGGGTGAAACGGGTAGCAGCCTGGTGGCACCGCTCTCCCCGGTATAGCAAGCAGTGTTCGGTTGTCTGCCTGTGTTGTATGTGCCGGTGCGTGCACGAGTGTTGAGTATGTGCGTGTATGTGAGTCCAGCCAGGTGTGACGTCCCCACGACACAGTAGGAGATAGATCTAGAAGCGGACAAATAGTGGGCTTCAACTTTAGGGTTAGGAATAGTAACCAGGGCAGGGGAGGCAGGTAGATAGTCAATATAGTAGTAGTGGATGGCAACAGTAGCGCTCGTAGTGGGAGGAATAGCGGATAACAGTGGTCATGTAGTAAGTAGATAGTAGGTAGTAATAGTGACAATAGGTAGTAGTAGTAGTAGTAGTAGTACCGGTAGTAGCAGGAGTTGTAGTCGTAAAGTAGTGGCGGCGGCAGCAGCAGCAGCAGAGGCACAGGGCACAGGTACAGAGAGAGAGGCACAGGCGTGCGTTATTGTCTGGGCCTGTATTGTCTGTCTGTCTAGGCCTTTCTGTAAGTGAAGCGCGCGGATGCAGCACACACTTACACACTACACTACATAATCCGGGGAACTGGGTCCAACAGCCTGGATTATGTTATGTAAGAGATGTAAGAGGTGTAGGAGGCTCAAGGGCCGGCGAGGGACACAGACGCCGTCTCGGGAGCAGCGATAAGGGCGATCCAGCGTATCTCTCCAGCCGTCAATGGGCACGACTCTGGCGAACGGCAGTGATTAGGGGGGCAGTCTTTGGGGTGAAGAGTGAGAGGTGAGAAAAAGCGCACCAAGGTTTTATGTAATTGAAATAGAGACGCGAGAGCACGAACAGGCCCAGCCCAGCCAGCCAGCGACCAGCGAACCCGCCAGCCGGCGCATGCGGGCCTGGTTGGATCATGGATGTTTTATGTGGATGAAGGTGGCTCGGGTGGGCAAGGCGAAGGGCCGCCTTTGCCCGTTGGTTGTTAGTCCGTCCCGGGCCCCTACCTCCTCCTACCTACCCTCGCTACCTGTAGCCTGTAGCTTGCAGGTAGTGGCTTCCCCCGTTTTCTTTCTCTCTGCTGCGGTGTAGATTTGACACCTAAACGTACATGTAGGTATGCTGTACTTCAGCGCCGCTGGGCAGTCTCCGCCAAGGCGAAGTACCCTTCGACTGGGTACCGGCAATTCGATCCCAGAAGGGAAAGTGGGTGCAGTCTGTTTCTCAATTCTCCTCACTCCATTTCTGTGTTGCTCTCAGATGTACCTCACAAGTATCCCTCCCACCACCTCGCTCAACACCTGCCCCTCATCCATGGGAGAACAAGACTTGTCATTCGTCACTCTCTCACCAGCACTGCTGTTGAGCTTTTACTGGTGGCTACAGACCTTGGCCACACACCGTCATTTCTTCTTTGATACGTCAGGTAGGCATTATTACGACCTTGTATAAGTCTGTACCATCCGCTTGTGCTGTGTCGCAGAACCGGTTGCCTTATGCGAGTACGAGACGAATAAACATGCATGTACAAGGGGGAGAGCGGCATGCACGAAAAGTGAGTGAATACCTTCTAGGTACTTGTAATGTACCGGTAGGTGAAGCTGGTGCAGTTGGTGCAGTTGGTGCAGAAGCTGGCCGGGTACCTGTAGCGCAGTGCAGTCGGGGGTGCCTACTGCAGGCTACAGCTGTGAGACATGCGGGGAGTGAGAAACTTTTACCATCTTGAGGTAGGCTGTAGGCCCCACCGTCAAGACCTCCAGTCCGGTTCGAAGCCCTAGTCGACAGTAGCGGAAACCGGACAGGCCAAAAAGCTCCAGTATTCCAGAGGAGCGAACTGGATACAGTAAAACACCAACACTTGTGACGGTGGGCGAAGTCCTTCTTTGTGGGTTCATCGTGCCATTGGTTTTGGTTATTGGCAACTAGCTGGCAGACAGACCAACTTACTAGCAGGTCTTTCATGAGTCGTTGATATTAAACTACCTACCTACGAGTAGGCATCTAAATACCAAAGGCTCGTATTTGTTGTGCAGAATCTGCAATGGATGTGACGGAAATCTCCAGCTTGTACTTCAGGCATATCAGACTTGGCATACAGAGTATTGGGAAACGAACAAAGCATTGGCCAGGTACTCTCTTACAAGCTTACCCCAAGTGACAACAACTCGGCCATTCATAAAGTCAACAAGATCTCCAATAACGCTCTTCTAACCCTCTCTCGGCCAACAGCCCGACTTCACTCGGTTACAAACCCGACTCTCTGGGACGAAAATTGTCACGAGACACCTCAATATGCAAGCTATTAGACGTATGGCTGTTCTTGGTAATAAAGGTACACTAATATGTTGGCATTGGGTCCCAAGCAAATGAAGAGGGCGTCAGCTGTTGAAGCCTCTTCTCAGCTAGCCTGTCAGCTCAACACACCTCCATGAGGGGAAGTTAGAGCTAGGCATTGGAGTGCTTGGCGGAATTATGCACCACCCTTGGCAAATCTGACACCTGACTGTCGCCATCTCGATATCTTCTTGCCCGTGAGCCTTGGCCCAAACGCCATCTTCTTAAGATACATACCTAGTTCTGCAGTACGGTAAACATACCAACATATCAGAATAGAGGTGTCAGGAGCTGCCTTCTTAGAGTGGCTAGGTTTAACTATTGGGTCCGTCGGGGGCGAAGCTGTTGGTGAACAGGTGTATATATATGCCTTTGTTGATTACTTACATATAACATACAGGACAGAAATCGGCATAGGACGAGCATCTACCTCTACACCATCGGTACCGACCATCAATTTCGATTAGATGACCATCAGAAACGTGTCGGATACAGTTGATGAAATCAAAAACTATGCATTACTTCTGTCCCTCGTTAATACACTATTTCAGCAACGGTGACAAGATTGATGCGCAAGCTGGAGAGCCACGAATCTTTTTTTAGTTTCGTTCTTCAAATAGTCGACTACTTTTGGCATTGCCGCTAGAGAATTTCTGTTGTTTCGCGGTTAGCGTTGGTCTCCATCACATAAACTCTCTCTGGCATCGTGGCTTGACGCTCTTTAACAGCCACCACGCCCACATCATATGTAGTTCGTGCAACATCCAGCCTTCTGTGCTACAATCGTGTCATGCACATACGATGACTTGCACCTCATTCTTCAAACCGTCCCCTTCAGGTGAAGGGTGAGGGGTTGTTTTGCATACACAGTACTCAGTAGGTGTAGCAGATAAACTGAATAGTTCACTACTACCTACTAGCAGGGTTGGGATACGGCCTGTTTTCGGTGTGATGGGCCAATGAAGCTGTGCCTACTGTAAGCTATACACGCTATCCTACCTCAGAGGGGGCCGACAACGGACTTGGCTCGTTTTTCCCTCACGCAACCTCTTCCATACACTGGATCGACTGAGGGTCCTTAACATGAATCGCAACGTCTGCTAAGGGGAACATCCTTGGACAAATGCCTGACAGTCGCCGCCGCCTCGAGGGTCTTGAGCAATTTTTTCTCTCTGTTGCCTCGAAAGCAATCGCTTGATCATGAGTTTTGACTAAAATCGTCGCGTATAGAAAAAGATGAACGGTCTCTCCGAATTGGTGGTGAGACGACCTGACATAACGATGCTCTGTGGTGGGTAGTCTAGTTCGTGGCGCAAATGCTGACTTGGAAACGGACATTCGGCACCAATTGCTGCCAAGATTCGGCGAGCAAGCCATGGTTCCTACAGTAAGACGACGCCTTGGATTGTGCGGTAAAGATCGGGTTAGAAGAGAATAAGGACTGCGAATAGGTAGTAACTGCATCGGCACCCTCCGAGCGCTATTGACTTATACTACCGATGCGAGATATATGTGTATGTACAGTATGTATGTATGTGGCATACCTACTAGGCACATTACCATACTGTAAGTAAGTAGGTAATACTTGTAGTGTACGATGGATGTTGGAGTGCAGTGGAATGATGGAGGTGTGCATATTCCCACCTGCAACCTGCAAGGACCTGGAGTGCCGAGATGAGCAGGATGGGTCAGGGATGCGACAAGGTCAGGAGTCTGAGGAGACCGTTTCTGCATCGTGCATCTCCGAGGAAGCAGACGGAACTCGGGATACTGATGCACCGCATACAATCTGCCCGGCACTGTATGTACCCTTTTTACCTATGTACAATAACCCGTATACTGCAAGTCGGTTACAGTTTTACGCTCTGCAATGCAACATCAAGAAAATGTGACTTTCTTACCATACCGAGCATACGCTTGGCCCCCGAGCCAAAAGACGGGGGACCAACCCCGACTATCGGGGAGGAGGTAGCACTGGAACCGTCTGCTGGGAGGCTGGGAGGGCAGAAGCGGTAGGGTAGAGGGCTTCTAGAAGCTTGCTGATCAGGGTAAGATCAGGGAAGTCCAGGCGAGTGGCCCCACCCGGCCTCTCCATCTCTTCTCCCCTTTGCAGTTGTGTGCATGGAAGTTGGTTGCGTCGCCTCGTACAGACATGTTATTGGTTGATCGAGGTGATATGACTTCCAAAAGAGGAATATGGGGGTAGTGGTATACGGTTAGGCTATGAAAAAACCCTTACTAGCATTCAACGTGCAGGATACGTGCAGTATGCCATATGCATGCCTACTTTGTATTAGTGTGCAATATCTACCAAACACCTTAAGGTGCTGTAGTGTAGTTCTAGGTAGTTATTCTACTAAGTACTTCTACAACGCTCATAGCTTATATCGAGTGCGAGTGAGTGTGGCTTCAGGGTTGTTGAAGATACGTCACCCCCGGTCTCATGCCATCGCCATCCCATCTTCAATCCTCTTTCCCGTTTGGACACCGAGCTTTACTATACCAATACACGAGATATACCTAGCCACAATGAAAACAAGGCATGAGAATTGCTTTTGCCTACCTACCTTACTTCACGCCATGCATGACGCATGAAGAGCCCTTCATAGGTGAAATAGGCAACACACGCACATGAACCCTCGTCCATCCACACACACCCACAAACCTGCCAGCCCTTGTCTGGGGTAATACACGCCCGTGGCTTTTCCTACCCAGAAAGCTGGAAGGGATGCCATCATCACCTTCTAGAATGCTTCTAGCGCGCCCCCGAAATGTCCTCACCAGCCCTCGCCTCGTTTCAGCTTCTGTGCTGTAGTTTATGTTCACTATAATTTGAAGGTCTGGCCATACCATAAGGTCAGGATGTGGCTCCATCTCTGAGCTGAAGATCTGTTTCAACGAGGCGAAACTTCCGCCCCGTGTTCCGCCGATCCCCGCTGCATGGGAGGCATAGCATCGTTGCTTTTCCGTCAACTTGACGGTATGCGCCCATCTTCAGCCCCGTGGCGGACCCTCGGAAACGTACGTCAGATGAAAACTTCGTAGTTATTCCAAGATGACGGACAGGCGGCAGCCACAGGTACGCAACGAATACGTCACTATTCGTCGTTGGCTGTATATACTTCTTTGACCTGGCCCTTATCACTGCTGACACCCAGGAACCACGGAACTGTCATCGTCAGCACACTAGTGAGAGTGTATCAAATTTCCAGCTCCTCGGAGACTGTAGAAAGAGAGCACATGACCGTGTGCCTCTGCAGCGTTCCAGTAATCCTGCAAGCCTCTTACCCGGCCGCTGCCAGGCCTGGGTGAAGGGAAAGCTCCTAATGAGGAGTGTCTCACAGTTATCACCGCCTCGACAACGGAGCATGAAAAATAGCGAGACAGCATCCAGGAACTTAGAATGTCTACCACGTACATGGCCTCTATTAACCACGTCAACGCTTAACGAAATGCCTGCGTAGTGCAGATCAATTCTCAAACCCCTGAAAAGCTTTCTGGGGGGGGGGGGGGCGCCCCCCCGCCGCGGGGGGGGGGGGGGGTGAGATCGGTGCATTGGCGAGGCCGGCAACCGCCACCACCCAAGCAAACAAC